>OX453003.1:24321676-24946676 GCA_949699075.1 Asteroscopus sphinx | reverse complement strand
AAGATGTCGTATTTAATAATAATTACACCACGATTTTATACCTATAGAGTTCATCATCATCCCGTAATACAAACTTGTATTATGTAAATACTCTCGTAACACACGATTATTTCTTAGAAACGAAAATGAGATGTCTTAATCGACCTATCAACAACCAATATTCGATATATGGCATTACTAGAGATGTAATTATAATAATTATTTTATATGCCATCGTTTTCCAAAACGTGCACACTAACACCATAACGGTAAAATTACACAATACAATACATGCTGATACACGAAGGTCGCTTGATTGCGTTGAAATTAAAAATTGTTCAAATTAGTCTCAATCATGCATCAAATTATTTCATTTCACAACCACACGTCAAGTCACTCCGACAAACAATAGAGACAATGCCCCTCGGATGGATAAAAAACCAATAGATATATTTATGCAATTGCAGTAAACAATATATGTACCGGTATTTAGAATCGATATTCAAGATATCATCATTATAATAAGACATTACTTTTCCAAAGAAACGTTGTTCATTTTTTACCCGACTGCGTCAAAAACTATCGAGTGGGGTATCAAAATAAAGGGTTTTATAAATGCTTTACAAAAATATATACAACTTATATGTTTAAATGTAATTTGGAATGAAAAATGCTAAAAAATAACAAAATATTCAACGTTAAAAATGAATTTGACTTTTCAAAAAAAACATTAATAGTATGATAAATAAAACATGACAAAACTAAAAAAATTAAAATAAAAAAATTAATTAACAAAAACAAAAAACCCGACTGCGTGTAAAAATAACAGAAAAGATATAAACAAGACTTATCAACACGCAGGCGGAGGCTACCTATGAACTATTATGTAATTCATAACCAAAAACATACGTAGCCTCCGACTGCGTGTTGATAAGTCTTGTTTATATCTTTTCTGTTATTTTTACACGCAGTCGGGTTTTTTGTTTTTGTTAATTAATTTTTTTATATTCTCGTCTGTTCATAGGATGCAGCGGGTCGTAAAAACTTCCTTCAAACAAATGCAAGTAACATCCTTGGGTAACAATATTATTGATCGAAGGGTAACAAGAACTTAGTTATGAGCCATAAGCCGAGATTGATACTTTAAATATTTGGAAGGCGTTCCCTTTATCAATAAACAAATAGAAATCGAAACGCCCTCACCTTGGACGCAATGACAAACTTACTGATTAATCCTGGACTTAGTTGTCTGAGTCATACACACGACACCGATTATGTACTTACTGCAATAACTTAAAATATGGCTGTATTAAGAAAACACTAGGCCTATGTCGATAGTGAACTGCGATCGGCTGAGGTGCTGCAATCACGTTTCAAGAGACTTATACATTATCCTGTTCAATCCTTCTTGTGTAACTTATGTTCATTGGACTGATGCCAGGATCCGCTTTCCTAATAGACTTTCTCTGATGCACACAAGTAAACAGCCAATAAGACCAAGTTTGCGACAGAAATAACCATCGAGATGATATTACGATTGGAAATTGTTTTATGACTACATGTTTCATACATTACGACTATTACCATACCTATGCAAACATCTAAACGATAAGTTTCTTTGAAGTTTCATTTTTCGCGTCATCCTGATAAAATTCCGAGAGTTTTTTTTCATCCATACGAGTACTACCGAAGTAAGCCAATATGCCTACAGAAATAACGTTATATGTATACCTACATAAAAACTTGTACGAGTACCGTCGGACGAATTCAAAGTAACTGTAAACACCCAAGTTACTCCAAAATACACACCGCATATAATCATTATGACATAATTAGATACCGTAAACTAATTCCGTATCCGTATTGTCTGAGTTTCTCATACAAATTGCTAGTTATTACGCGAAATTGCAACTGCGATAGTAGGTGACCGTCTTGGGATTTTTTCTATTAACGAAACGACAGAAGTTCTCAATATTGTTGTGTGTTCTAATTTTTTTCAAGATTTTTGTATTTGATAAGCTTGGTGTACCAGTTTACTTCCATTAGGAATTTGTTATTCATACGACTTCTCAATTTAATAATAAAGTTACATCTGTTCATTTATTAATCATTCATTAATATTATCACATACATTTTTTACTCAATTCAAAACTAAATTCACTAATTTGTAAATTTTTATCTGTTTGACGCGACAAATATAATCACCAAGTCATTTATTATTCATATTAAAATGCAGGTGTTTGTTATGCCAATTTTAGAATTATTCGCAACCTGACCAACATTTTAATACTTGTTTAAGACTAAAACTTACGACATTCTGACATCTAAAAGTTGCAAAACGTGTATTTTAATCAAAACGTCGCTAGTGAAATGTTAAATCCTGTGTTTGCCTCACTGCATTACACGCGAAGTGCTAAGAGCATGCGCAAGTGGCTTCCTTCAAGAAGTGGCTTACAGGAAGGGCAAGCTCATTAGAAAGTATAAGCAAAGGATTGCATCACATACATAACTGGACAAGGATGCGCACCCAGTCCCTGAGCAAGTCTAGCAAGATTATTGACGTTATAGACGCGGGATTTCTTACAAGAAACTTGAAAGAGCATGTGAGGTTTTACTGCGCAGGATTTAGTGCCGGTACTGAGGCTTGTTATTGAATTTAATCGTCCCCATCTCATAGTAGGCTCGATTTATATCTGATGAGGATCATAACTCAAATAGAAGACTCTTTTAGCCATGTGGTATGCAACATTATGGATCTAATATCGTTTGTATTACGGACTTGTCGTAATTAAACAGTAACAATGTTAGAACAATATTTTCAAATAGTATTAAGACGCTGACAACAGCCAAATACCTAAAAGAAGCCTATTTGGGGGCTTTTTAAAAAAAATTTAAAGCTGTATCTATTCAGTTTATGGCAGTGAAAATAAATATTTTAATTTTGATCGTATTTTCTAAAACTCTATTGTGCCCAAAACAGGTTTTCTTGAAGTTTTCTCAATTTTTTTTTTTTGTAAACTAACCTCTTAAAACATGCTTTAAAGCAAACAATCTCAATTATTTACCAAATATTATAAATTAAATTAAGAAAACATTTAAGAAAGACAATAATCTAAAACATAGTTGTTTCTGTATTTCAAATAAGCTTTTAGTTTTTTATTAAAAAAAAAAATTGTTAATTTTCATTCAAGTTGAAAGGCGCACCCGACGTCCCTCCGCTCGTTGCCTCTCTTTCAGTTCTGTACAAAACGACAGTGACCGCAGAGGTCTGACTTTTTAGGTGTTGTCAGCGTCTTAAGATAAGATTGCATGTCGTATTGAAGCTAGAGATGGCTCTGATTGGTTTGTAACTAGTTGTACGGGACCTGCAACATTCTTGAGTATCGCGAGGTCTCGTGGTGAATTGATGAAGTTGATGAGTCGCAGGAAACCGACATGAAGTAATTATTGCCATTTATAGCACTGCACTTGTGGTACTTCACATACATATTTATGATCTGTAGTAATTCTGATGTCGATGTATTTATTGCATTGAATCTACATTCGTAGTCTACGATGAGTGATTTACGAAATCGATAAATCTGCTTCCATATTATTAGTTGCCCAAGCGATTACTATTCCGTAATTGAAATGAATTAATACAAGACTCAAGATTGAGTGCTAGATGCTAATGTACCAGGGAATCAATTGGTTACAAACTTTTGACTTAAATTTCCTTTATCTTAAAATGAAAAACATACTAAGAAGTCCACAAATACAATTCGTACTACACGTAATTAGTTCATAAATCAAACTCAACAACAATATATGCATAAACATGATGAATCACTTTCCAATATAAATAATAATACTGTACATATTTTTGTTGGTAAGTTGGCACAATGCGGTGTAAATCAACACAAGTTTCCTTGTTTTGGGTACGCGGGTGACGCAGAGGCGGCAGAGGTGATCGCTCTCACGGTGGTCATGTTTTTAAACATCTGGAAAAAGTCGAGAAATCTTATAAACACTGACTTTTTATTATTAGGGAAGATAAAACTTAGCCATTTAGAAGTTGTCATATAAGGTTGGTTTTAATAAGGTTTTAATAGACAAATCTAATGTTGGAGCTTTCACCATCCATTGAAAGTTCCTAAGGAATGTTGAAGTTATTCTTTATTTTTCTCTCTCTTTTTTGTCTTTTTGATAATTCTACTTCCTACCAATATTATAAATGCGAAAGTATGGATGTTTGTTTGTTTATTTGTCCTTCAATCACGCTGAAAAGTCTGAACGAATTTAGATGAAGTTTGGCACACAGATAATACTATAATCCTTACATTTAGGCTACCTTTTATTATGGAAAGATAAGCAGTTCTCAAAGGACTTTTTTCTGTAATAAACCGAGTTATACGCGAGTGAAGCTACGGGCATAGACTAGTAAAAGTACCTATATTTGATTTGATTTATTTCTTGAGGTTTAAATAAAATTAATCTCTGAAAGAATCAGAGGCGACACTGTCTTTAATCAAGAAAGATGTCAAACAATAATGATTTCAATCGGTGTTTTTTAATAAATAGATTATCAATAAAGCAAATCTGATGAATTTTTTGCCTTATCTTAAAATTCCTTTCCGTTTTTTCAGTAAAGACGAAGTATCGCGACAAAACATCGTAAAATATTAACGGCAGTGACCCCTTAACTTTCATGGGTTGTAAATTTTATTGTAAAATACTTGTTTATATGGCAGGCCACGTCCCGCGACTTTTAGTTCCTTCAACAATGGACGTTACGTTTGTTATGAAAGTTTTCCACATAACAATGTCACGAAAATACCATTCCATATTCGTATAATTCGCAAAACTGTGACTGTTTGTAAGTTATCTGATAACCTTGAGATTTAACGGCTGCGGTTCTTAGCAACAATTCATTCTTAACTTAAGCATTCATATCTTTAGATTGGTAGTTACTGATTTTTAGAATGGAAAATTACGAGTCAAAATAGTTTTAGCACTGAAATTTCGTACAAATACATCCCAAGATTGATATAACTTCATGGTACAGTCAACCGCATATACAATGGTAATGAAACCATTATTAGCGGAACTGGCGAACGGGCTTAGTATATAAGTTTCATACAACAAGACAGGTTCTGATTATACTGGTTATTAATCATCGATTTTCGCTTGACTGTACGAAAGGAACTATGTAAAGAATAAAAAACACTGTATTATCAAAAACTCCACCTGCCAAAATTAGTAAACTATCAATACAAAAATTATTATTTAAATTGTGGATAGAAAAAATCACTCACGAGCAGGATTCGAACCTGCCACTCCTGGCTCAGTACGCCAGTCCTTTAGCCACTAAGCTACCGTGAACACTGCTCGTGGTATCGAAATTATCCTCCACTATGGTAACGTCTTTGGGTGACGTCAGCGATATCTTATTAAGAAACAGTGTTTCTTAACCGACTCGACTAACTTTGCAGTTAATTCAAAGTCGTATAGATATGCCTACCCTTACTAATTATTTTATTATTTTTAACGCATTTTACGCAAGCGAACACTGAGGAATCATAATTCCTCAGTGCATGCGAAGCGAAATCTAAAGATTTAAATTGTGGAAAGAAAAAATAATAATTAAAGATTAAGACTAAGATACAAATATTTCAAAAAAAAAAAGACTATTTTTTAGTCTACCTGCGACCACGAAATGCTGCAAAGCTTTCGAAACGTCAGGAAAACCAATTTAAATAATATACGCGATTTAATCCGGTTAAACTTTGCTTTATTATAATGTGTAGTGATCGCGAAAACCTAAGAAATTATATTATATTATATTATATTTTTCTTAAATATTACTGACTAGCCTATGCCCGCGGCTTCACCCGCGTGGAAGTCGTTTATCGCGCATCCCTCGGGAACTATTCATCTTTCCGGGATAACGTTCTATCTGTATTCCAAATTTGAAAAAAAAATTTTTTTTTTTTTTTTTTAATCCATGCAGTAGTTTTTTCGTGAAAGAGTAACAAACATTTAAACATAAATCCATACATCCTCACAAACTTTCACATTTATAATATTAGTAGGATATATATTAATTAAAAACACGACCGGTATCATTTGAATCACTGCAATGCACTCAAACACATTAGTACAGGCAGTCATTATATTTTCTATCATACACCAGTCAAACATGCGCCTACGCATGTGATTTTCAGGGAAGTATTTGAAAATCGAACAAAAAAAAACAAGTGAACACTGGTTTTATATTTAAACCAGAAACACCAGAACATTTTTCTCTAGCTGTCTGATTTTCAACCACAATTGGACGCCATTAAAAACCCATTGAAGCATTTTAATGGTACGCGCTGTTTTTATCATAATGGCTGACATTACGAATTTTTGTTCATACGGAAATAATTACCCTGACTGAAGTACGCTTCCAATTATGAGCTCTCTATACTTGTAAGTTTTAGGCTTCTCGTTACTATATTAATAACGTAACACAATCAGCCCGTTATTAATAAATAAATATTTTTGGATATTTTAGGCACCATCTAGTCCCAAACTAAGCAGAGCTTGTACTGGGGCACAAAAAAATGGATAAAATGTAATACCTACATACTTTTTTTTTTCTCTTTTTAAAATGAGAAGGTTTAGTGATACCTGCCATGCGCTCCATGGGTCTGAGTTCGAACTGCACCTCCTCTGACTTTTCAAATTCATATGCGGACAGAATTTGATTATCAAAAGGATAACATAGTGAGGAAACCTGCACACTTGAGAGTGCTCCATACAGTTCTTGATGGTGTGTGTAGTCTGCCAACCTGCACTAGGTCAGCGTGGTGAACTAAGGCCTTAACCTTCTCTATAACGTTACATTTTAAAGCAATTAAAGCGCTTAAACTATAAAAACGTGTGCTTAAAAAGGTCTAAAGCTTTTAACTCAATCGAAAAATGTCCGTTACGTTTTCTCTACGTTGTGTACTCTCAACGGGAAAAATACAGAGCACTGACTTACACATACGTTTGCATGCATGTGTATCTTTGTATCTTTGCTTATCTGCTCCGGTATCCATTGGATTTGCATGAAGCAACAATCGCCCT
Organism: Asteroscopus sphinx; assembly: GCA_949699075.1. Lineage (NCBI taxonomy): Eukaryota > Metazoa > Arthropoda > Insecta > Lepidoptera > Noctuidae > Asteroscopus > Asteroscopus sphinx. The sequence goes on along the minus strand of OX453003.1, from coordinate 24,939,605 downwards.
CTATCGCTACCGGTAATTAGAAACTTGCGACTAACGGTACGCAATTTGTAGGTAGCGTTTGTACAATATAAAAGCTTCGTTGGCTTCCGCATTACAGAATGCTAACTGTTTTTAGTATTTTTCTATGACTGCGACTAGGTGGCACATCGTTTGGAGGGCCGTGGCTTCCTTGGAGGACCGTGGCTTCCTTGGAGGGCCGTGGCTTCCTTCTGCGAGACAGTCATGCTCCAGAAGGAGGCTGCAGAGCGGAATCGGGAGAGGGCTAACCCCGCGAGACGAAGGCGCCGGGGAGGCAACCGCCCTGGCACAAGGCCCAGATAGGGCGAAACGCAGCATCCCCCGCCGCCACATCTGGCGGGGGACCTCCGGGATCACGGACGTTAAGAGTTGGGGACTCGAGGCGTCTATTAAGCGATTCTGGGGATGATAGCAGTACGTGGTGGTCGCGTGCTGCTGTGAGGGAAACAGTATTGTTTCCCAGGACGTGTCAAAGGCGTAGCACTAGCGGGCACCGGCGCGGTCCATTGGAGTTCCCTATTTTGTGCTGAGGATGGCCACCGTGTGGTTTTAGTCGGTAATAGTCCGACATATCCCTCCGCCTTCCCCAGACGGAGGATATTCATGAGGATTTCCAACCGAAAACAAAAAAAAAAAAAAACAAAAAAAACGTGGCACATCCTTGACACTTATAGACTCTTTAGATATACTTTTTCTCTCTTGGTTTTTTATACAGTTCATTTCAAAAATCGATGTGTAATAATAATAATGTAAGGGTCATACAAACACTTGTAGCAAGAGGTCTTAACTCTAATATCAAGATCAAGGTACATAACTTGCAAGGTATGTAGGTAAAGTTGCGTGTGTTATGATAGGTACCTTTACGTTCTATTATGCTTGCTCGCCGATAGCTGGCTGTTGTCACTACAAGTATGACAATGGTGCTAGTGATTGATGCGATAGTAATTTCCCGCACACCGTTGCTCGTATCGGATACGAGTCGGATTGGCGCAGACCACATGGCGGTACAACGCGGCTACTCTATTCGCCGTGCTCCTAATCATTATAATTGAGCGTTATCACAGCAGCGGTTCCAGAATGCCTTAACTACGAATAAATTAGTCTACACGTCACTTACCATTGCTGCTGTCAGGTAGCGCGTACAATATCCCACACAAAGTAGCTGAAGCGGATACAGCGTTATTTTGTGCAGGCTCGACACCGCATTCTCCAGAGTCAGCTTGTGCTGGTTCAAATAGAGCCAGGTCCAGACCGTCCATGTCACTTCGATTTGACACAACATCCTCTTCCGCAACTCGATCACAAAAATGTTCTGGTGAGTCGACATCCTTGGGACTACGACTACAAACACCGTCACTCAATGGATCGCAACAACACGTGTCCGAGAAAGGCTCAAAATCTCTACAGTCAAATTCACACCGCTCAAAGCTGTCACAAGTACATGATGATAAAGCATCCGAATCGGATTCTTCGACAAGAAACACATCATTGCTTTGCACTACGTCTTTGCGAGCCGGATCAGTTTTTGCGGAAATGTAAAATACGCTCGAGGTGTATGGCACTTTTTGGACTTTTAGCGTTATATTTTCTGTTAAATTTTCATTAGTATAAGCTTGGTCCTCAGTTTCTGACAAGATCTCCTCGATCTGCGGGCGACAGTCCTCATAGCGAGCAAAACTGGAGGTATCGGTGAGATTCGATGAACGGTCAACAGAGTATACGTCTGCATAAGGATCTATAGGATCGTTCTGTAGAGCTGGTAATCTGTAGGGAGCGTGATGCGAGCGAGCACCCACGAATATGGTGGTGTAGGGGCAGGTGTGGTGGGGTCTGCTGCGGTCGGCGCGACGCGGGTAGCTGGCGGCGAGTGGGTCCCGCATGGAAGCCTCTTCAGTGTCTATGAACGCCTCGTTGGTCGAGAGCACGTTGTATCGCCAATCTGGCATTGCTGATCACCACCATCACTTTACAACGACACAAAATAGAACTGTTGTCTTCATTCCAAGGTCACATTCAGACTCGTTAGCTAACTAGCCATATAAGCACATTATGTCACTGTCATTGTTCAACCTAAAGAAAATATCTCAATAATTTTACTACTGTCGGTGTCTGCAGCTGTACAAATACGCGTTGAGGCATTTTATGGATAATTTCGCGTTACGAATTGACTCATTTGTTAATGTTATGCTAAAATTGTCTATTCCTAGTATTTGTAGGTTCAGTGTTGATATTATTGAACAGACTTGAACAGTTATTCATGCACAAAGTAAACGCAACAAATACATGAAACTGTACAAGCCTACATGCTGTCGCTAGCATCATAACAAATTGTAAACATACATTAAAACTAGTTTAAGCTTTTAACTATACCAACATAATTATATAGATGATAGTAGGGTTAATTATGATACATGATATGAGCAATCACATAATTTCTGTGTGACTGATTAATTTTAGTGAGCAAACACAAACGAAATTAATCGAAACCGCGTCGCTGTTAATGAGTGAAACAGCTTCAAATGGTGCGACTACTAAGTGGGTCAGCACAACACAGCCAATAAAACTAAACAATGAACATATATGCACATAACATGCACACAACATGTCTCACGAACTGATAACGTTACAATAACCGTTATGAAATAGTATCGAACTCGAATAGTACGCCATTGATCCTATATTTAACCTCAGTCAGATATCAATCGTTGGGAGATATCAAAGGGTCTCACATTAGTTCTAGTTCTATTTCCAATATAAACGAGGGTATACGTACATTAAAATAGGTAAGTAATTTATACAATGAGGCTTGTATTAAAGTCGCCGGATGTATTTGAGACTGGTTGTAGAACTTGTAGATATGCTAACAGGTCCAGTACTTTACGGTATTGGATCGACCCGTTACGTTCGAATTATTTAGACTCTCTTCTGTTCCGAAACTTTATTTTACTAGTACATTAACCATAATTTGATCGTATTTATGTTCTTTAATAGTCGATGATTTAAAAATCTAATTATTTTACCAATAATAAAGCAAAAGCCTCCAGCCCACCGAATATTGAACCCTACCCAGCCTAGTCAAATCTCAAACGGCGCGTTTATGTTTTTTGCACTGAAAAAAATATTGGAGCTTAAGAAACAATTTGGTAAGGCGTTATTTATTTAAGTTAATTTTGATTTAACAAAACTATTTACCTATATGGTACAAAAATTTAAGCAAAAAATTGGTTAGTTTAGTTCAAGTTTAGTTACAATAGCTTTGTAGTCACTTTTTGAGATAGAGGTTTGGCTTCATTCAAACAAACGTTTTTTTTACTCGTAGCACAGTGTGTCGTCGGCGTCGGACCAATATGCGGTGCGGCATTACTTTACACGTTTTACACAGTGTTGCTCTGGCAACCCAGGGTGGCTCTGTTGGGTATCAGTGGATCTTAAAATATGGAATACAAGCTTTTACCCGCGGCTTTGCTCCCATAGTATTTATTTTAGCATTACCTTAGGACGCTACTGTATACAATATGGTATGTCCGTATGGCGCATTTTTTTTCGTAAACTTTTCACTCTCTAGCTTATAATTAACTATCTCTATGCAAAAAATCACTTCCATCCCTCGCTCCGTTGCGTGTGAAAGAAAAACAACAAACACACTTTCGCATTTATTGTATTCGTTTGATTATGGAATTAGTTGAAAAATTACCGCACACAGTGCTGAGCCAATGTCCGCCAACTTCGGTGTCTTCTTAGGTCCACCACTCTTAATTTGCAGCATTTCTAGCGTCATTTCTACGAACTTGAGAAATGATTTTTAGACGTCAAAATTATCGTAATTATGGTTACAATGTTAGATTTTATATCGTAAATCGTACCAGAGGCGAAATTATCGTACATGTACGATAATTATTATCGTAGGTAGAGCCTTAGCTTTGCATATTAGCTACCTCTAGTAAATAAACTTAGAAGTCTATTTATTGGATATAAATATATTCTATTTTTATGTCCTATTTGCCTAGTTTGACAATAAAAAAGCTACTATTGGATCCATTGGCCAGCAAAACTATTTGTTTTTAGCAACAGGAATTGAGCATTAGATAATTAATTAGATTGTAATTTGTTTCGTACCTAGTTTTAAACTTGACCGGTTCTGTTTCCCCGGGAAAATTACTTGTGTTGGATCTCAGCAACTTGTTCAGCATATTTTATGTTCTAGATTTAAATTGAGGATTTATTCTCAAGCGTCGATTAGCGTTAAACTATAAATAAATAAATAAATACTTTTGGGACATTTTTACACAACACCATCTAGTCCCAAACTAAGCAGAGCTTGTACTATGGGTACTAGACAATGGATATAATACTTATATACTTTTTTTTTTGTAAATACATACTTATAATACATAAGAAACACCCAGACCAACACAAACACTTATGTTCATCACACAAATATTTGTGTCCTGGGGGAATCGAACCCACGACCTCGTGATCAGCAGTCCAACACTCGGACCACTAGACCACAGAGGTCGTCAAAGAACAACAACAAACAACAACAACAACTATGTTTTAAAGATATAAATTCTGAAAAGAAAAAAGTACGCTTTAAAGTTAAGTAAGACTACTCTCGACACGATCGGAGAGAAGTTTGAATTTGAGCAAACAAAATAAAGGAGTGAATTACAAACCCGTATAGCCAACAAGTTTGGGATCAATTGAACCCGTAGTTCAAATTAATTGTCATTTGTTAGGGTATTATTATTTAATCAAGAACGCTCCTTATCTCCTCAACTTTCTATTATAAAAGTATGTCGCTGTAATCTACAAATAATCGAGACGTTATATTCAGTTTCAAAAGAAATAAGTAACTTATTTCCCATCCAGATCCATGGGGTACTTTACATGCAAACCAAAAACTACCAAGATGCCGTCTAAATGTTTTTTAATAAGAATCAACGAAAAATGTTTTAAGCTATTGCGTCATTTACCAGCACTTAATTTAACGCCACTTTGAAAACGACATAAAAAGCATATTTTTCTTCCATTAAATAAACTCATGTAAGTGAATAAAGGGTCAACGGCTGCAAGTCGTGCTTAGAAAACGCAATTATTTGTAAGTAGGTACGTTGAAATTGTTATAGCGGCTTGATAATAAGAGATGCGGCGTCGTGACCACTGCGGTACTATACAGTTTACACTGTTACAGAAAAAAGGCCTCAAGTACCATACTATTGCCGCAGAAATCACGAATAGATAGGGTCTTATTCCAGTAACGAAACTGTTAACAAATCGCAATCGGACCACACTCAAACGACGGCTATTGGAGCCGGGAATAGGTACAAATGCCTGTAACTTGTACGTTTTCATGCAAGGATGCCAGCTAATAGCACATGTAAAAGTAACAAGACATGTCTGTATCTTTCTACAGGCGTGCATGTGCATTTTAATGTTTACACGTGCCTGAATCTAGATTCAGACAAACTTGCATGCTTGTTTGTGTGTCTAATGAATGACGACCAAAAACTATTGTGAATTAAAACGTGATAGGCTAAAAATTATTAGAATTGACCCCCTGCATACTATTGCTGAAAAAATTACGAATAAGTACAAGACTTTACAAGAGTTAGATTAGAGACATTTCGCGTAATCACAACCCACGCTACAACGTTTTTGTCAGAACAATCATAACATAGATAATTAATTTGATCGTCATAACTAGAAGTTCAGTTCGAGTAGACATCCATTAAAAGCTGTTAGAGCAAACTGGGTCAAAACTATTAAGTATTTACAGCTTTACATACACTAATTACATATTATCACTACATTTATCATGTGCTGAGCAATGCCTTTAACTTGACTCCGTTGATTTTTAATTTATGTTAGATTTGCCAGTACAAATAGTAACACTTCGCGGATTGTTAAATATTCAATCTACAATTAATTTACATACGTATTCTTGAATTATTTTAATTATTTTAAATTAAAATAATGACTTACAAGTGTAACTTATAATCTGATTTGCATGTTAGAAAAAGTTTTGTTGTAATTTATCGGCACAGGCGCGTAGCGGTCGTAGGCACGTGCAGCACGTGCTACAATTCCTGAGGCTCGATGTGGTGGGCGACAAAAACATCAGTGAACCACGGTCAACGAACGAAAATAACCAACCATTTTACTTACATACCTGCGCACGCGCCTGATACGAATAGGAAATGCTCTACATCTATCATTAAATAAATCACCCCGTGGAATAATGGAGAATAAACGTTTTATATATGAATGCACTGTGCGCTTGCGCCTACGTTCTAAAGAAAGCACGCAGCCATCTAAAGTCGTTGATCTTTATGTCTTGTCGGAAAAGTAACAATTAGTATAAAAGCTTAGCTAGTAATTAATTACAGCGAAGTGCATCTTAACTAGTCTTTGATAGTGAAGTGTTACCGGAACGAACACAAGAGAAAATAGGATTATATATTCTATAGTTTATACTCTTGTTGATTTGTAAGAGATGTTTTATTTGATGTGAAACTGAGAAATGGTTTCCAATATTCCTTTTAAACATAACGTAAGATGTAAAATGACAAGAGTAGGTATATATTTACTTCTATCAATGTTATACAATCTGCGAACTCTTGTCTGTGCTCTTGTGATGTAATTTAAAGTAAAATTCAGAAAAATCTGTCACTTTTTAAATTTGAAAGCCAGTGTTAAATATAGCAATAATGACATAACACGTTTCGGTCACTGCGACCAGTTTTCTCTAAAAATTCTAGATCTATACTTATAATATAATAAAGCTGAATAGTTTTTTTGTTTATTTGTTTGTTTTTTTGTATAAACGCGCTAATCTCTGGAACTACCAGTCGGATTTGAAAAACTCTTTTTGTATATGATAGCCAGATTCAAGAGCAATAGTATAGGCTACTTAACATCACACTACGACTCTTAGGAGCCGAGCAAAAAGAACGGATGGACGCACGAAACGGTGTGAAACCGCGGGACAGCTAGTTATAATATATTTCAACGAGTGCAAAACATCGAAATAACTATAAATGCAATGAAAATTTAGAATTCTCAAAACAATGTACCTACGATTTTATAGCATTGAAAACAATGTATGTGGAGGTAGGTACTAAACCCATAAAATTGTCGTATTCCCTCACTAAAGCACTAGTGGTAGTTGATAAATAGTAAAGTAGTCAAGAGTCTTCGATAAATAATACCCAAGAGTAGATGCCATCAATTCTAAGAAAAGCCGTGCAGCTTTTAACCGCGATCTTTTTTCATATTCTTCTTCCTAATCGTTAGCTCTTGGCAGAGTGGCCGTGGTTAGGTCGGATCTCGAAATTTTCCGATGCGTCTCCATTCGGCCCTGCCCCCCTAGTCAAGTTGACAATCTACAATCGTCAACGCTATAGAAAACAATCAAAATGTATGGGAATGACATATCTCAACTAATGAAACTATCACGTTACGGAGACGAGGAGATGTCGTACACCGTAAGTGGCATTGCTGAAGTAAGAGGGAGTAAGTGAATGATAGGGAATAAATAAATAAATGTAGAGTAGTTACAGTTACAAAGATATGTCATTCCTATACATTTTGATTGTTTTCTATAGCGTTGACGATTGTAGATTGTCAACTTGGCTAGGGGGGCTGTTATTGTCGTTGTGAGAACATTCTGTCATGGTGGAGTGCGTGATGATCTTGATAAGGTTTGACCAGCGCGTTGGAGAGCGACCACGGGATCTCTTCCCTTCCATCCTGCCTTGCACCATCAAAAGGCATTGCAAAGGCAAGTCCATTGAGACTTCTTCCATGGTTAAAAGGCCGAAAAACTTGAGTGCTCATATTCGAACAAACAGGTATTCGTTTCATAAATCTTGTCGTTCACATAAATTGGATGGGTCTATTAATGATGGCCAGACTTCAATAAAAATTGCATCTTAAGCTTTCTTTGAACTTTCGAGCTTTTTTTAGTAAAACACTAAATAAAGCTATTTAGAGATTAGATGGTATAATCTTACATGAGTTATGATTCTTATTATACTTATTCTTTTAAATTGATGCCTCTACCCATATCTTTTTCTAAAAAAATATAAATAATTGGGTATTATTTTCAGACCAAAATCCATGCGATACGTGGGACACTCAGAAAGTTTTGCGAAACTAAAAAAAATTGTTCTATACGTACATATATTTTTATCAAATCTTTTCAAAGTACTTTCCACCAGCCTCTATACAAAGATTCATGCGCCTAAACCAGTTTTCAAAACACTTTTTCCAGTCCGCCGCAGACACCTCGTTTACAGCCTGCTCGAACGCAGCCAGCGCATCTTCCGGCGACGAAAATTGTATCCCTTTGAGCTGATTTTTTATTTTTGGGAATAAAAAGAAGTCACACGGTGCTAGATCAGGGCTGTAAGGAGGGTGACCCAGGAGTTTGACTGGCGTGCTGTCCAGGAAGTCCCTCGTTTTGAGTGCGGTGTGCGCAGGTGCATTGTCGTGGTGGAGCAGTAGCCCGCGGAGCCCTGTATTTGGTCGCTTGTTGCTTATAACAGAGAAAACTTCTGGCAAACATTTGGTAGTATACCATTCGGCATTAATGCTTCTTTGATCCCGTAAGGGAATTGATACCAAGTGGCCAGTCAAATTAAAAAAGCTAGCGATCAAAATCTTACCCCCGCTTCTAGATCGCTTCACTTTGGTAGGCGTTGGCTCATTTTGAAACACCCAAACAGTCGACTGGCGCTTGGTTTCTGGGTCGTATTGATAAATCCAGGACTCATCACCTGTAACGATGTCGTAAACACGCCGAGACGAGCCTGCTTCAAATTTGTTAAGCATATCACGGCACCATTCCACCCGGGCCTGCTTCTGAGCATCGGTGAGGTTGTGCGGCACCCAGCGTGATACTATCCTCCTCACGCGAAGATGGCTGTGTAGAATCTCGTGAACGCTTCCCGATCCAATCTTCAATATGTGTTGAATCTCCTGATATGTAATTCGCCGATTGTCTTGGATTACATTTTTCACTGCTAGCACGTTTTCTTTGGTAACAGCCGTCAAAGGGCGACCGCTTCTTTCGTCATCCCCCAAAGTTGGTCGACCGCGCTTGAATTCGTTATACCAACGATACACGGTTGCCTTGGAAGGGCCTTCATCCATGAATGCCATTTGAAGTCTATCGTACGATTCATCCGGTTTCAGGCGACACTTGAAATCGTATAAAATCATAGCTCTAAAATGTTCCCGGCGCAGATCCATATTTCAGTGAGACACAATACTTTGAATTAACTCGCAAAAAATGTGGAGGGAAATTTTGAAATTGGAACTTACTTATTTTTACTTATAAATAATCATATTTTCGAAAAACATTATAACTGGCCAGTCTCCCATATATAAAAACTTTTTTTCGCAATACTTTCTGAGGGGCCTGGTATTCACTTTCTATTTTATGTATATTCGCGGATCGTATAAATAATTATCATATAAATATAAAAATTTAGCATTTCGCTGTTCGAAATGTCGGCTAGGAAAGTTGGCCAGGTTGGCCTAGACTAGACAAAACGCGGCCCCCTTTGGTAAAGCTCCCGAGAGATTTAACGTGAGGCTCGAGCCCACCTCTAGTCGTGGCATGGTAAGTAGCGGTGAGAGTTGCACACTATTGGGGATTATAAACCAGGTTTATTGTTGGCATTGCCGGCTCCTAGCAACGGAGATCGATATTTTATGCTTTTATATATCGGCGGAAACCTTTTGCTTGCCGTAGCAACAAGCAGATAGGTACAGGACGCGCAATTTAACTTTAGAGTGAAGTTAGGATCTATGCAGGTTTCCCAGCTTCTCGCCTTCAACGGACACCCATAAAATAATTACCTACTGCGACGGTTTTGTGACAACTTCACTCCGGCCAAGATAGATTGCGCGTACCTATCTACTGCGGTTTTTTTACAAATCGTAATATGTGTTTGACGGGTAGGTACGTTGGTCTTAACAAATTATGAGAAATAAATGTTTATAGAGCAACTTATAACTTTGTAACCCAATGCCTCAATATAGGCAAGAAACTAAGTATACCTAAGCCACAAAACAAAACAAGGAAGGATATTCATGAATTGTACAAATTTAATTCATACCTAACTATTTTTGTGCAAAATATGAAGAAGTTCATGAATAATCTTCTAAACCGTAATATAGTGAGTAAACATTGGCGGAAAAACTTTTTCCTCGATGTCAAATATGAGCATACGTCTAACTGCAATTAATTATTGTTGTCTCATACGATGTCGGTAGACTTTAGTTTGATTAAACTTCCTTTCTCTATAACTAAATAACAGTTAGAATACAGGTACCAGTAACATTATCACATGCAAGTTTATTTGTCAAGTAGTAAATAAACATGCATGTGACAATGATAAATAGGGGGGGACATAAATAGGGGGGTACATAAAAGAAAGTCAACACTAAACCTTAACAATTATAAACAATCCGTCTAATTGAGCGCATATAGACATACAAACAGTTTCTTCTCAAACATACTTCATGGTAAATCCATAAAATGGCACATGAACTATCAGACACCGATAGTAGTAAACAAACAATCGAATGCTAGAAAAGTCCTACCAAACGCAAACACTGAACTTGACACTGGACATAAGCCTGTCACTTTTCAATTGTATTCAATAATCGACAGTTGACCGTTTCATTCGAATGTTTCGATATATAATTCGTTTCGTTGATGACGCGCGGTACAGAGGTGCGCATGGCGGATCGCGCTCGCACCGACTGGTGCGCGCTGCGGCTGCGCGGAGGGCGCCGGTCGCTCAGACCCGCTCATCTGTTCGCAGCTGGTCCCCGACGTACGAACCGTTACCACTCGTGAGGGACACCAATTTCAAGTCACAAACAAATCCCATTTCATATTCATGAATTCATGTCAACTATTAAACACGCAACAAAGGATTTTAATCGAACGGGCCTATCCAAAGCCACCCAAAGCGTATGGCTGTCGACACTTTTCGAAACTAGTTTGCACGGCTAGATACGCAATTGACAAGGGAGCATACGGGGGCACAACAACAACATTTCACTGCTTTCTTTAATCCAGATAATTATCACAATAGTAGGCCGATTCATGGTATTGTTGTACAGCTAAAGTATCATAGGGGTCGGAACAATCCCCACAATCTCGTCTATTAGTAGAGAAAGAGTGTCAAAAAGTTTTTTTTTATAATGGCACAGTGTTGCTACCTCGCACATAAGCGTTACTTTATCGTTGATTTAGAGCGGTGCGGTGGACCGGTTCGTTTCTGATGTATTTACATTGAACCGCTTGGGATTCAACCAGTAAAGACAACAGCCATGCCTGTTAAGCCGAGATAAAAATAGTACCTACAAACAAATGAACATGCAGTGTGTAAGTAATTTCACACTGAGCGTTTATAGCAATTGTGCAAGGAAATTGTATTGTGTTGCTTAATAGAGCTTAATTAAAAAGTCAAAGGTCTCTTATCTTGGCCCATTACGAGCTGCCACGATTACTGACACGTTATTGTACCATTATGGACTTATGGTCCAAGTGTCAATACTCTATATTTACTAATTGCACAATCCTATTTTTGTGTTGACATTACTTGACATTCACTCGGTGCATTTGCTCATGATTTTTTGAAATTATTTTTATTATTATTTAGTGGTTAATGCAAATGAGACTTTTTATACACGAAAGTTGTTTTTTGTTACTTGACATTTTAATAAAATGCAGACTCAATAAACGACTGGTAGAATATGCAGCAGCCTGGGCCAACTGGTGAAATCAACATAGTCAAATTATATTGAAATAGTAGCAAAGAGCTTTTACAAATTTATCAATTAATGTGACAATGCAAGCATAATTTTTAAATAATTGCAGTTGAAGCTACCTCTACATTTTGATTTTAGTAGATTAACCCCATGTTCATTACGTACGAATGAGCTTTTTACATTAACACCAATTAAGCGAATTGCAAAAAACGCTGTAGATTTGTTGCAATATTTCTTGCAACATACCTACTTATAATAACTTTATAAAAAAATTAAACCCTATAGAGATAAATTACGGGCTGTCTTACGAAACTGTTTTATTGATTTGCATAGATAGATATGAAATAGACAAATAGGAGCGTGCTTTGAAACCTCCCAATAGAACCGTGTTATGGCGAAAATTGGCGGAATTTATTTCAAGTAATACCCTATATCTAACCCTTTATCTTCTCATGGGTGTCGTAAAAGGCGACTAAGGGATTCACCAGAGTATGGGCAGCAGCGTTCTCTGAGTATTTAACCAACCAACTTCGATCGCCAACCCGCCTGCCAAGCGTGGCGATTATGGCATATGGATTATCTTTCGGCTGAAATGATGATGATGATGATTTCAAACAAATCAGATGTAATTACGTATTCTATAGGGTTTAATGCTCGATGAGTGTCATTGAAACCTATAACATATTATCTATTCACAATAGGTAATAATGTTGCTTAGTAAATGATCATAGGTGTGTTCATCTTTCACACGGGAAGCGATTGTTTGCCGAAGGCTCAAAGCAGATGGTTACTCGTCATTGCTCCGTCAATATTGAAGTTTACGGTAGGTCACCTATGTAAATAGTTCTGGACATTTTATATTCTGTTGGTCACCCTCTGTTTAGAAAATGTAAAGAGACTAGCCTATGCCCGCGGCTTCGCCCGCGTTTATTTCCGTTTATCACAGAAAGATGTTATTGGTAATTTTTTATCTTCCCGGGATAAAAAATAGCCTATACGTTAAACCTGGTTTTGGTCTAACCGTGTGCCATCCGTATCCGTTCAGCCGTTTTAGCGTGATTGAGAAAAGTAAGCTTAAAAACGAAACAAAAATCTATACATTCGCATTAATAATATTAGGATAACAAGGAGTTAAGTTCCCTGATATGGTATTTTACAAAATTCTGTAACGTTTAGTACGTTTCATATATTGGATTATGATGATTACGTTTCATATAATGATTTATGGGGTTAATTAAAAGAGCCTCCACGAATGACGATATTTAATTGATCGTCCGGCGCACCCTGGGCAGTCAGCCCCGCTACCAACCTGCTGACTGGCTAATCTTTTCCCCACGGCATGAGCTATTATCATTATGTAGCTCATGTCGACACGATAGAAGAAGATATAATGGATTCGTTCCAACAGTAAGCATTTTTTTCCGTTCAGTAGTTTACATACCTCTACAATGGATAGACGGAGCGCGTAGAACTAGCGAATGAAGCCAGAAAAAGGAATACAAAATGGCAAAGGAGTACCTACTATTTCGCCCACAGTGTTCGCGAGCCGCAATCTGGAGCGTACGTCTAATCCTCAAACAAAAAAAAAAGATTAAAGCTCCCGACCGCGGCTCGCGAAACGCAGTTAGCGGAATTGTACTCCTTTGCCATTTTGTATTCCTTTTTCTGGCTTAATTCGCTAGTTATACGCGCTCCGTCTAACTTATTTTTTTGGTCTGAGCTACAAGTAATAAAGCATGTCATCGCAAAAGGACGTTTATTTCAGACTGCAGATAAAACATCATGAATCATGTCTTTACATCAAAAGAGACCACTTTAGTTGAGGTCAAGTTGACTGATCGAATATGACACACATTTTTTTTTCAGTTTTGTATGACATCAATACAAAACATTGCATATTACGTCAGACTAAGCTCACCCACTACCTTATGGAGCTGAAACACATTTTTGTTTTGTGAATCAGTCTGTAACAACTCAGCAAAATAGGCAACAGCATACACAGTAGAGCACCATAAATGCTTGCTTATGCTTAATTTACACGAAACATTAAGTAAGAGATAAGTTATGATTTAAAACTTTACAACAGGCTCATCCTTTACGTTGAACTTTTTTTATTTTTTATTAACACCTCTAACAAAGAACACACCTTATTGGCTAATGTTATGTATTTTACAGTATATTTTTAGGACCACCGCATACTGAACACAGAACAGGGCATGGTTCGATATCTAATAAACTTAAATAAATCCAATATCATTATTAATTATATTGGTTTTATTTAAATAACTGACACTGACTGACTGACTGCCTCGTTGTTCTAGTGGTTGCAAGCGCGACCTCTGAGCGTGGGGTCCTGGGTTCGATTCCCGGGTCGGGCAAAGTCTTATTGGGTTTTTTCATTAGGAAATTCTCAGTAGCAGCCCGGAGTCTGGATTTGTGTCCGGTAAATGGCAATAGGCCCCCTATTACATGGGACTATAACATATCTGGCGAAATGTGGGTGTACTATTACACCTCTGCCTACCCCTTCGGGGAAATACAGGCGTAATGTTATGTAATGTGTTATTTAAATAAAATGATTAATGATGATTAATAATATTTAGGAATATAATCAATAAATTAACTAATTCAGACGAAAATTACTTAGAACAATCGATCGACTTTTTTAAATATAATGTAATATAATGATTACCCACATTTCGCAAATAAATAGAATTGAATGGGTTTTGTAAGTCGAGTAAAGTTATTACGCACCCCATATTATTCCCACATAATCACCCAGTCATAAATATTATCTGAAGTAAATATATCTATGCACCCAGTGCTACGCGGAAAACATTTGCGAACAAAAGACATGAACGCGCCGTCTGGCACTGCTGAGCTGGGCCGAGTTTAATATGCGGCGGGCCTTTATCCGTAACCCTTGTAATTAAAGGAGATCGTTGAAAAAGACGTTATTCCTCGGAAACTGCTCATCTTCCCGGGATAAAAAGACGTTATTCCTCGGAAACTGCTCATCTTCCCGGGATAAAAAGACGTTATTCCTCGGAAACTGCTCATCTTCCCGGGATAAAAAGATGTTATTCCTCGGAAACTGCTCATCTTCCCGGGATAAAAAGACGTTATTCCTCGGAAACTGCTCATCTTCCCGGGATAAAAAGACGTTATTCCTCGGAAACTGCTCATCTTCCCGGGATAAAAAGACGTTATTCCTCGGAAACTGCTCATCTTCCCGGGATAAAAAGTAGCCTATATATTAATTCGGGTTATGTTCTTATTCTTTATTTTACACACATCTATACTTTCACATTTAATATTTGTAGGATAGGATTGGCAGGATAGTAGGAAAACCAGCAGACTCTAATAGAATATCATTGAAAAAAAAAAAGCTAGAATTATGCTGCTCAGGATTAAAACGACTTTCTTCAAATAATGAAATCTTAACTATTATAAAATTGTAAACGTCTGTTTGTTTGTTTGTTCCAGCATCACGCTAAAACTACTGGACCGATTTTGATGATTTTTTTTTTGTTTGAAAGCTGATGATCTGACTTAAAAACTGGTATGGGTTTTGATAAAGAAAGAAAGAAAGAAAAAAAGAAAAAAAAAAAATCATGGGTTGCGTACTCACCCGACAGTCGAAGCTTCTATGCATTTGCACGAGCGGATAGTAATGTACGATGGAGTGGAGTGGAGTGGACAGGGGATGGGACTGGGGATGGGACGGGACGGCAGGGGACGGGACTGGGGACGGGACAGTGGACGGGACAGGGGACGGAACATGGGACGGGAAATGGGACGGGACATGAGACGGGACATGGGACAGGACAGTGGGACGGCACATGGGACTGGACATAGGATGGGACATGGGACAGGACATGGGACATGGGACGGGACGATAGTGATATAGTGAAATAGTGGGACAGTGGGACAGTGGGCCGTGGGACAGTGGGATAGTGGGACAGTAGGACAGTAGCTGTGGGACGGTGGGACGGTGGGACAGTGGGGCAGTCGGGCAGTGGGGTAGTGGGGCAGCGGGGCAGTGGGGCAGCGTGCCAGCGGGGCAGCGTGGCAGTGGGGTACCGGGGCAGCGGGGCAGTAGGATAGTGGGGCAGTGGGATAGTGGGGCAGCGGGGCAGTGGGGCTGTGGGCTAGGGGGTCAGCGGGGCAGCCGGGCAGTGGGGCAGCGGGGCAGTAGGGGAGTGGGGCAGCGGGGCAGGCAGTGGGGCAGTGGGATAGAGGGGCAGCGGGGCAGTGGGGTAGCGGGGCTGCGGGGCAGCTGGGCAGTGGGTTACCGGGGCAGCGGGGCAGTGGGATAGTGGGGCAGCGGGGCTGTGGGGCAGCGGGGCAGTAGTGCAGCGGGGCAGCGGGGCACCGGGACAGTGGGGCAGCGGGGCAGTGGGGAAGAGGGGCAGAGGGGCAGGCTGTGGGCAATGGGATAGCGGTTCATCGGGGCAGTGGGGCAGTGGGGTAGCGGGGCAATGGGATAGTGGGGCAGTGGGGCTGTGGGGAAGCGGGGCAGTGGGGCAGTGGGATAGCGGGGCACTGGGGCAGCCTGGCTGCGTGGAAGTGAGGCAGCGGTGCAGTGGGGTAGTGGGGCAGCGGGACAGTGGGGGAGCGGGGCAGGCAGTGGGGAAGCGGGACAGCGGGGCAGTAGGGCAGTGGGGCGGTGGGGTAGCCGGGCATCGGGGCAGTGGGGCAGCGGTGTAGCGGGGCAGTGGGGCAGAGGGGTAGCGGGGCAGCGGGGCAGTGGGGCAGTGCGGTAGCGGGGCAATGGGGGCAGAGGGGCAGCGGGGCAGTGGGGCTGTGGGGTTGCGGGGCAGTGGTGCAGCGGGGCATCAGGGCAGCGGGGAAGTGGGGCAGCGGGGCAGTGGGGCAGTGGGGCAGCGGAGCAGTGGGGGCAGTGGAGCAGTGGGGCAGCGGGGCAGTGGGGCAGTGGGGTAGCGGGGCAGTGGGACAGCGGGGCAGTGGGGCAGTGTGGTAGTGGGGCAGCGGTGCAGCTTGGCACCGGGGCAGTGGGGCAGCGGGGCAGCTTGGCACCGAGGCAGTGGGGCAGCTTGGCACCGAGGCAGTGGGGCAGCGGGGCAGTGGGGCAGCGGGGCTGTGGGGCAGCGGGGCAGTGGGATAGTGGGGCAGCGCGGCAGTGGGCAGTGGCATAGTGGGGCAGCGGGGCGGTGGGGCAGTGGGGTTGCGGGGCAGTGGGGCAGTGGGGCAGCGGGGCAGCGGGGCAGTGGGGCAGTGGGGCAGTGGGGCAGCGGGGCAGCGGGGCAGCGGGACAGCGGGACAGCGGGACAGTGGACTGGACTGGAATAGACTGGACTGGACTGGCCTGACGTGGGTTAGCAGAATTTAACGCGAGCGGAGCCGCGGGTAAAAGCTAGTAAATTATAAAATTAACTAATTAAATTAGTAGTAAGTAGCAGTAGAGCTCCTTTGTAAAAGAGCTCGTCCGGGGAAGTACTACCACCGTGCCTACTTCTCCGCCAAATAGTGATGCTTGCATTGCTGTGTTTCGGTCTGAAGGGTAGGTACGGATGCCGGTGAAATTACAATCACTTCCACTTTCGAACTGACTTGCGGTACCATTTAGGCAACAGCCTAGGTGGTATTGAAGTTGTCATGGGCAAACCGCTTAACATCAGGTGGGCCTTTAGCTCGTATCGCCATCCTATACTATAAAAAAATAAAAAATAAAAAACTGATTTTATTTATTGTGCCTCAGAGGTAGAGGTGTGTACGTGGGACATTCAGAAAGTTTTGCGAAACTAAAAAAAATTGTTCTATACGTACATATATTTTTATCAAATCTTTTCAAAGTACTTTCCACCAGCCTCTATACAAAGATTCATGCGCCTAAACCAGTTTTCAAAACACTTTTTCCAGTCCGCCGCAGACACCTCGTTTACAGCCTGCTCGAACGCAGCCAGCGCATCTTCCGGCGACGAAAATTGTATCCCTTTGAGCTGATTTTTTATTTTTGGGAATAAAAAGAAGTCACACGGTGCTAGATCAGGGCTGTAAGGAGGGTGACCCAGGAGTTTGACTGGCGTGCTGTCCAGGAAGTCCCTCGTTTTGAGTGCGGTGTGCGCAGGTGCATTGTCGTGGTGGAGCAGTAGCCCGCGGAGCCCTGTGTTTGGTCGCTTGTTGCTTATAACAGAGAAAACTTCTGGCAAACATTTGGTAGTATACCATTCGGCATTAATGCTTCTTTGATCCCGTAAGGGAATTGATACCAAGTGGCCAGTCAAATTAAAAAAGCTAGCGATCAAAATCTTACCCCCGCTTCTAGATCGCTTCACTTTGGTAGGCGTTGGCTCATTTTGAAACACCCAAACAGTCGACTGGCGCTTGGTTTCTGGGTCGTATTGATAAATCCAGGACTCATCACCTGTAACGATGTCGTAAACACGCCGAGACGAGCCTGCTTCAAATTTGTTAAGCATATCACGGCACCATTCCACCCGGGCCTGCTTCTGAGCATCGGTGAGGTTGTGCGGTACCCAGCGTGATACTATCCTCCTCACGCGAAGATGGCTGTGTAGAATCTCGTGAACGCTTCCCGATCCAATCTTCAATATGTGTTGAATCTCCTGATATGTAATTCGCCTATTGTCTTGGATTAAATTTTTCACTGCTAGCACGTTTTCTTCGGTAACAGCCGTCAAAGGGCGACCGCTTCTTTCGTCATCCCCCAAAGTTGGTCGACTGCGCTTGAATTCGTTATACCAACGATACACGGTTGCCTTGGAAGGGCCTTCATCCATGAATGCCATTTGAAATCTATCGTACGATTCATCCGGTTTCAGGCGACACTTGAAATCGTATAAAATCATAGCTCTAAAATGTTCCCGGCGCAGATCCATATTTCAGTGAGACACAATACTTTGAATTAACTCGCAAAAAATGTGGAGGGAAATTTTGAAATTGGAACTTACTTATTTTTACTTATAAATAATCATATTTTCGAAAAACATTATAACTGGCCAGTCTCCCATATATAAATTTTTTTTTCGCAATACTTTCTGAGGGGCCTGGTATTTGATGAGCTAAGTAAAAAGATAGTTTAACATAACATTTTAGTATAGCGTGGGCAATCTTTGGAAAGACGCGGGCCAAACTGTCGAACGTTCATGAAGTCGCGGGCCGTAAGGCTAGGGCCGAGTTTAGGAACAAAGCTTGTTAAACAATAGTTAAATTTTCATGTACTTTTTAAACTTCAGGTTACAAAGTAGTGAGAGTACACCGCGGGCCGCGTTGTAAGAGTTAGTTTTCTTTACATAAAACTTCACTCTTTACTTGTATCACTTTGATAGAGCTAGGTGGCTAGTAGACTTGGCCCTTTATCAGGAATTAATTTTGTAGAAGAATCGAATGAATACTTATTGCTAATTTGTCGTCTTTGGCCTCATTTTCAACACATCACAAATTTCTAGCCAAAGGAAAGGCGTCTCACGTACAGAGCTAATAGCTTGTGTCATCTTGTGACAACAATTAACAATATTTTTGTATTGTTTTTTATTTTTTATATAATTTTCATAATTTTCAGCAACGTTCTGATTCACATTCGAATTGATTCTTTTGGTCATACAAACAAATGAAATTACTGAAATACATTAGATGAATTTTTGGGTAAAACTTTAGATCGTTGTTCATAAACTACGGCAGACTTAATACTTTATTTTTGTTTCTTCGATCAAAAACGACATCTAAGTATATATTACACATCTTACTCCTCATGTTGAACATAGAATTTTGTGTGTTGTTGGAGTAAGATATATTTTGAGAAATTTTGAAAAAAATACATTATGGGGAAAGGACATCGTGATAAATGTACGTAATGAGAAAATACAAAAAGGATATTTGAAAAAAATACATTTTCCGCTTAGACACAGTGTGCTTTGATTGTTTATAATTTTGTTAGTCGATGCAGTATAATACTATAATAATTATTCTGTGGTACAATCAGCCCTCACATTCAGTACTTAAACTGGGCTCGCGAACTAGTTTGACGTAAATTGATATAAAGGTCATAACTGCGTAATTTTATGGAATTATGACCTTTACATGTACAGGCCTGGCTTTTTAGGATTCCGTAGTCCTACAGGGAACCCTTATAGTTTCGTCATGTCTGTCCGTATGTCCGTCTGTCCGTCTGTCCGTCTGTCCGTCTGTCCTAATCCTTTACAGCTTAATAACTTCTACAGTTATAAACATAAGTAAATTAAATTTTGTTAAAAAATGGTTGATATATCTCAATTTTAAAAGAATAAAAACATCTTGATAAAGTAATTTAGGGGTGGCGCCCATACATGTGAAATGGGGATGACATTTTTTTCTTCCTTTCCCTGCACCTCCTCGTGTGGGGTATCATTGAATAGGTCTACTAAAATGAAGGTAATGTTTTATACATCACTTTTTTATCAGGTATACCATCTGCGAAATACAGTTCGCCAAAGTGGCTTGCAATGTGTCCCCCCCCTGCCATTTCTAAAATATTAACGTATAGTAGAATATAGTAGAAACTTATAGTCTTCCACATTGATAGACCTTTATAAAAACTCTCTTTTAAAATTATTTCGAGTATAATGTGATTGTAAATTTTTGAGTTATAGTGAGAAAACTGAAAAATACTTCAGACGTCCTAGTTCATAGGTCATTGACCTTAGAGAAAAATGATCCTAGCAAATAATGCTCCTTTAGTTACTTTCTATTTAAAAAAATCACAAAAAGAAACACACTTCTTAAATTTAGCTTCATAAATTTAGCACTAGGTGGCGCTGTTTGCAAAAACTAAAATAGCAATGATTAATATTCGATTTGATTCGTTTGTAATTAGACCTACTTAAGGAACCTTTTAATACTGAGCATGGCCCGACATGCTCTTGGCCGGTTTTTTTAATTCAAACTAGTTTTCAAGATTCTGGAGCCCAGTTTATACTTAAATCACTAATTTTGTTGTATCTCATACATACATAAGATCACGCTTGTATTCCCGAAGGGGTAGGCGGGGAGGTGTATATTTATGTAGTATATATACCACCCTATAAGCAACAAGCAACAAACAAGCCTATTGCCATTAACCGGGAACAAATCTAGACTTCGGGCTGATACTGAGAATTTTCTAATGAAAAAACCCAGTAACACCATTGTCCAACCCGTGCCTCGAACCCAGGACCCCACGCTTACCAGTCGCGCTTGCGACCTCTAGACCAACGAGGCAGTCCTGTCTCAGTTTTTCAATAATTTCCTGTCATAGGCATCCCTTTCAAATTAATATGGTATTTACGAAGTATTGTTTCTATGAGGACCTAAAATACCTACGACACAGATTCCAATATATCCAAAACAAATAAGGTATTGCTGGACATTAATTTATTGTGTCCCACCTTCGAAGTTAACACCAATATTTTAGTATTACAGCTTTAAGGATGGAATCAGAGAATGTCTCACGTCGGAAATAACAGCACAAACAAATGAACGTAGGCGTATGCGCAGCGCGAATACCATTATAGCAGTTCCTCAACCCTGTATGTGCGAATTAGTATGAACAATAACACCCACGGGACTAAATAGTGCTTTACAAACCAAATGTTAATGTCGTTGACCTAACGATTAATGAACAAAAGCGCTAAAATCTATGATCTAATTTATGTTTGCGTTTGCCTACTGGCTTTTCACATGTGGTAACCACATTACGGTTTGAACATATTGAGAGGAGAAATTAAACCCATTTCATAGTTCGTCGTTTGTCATCGTGTCTATTCCTATTTATAATTTGTAGTATTTAATGATCGCTTCATCATCATTTCCTTCGATAAAGATCATTTCAGCCGAAAGAAGTCCACTGCTGGACATAGGCCTCCCCCAAACATCACCTCAACGACCGGTTCTGCGCTTCCCACATCCAGCTTAATGATCGCTTGATTCAACTAATTTATTTAAAAATAAAACAATTTAATAATGAAAAATTTACAATTAATTTCAAAATGAAAAATTAACATCCGTGAACTGAAAACTATTCAAATTCTTAAACTCCTTTTGCTTACTAACGTCATCTATTATCGAGCAGAAGTAAAGTTACGCGAAACTTTAAAATGCGCCATCTAGCGATACAATTTTTAAACATAACGAAGCTAGTCACTGTTATAACCGTTTTAGTTCTCTACTCACTACTAGATGGCGCTGCATAAAATATTACTGTTTGTGTCAACTAAAATTAATTTAACAACAAAAATCAAATCTATCCAATATTGCAATCGCAAATCAAACTTAAATCTATTATAACTTTATTAAATTGTATGCTTTTAGTATCAAACTAATAAAACATACAATTAGATTGATTGGACGATCATCAGGCGCAGCGCAATAACTGCTATCAACTTAGGGTCGCAGATTCGAACCCTGGCAGGAACAATTATTATTTACAATGTCCACATGAATATTGCCTTGTTTTCGCGTGTGAGATATGTAACATAAATTTAAGATAAGACAAACACAATACGCATACACAAAATAAAACCTAGTGACCACCAAACGTACCTACAACAGGGAGGTTTTTATTTAAAAAAGAAGGTTATTTTCCTGTACGATCATTAAATATTGTAACATGTTATTGGCCTTTAGGTAAATAGCTTGTGAGAGTCAGTAAATATGACGTTCGTAAGATGTGTGTAAAGAGCTTCTCACGTTAAAATTAATTGACACCAGTGGCTCATGCCAGTTGTGGTCAGGTGGCTAGATCTAATCTTGAACGTAAGACTACCTAGCTACTAGCTACCTAGCAGATTGACTGAGAATTCTTTAGATACTATAACTTCTTTTTATTCGTCCAAGACTATAACAATATTTATGAAATAATTGTCTAATTTTAATTTATTACTAAGCATGTATTAGTACCACTGTTTTTTTAGTAGTTAATTCAGCATCAGCAAATATTCAAATTAAGTTTGGTCAATAGTTTACACAGCTCCAATTTTATTTGGTGTGATTGGTAATCGCTACATTAATCACTTACAAGACTCTCCCATTAGCGAAGGCCACATTCTGCGCATAAGTAAAACAGCATAGGGAACAAAGCTTCGTCATACAATAATGTATGTACGAGTTCAAATAACAGGTGGCTTAGCCTAAAGCCAAAACATGCTCATTGCTTGCTCTTTTCATGCGCAACCGTTACGATGAGGTCACTGTGCACTGCTTTAGCGCTGTCCCACACGTCCGGCGGAGTATCGCGGCGGCAGGACATACCACGTCCTTCCTCACTCCTCACTAGTCCTCACCCATCCGTCGTCAGTTTTGCGTACATCACTCAACCTCACTTACAATACCGTTAGCGTATTTGCGCATCGTGACGACCGTTTTTGGAACACAGCTATAAGTGGTCGCGATTTTTGAACACTCTTTGTTCATTGATCTGTGTAATGCTCGTTGAATTGTTAGGTCATTATTCTCGGAAAACGTTAAGCTTCTAACATTGGGTACATTATACAATGTACAGTCTAACAAAGCAATTAGTATACAGAGGGTCGCCAGATATAGATGAAGATTTCTCAGGAAGTTATTATAGAAAGGTTTGATTAGGGTTTTGTATAAATACAGTTTAACTTTGTCCGTTATTAAAATGATATTTCACTCGAAAACATCCATAATCTTCTGAGAATACTGCATTTATATCACTCTACCCTGTATAGGTACGAATTGCTTTGTTAGACTGTACCTGCACATATTGACAATATGGAGCATGTCTAAAACATGTGTTACATGTAACATGAGACCCGTTGTAATATTTAAGAATTGATTATGATTTATTGAGATTGATACGAATTGATGGACAAATCATGTATCGACAGCTCGCTATGTCGCTATTACTCTACTGACAGTCAACAAATCATTCTCCACATAACGGATAAACAATAATAATATAAAGACTATGCATGCATCCTTTGTGGGCGTCACGCAATAAAACGTTTTGAATACATAAACAGTGTCTCTATTCAAATTAGTGTGAAGCAGCCTTTGATGACCCCGGGCGGACGTTTCAACATTCGCGGTGGTGTACCTAAACACAACGTTGGTATAAAAATATAAAGGCAGAAGAGTATCCATAAATATTTATGAATAAATTAGCAGGTACATTCATTATGTCGTCGAGCAAAGATCGCCAGATTGATTTTAAATCGATTCTTTATCAATCTCAGTTCTTACTTGATTTTAGCTTCACAGCACTATAGTAGGTACCTATTATTCGCCGGTATACCTACGATAAAACTTTACACCATAGACATTCTTATATATTACTCATTGCCTTAGACCGTTTCATTTATATTTGTATTTTTTTAAGAAATGACTTTATGTGCGCCATCGATATCATCATCATCATCATTTCAGCCGAAAGACGTCCACTGCTGGACATAGGCCTCGCCCAAGCATGTTGGGGGGATATGCCATAATCGCCACGCATGGCAGGCTGGTTGGCGATCGCAGTTGGTTGGTTAAATACTCAGAGAACGCTGCTGCCCATCCTCTGGTGAATCCCTTAGTCGCCTTTTGTGACACCCATGAGAAAAGATAGGGTGACAGATCGATATATACTTAGGTATATAGGTACTACATTTGCGCAAAGTTTTCCTTTATTTATGCATATTAGGTACCTACTGTGTTACAGTTCCCAAATTCCCCATTACTTAATCCCTGATGTTTCTTTTATAATTAAAATGCGTACAACGATTGCTAATTGGCAAATATCTTTAAATTGTCTGCAGCATATACCTATTTGAGTAAGAGACATATCATTATGTTGCTGATTGATGCTGACTGAGATGTTGTTCAAAAAGAGCTGATTCATCATATCCACCATAACATCTGAGTTTTCTGCTACTTCGTATAGAAAAAAAAACCGCGACTTTAGGCAAGTTTAACAACGAACTTATTAATAAAAATAGACACAATAACATTACAACATACCTACTTAATTAACACCAGCTTTTACGACTTTTAATATAAACCTAAGCTTTATTACATAGTCGAGATGTTTCTTATGCATTATATTCTATATTTTATTGATAACTGCCAACACATTCATAATACTTTACCTCATTTATTGTTATTTTTAGCGATCCACACGGAAGTCGAATGCAAGACTATTCAACAGATTGCGTTACCAGCGCTTTTGCTATTTGGAACAGTCGGCATTTTTCCGATAGTTTCAACAAAAACTCAACGGGTTGGGCAGCGGACTGTTATTGGAGCATTTCAATACATAATGGTAATGAAATTGCGCAAACTGTGCAAGTCATATTACGCTGGCCTAATTAAAAAAGGAGTGGAGTTTAGTTATCATAATTTACTAATAGATTAAATCGAAAGCTTTTATATTTTATAATTTTACTTCTCGATTAACCTGTGTGCACATAACAAATTTCCGTTCCGTGTGGTGTCGGACGTAAAGAATAGCACCACCCTATATCTTCTCATGGGTGTCGTAAAAGGCGACTAAGGGATTCACCAGAGGATGGGCAGCAGCGTTCTCTGAGTATTTAACCAACCAACTGCGATCGCCAACCCGCCTGCCAAGCGTGGCGATTATGGCATATCCCCCCAAGCTACTTGGGGGAGGCCAATGTCCAGCAGTGGACGTCTTTTGGCTGAAATGATGACATAATAAATGAATTTATATTTGAAAGTTTATTCGAGAAATCATGAAAATCCGTTATTGTAAACGAGTTGGTTATCTTCCCGCATAAAACTCGTAAATAACTGAGGGAAATCGATCAATTATGTGGGTTTTAAAACTGTTATTTTATGTAATTTTACATTCCCCTATTATAAAACACAATACCACAATAACGTCTATATAAATACTGGGTGTAAGGGGAACGCTTCCGAAAACGAAGATAGATGCTGGTGATTACTGATACGAAACCACGAAAATAAAATGCGATTCTTTTTTTAGATTTTTTCATATACATTTTTTTTGCATTACTCATACATAACCAGCTTTGGGCAGTTAAATAAAACTCATAAACAAAAACATGAAAAAAAAAAATGAAAAAATTTAAAAAAAGAATCGCATTTTTTTTCGTGGTTTCGTATCCGTAATCACCAGCACTATCACCTGTCTTCGTTTTCGGAAGCGTTTCCCTGACATCCTGTATACTTAACAGTTGTTACCTCGAGCAGCAGTGCAGCCGGCACCCATGACACCTATCCCACGGGGCACGGACTTGCATCATAATTTCTGCTTATCAACTCACATAAAGCAACAATAAATTAAAAGCAAATACATTTTAACTTTGAATCAATACTGAAAAAAAGTTTTGTGTCGAGTAGCACAAATTTCAGCTGCTAGTAACATAAAAACCGGCCAAGTGTGACTCGGACTCACGCAGTAAGGGCTCCGTACCACCCATCGATCTGATACCCCATAGAAACTGATTTCATTTACGAGAGTTCATCAAAAGACATCAACGCACCGTGCGCGAAATATGAATTTTTAAATCTCTTTCTTACGCAGGTACCACCACATATGTCTATGTTTGCCTTATTTTTAGTATTTTTTTGCTAAACTACATAGTATGCACTATAATCAAACCAAATTTGACGCTGGTATGTATTACCGTTTTGAAGAAACAGGAACAAAAACGTTGAAAAAAAGCATGTTTTACGAGGTTTCTTGTATGGGGACCCCCTTTGGTTTTAGACTTTTTTTTATTTTTAGTATTTGTCATGATAGGCACTATAGTAACACATATTTTGTGAAAATTTCTACTGGTTATCTATTACGGTTACAAAGATACAGCACTGTGACAGACAGACATGACAGACAGACGGACGGACAGCGTAGCAAGAGTAATAGGGTCCCGTTAGCACCCTTTGGGTGCGGAACCCTAAAAAGGCGACTAATAAACTAACGCTACCAGTAGCTAACTAGTTTCAGATGCGGCAGTAAATCAGTTTTGCTGTTTTAGCAAAAATTTGGTTTGAAGTAGCTAAACTAGTCGGCTTTTTTTTCAGTGTAAAGTGTTACGGCGTGCGTTAGAAATATACCTATGCCATAATTATGCACGTAGCACTACAGCTGTACCCGGAAAATAGCATTGCATACAGGATACAGGTTCTCGTCATCTTACCGAGGTTAAAGAAATAATATATGTATTGCAAAATCACTTTAGTATATTGCCAATATAAAACACGACAGTTGATTACCTCCCCTGTGTCATGTTTTATTAAAATAAAAGACAAATTCGTACCTATATTCTGTTTTTTCTCTCTTGTCTTATTTAGTAAACAATCTTGGCACGTCTCTTAATACAAATAACCACTGATAAAATATAATTACTAGTTCTGCACATGTAATTAGGTAAAAACATGTTATTTAGTGTGTGAAATTGTTAACATTATGTCTTTTAATAAATGTTATTGATGAACTCCATTAAAAAGACAGCCAAGATAGTTTACTAAATAAGACAAGTAAGAAAAAACAGAGTAGGTATACATGAAAATAGCCGCGCCGCATAAAAGATAGTAGAATACCTATTTGTTGCATTGCATAAAATTTGAATTTTCATTTGATGAAAATGGGGAAACCCAACGCGGGATGAGTGAGTCTAGGGAGGCAAACCCTCCGGAGAGAAATTACGTTACACGCTTGGCTGGACAGTGCTGCCTGCACCGGAACGACGCAGATTAAACTCACATATACCCTGCCTCATAGACTTATAGCGTCATAATGCATAGTAAGCCTATTCCAATTTATAGCGAGATCGTTAATTGAAATAGCTTTACAGTGCTATTCTACAAGATCTCACTAGCAAACTCACTTTTTAAACCGCAGTGAAAAGTAAGTATGTACTACTTTTCACTGCGGATTAAAAAGTGAGTTAAGTTAGTTAGGTAAAAACAATACTAAAGCAAATATTTTATTGCGGATTCAGAAGTGAGTTTGCTAGTGAGTTCTTACAGAATAGCCACGCAGTTCCGAACTTTCGGTGAGGCTATGATTTTACATCATAGTTAATGGGGTTACCATTCCCACAATGCACACGCCCATTGCAGTCTGTCGAGTGTCGAATGATATTAGTGTACCATCAGACTAACCAGCGTTTGCGTCGCACATTCACAATCGTAATGACTTAGTTTGATGGTTCAACAATATTCCTTGTGTTGATCGGGATGTCAAGAAGACGCATTTGCGGTAAAAAATCTAACTATAAGCTATAATCATATACATGCTGAAATTTGAATGACTTCTTTCCCAAAAAGGGGTCATTGTATTCATCAGTTGGTCCCTACATTTAGGGACCACCTGATTTTTTTTGGCGATTTCAGGTTTGGTTCCATAGTAAAAGTTGTTCATAATGATGAGTACAATGACCCCTTTTCGGGAAAGAAGCAATTAAAATTTCATCATGTATACAGATGTCCCATCACTATGCTTCATGGAGGGAAAGTACCAAGTACCTACTTTAAATATTGGAAATATGAAATTTCACTTAAAGGAGACTTCATTTTATTTTTTTATTTAAGAAATTCCGCATTCATAGATTTTATTAAAACCTCTAGCCTGATCTGGGAATCGACCTAACACAATCGCGAAGAAGTACCATCTGAACCTGACCGAAACGTCGAGGTTAGTCAAAATGTTTGTTATATTTTGATTTAATTGTGCGCGACAAGTCCCGTAAACTTAGTTCAATGTAAGTAGGTACCATCTATCTTATGGCTTTTGTTGGTAAATCCTGATAACGTCTATAATTAGGATAAAATCTGTCCAACAAAAATAGTGTCTAAAATTAAAGGAAGTCCATGAAATATGGAGAAACAATAAATACAACAAGGGGTTTTTGGGTAACATTTTCTGCTGGTATCATAATTTTATTGAAATGTACCTAAGCTGTGTTAAATTTCGTGGTGTTCCTTCAATCTAGGACACAATTTTTTTTGGAGTGATTTAATACTTATTATTGACTCTATTGATTGGTGGCGTAAAAATCCTGTACTTACTTGAATACTGGCATACTCGAAGGTTCGATTCCCGGATTAGGGTAGACAGTTTTGAAAAATCCTTGAATACAGTATTACTTGCTTAAAAAATAAAATTGAGTCTTCTTGAAGTAGAATTTATTATTTTCAATATTTAAAGTACTTTCCTTCCATGTAGCATAGCGATAGAACATCCTGGAAATCCTATATTCTACAGGAATACAGTTACGTGTGGACTTGATATTTCCATTGATCCATAGTCTACATTGCGCATGTATTGTTAGCGACCTTATCAGATTGTTAGGACTGTAAAACCGAAGTAATTCGTTTCCTTTTATTGATTGTACAAATAAAACAATAAACGTGGGTTGTGATTTGAGAATCCACATACGCAGGGTCGAGCAAATATTTTCAATCACCTCAGATGGCGGATCGAGAGTGCATTTCAGAGAAATAAGATTGCAAACAAATTCAGAATTCATAAAAAATCTTAATACAGAGATCGTTTATTTACATAATTCAAATGGGGTTTTGTAATTATTTTTTCGTGTGTAGGTATTTTCTTTTGTGCCTTCATTTTTTGTGATGAATGAACTCAATGCATTTTCCAAATTCAAAAAAATTGCTTGAACACACATCCATTTAGGTACTCCCAAATTATTTGACTATTCGTTTCGTATGCAAACCGGCATTTGTTTGCCGATTCAATCCTCGTGGCTTGCCTTCATATTGAGTAGTCATCGCTGACGCAGCGGTTTATTTACAATCCAGTCCACTGACTTTGAGTTGCATTTCAATATCCATGTCAAGGGCTCAGTGGGACGACAATATTCTTACATTCAACACTATGTTTATAAATTGCACATTACAAGCTTTATACCATATAGCAATTTATTTCTCCATCTATTGAATTGTGAAGTTACTGCGAAATCAATACCACAAGGTCGACAACCCCTAGCTGTCTAACTTGTCTATGTTTTTACGCAAAAGCTAATGTCTATACAGTCTGGATTCAAATTCTAAAATTAATGTAAAGTAAATGTCAGCATGCGCAGCTCTCGTCTCTTGAGTCTTGAATGAATGAATAGGTTTCTATTACATATCATTAAATTCTACGCTCATGTAGCTTCAAGAATTTCTAACGCAAGGTGCGTCAGTGCGTCATTCATTATGCTCGTTTCAGATCCGTATACTTAGTAAAAGTAGAATATGAAGCGACTGTAATTCAATTCAGGCAGCATTGTAAAATGGTTTTTATAACACGTCCATTTTAATAATTTTTATTTAAAATTCTGTCCCGGTGCATGAAACGAAATACGCAATCAGGAAGTAACCTGAAACCCGCTACATGAAGCACATTATAAGTTATAGGTTCCGTAATAAAAGTCATCCGTTGCTTTCTTTCATCATCATCGTTGTCTTTTTTAATCTTTTTTCTTTCTTTCTTCTTTTGATCATCGTAATGCTCAAAATGATCATGACATTTTCATACTGCCATGATTTATAAGACTGACCTTTTTAATTCCACTGGTCATTTAGGTATGTTTTGTATGAATCAGAATAACAAATTACTGCTTTATATTCACCAAATGAACCCTCGTTAAAATTTTATTTACGAATATGCCACCGCATGGCATTTCCACTTTAAAGAGCGGCAATAAACTCCCCATTGCGAATCACACAAAGGCAGAGACACCTTATCAGTAATGAACACGTCATTATTATGTGCAGCGACGTTAATTCTTGAAAATATATCATTGGAGGCAGACACGCGTGTAACACCAATACAGAGCGGCGGGTGAGGGTTGTTTCGCTGTCTACATCGGCGTCTGTCAATATTCGCGGGAAGCGGCGTTGTCATGGCGACGAGGGAGAGCTTCCTACACTTTCCTACATGACGGTCGCTGCCCCCTGTGCACAATGCGTTGCAGAGGGTCGGAGGGCGAGAAGCGAAAGAGGCCTGTTGTCTGGGATTTATGCAAGGGCGTCCCCCGTGACGCGCTGCAAAGAGCCCCAAGGAGGTTTTAATGACATCTAAAATATTCACAGAAGGATGATGTCATGCTTTGCAGCCAGTGAAATCATGTTATAAATTACTATTAAAGTTGTGACAATAGATTCATAAATCTAGGTTTTTAAATCAATAAAACTATTGGCTTGCAATGTTTTATTGCAATAAAAGCAAGCTAGACTTGAACGAGGTTTCCCCACATCTTGGTCACGTAGTTCAGCTGTTCCAGTTCCCTTTAGTATGGCGTGATGATAATAACTGTGAAATTCCCGTTAAATTGCGCCTAATCATGTTTGAATGCTACGCATGCAAGCGGGCATGGCATACGATTATTTAATTTCGCTCAATAGCGTTTAATTCTAAAGCTTTTCCAATATCGTGAAATAAATAAATCTCCCTAAATAATTTTAACAATAAAGAAACTCAAAGTAGCACACTACGCAATGGTTTAAAAACTTCATAATTAGTTATACCGTGATAAATACTGTCATAAGGTCACATACTCGCCTACGAAACGTTATGAACTCATGTCACGAAACCTTTCAACATTTCTAAATCGTACGTACACCGAAATAAAATGTACCTAAATGGAAATTACAGAAATAACGATCACTCTATTGTGACGTTTAATCGTCATAATAATAACAAAATAACAGTGTAATTGTCAGGTAAATGTTAAATTAATATCAGTTTACTGCGGGCAGCCTCGCAGATGAAGAGGCGTAGTGTCGTAATGGTGGAATGGTACGTTCTCATAGTAATCCGAGATTCTGTTCTAGCGACAATGGACACGCTTGAACACGCGACCGGCATTCACTCGTCGGTAAAAACGTAAAAATGTCTATGTCAGACTTTGATGTGTAGGTATTTATATGAAATTGTAAGATGGGTCGATGACTAGCCGTTGCTCTTGTCGGAAAAATCTGGACAAGATTGGCGCAAAACCGGAAAGATTGGCGAAAAAGGCAGGTGGCTCCCTGTAATGGTGCAATGGTTGATAAAAACCGTGATTGATGATATCTTACAATGATCGCATTTTAGTAATCAACTCAGCCTATCGCAGTTCACTGCTGGACATAGGCCTCTCCCAAGCTGCGCCAACACTCGCAGTAAAAAATCTAAAAAATTGCATGTGCACTAATCAATGTCTACTAATGTCTAGTTATCTAGTAGATAAAAATGAGCATATTTTTTATTTACTAACCAACCTAAAACTGGGATTGAATATTGCCAGGCACCTATTATAATACAACGTGTTATTGAAATAACTGAAAACCTCTTAAGGGGTTATTGTACACATCAGTATGAACAACTTTTACTATGGGACCGATCCTGACACCGCGAAAAAAAAATCAGTTGTCCCTTACATTTTTGTTCTCATGAATCGACAAATTGTAGGGTGATTTATTTTTCGCGATTTCAGGGTTGGTCCCATAGTAAAAGTTGGTCATACTGATGAGTACAGAGGTTTACAGTTATTTCAATAACACGTTTCATAGGCAATATTCAAACAATCCTACTAAAATTATAATATTATTATATGTTTGTGAAAATGTTTGGATGTTTGTTACTCAATCACGCTGTAAGAGTTGAATGGATTTGTATGAAATTTGGCAAACAGATAGAACATAACCCGGATTAACATAATTATAGGCTATTATTATAGTTTAATCCCGGGAAGATGAACAGTTCCCGAGGGATGCGCGATAAACGACACTCACGTGAACGAAGCCGCGGGCATAAGCTTGTATTAAAATAAAATTGAAGCTTAAATTGCATTTAAACATTTTCGATACCTACATTAATTAATTATTAATATTATTATCTGTCAACCACGCAGCCGGAATTATCGGAATTGGAACTGAAAACGGAAATGTGTGATGGTCATGACAGAAAGTACCTAAGTATGGGTATATTGTATTTGAGACAGTAAATTGTTCTATTCTTATTTTCAATACTACTGGATTTTAGGTAGAAGTTATAGATATTGAATAAAAACAGGTACACACGGCTACACATCAAGCTGTAAAAAACCAGTAAAGGCTGACCTCGCGTTGGAAGGAAAACCTATTCAATGCGAGGTCAGCTTATACTGGAAATTTCCGCTTGATGTGTAGCCGTGTGTACAAGATACAAAATATTATGATTAGGTACAAGAACCTATAAGACTGATAAAATGAGTACAGTTAGTGAAACCTATTTCAAAAAACCTCAAGTTTGGCATGTGACATAATTTAGTGAACATTGTATAATCATGTTATCAACAGGTTGACAAGTTTGACAACCTATATGCCCAAAGGTTTTTCTAACTTTCGTAGGATGACAAGCTTACTTTTCATTTATTACAATCCTTGATAGGCTGAAATTATTATGATTAGGTACAAGTACCTTCAAGACTGATAAAATTAGTACAGTTAGTGAATGATGATGATGATGATAGCAAACGGTAAATCTATTACAAATGTAACGGCAAATAACAACAATTTGCTATAATAAGTATATAGTTATCTACCCATAACACACTACACACTATGATGATATATTTTCCAAATCAATCTGAAGGAAACAATAAAATAAATGACCGAGCTAGAAAAATATATTTTTATTATATATCAAGTTTATACGAGCATAACTGTTACAATCAATATTATCTGATGGATCTGGTACAGGTGTGTAATTAAATTATGAAAGAACGACTACATAACATCATTATGTAACATCAGTACACTTTAAGTCGTTTACGATGCCAGCAGTGTAAACAAAAGGCTTTATAACATTTTAAAAAGCTTGTGCTTCGCTCTGTTGTTCTTTAAGTAGACTTGACACTAAGTAACCTTTGAGAAACAAATTATGTGTAGGTGTTTAACTACCTTAGTATGTGAGAGGGAGTTTGAAAGTAGCGCCAATGACGGAAAAGTTGAGTTGAGTACTGACATGTGATGCGGAGGAATGAGGAGCATGTTACGAAAAAGTTTTGAGTATAGAAAGGAGGCAGACCAAAAATGGATGGATTGTGTGTAAGATGATATGGTTATAGAATGAAAGTGAACACTGAGATGACAGCTAAACACTGGAAGTAAAAGACATGCTGCGCCGAACCGAAATAAATTGGGATAGGGGCAGGAGGATGATGACCTACAATTTCTCAACCTCATCCTTATGGCCTTATCCCAATTTGTTTGGGTTCGGCGCAGCATGTTATTTTTCTCTATCAGCAGTCATCTTAGTGTTCACTTTCTTTTTATAATAAATATAAATCTTTGGGACATTTTACACAGCACCATCTAGTCCCAAACTAAGCAGAGCTTGTGCTATGGGTACTAGACAATGGATATAATACTTATTTGCTTACTTACATACATACTTATTATAATACATAAGCAACACCCAGACCAACACAAACACTTATGTTCATCACACAAATATTTGTGTCCTGTGGGAATCGAACCCACGAACTCGTTATCAGCAGTCCGACAGTCGAACCACTAGACCACAGAGGTCGTCATATATCTTTCACACAAAATTCTATCCATATAATCTATCACACAATCCATCAATTTTTTTGGTCTACCTCTTTTCTTAGAGCCATTCAATGCTAATCACAGGAATTGAAAATAAATTTAATGCCAATAGCCCACTTGACCGAATAAACAACAATATGGGCCATAGCCAGCGACGACACGGGCTGTGTTGTCGCTGGCCATAGCCCATGGCAAAGGCAGAAACAGATTAGTGTATGTGCGTGTCATACATCACAGCACTGCAGTAAGATAGAATAATTTTATCATCATCGATTACCAAAATAGCAACTTGAATTCAAATAAGAATAAAATAGGTGTGAAGGAAACATAATATTCAATCGACTAGAGTCACGAAGTCACGTTGCATTGATCAACAGGCGAATTCT
The DNA here is from genome assembly GCA_949699075.1 of Asteroscopus sphinx. NCBI lineage: Eukaryota > Metazoa > Arthropoda > Insecta > Lepidoptera > Noctuidae > Asteroscopus > Asteroscopus sphinx. Next base: position 24,904,899 of record OX453003.1, on the reverse strand, counting down.
TAAGTTTCGATTCGATTACTGCCATTGAGCTTTGAAATAGATCTCTAGGATCGTATAAATTGGAAACCTTTGTACTTTGGCATAACCGTCTCCCGATAGACCGAAAGTCCGCCACTTTCGAGGAAAAAATTCGATGCAGCAACGGCTGCTAGGGGGACATAGGAACGGCGAGGTCCCCCTGCAATGCCCCAGCGAGGTTCGAGCCCCCCCCCTTGGGGGACGCCCGCTTGCGGTATTGAAACCGCGTCTTTAGTTTGTAAGTATCTAGGATTAGGGAAAAACCTTCGGCGAATGGAGTCCCACATGGGACTCTCCTCCAACTAAGCCCCGTTAAGCAGAGATGGTACTTCGGTACAACCTGCGAGAGTCCATTCGAAAAAAACTTTGGCATAATTATATTACGCCATTACTACATAAATAGTAGCTGTAGAAGTGTTTACTTGTGCTATTTTTTACCTTTTAGTACCGAATACCACAGACAGTAAAAAATATAGACTAAGTGCTGCGAACAACCATAGTGAATAGTGGTGTGAACCGGAGGCATTTTCAGCCTCCGGAGATTATGCGGAGATTTTATTGAATCACCGGAGATTATCCGGATCTTCTCCGGTTATTCAAAATACTCTAAATCTATATATATGAGAAGAAAAACAAGCTAAAAAAAAAAAAAAAAAAAAAATTGCCACATTTCACAGCACATTTGAGTGCGTTCTGCAACAAATGAAATAACCGGTAGTTTAGTGCAATCACCGATTAGTCTCCGGTACTCACTCTAACCGGTGATTATCCGGTTTTTTGAGAACCGGTTCACACCACTAATAGTGAAGCCAACAAAAACCGTGCTCCTTCAGTTACAACCAGTGCTCACGTACACACCATGCACCTGAAGGATATTTGTTTTCGCGATGCTTACTGGAAGATGCCGCGACATGTGAACTGAGAGGGGTGAGCACGGTTTAAGGTGCATGTGTGTACGTGAGCACTGGTTGTACATGAAGGAGCACGTTTTTTGTTTGCTTCACTATGGTTGTTCGCAGCACTTAGTCTATATTTAAATTATTTATTATTTTTAACGCATTTTACGCATGCGAAACGAAATGTAACGATTTAAATTGTGGAAAGAAAAAATCGCTCACGAGCAGGATTCGAACCTGCGACTCCTAGCTCAGTATGCCAGTGCTTTAGCCACTAAGCTACCGTGAACACTGCTCGTGGTAACGAAATTCTCATCCACTTGGTACATCTTTGGGTGACGTCAGCGATATCTTATCTCTTATTTTATTTTTTTCTTTCCACAATGTATATCGCTATATTTTTTATTATGCCTGTTCCGAATACTCAGCGCTAGCCAGGCTAGCCTTTTAATATGAGGGGCTGAAATAAAATTCAACCATTGCATTTGAAGATTGTATTAGCGTGGGCCACTTGCATATTTCATGCACTTTCAACATCATCACCAACTCATTCAACCGGAATCAATCGCTGGTCATGTAACTTAAATAATATTAACACGGAATTAATCGCTGGACATGTAACTACTCTAACATATAAACTACAACGTTCTTGGGCTCTGACCTCCAATATCTAACTTTCTTCGCAAACTTGTTGAGTTACGTAATGTAAAAACTTTTCTCAGGCGCAATATCCACAATAGGTACTGGGCAGAGCGTACCTAAATTGATAAATTCAATACTAAATTTTGATTCACAATCGACTCTGTTTTTTATTTTGGTCATCATTTTTAGGGTTCTGTACCCGAAGGGTGCCAAACGGGACCCTATTACTCTCGTTACGCTGTCCGTCCGTCCGTCCGTCTGTCTGTCACAGGGCTGTATCTTTTAAACGGTAATAGATAGCCGGTTGAAATTTTCTCAGAATATATGTTGCTATGAGGGGTATCACGACAAATATCATAAACAAAAAAAAGTCTAAAACCAAAGGGGGTCCCCATACAAGAAACCTAAAAAAATATATATTTTTTTTACGTTTTTGTTCCTTATCAATCTTCAAAACGGTAATACATACCATTCAAACTTGGTCTGATATAGTGCATATTATGTAGTTAAGCAAAAAAAACTAAAAATAGGACAAACGTAGACATATGTGGTGGTACAGTCAACAGCATGACAGTGGTAACACTTCAATTCGAAAACCACCCTTACTGCTTACGAAATAAGGATGCTGCTAATGTCAAAGTGTTACCACCGAGGTGCGGTCGACCGTACCAGCGTAAGAGATGCAAAAATTCATATTTCGCGCACTGTGCGTTGATGTCTTTTGATGAAGCTCGTAAATTAAATCAATATCTATGGGGTAACAGGTCGATGGGTGGTACGGAACCCTTACTGCGCGAGTCCGTTTATTTAAACCCGTTACCCGGTTGCGTTAGTCGTTACGGGTACTCAGAAGCCCGAAACTCCGATAACTGGTCTAACCTTAGGTTTTCAGTAATACCGGGTAACTGGATTGCTGGCAGGTCTGACGGCAGTCGCTCCTTGTAAAATACTGATGTACAGCCGCATCTGTTTGGACCCTAACATAATTGGAAAAAGGCTCGGAGAATGTGACTATTTCAATACTAACTGAAACAAATTCGATTGTTCTTCGGCTGAAAAAAACGCTTGATTTTTGTTTATTTTGTGAATTGGTCAAGTCTTAGGGAAGATAAGGTGTTAACGTGTTTGGTAACGTAAAAATGCTTTACAAAACTGGAGTTTACGAAATCGTTGGCACGGAAAACAGTCGGTTTGACGTCTGACGAAGAAATAAAACTTGTCGCACGCCTTATCGTGATTGAAAGTGTGAAAGTAAAAATATATCCAGTCAAGAGCCGGCACGACTACCAGTCTACCACGAGCTAGGTGCATTTTCACGATATCTTTTATGAACATGAATATAATGTTTTGTTTGTTCATGCATCTGCATTGATAAGCTATCTCGAATTTACATCATTTATAAATAAATAAATATATCTTCGGGACATTTTTACACAGCACCATCTAGTCCCAAACTAAGCAGAGCTTGTGATATGGGTACTAGACAATGGATATAATACTTATATACTTTTTTTTTTTGTAAATACATACTTATAATACATAAGAAACACACAGACCAACACAAACACTTATGTTCATCACACAAATATTTGTATCCTGTGGGAATCGAACCCGAAGTCCGACACTCGAACCACTAGACCACAGAGGTCGTCAAAATAAAAAAATAAATAAAACGTTTATTGTATAAAACATAGGCACAATAAATTGAACTCTTGACTTCCAAACTAAGTAGAACTTATTCTAGGAGTATTTCTTCAGTACTCATCATTCATTATTGTTTATATTAATTTTATACTGAAGTTTACCCTCAGCCTCCTTTTCTCACTCTTTCACTCAATGGTTTGCTGGTAGGAAATTCTTTTTTGGGTTAAACTCGCCCTTGTACATGTAATTTCTGTTTGTAACAAATTATCTGTATTTTATTGTATACAGTAAAGAATAAGAACAAGTATAGTTCAATAAAACACTTAAGACCAATGATATTTAAAAGTACAGCTATGTTACTTGCACTCGCAACAGAACACTCGAAAACGTCCTAATTAGGACGTTTATCTATTAAACCGAATCAAGTAGAACGCCGAGCGTGACCGGTGACGAAAAAAAAACTAAAATGCCGTCGTGTGTGCACAGAAAGAGTTCCAATTATGACGCGAAAGTAACTTGAATTAATCAACTTACTTATTTTGTACTAGTTCATGTGTATTGTACTGCCGCTGCGTACGGAACATTTTTTTTCGTTTGTTTTATCTGGTATGGCATATCTATACTTTTAAATATCATTGCTTAAGACGCTAGAAATTTCCATTTAGCCGGCATATAGCTGTATCCGTGGTTCCAAAATTTTTAAGGGAATTATGGCTACTGGCTACTATACCTCTAGTGACTATACCGTAATCAATATCTATCAAAATCTCTGTAATGATCTTATTATTCCAATGCAGAGTTAACTTTACTGGTTTGTACTTATTTACCGTCTGTTTGTCTGCCAGGTGGACCGACGACCTAAAGAACGTGGCTGGGGGGGACTGGATGCGGAAGGCAGAGGACCAAGTGTTGTGGTGCAACTTGGGAGAGGCCTATGTCCAGTAGTGGACTGCGATAGGCTGAGTTGATTTGATTGGAATAATAAGATCATTACAGAGATTTTGATTGTTATTGTTTACGATGCTGCCATACTTCCTATGCAGAGTTAACGTGGCCAGAATTCAACCGTGATTAAGATCTTCTGCAAATATCATCAGCATCACTGACCGTTTAAACCGTGTCAGAGTGATTTCAACGCATTTCCCAACTTAAATACGCACAAAATTAACATATAATATAGATACGTTCTTAAATGGGTACATTTTTATGGCATTATTATTTAAAAATATCTTGTTCAAAATCATTAACATACATAATAAATGCATTATTATGTAAAAAGCAGATAACTTTCAATTAAATGGCGAATATGCGTCTCATTTAAAAATTCTGAGCATATGACTCATCACCTATCTATCCACGATTCGTCGTACAAGAGATAGAAAGAACATGAATGTAATGTATGTAATACATACATATATAATGTTCTTGAGAAAGACATATAAGTAGGTTTAAATCCTTTGTTCCAGATAGCATTTTCCATAGACTGCAGGAAATTCAAATATTCCTACTGATAAACAAAATTTACTATACGAGTATTAAGATATCATCAAATTGAGCAAAATGTCTAGCGGTCACGTAATATCATGATTAGAAACGAGTTGTCGATGTCACATTGTCAGCTCTACTAATACTAGTGCAGCTCCTTGTGAAGTTCACAACTACCAACCTACCTAATTCTGCTGCGAAACAGTGATGCTTGAACTGCTGTATTCCTATGCGAAGGGTAACGGGGTACGGGTGCCTGTGAAATTACAATCACATGAGACTTTCCATCTTCATGTCCCTGTTTAGCAACCGCGACTTACAGTACTTACCATTTCAAGCAAAAGCCTTGGTATTGCAGTTGTTCGGGGGTAAAGGTAACCGCATAACATCAAGTGGGTCTTTAGCACATTTCGCCATCCCTTACTTAAACGCAGTTGGCCAGACTGGCCGCCGACCCCGCCGGTCCAGTTCTGTTGATAAGCTGTGACCGTGGGAGGATACTCCATGACCTCTCTATTCCACTAATTGAATGATAGGCCAGTATTACTCAGTCATTATCATTAATGTGGCTGAAATGATACTTTTCTTGTTTGTTCTATTTTTCTTAATGGTTGTTCCATTTACGCTCGAGTTAAACTACTCTAACAATGCGACGAGGACCAATCAACGTTCACCAGCTAAGCTAAGCCGTTGCATTTTTTATTTATTCTGTAGTTTCAGACTTTGAATACTTTTATTTTAGCTCTAAAAACGGCAATATGTAATTGATTCTATATGTACTTCCGATGACCTAACTTTGACTGTAAAGTTGAAGCAGCTTTGTGAAAATGACATTGTAACTTACATTTCGATGAATCTAATACATTAGTAAATGTATCGGTAGATAGACCATAAATGTTTTGTTTTATTGGCCTAACTAATCTACTTCCACCAAAGATACAAACGATCGACTGAACCAAGTCAGATAGATACGAATTTACGGAAGAAAACTTGTTGTATGTAGTCATCATATAACAAAGTAAAAATACCTGTAACGTATACATTTATTATGCTATGGGAACGTAAGTAGGTAGCTATTGCGGGTTTATAAAAGCAAACGTCAGCAAATATGTTCAGTTGTTTCTAAAAGGGCACGTGTTGTACATTATAATTATTTCCCATTTCGGTTTGTTGTTACATTACAACCTACATAGTGCGTAAAGGATAATCACTCAATCATTCTGAAGAATATCATCATATTGCAAGCTATCTCAACCTGCTTTGTCACATTCCTGAGTGCAATGCCTGCTTATATGCAATATACCTAAGGATTATCTAGGTGCAAGATGTTTGATTTAAACACTTGAGTCTAAGACATCTCGTTATCAGGTATTTAAACTGAATGAGGAATAGAAAAGCCAATAATAATGGTCTGTTTACACAGCTTGAGTCGGAATTACCAGGAATTGCCGGTTTGCGCAACACTTGACTGTACTTTGTAGGTGATGCAACTCGGGTGTGGACACAGATGAACTGTCCTTTTGGCGTGCCCAAACATGAAATGTAACCAAGCCCCGTAGTATACCTTTAAATATTTCCACTGTCTACATACTGTACAATGTATGATTTGTCAAGCCCTTTTCCGTATAAGGAACCAGCACTATTTCACCGTAGACTTGAACTACTCCTAAGCCATATGGCATCTAAAGCTATCAGGGCTGAAAATACTGGCTATCACAATCGATAAGTTACACATAGGACAGACAAGAAATTTCATCAATCAATCAATTCAAATAACTTATATTTTGGTAATATCTGTTGGTATTATCTTATCTGTAGAAAGCTTATCGTCATCATTGCACTGGCAGCGTCCTAAGGAGTCCCTTCATCAGTTACATTAATGAGAATCAATTTAGTTGGGATTCCGATAGCGTGATCGTCTAAGCCGAGTTAGCAGTGATTTATATCCAAAACTCCAAAGAGCCCCTTGAAACGTCGCCCAGGGGCGTATAGTAATTACCCTGAGTTTCGAAAAGACCCCTACGCCAGAACATTCATTAGATTGTTGCCACTCACCCTACGACGACCTACCAAATTACGATTTTTCGGGGAAATATCGCAACAAACGAACTGCTTAGTTATAGTTCTATAGATACAGTCAGTACAACGTAAGTACAACAATTAGAGCTAAATAAAATTTAGAATGACACGTATGTGAATTTGGCAGCAGGCACAATAATAACAACTTTCTAACGCAAACAAAGCCGGCCAATTAGTAAAACGGTATGATCATTAGTTAATTGTGTCGTAAACTGTGTGAAAATACATCAAAGTGGCAAATTCTTCAGTTCGTTTTATTTTTATTTTACGGGAGGCTTGCTCTAGAAAGTTGATGCCTGATGGTAAAATTTCACGAGATAGAGTTTTGGAGAATAAAACAATGGCCTCTGGTTAGTGAAGACAACAGTAGTATCGAGGACTGAGGTGAGGCGATATGCGTTAATGCGAGAGTTTACTTTCTACTGAACGTCATTCGCAGGCGCGGCACGTGCCCGGGTCTCTATCCAAGTCAGTATTAAAATAACGGAGCTTTTCTCGTCACGCTGAGAATGTATTACTCGTGCTCGAACAGGACGGAACTGCCATATTATTGTTGTCGTCCTATAAGTAAGACCTGCCGATCGAATAAAATTATAATATGCACAATTTAAAGGTCTGTTTAATTTGCATGAAAATAATATTAATTCCAAATGGCAGTGATTGTAATCTCTGATAATTATTAATAAAGATCTGATAAATATCGGATTATCATTAGCTTATAAACATACGGCGAAAATTAATATCCAATCTATCCACGTTTTGCCCTACTAGAGATAGGAATTTGACATAAGCTCCATACAAAATATGTCAAATTTCTATCTCTAGAAGGGCAAATCGCGGATAGATTGGATATTAATTTTGGCCGATATACGACATTACTTATCCGGTTATAGTTCGAAATTCGGGCATTACATTTTTGCAATCTGAGATGCATACAGCCTTACACATGAGATATTTATCAGACTTAGTCTTGTGACTTTTTCTCACGCTTAAAAGCTAATGACCGCTAATTCTTTACGAAACGGTTTATTTAATTTACAGCTTTGTATAGTCAGAGTTATCTAGAATTTGTCATTATTTTACTTTTTTCACAACGTTGACCGACGAAGTTTAAAGGCAAATATTTAAAGTTAAAACAAGATGTATAGATATTACTTAGTATAGTAGGTAGGTACCTAGGTAGGTTTCTCTTGTTCATGTTATGATATTTGAACGCTGACTGAACTGTCTAAGGATCCAGGGCAGGAAGACGATTATGATCACCTTTCTGGCCTGGGTCCAAGTTACTTGGGGTCGCAATATGTTATTCATATAAACAGCACAAAATTGTCACAAAAGGCTTAGATTTTATTTGGGCCAATGATATTTAAAACTACTTTTAAATATCATTGATTTGGGTCATTTATTTTTTGTTAACACTCGAATACATTAAAATCGAGATATAGATACACATTAATTATGCGAAGGCTACTGAAAAGAGACACACCCAAAAACGCTCTTAGATTTCAGTGTGATCGTTGGCTTTCGGCAATGGTTTTTAGAACATCAGAAAATGTCGATGACTCTATCGAAACAATAAAACATGATCGGCTTACTTTTGACTTCTTATTTAATGGCCAAAATTAATATCCAATCTATCCACGATTTGCCCTACTAGAGATAGGAATTTGACATAATAATAATAATAATAATTCATTTATTGCTCAGATAACATAGATCCATTATTGTTAGTAAAAAGATATCATTGAAATGGTTAGTAATATACATAGCAAATTTAATAATTAAATTTCATGTCACAAATAAAACAAAATCATTAAAATTACAAATTAAATAATTGAAAGCTCATAAGCTCATACAAAATATGTCAAATTTCTATCTCCAGTAGGGCAAAGCGTGGATAGATCAAAGACATTTCTATACTTACGTCAGTATAATACCTTTATGGGATAGATTGGATATTAATTTTGGCCGTAAGAGAATAAAGATTATAAGTTACAAGCAAACTTCTTTTATTAAGTGATGTACCTACACAGTAGACCCACCTATATCATATTAATGCATGCGAAGCGCAACTCTGCAGTAATTTTTACGGAAAAAATATTTTTTTGTTGGTAACTTATTCTTCAATAATGAACCATGGATATGAGGGCTATATTATATTCTCTAAACACGCTGGCGCTGGTTGGACACAAACAAACAAGTTATGAAGGGCACAGTATGACATCAGTGCTCCACGAAATTCGTATTTCGACATTATATAGCGTGATGACCGAATAGGTTGGTAATGGGCATTAATTTGATTAAGGCACAGAATACCTACTTTATCACTATGTTACCGTATTAATGCAAAATCCGTTTTGTTGTGATGTAACTAGTTATTTCAAAGTGTTATTATTCTGTGCTATCAGTAAGGTGGTGAAATTAGATTTGACGCTGTTTGTTGTAAATAAAACGAAAATTGAAGCAGAACGAATTCGGATAGATTAGAACGATGACCGAGGCGAATGGTCCTCGCATCCGTGTCGTTGTATTAGTGATTGATGTAATATCATCAGCTTAGGAAAAGCTAAATTAATACCAAATCTCCATGCAAACATTTAAGTTCTGAATTGTATAAATAAAAATTACGTAAGATATATTAGATTAGTTAGATTATTGTTGAACGATTATAGGTAATAGGTAGGTACTCAGACCAACTTAGGTCTGAGGATAGGTACCTACTACCTATAATACATGTGTAAATAAATATGAGTAATTTAATAATATGAGAATGCCAAGTTGTAAGAAACGTGTGGTTTTTGTATCAGAATGGCACTGCGGTAGGGTCCATACAAGTAGGTAGGTAATAAACACCTTGAGAATATTCTCGTAGCGGCGTAGCATGAACTGAAGTATTATAACAGCGTCATAATTCGTAGCTCATAGCATGACTTCTTACTTCGAGAAGAATATTTAGATATTTATTCGAGTTTGTTATTCTTCTGACTTGTCTATAACCTGTAAATCTTATATCTTAATTAATTTGCTTAATTGCATTTTTATTGGCATCAATTCATATTTGGGATGCTTTCATAGTGGACACAACAAAATCATTAATGCTCAATCATTATTAAAAATTCATTAACGCCTTCTACGAATTTTCGGTCGTCCTGTTTATGTAAAGTATTATAACAACATTTTGTAATGAAGCCTTGAAATTGCCAACAAAGTCATGCAGACACAACATGCAGCATGCAGTGGGGAAAGCTTGAATAATTGCATTACAATAATAACAAGTAGGAACTACAATATTCAGTACAACAAAATAACCAGTTATTCCTTTATGTATATAAAGGAATAACTGTTATTTTAATGGCTCATTCATCTAATTTATCTACATAAAGTCACAAATCTTCATGTCATCAATACATTTTATGAGTTTCATATCAAATATTAGTCCTAAATGTATTAGGTATAAGGGTATTTACTTCATTTTATAACATAAGTAATATTTTATAAAATTAAATTCTTAGTGACTTCTCTCTTTGCTTTATATTCGTACTAGGTTATATTTGCTTTATATTCTTTTTGTGTTTAGAATATTATAGCCGTTGTAGGTGATGTTTAAACATAAATATCTGTTAGTAAGTCTTAAACCAAAGAGAAAAAGGTGGTTTAGCCTCTACACGACTAATTTAACAACACCAACAACTTCCTGCAGCAGATGTCAATATTTTGTTTTCTCTAGAGAAAAACTGACATGAAAAGGGCTCTAATTCACGTAATTTTCTGACGCGCCGATCAAGTTGCTTTGACGTTTTTCGTATCTGACAGCGACCGCCGGAAATAAGAAAAAACGAAAAGCGTTGTTTTGATCAAATTTAACTGCAACTGCACTGCAACTGCACTTCTTTAGTTACGTGAATTGGCCTACAGGTTCTCATTCATAAAATTAAGAGGAAAAATAGGGATTATTTTCTTATTATAAGTATTATGATGTTTATAAAATGCGGAACGTCTTTTATAAGTGACCAGAATAAAATAGTTGTTAATAAATTAAATTAAAAATATTACTACATGCATTATCATTAATCTGTTGACCAATTTTGCCATCATTTATCAGAAATTTCTTAGGTAGGTTAGGTGACAAAGAATATAATATAATGCCACTACATGGCCACTACAACTATCGTATGGCAAGTTGGGCGAGGGCCGCGCAATTTTAGATTAGACCATTTTCACTTGTAAAATTAGATCGAATCTTTGCCAAAATGAGCCTATCATACACAGTCTGTAGAAACTCTTTTGCTTAATTATTATTGAACAATAAAGGTAATGTGTGCACATGCGTAAAACAAAGTAGGTAATGAACTGAATCTTTTATTAGCTGTATCCCTAAATAATGGAAATATTTCAGTACTCAGTATTGTAATTAAGTATGTAAAAAACTATGCAATAATGATACACTTCGTTACACATACAAGCCTATCACTAGATGACCACGGTCCGTGTAATGCATTATTTGTTCGAATCAACTGAATTTTACTTGAATATATTCAGTGTAATGAAGACAAACTCGTATTCAAAGTCTCAGTGAATGATTGTGTATGGTATATCAATATTAATGGGAGATATTACTGCAACAAATTGTGAGAACTTCAGACAGTTTAGCTATGAATCACTAATAAAGCTTCCACGAGAGCAATACCCAGATGCACACACCACAGAAAATGGAAGTGTGACTAAAATGTTAAAGTTATGTCCCTTGACAAAGATTGATATAAAATACTCCATGGTATGGTGTACAATTTAACCTAAGAGGAATTAAGTGGTATTTGAATAAACCATCTAATTCTATACCATCAAGATTAGGCTCCATAGAAATCTGAATAATAAGTTAATACCATAAAATAGATAATAATTACTAGTATTATTGTCTATTCTTATGGTAATACGTAGTAATAGAAGTGGTAAAGGTAGTCGCCGCGTGAAGGTGTCTCGTAGTACAGTCGACCGCACGTCGGTGGTAACGTTTTGACATTAGCTGCATCTTTATTTCGTAAGCAGTAAGGGCGGTTTTCGAATTGAAGTGTTACCACTGGCTTGCAGTCGACTGTACACCAGCGAACCGTTTACTTCATCATCAGTGCTGTTTTGTGCCCTTTGTGTCCCGAAACCTGTAGCCTGGGTGACCTTTGCGTTGCCACTGATAACGCCGTTGAAGTGGCAAAGTTTTGGGCTTGCCAAATCTGACCCAAGAGATTACATAAATACTATACCATCGACACGAAGAAGAAGAAGTGCTGTTTTGGACGCGGAGTCACTAAAATTGTATTCTACAGCATATCTAACTGCGGATTTTTTAAGGCTTTGAATACTAGAAAAATATGTGTTGGTAACGGCAAACCGGCGACACGCGTTCCGGTATTAAAAGACAGTAGATAACAGTTCTATTTCCTTATTATTTAGATTTCTATGTTAGGCTCTGTACTCTGTAATAGGCTACTTATCTCGTTCTTTTTTCTACGTAGCGCTAATCATTCTCACGGATACCACAGACCCTTAATTGAGGCTAGAAAGTGAGTCAATTGGTCCCAGCCTGATGGACCGAAACTCTATAGAAACCACAGACCATTGCAGCGGCGTATAGTTTTCACTGTAAGTGGGCCATACGCGAACGACCTGCTACTCTCTTGACGATAAGGTCCGTCATTGTATTAATTACTCCAGTGATTATTATTGTAGTACGCACAGTAGAGAGTAGTAGCATAAGAAAAGAGTACACTTGTATTATTACCTATTCTATGGTAGTAGATACTAAGCTGTCAGCTGCCGCGTAGAGACGTTGACCTTTAATAACGATTGATAGGTGCTAATTGCGGAACAAAATTATTGATTGATACGTATTCTTCAAGCTAATATTGGAATTTCATCAGTAAACTACATAGTATGCACTATAATCAGACCAAGTTTGACTCTGGTATGTAGGTATTACCGTTTTGAAGATAGAGCAGGAACAAAAACATTGAAAAAAATGCATGTTTTTCGCAACGAAATATATGTTAGTTTTTCGTGGTTTCTTGTATGGGAACCCCCTTTGGTTTTAGACTTATTTTTATTTTTAGTATTTGTCGCATAAAGGTATAGAAATGTCTTTGATTTGTCGTGCTTGGTCATAGCAACACATATTCTGAGAACAATTCAACCGGCTACCTATTACCGTTCAAAAGATACAGCCCTGTGACAGACAGACGGACGGACGGACGGACAGTGTAGCGAGAGTAATAAGGTCCCGTTTGGCACCCTTTGGGTATGGAACCTTAAAATGCACCTAAATAGCGTTCTAGCATCTTAAATTATTTATATTGATGTAAGCGTGACTTTTTCGTTCGCTGTCCGCCAACCCACACTAGGCCAGCGTAGTGGACTAAGGCCTTAGCCTTCTCGTACTGAGAAGAGTGCCCAGCAGTGGGACAGTAATGGGCTGGTTATGTAAGCGTGACTTTTTCGTTGGCTATCTACTTACTGATCATTCGTATGAGTTATTTGAGCTTTGTACGATGAGAAAGGCTACTCAAACAGCTAATACGCGTTCAGTCACATTCATATCAATTAATATAATTTCAGCGCTTACTCAATCTTTTCAGATGATCAGAATGACTAAGCATGCATGCATGTGGTCTGTTCGGTTCAGCTCAATTTAGGACTTAAGCAATTATTATTGAGGTACTTGTAGTTCGCGTCAAGTCAATATACATAATTGCCGGGTGACGGCTACATGTGGCTGTGGGACGCCCAACACCCACTGTTGTGCAATACAATTAAACACAATCACAACATCTCGGCCACAAATCAAAATCAATTCACGCAACTCTACTCGCGTTTCTCGAAAGATAAACGGAGTTCGAACTTTCGTTCCGACTGAAATCTACCCAATAAAGATAGGCACATAAATAAGGCATAATAGGGATATACGGTTCATAGTCGTATAAAACTGACGGAGATCATAGAAACAACCTCAAATCACGTTCATCGCATGCGATAAGGCAACGATGGTTGACCGGAGTAGCATATTGTGCGATGAATGGTACGGTCGATAACTTTGACATTAGCAGCATCTTTATTTCGTAAGCAGTAAGAGCGGTTTTCGAATTGAAGTGTTACCACTGTCATGCAGTCGACTGTACCTACGATTAATCGAATATCGTCAAACGGGAGTAGACCCCCAGTCGTCGTTCATTCGTCATCGATAAAACGTTTTCATTGATAAATTCAGGCTTCAAGCATTTCTCAAGTTTCGGTGAAAATGGGCAAAGAAAAGAAGAAGTTTAATACGTGGGTAGATAATTATAAGGTATTTTCAGCTGAATTGGTACGTTAGTAGGTACCTATTATTAGATATTCTGTGGAATTGGTTTGATTTTTTTAAACAAGATTTTTTAATCTTTTGATAATACAGTTTACCTAATGCAAGCGGAGGCGCGGGTCTGAAATATAAAATTATCTGTCTACGATAGGGTTGCCATACGTCCGGAATTTTCCGGACATGTCTGGAAATTTGGTCCTTTTTCCGGAATGCGGGGGCTATTCTAAGATGTCCGGAATGCGGGGACAATTCTTAAATGTCAGAAATTTCTACACTTCAACTTTACCGTACCCGCATCACAAATGCATCGCTTTACGCAAGAAATCGGCATGCCGCGAAACTAGACATTTTGAAGAAAATGTCTTGATTTTTGGGGCAACCTTATTCTAAGGGCACATTGGATTCGCCTTCGGTATGAAAATCCATAGGGTAAAACCTATTCCCGCAGACGTTGTCATACGAAAATCTATGGCAGTCGTTACAGGGTACCTTCCTAAATAGTTAGAACCACGAAAGTCTGTTAGCTGGTCTAACTTTAGAATGTCAGTATTACCCATTTAGTAACTGGGTGGCTGGGGGTCTGAAGGCATCTGTCTCTCCGAGTAAAATACTGACATTCAACCGCATTGATCTGTTTAGATAGACTGGAAGCGGTCTGCAACAAAGTTGGGAAACGGCTAGGCGAAAGAGCCATTTAGCCCAAATCCAAAAACAAACCAAAAACTTGGTAATACGGCTGCGGCTAAGTGCTAGTCGAAAAAAAGTCATATTTTGTTTGTATAATATACCTAATTAAGGAAAAAATACAATACCTATGTATAGTTGGCAAAGAACGCGACCTTTATTACTCACTTGCATAGGTATGTAGGTACATGATACATGTCATGATGAAGCACTTACGTAAAGCGCCCCAAATAACTTGCGAATAATTTCACGGTAAAAATAGCAAGCGTAACTGAAGGTAAACTTTGTACTTTGTATTACTGTAGTACTCACCACATCGGTCGAGCCAGCCCTCAGCGCGGCAAGGGTACGAGATCACGACCAGCTGATCATCGCTCCTCATCTTGCACACAATCACTTCTCAATAACAAACACTTGCAAGTCCCGTGGACACAAAATACATCGCTTTACATTTCACTATACCGAGCGCAGCTAATCAAGCGCTTCAAACACTGGACTCCTTGACTACACCACACTTTCACCAGCTGCCGATAAAAAGAGAACTATATTAATCAGTGGAAATAGCAGCGGCACAATAAGATAAAACTATCTGAAATGCTTTATTTTCAGCAATGCACATAAAATCTATTTTCTACACTGCGTGTTGCGGTTTTTATTTTTAGTAGACTAGAAAAATCCTCGGGTCTTGTTTTGACTTGATTTTCTGAGATTTGATGCCAAATATACATATTTATATCAAAATGTAGGTAGATAATAGTTTAAAAACCTAAAATAGGTACCTGGGTATAGGTAATGTCTTCTAGAGATAGATAAAGAGAAAATTGAAGCCTATTGAAGAAAGCAAACAGAAAGTTTAAAATTAGTTGCTCCCTATGTTATCAACTTATTAGGTATCAATCATCAAGTTATCATTTGGTACTTTTTTTTGTAAGTAGGTAGGTACCTTTGTAGCTAAGATAATTAAAATTAATTAATTTATAATGTAAACGCTATTTTCTGTTCTATTAGTATAATTTACTATTATTTATTAACAAAATAAAGGTAACTTTACAAAAAAAAACTGCGTCGACTTTCTGTCAACATTCACAACTTGTTGCGAATTTAATCAGTTTTCAATGTGAGGGTAGATTAACTTATTTACACTAAAACCATTTTAAACATGTTATCAACATTACATTCTTTTAATCGTTACAAATAAAAATAAAAACATTTTTCTATGTAATTATAAAATTATATATCTGATATTTACCTTGACTGTTGTACCGATTGTTTACCCAAAATAAGCAATGGATTTTAAAATTCACGCGCACGTGATTATAACACTAAATCGCTAACCACCAACACACCCACATCCAACACTAGCACACAAAAACTGAATTATTGCTGTGCAGTGTGCCGTTTCTGTTGTTTTCCGCTCTATTCTGCGGTGGGAGAGTGAAACAGCAATATGTTCCATCTCAATCATTTCTTTATTGACCCGCCTCCTTATCATTCATGTTATCAGAATGCGCGCGCAACTAATAAAACGGACCATAAAGGTATTATACTGAAACGGACACACTACAGTAAAATTATTGGGAGAATTTTATTATATCTAACTTGGATGTAAACTAGGTTCTCAAACCTCAGTAAGAATACAATATTTTTCTTATTACTTAACCATACATGACTTTATTATTTGAAAACTTGAAAATATTCAAACATTAATTTCAACCATAGACAAATTTATTCTGATTTTTGATTCGTAGATTGGTAGATTGAGTGCACGCCAAAGTCAATGATGCCAGTGAACTCTACGCGCGGCAGAAATCGGAACTAATCATGGCCCGCTAAAAAACACTAACCCACGAAATTCAAATATCTTGCGTTAGCCATTGATAGCCAATGATAGCCTTTTGATGACGATTGAAAATAATGTTTGGGGTGTTTTATAATAGAACCTTAGAATAAAAATCTGGCAAATATAGGGTAATATAAAATTAATATTGTGGAATAAAAGGCAAGATTGCAAGAACGGTTGAATGATTGAATGGGATGGGTAACGGGAAGGACATATGCATGAAGTTAGAGAAAGTAGTGATGGGTAACTAGCCGAAATTTCAATAACTTAGCTAGCCGGCTATTTGTGGTGGAGTAGCCAGCTAGATAACCAGCTATTCGGCTATTGGATAAAACTGATAGCGCTAGCGTCATCGTAGCTACTAGCCGTCGTAGCTACTAGTTAGGTTGTCTTGAGTAACGCTTAAGCTGTCCCGTTGCATTTAGTTCGATCCTCGCATTCCTCGCCGTGATAAGTTTAGATGTTATGATATTATGATTTAGTTTTTGGTTTACCTACTTATTTTATTTCGAACTTCTTGAAAATAAATGACTTTCCTTCATACGTACGTATTTTTACATTTATTACGTATTACTTATTACTACATATTTAACTGTCGAAAACATTGCAAAGTAAAAATTAACTAAGAAAACTACAGTAAAAACTACAACAAAAGACCTTTCTTTTGTTGTACATACAAAATTATAGATCTCAAACGAGTTTAAAATCGTAAAAATAAAGAAAGTCACTAGCTAGCTACCAATAGCCAATAGCTATTTTACTTGGTCAGTGAAGCGGTAGCCAATAGCTAGCTATCGTGTTGTCAGAATCGTAGCCATGGCTATTTGTTGAATAGCCGCTATTTAGCTAATTATTAGAGTAGCTACCCACCTCTAAGAGAAAGGGACAATAATTTAGTTCGTGCAACGGAGTCCGCGATTCTCGACTTCCTTCTTTGACACTTGACAGTTCCCACATTCCTCTTTAGTCTACGCTTCAAAATGGCTCTCAAAGCACTTGTCGGGCAAAGTGAGTTAAAAATATAAATTTTTATCTTATTTTCATCTGCATAAACATATATTTTCGTTTGATTTTTAAAGAATAATAGTTGCATTTTGCAGTACGGTACATTTCCTTCCTACTGTGAAATGTTTGACATGATTTCATTAGATCAAAAGTTATCAACATATCGATGACTAATAATTATGTTTTAGTTGGATTATTTTGTTGTTCATAGCCAGAATTGCCTGGAACTCGTTCTCATTCAGTCAATATTTTAACTGTACTATATATTTTTACACCCATTTAATTAGCGGCACGTAAATAAAGGGATCTTGTAGCTTTGCTAGAATTAGACGAAAGCAGAAGAAAATGTATCCAAAATATTAATACAATGCTTAGAAACGTTATGATACGCATTACAGTATTGCGTTATGTGTAATAAAGTTACGTGAAGGGGAAGAGAATAGTTCGCACATTATTGATTTTCTTGTGTCACAGGCTAGGGGGTGGGGTGCTACATACGTCACGAAGCGGCTGCGAATCCTCAATATATTGTTTTCAGCCACTTTTATTCTGATGCAATTACGTTATTGAGTCATTTAACATTTTGAAGGACAACTTATTTCTTCAACAATGTCTTCCGTAATTAATTAATATCACCAGTTAATTAAGCCTTCTAGTCCCAAATCAAGATATTACAAAATTATTACACAGTAAATTGATGTTACAATTTAGCATAGAAACTGTATTTTTTTTAGAAAAGTGTCCTTGTTTCTTCAAAATTCAGGTAAATGTGAAAGTAGGTATTAATCTTTCTATGGCTCTGATGACAAAAATTATTGGCTTATACATCTTATAGCATAATACTGCCACACTGCTAGGCATGGGCCTCTTCTCAGAGTGAGAAGGGATCAAACTACAACCCCCTGCATGGAAGCTAAGCATTCTACCACTAACTACCTATCACTAATCTATCCATCTTGCCAACCTATCTTAGGACATTGACATATAACAGTATAATCAGTGCAAGAAGGCTGGCTCTGATGTCACTACCAAACCTTCAGCTTTGTACAAAAACTGCTGAAGTTTCATATAGATATGCTGAAACATATTACTACTTGTGAGAGGTTTGGCAGTGGGGTAAAATCAATTCATTTTACCACAATAAAATAAAACTCACTTTGATTATTCTATACTCTTATTCAGTTTTGAACCATGATTAGTGAGTTGATCAAACCTTCCACTTTGGCTAAAGGTGTGTGGTAAGAGCGCAAAATTTGGCTCTAGCCATAAATTCCTTTGTTTGGACACTAAATGTTACCAAACTAATTATGCTACAAGCTGGTACAGACCAACCAATGGCATCAAGGGCAATGTCTACTTTGAATTTTATGCTTTAAGTCAATACTGATACAGTTACTTATTCAGTGCTTTGCCTTGCCTTCGCTTGCCTTTCTTCGGTTGGTCTGTAACAGGCTGGTATAAGAGGCAAGACTAAAATATCCTTAGAAGAATCCTATGTTCAACAGTGGACTTCAATAAGCGGTTCCATCAGACTCTTAGTGCATTTGTTAGTCTTAGTAATATACAACTCTCTTTGCAGAGATTATGAATGAGGTGATCCGGTACCGGTCAAAAGGGAAGGATAAAATAGAATGGAGGGTCTTAGTAGTGGATCAACTGTCCATGCGCATGGTGTCCGCTTGCTGCAAAATGCACGACATCTCTGCGGAAGGCATCACTTGTAAGTGTTATTCTTTTCTTCCCAACATTTGATGGACAACAAATAGTTGCTTAAACACTCATTGTGGTTCATTTTCCCAGCTAAAAGTAAGAAACTGAAAAGTATTAACACAAATGTTACTAGAAAAGAATGAACGAAAAAATACTGATTTGCATAGATTACATAATCTCTGATTTTTAGGGTTCCGAAGTCCTACAAGGAACCCTTATAGTTTCGTCATGTCCGTCCGTCTGTCCTAATCCTTTACAGCTTAATAACTTCTACAGTTATAAACATAAGTAAATGAAATTTTGTTATAAAATAGTCTACATATAGATCTCAATTTTAAAAGAATAAAAAAATCGTTTTTACGTATTTTAGGGGTGGCGTCCATACATGTGAATTGGGGATGAATATTTTTTTTTCGCTGCACCCCCTCGTGTGGGGTATCATTGAATAGGTCTACTAAAATTAAGGTAATGTTTCATACACCACTTTTTTATCAGGTGTACCATCTGCGAAATATAGCCCGCCAAAGTGGCTTGCAATGTGTCCCCCCCCCTGCCATTTTAAACTATGCAACGTAGAAACTTATAATCTTCCACATTGATAGACCTTTGTGAAAACTCTCTTTTAAAATTATTTCGAGTATAATGTGATTATAATTTTTTGAGTTATAGAGAGAAAACTGAAAAATACTTAAAACGTCCTAGTTCAAAGGTCATTGACCTTAGAGAAAAATTATCATAGCAAATAATGCTCCTTTAGCTACTTTCTATTTGTCAAAATCACAAATGGTAACTTTGACACTTCTTAAATTTGGCTTCTTGAATTTATCGCTAGATGGCGCTACTAACAACACGCTCTGAGTCGCGAATGCTGCCGATTATTGCAAAAACTAAATTAGCCATGATTAATATTCGATTTGATTCGTTTGTAATTACACCTACTTAAGGAACCCTATAATACTGAGCATGGCCCGACATGCTCTTGGCCGGTTTTTTCTTACTTGTCTTATTTAGTAAACAATATTGGCATGTATTTTTAATGCAACTCGTCAATCATATTTATTAAAAGACATAATGTTAACAATTTCACACACAATTTTTTTTACCTAATTACATGTGCAGAACTAGTAGTTACATTTTATCAGTAGTTATTTGAATAAAGAGACTTGCCAAGATTATTTTCTAAATAAGACAAGAGTGAAAACAGAACATAGATCTAGTGATGCAAAAAATTACCAAAAATTTAAAAAAAAACAACAAATACGGTACTAGAATCAAGGAGTGTGGTGTGGTGTGTACTGAAGACAGCATCTTTAAATTTTATTTTATTTGTATTTAAAATAAATTGACAAAAAAAGATTTCTTTAATCCACGTTTTAAAAAAGAAATCAAGTTAATACTAAATTGTCATCCAGTCCTGAGCTATCTTTAAAGTTTTAAGTCTCTAGTTCATTGGGAAGTTAGTTTAAAATCGATTGCAAAATTCGTACGGAACAGACAGACATGATTGAAAGGGAGTTAATAAAAACGTGGAAAAAAATACAAGGTGATATCATTATTTAGGTACCTAAACCTTGAAAAATAACAATTTTTCCATATTGTCTAATTTTAAATTACAACCCAGTACAAAAACCATAAGGATTTACTAAGCCTGTGCATGTGGTGTGTTCACTCTGAGGCCTTATAGTAATGTTAAAATAAAATGCTTAAAAAACAAAAAAAATATGAATACAATCTGAAAAACAGTTTGACCATACTCTTGTTTTAATATAATATTTTAGTGGTGGAAGACATCCATAAGAAGAGGGAACCACTATGCACAATGGATGGTATCTACCTCATCACACCATCTGAGAAGTCTGTGCATGCTCTTATCAATGACTTCTCCGTGGGTAACCGCATCATGTACCGGGCTGCTCATGTGTTCTTCACTGAAGGTAAATTAAGTTTTACAGTTTTTTGTATTTGCATGTAGCTATAGATTAAAGAAAGCACAACTATTCATAATTTAGTCATACATATTGTAACAAAATGTTTTAACTACGTGTGTGAGTTATGTTATCACTATATCCTAAAAGTTGTTACCATGAATGGATAAAACATATTTTTCACGATGAGGAAAAAACATTGGTTTTTGTTAGTGGTTTTTTTCTTTCTATTATGCTTACATTTTTATTTGCATTTTCACTTTTATTTTTACAGCTTGTCCTGATCTACTATTTGACGAATTATCGCGTAGTCCCGTAGCTAAATATATCAAAACATTAAAGGAAATCAACATTGCTTTCATTCCATATGAGCAGCAGGTTTGTAAAATTTTATTGTTTCTTCAGAAGGAAGAACTCCCTCATCTGTAAGACTAAAGTAGCAACCATTAAAGTTTACAATCCAAAAAAAAAAGATGGCCACTGGTGTTGGTAATTAGTACAAGGGCATAAATGTTATAATTCCTAGGTGGTACTTATTTTGGGTTCTACTTTAGTGGTACTTTTTATGATAGAGTTAAACCTTCAAACTAATAGATAATCCTTGTTACACGCTGCCACTTATTAGTATGCCCTGAGGAACTGTTCAATGAGCTCTGCAAGTCTTCAGCTGCTAAAAAACTTAAAACTTTGAAGGAAATCAACATTGCTTTCTTGCCTTATGAAAGCCAGGTCAGTAAGGAATATCTTACTTATAAAATTCCCAGCAATAACAAACTTCTATAGTTTAATATTTCGATGTTTTCGTAAAAGCGGAAAGGACTTAATAAAACTGAATATGGCATGGACACAGCCAGGATAAAGCATATTTTTATCATCAAACAAACAAATCCACAATAGTAAACTAGTATTTTGTTAAATCTCATATAATGGTGTATTGAATTTTTGACTGTATGTTCATAGGTGTTTTCCTTGGACTCGCCTGAAACATTCCAGTGCATGTACAACCCTGCGCTAGCGCAGACTCGCAACGCTAACATGGAGCGTATCGCCGAACAAATTGCCACGCTCTGTGCTACCCTCGGAGAGTACCCGTCTGTGCGATACCGCAGGTAGGTAATCAACAAACCCTGACTTATAAGACAACTGCCGTCCAATAGTTAACTGGTATAGTTTTTGAATGGAAGACGAGCCTCACTATTAGTGTATATTCCCTTATATCATGCCTAATAAGGAACCAAATAAACTATCAGCCAATTAAGTCTGTAGCAGCGAAAGGCCCATTCATGGTAACATTCTACAAAGACATTGATCAGCAAAAGTTTTCTTTAAAAATCGTGAAAATTCTATTTTTTGCAGTGACTGGGAACGTAATGTGGAGCTTGCCCAGCTGATCCAACAGAAGCTTGACGCTTACAAGGTAAAAAATATACAGATTCTTTAAATTTATAATACAGCATTTCAATCAGGCATAGTAGTCCAAAGTGTCCAAACTGATCATCGGATAATCGGGGTCTAGTTCACCTAAATTTCACATGAAAAATAATATGAACATGCCTTTCTGAATAATAATAATAATAAAAACGTTTATTTCTCACCACAAACCAAAAAAAATACAAAGCAAAGATACACAATTATTATAGCTGAGACCAGTTTCTGGTTGTGGATCGCTGGTGCCTGTGGTAGGTATAAACACCTGTAATACAGGTCACCAGGTCCCCACAGCTCTTAAGATACAAATTTAAAAAAAAAACCTGGTTTCCCCAGATGGACTTGCTTAATAGGTAACCTAACTATGAAACAACTAAACTTATCAATAGATTAGTTCGTAATTCGTGGAAAATGTATCCGACGCGATAGATGCCATAAATTGTGACTTGATGGCCATAAAAAACTGGTCTGATATGTTTGGGGTTGAAGTGAACCCTAATAAATGTCAAGCCATCGTTATAGGGAGTCACTGGAGTAGTTGCAAACTGAGCTGTGCAACACTTCCTTCAATTATATTTAATGGCATGGTCATCCCACTCAGCCCTAGTGTCAAAGACCTTGGTTTGCATATTGACACCACCTTAAGCTGGCAAAACCAAGTGGCGAGTGTCAGCCAGAGAGTTACGGGAACATTACGGTCGCTCTATCGCCTGAAAAACTTCCTCCCACCAAATACTAAAACAAAGCTTGTACAAGCCTTGATTTTCCTAATTGTTGACTATGGTGATGTGTGCTACTTTGACCTGAATGCAGTTCTTCTTAACAAACTTGACCGGCTTCTTAACAACTGCATTCGATTCGTTTTTAATCTTCGTAAATATGACCATGTGTCTGAGTATCGTTTGCTTCTAAAATGGTTGCCTATTCGCCAACGTAGGCATATGAGGGCATTAACTACTCTATTCTCTTTACTTTTCTCTCCCAATTCTCCTTCTTACTTAACTTCTCATTTTCAGTATCTATGTACAAGTCATACTAAATATCTCCGCTCCACTAATAATCGTCTTCTCCAATGTCCTTCTCACCGCTCTGACTTCGTTCACTCTACATTCTTCGTGCAATCTATCCTATTATGGAATGCGCTTCCTCAGGAGATCAGGATGGCTAACAGTCGGCTCGCCTTTAAAAATAAGTTAAGGAAATATTTCCGTGAAAACAATTTAGCAGATTCAGCTCGACTTTGAATTATCTTGATGTTATATATTTATAGTTATATATGTAGGTATGTATAATATATATATTTTATTATATGTACAATGTACATATGTATTTATCTATTTTTTTTATTTTTTATTATATGTAATTATAAGTCCGTAGTACGAAACATATTTTACTACTTTACTGGTGCATCTACCCTATTCTTTGTCTCTGCATTACCCTAAGGTTGTCTGGTAGAGAACGCCTATGGCGTTAAGACCGCCTTTGTACCCTGTTGTGCATAAAGAATTAAATAAATAAATAATTAGACTTAATTTAGAAAAGCATGTCAATATACATGTCCATATAATTTATTTCATGGAAAAATATGAGGTGTAGGTAAATAAGCGCCCGGTGATCTGATCACACACTGATCACTCAAGTCGTTCTTCCTCTACAGGCTGATGAGCCAACAATGGGTGAGGGGCCAGAGAAAGCTCGCTCCCAGCTACTGGTTCTTGATCGAGGCTTCGACTGTGTATCGCCTCTGCTGCACGAACTGACGCTGCAGGCCATGGCCTACGATCTCTTGCCCATCGAAAATGATGTCTACAAGTGAGTACCATTTTCATTTGACTTAAATTTTTAGGGTTCCGTACCCTAAGGGTACCAAACGGGACCGTATTACTCTCGCTACGCTGTCGGTCCGTCTGTACTGAACGGTAATAGGTAGCCGGATGAAAATATCACAGGATATGTGTTGCTATGACGCCTATCACGACAAATACTAAAAATAAAAAAATGTCTAAAACCATACAAGAAACCTCAAAAAACATGCATTTTTTTCTACGTTTTTGTTCCTACTCTATCTTCAAAACGGTAATACACACCAGCGTCAAACTTGGTCTGATTATAGTGCATACTATGTAGTTAAACAACAAATACTAAAAATGGGACAAACACAGACATGTGTGGTGGTACTTGCGTCAGAATGAGATGCAAATATTCATATTTCGCGCACGTTGAGTTGATGTCTTTTTAGGGTTCCGTACCCAAAGGGTGCAAACGGGACCTATTACTCTCGCTACGCTGTCCGTCCGTCCGTCCGTAGTTATTCCGTACCTCGAAAAACATGCATTTTTTCAACGTTTTTGTTCCTGCTCTATCTTCAAAACAGTAATACATATGAGCGTCAAACTGGTTGTCTGATTATAGTACATAGTATCTAGTTTAGCAACAAATACTAAAAACAGGGCAAAGGTATACATATGTGGTGGTACCTACATAAGAAAGAGATGTAAAAATTCACATTTTACTTATGATCGTTGATGTCTTTTGATAAACTCTCGTAAATTAAATCAGTTTCTATGGAGTATCAGGTCGATGGGTTGTACGGAACCCATACTGCGTGAGTGTAACTCACACTTGGCCGGTTTTTTCATTGTTTTGTAAGCTTGTGTGGATAAGCCTCTATTAAATTAATTTCCCTAAGGTCCATATCACAGAATTTTCCTCAAGTACAGTTTGATCTTCAATCACCTGATCACAACTTAAGCATAGAATTATTACTTGAGCATCGGACTTATTCCAATATGGTAATTATAAACTTCAATTCAACAATATAACATATGAATATAACATGATATAGCAAAGAAATCTGTACTCAAGCGTGGTCTCGACCACACTTGAGTGATTACAGATCAAATCTCTGCTCAAACACCTAAACAGGTGACAGTGTAGAATAAAGCTGAACTGTGAACTGTGATCAATGAATCTATGCTTGAGGAATGTTCTAAAATTAAATCTCAACTCAAAACTAGTTTTAAACAGTGATCAAAGCTTGAGGAACATTCTGTACTATGGGCCTAAGTAACTAAAACACAGTGTTTCTGATCATCCAATGAACTCGAAAGCATGAAGGGAAGACGCTCAAATATATCGTAATCTAAACAACTGGTAAAAACATCAGGGTTATTAGTTATAAACACTCTTTAGACTCTTCAAACGATTTCTTCGTTTATAGTTACGAAATACAGCTTCATGTATTTATTCTGTTTCAGATATGACTCTTCTGGCAACATGAAGGAAGTGTTATTGGATGAGAATGACGAGCTTTGGGTAGAACTGCGTCATCAGCACATTGCTGTCGTGTCTACTTCCGTCACCAAGAACCTCAAGAAGTTCACAGAGTCCAAACGAATGGGTGGCGGTAAACAAAACTTTATATTATGTCTATAGGACAAAAGAGCGAAAGTATGCTTTCTGATGAGCTGGAGACAGGGTCTAACACAGTTAGGAAAATATTCTTATACATATATGCAGTGGTGGACAAGTCAGATAAGTGGACAATAATATAGCGAGAGGGTATACTCACCAATGCGACGATCAGATCTTATAAAGTAGGGATGTTACGGAGCTTCGACTCCGACGCCGAAAGGTCGGAACTTCCGATTGGTTTTACACCTCCGACTTCGGATTCGGCAACGATATTTTTGAATCAGAGGTTTATAACGAAGATCGGAGCGCAGGGAGCGACCGCGGCCATAACGCATACGTAGATGATTTGACTTGTCGCCTGGGGAATCCCCCCACGCTCGCGTTTCCCGTTCAGTCAACGTAGTGGTTTTACCACTAGAACAGCTGGTTCTATACAGTAGATCTGTCTTCTACTCCGCCTCCGACTACGACTTCGGTAAATCAGATTTAAGACTTCCTTCCGGTTCCGACTCCGGTTCCAGTATACCCACCTCTGTAAAATCCCTATTATAAAGAACATTGTTTCATACATGAACAGGTGACAAGCAATCTATGCGGGACCTGTCCCAGATGATCAAGAAGATGCCCCAGTACCAGAAGGAGTTGTCGAAGTACGCGACACATCTGCGCCTGGCTGAAGACTGCATGAAGTCCTACCAGGGCTACGTCGACAAACTCTGCAAGGTTGAACAGGTGAGAAGTGATTCCTTGGAAGCCAGCCAACTGATAATGATGTTAACCTTGTTAACAAACTAAACTTATTTTAAACTATCGCTCTCTTTTACTAATAGTAGATACATGAAAGGGATGGCAACAATTTTAGTGCAGTCAAATTACTCGGAATTAAGTTTTTCATACAAGTTTAGTCGTGTTCTCAGAATGTGCCGACTAAAAATACGAAGAAGTGTAATACGTAAACTAATTTGACAGTTCAAAAATTCTTGCTATCTCTTTCTTGTTTTCACTATTAGAAAAATATGTGAAGAGTTTAAATTAAGTTTAGTTGGTGAACAAGAGAATCAACACCATTGTAATAAAAAAGTTTAACCGGAATAAATCGCGTATATTATTTAAATTGGTTTCCCTGACGTTTTAACTTTGTTTTATTATAATGTGTAACATAACATCACGCCTGTATTTCCCCGAAGGGGTAGGCAGAGGTGTAATAGTACACCCACATTTCGCCAGTTATGTTATAGTCCCATGTAATAGGGGGCGAGCCTATTGCCATTACACCACCACAAAATCCACAAAATACCACAAATCCATACTCCGGGCTGCTAATGAGAATTTCCTAATGGAAAAACCCAATAACACTTAATAAAAACTTACACTTCACTTTCACTTTATAATGTGTAGTGATCGCGAAAACCTAAGAAGTCAACACCATTGGCCTTTATTCTAGGCTTGTAGCAGAAACACCTTAAAACTAAAGTCTTACCATGAGATTTTCTCAATGCAACTGTGGCCACTGCAATGTCTCCCTAAGAATATAATTTGTAAATAAAAAAAAACAAAAATATAAAACAAGGTTCAAGTAATTATTATAAATTACTTTTCAGGATCTGGCTATGGGGACCGATGCTGAAGGCGAGAAAATTAAAGACCACATGAGGAGCATTGTACCAGTACTGCTTGATCAGGTATGTATGGTGCCTTGATACCATGTCTTCACCAGAGGATAGGCAGCAGCATTCTCTGAGTATTTAACCAACCAACTGCGATCGCCAACCCGCCTGCCAAGCGTGGTGATTATGGCATATCCCCCCAACATATGCTTAGGGGAGGCCTATGCCAGCAGTGGACGTCATTCGGCTAAAATGATGATGATGATACCGTGTCTCAGTAGTATTTGCTAGTTGCATTTATTGAAATTCACTCAGTCTATCTATCAGTTTGTTGTCTAAAGTTCTAAACGAAACTATTGAGTTTGATCAAATGCAGAGGGAAGGTCAAAGGGTGCTTTGGGTCGTCCAGGAGAAAAAAAATATCTCTTTTATTTATTTATTTTGTTGATTATAGACAAGCAGCACTATAATATTGCTGATATGTCCATATCACACCGTGCTGAAAATTGCAGTTTATTGATTCAAGTTCACAGCTTTGCCAACTGGACCAAATGGACTCTCTATTTGTTTGTAGCCAGTTGTAGAGTCTACTCTTAAATTAGTTTACAGAGGTGGCAGCAACAAAACTCCTCCGGTACCTTGTTCCACTTATGGACCACCCTATTACCAAGGATGAAATTTAGTAAAGGAACTTTACCATAGGAACAAGCCAAAAAAAATCTGCTGTACCCTACTACTACTTCTACTTTTTTTTAAGAAATATCATTCTGCTCTTGACAGCAATCTAGACAGCTTTGTCAAGATGTGGTCGATGATGGATAGATTTTGTCGATTTAAGTGAATACACATTTTTTGTCCGTGTGGTGCCGGACGCAAAGAATTGCACCACCCTTATCTCTTCTCATGGGTGTCGTAAAAGGCGACTAAGGGATTCACCAGAGGATGGGCAGCAGCGTTCTCTGAGTATTTAACCAACCAACTGCGATCGCCAACCCGCCTGCCAAGCGTGGCGATTATGGCATATCCCCCCAACATTTGCTTGGGGGAGGCCTATGTCCAGCAGTGGACGTCTTAAGGCTGAAATGATGATGATGATGATGATGATGATGATGAAGTGAACACAAATAAAGGGACCAGCTGTTTTTCTTTCGCGATTTCAGCGATGGTCCCATAGTAAAAAAGGTTTTCAGTTGTTTCAATAACACATTGTATAATTCCAAAAATCTTACACATACTGAAGTGCTCACATTTCAATATGATTACAGGCAGTAATAAACTTCAACAAGATGCGGATCATCGCGCTGTACATAATGTCCAAGAATGGCATTTCAGAAGAGAACTTGAACAAGCTGGTGACGCATGCGCAGCTGGAGGCCTCTGACAAGCAGACGCTGCTTAACCTCGCCAATTTGGGGCTCAACGTTGTTATTGATGTACGTACACTGAAACCAATGAATACATTAACAAATATAAACCATAAAAACGTGTGATTTAAGTTGATTTTTGAACGACAAAAACTATCTAAATGGTCATCAAAATATGCTGCAATGGAAATAGAACCATGTGTTATGGGATAAAGGTTTCGAATTAAAAAAGCATATTAATTACTAGCCTATGCTCGCGGATTCGCCCGCGTGGATGTCGTTTATCGAGCTTCCCTCGGGAACTGTTTATCTTTCCGTGATAAAAAGTATTCTATATGTTAAACCAGGTTATCTTCTATCCATATCCGTTCAACCCTTATAGCGTGATTGAGTAACAAACATCTAATCTAATCATCTAAATATCCAAACATCTGTGAAGATGTTTCACATTTAAAATATCAGTAAGATACTAGGATAGCATAGGAGTTGTTTATCTAGTTCTGCATTCAAGTGTTTTTATTTCAGTAAGCAATCAATGTTTTTTATTATTATTCTACAGGGCAACAGGAAGAAGCAGTATCAAGTCACAAGGAAGGAACGGATCACGGAACAAACATACCAAATGTCAAGATGGACGCCAGTCGTCAAGGTACGCTACACGCTTGTTTTCTACAAGAAAGAACTAGTTTTACAAAAAGTTGCTTACGTTATAGTTTTAATTATCTACAGGATATCATGGAAGACGCCATTGAAGATAAACTGGACCAGCGTCACTTCCCATTCTTGGCTGGACGCGCGCAGACCTCTGGGTACCAAGCACCTACTAGGTAAGTGTAAATAACTGATGCCTATTGTCATAGTCAATCGACTGCGAAACTTACCCCCCAGCTTCTAAAAAGCTGATGGAGGGCCGTAGCTAGAAGCTCTGAGGCCCCGTGTCAACAAGTGACTGATTATTGACCCTTTGTTATTGTTTGGACCCCTTATACGTAGTGGCCCAGGGAACTGCAACAGTTACTCCACTTGTAGCTATGACCCAAAACTTTTTTTTTTTCCGATTGGTAACCTCATGTGTACCCTTCGTCTGGGGAAGGCAAAGGGGTATGTCGGACTCCTACCGACTAAAATCACCCGGTGGCCGACCTCAGCACAAAAATAAAGGAGCTCCGGGAACTCCTGTGGACCGCGCCGGTGCCCCTCTAGTGCTATGCCATTTGGCACGTCCCGGGAAAGCAGTACTTTCCACACCACAGCATTTTTTACCTTCACAACTTTAATATGAACCAACTCTGAAATCATAAAAAATCAGCGGTTTGATGTATTGTGAACGAGAAAAGGTCTTTTTCATACCCGGATATCGAGTAGTTTTTTTTTTGTACCCTTTTCCCAAATAAAACTACAGTTTATTTATATATGTTTTTCTTATTTATTATACCGGTGGTGCGGGCGGGGTGACATAATGTTGTAACGTAGTGATTATTTTCTCTGTGGTTGTCATTGTCAGATTGTCACCGGAAGCTTTGCCTAGTGCCGAAAATTTACATAAACTAAAAAAAAACTTCTAAAATAATAAAGGAACAATCATAGAGATCAATAAAATTAAGTAGGTAACTAAATTGAATGTGGACTCGGTTGGATGTACAACTAAAATAAGATACACTGTCATTTTCGTATAAATAAAAAAAGCGAACGAAAATTCTTCAACTTATTTTAGTAATGCAAGTGAGGTAAGAAAACTATAATTTTTTAACTCGTGTGTGGTACCACAGAATCGACACCTTAGATAAAAAAACTACACCGGCAATGGCAAGTTTTTCTTACATTTAACGGCCTAACTACAGAGACACCACATTTTTAAAAACTTATTTGCGTTATGATAGTTCCTAAAGGCATTTTTCGTAAAACGTTATGAATTTATAATGATACCCAGGGCCCCGGGTATTCTAGGAATTTTACCCGGGTACGAAATAGTCTGTAAACCTGGGTGTACCCGGTTAGAAACCCCCAGGATCCACTTGTAAGTATAGAAAGGCAGCAGATAATTTTCACAATTTCAGAGTTGGTCCCATGGTAAAGTTGTGCAGAGACTAATCTCTGTTTTTTCTTACTTGTCTTAGTTAGTAAACAATCTTGGCATGTCTTTTTAGGGTTCCGTACCCGAAGGGTGCCAAACGGGACCCTATTACTCTCGCTACGCTGTCCGTCCGTCCGTCCGTCCGTCAGTCTGTCACAGGGCTGTATCTTTTGAACGGTAATAGGTAATCGGTTGAAATTTTCTCAGAATATGTGTTGCTATGAGGTGTATCACGACAAATACTAAAAACAAAAAAAAGTCTAATACCAAAGGGAGTCCCGATACAAGAAACCTCGAAAAACATGCATTTTTTTCGACGTTTTTGTTCCTGCTCTATCTTTAAAACGGTAATACATACCAGCGCCAAACTTGGTCTGATTATAGTGCATACTATGTAGTTTAGCAACAAATACCGAAAAATAGGGCAAACATAGACATATGTAGTGGTACCTACGTAAGAAAGAGATGCAAAAATTCATATTTAGCTCATGATCGTTGATGTCTTTTGATGAACTCTCGTAAATTAAATCAGTTTCTATGTGGTATCAGGTCGATGGGTGGTACGGAACCCTTACTGCGTGAGTCTGACCCACACTTGGCCGGTTTTTAATGTAATTCGTCAATAATTATTGTTAATAGACATTATTTTAGCAATTTCACACACTAAATAACTTTTTTTAACCTAATTACATGTGCAGTACTAGTAATTATGTTTTATCAGTAGTTATTTGAATAAAGAGACTTGCCAAAATTGTTTACTAAATAAGGCAAGTCAGAAAAAAACAGACTGTACGCTTAAAGTTTTTTCGTTCTAAAACAAAAATAGAAGTGTACAACGCAAATAGATAATTTTAATCAAGTATTATGTGAAAATATGTTCATATTATTAATTTTCCATTGCAGCGTGCGTTACGGACACTGGCACAAAGACAAGGCACAGCAGACTATCAAGAATGTGCCGCGTCTCATTGTCTTCATCGTTGGAGGTAAGAATTGCAATCTTTTAACATGATCTAACACAATCGTTTTACTTTGATTTTTATTGCAAAAGAATCCTTGCTCGCAGTTAGACTTCAATAAATGTTATAAACTAGCTGTGCCCGCGGTTTCACCCGCCGTGCGTCGCATCGCCCGCACGCGCTATAAAGGTGGTATCACACCGGCGACGCGTGGCGTGGATGGGCCGAGCGAGAATTGAAATTTGTATAGCAAAATTTCAATTCACGTCACGTCCATCTTTGGTGTGAAAGGTCTGGATAGGCGAGGATGTGCGAGGCGAGAATTGAAATATTTGTTGGTACAACATTAAAGGCACAGGACCGGTCGTTGTGGCGATGCTTGGGGGAGGCCTATGTCCAGCAGTGGACGTCTTTCGGCTGAAATGATGATGATGATGATGATGACAACATTAAACTTTATTGCTGCATGAATAGAGCATTTATTACATTGCAAAACGGAGCGCCGGCTTGCGCCATCGCTGGTCGACGCGTTATACGTCTTTCGGTGTGAAAGGGTCAGCGAGATTTCAATTCACGCCCATCCCATCCAATCCTCGCCTCGCCGTTTTGAAACCACCGTTAACTTCGTTTTGGCTTAGCATTCTTTCTGACTATTTTTCCATTTGCTCTTCTCCTAAGGGTCGTAGCGTGATGTTAAATAGCGTATAACCTGACTCAAGAATTGGGCTACCAAATGCAAAAAAAATAAACTAATCCGACTGGTAGTTCCAGAGTTAGCGTATTCAAACAAAAAAACAAACTCCACAGCTTTATTATATTAGTATAGATTAGAATCACATTCCATTGTTGCAATCCTTATTATCACCATCCAATAATATTTGCTGAGAGAAAAACGTCATCATCATTTCAGCCTTAAGACGTCCACTGCTGGACATCAAGCAAATGTTGGGGGGATATGCCATAATCGCCACGCTTGGCAGGCGGGTTGGGGATCGCAGTTGGTTGGTTAAATACTCAGAGAACGCTGCTGCCCATCCTCTGGTGAATCCCTTAGTCGCCTTTTACGACACCCATGAGAAGAGATAAGGGTGGTGCAATTCTTTGCGTCCGGCACCACACGGACGTAAGAGAAAAACGTAACACCATATAAAAGTAGCTTCAAGCATTAAACTATAAAGAGACATAACGCGATCCTATTGAATCGTGTCGCCATGCGCTGGAGTGGCATGCTCGAGCCAACAGGAGCGCGCCCAAGCTCGCTCGTATTGGCAAGCGCGCTTGTTACCTAATTATATATGTGTGTATAAATAGAACAGTTTCGGAATTGAACAGCCCTCAATTTCATTTCTAGCTCGATGAAAAATAGTAACACTTCTCAAATATTTCAGGCGTCTGTTTCTCTGAAATCCGCTGCGCGTACGAGGTGACTGCCGCAGTTAAGAACTGGGAGGTCATCGTCGGCTCCTCTCACATACTGACTCCAGATAACTTCCTCTCGGACCTCAGCTCTCTAACCACCTAAACAAGAACATGTGAGCTGTCAGCTATCAACATACATATGAGTTTTAGAACATTAATGTTGCCTAAACATGTTTTGAGTTGTCGACGTAAAACAAAATAGGAAGTGCCCCTTCTGTATTGAAGTTTGTTTGAATTTATATGTATTATTACGTAAAAATAATCGTAGCATTGCCGTCTTCGAGTATTTATTGTGATATAAGCATACTAATGGCTAAACTTAATTTATTATGAGGGACACTTTAAACCTCTCAGGCGCCGCTGGGACGTTTTTCATCCAGAAAATCGTTAATACCTTTAAGC
Organism: Asteroscopus sphinx; assembly: GCA_949699075.1. Lineage (NCBI taxonomy): Eukaryota > Metazoa > Arthropoda > Insecta > Lepidoptera > Noctuidae > Asteroscopus > Asteroscopus sphinx. Next base: position 24,870,959 of record OX453003.1, on the reverse strand, counting down.
ACCGCTAGGGCGAAAACGTCCCAGTGAAACCAAGTCTTTTAAGACTCTATTTTTGATCTGTGAAGGTTCAAATTCTATTGAACGGCGCATACGCATACGCAGCGGCCCGAGACAGTATTACCGCGACAAGTCGTGTGGCGCCTGAGAGGTTTTTTCAACTGCTTTTACTAACAAATTTAAGCACCTGACAATGTCAGAAAAGTACTTTTAGAATACAAATTGTGTGTAATATATATAACTTATTATTTTAAACAAATTAAGTGCAAAAGCGTATTTTAATTATGTTGTATATTTCTATTACGTTTTGTTATAACAACAGAAGATTAAAATGTTTATATTGTTGACATTAATTTCAAAAATATTAAATAAATTTATCAACATTTAGTTTGTAAGAATATTTCAAATGTATTGTATTATTTTTGTTGTTGATAGGAATGTTAAACATCACATGGGTTAGCGAACTAAATAGACTGAATCCAACATGCTATTGTTAAACTATGGAACTTTAAAATTTACTATTGTGGTAACGATTTGAGGAAAATGTAGGCATAGTTTGAAAACAAAATGTCTGCATTATTATAGTAAGGTACAATTATGTCTTTTATCATACGTGTTACTAGATATAAAATTCGCTTTCGGAAACCGTTGTGCAGTTAATTTAATGCCAAATGCTAGGATCTTAACAAGTATTAACCGTAGATATAATTTATTGACAGGATTGCTCCGATAACTCCCTAACACCTTCACTTCAATTGCTCCTGTTCAACGCACTACTGTCGCTTTGTCGACACATAGCAGGTAGTTCACGACTCGCGAGAGTTTTCTGCGTCATCTTATACAGGTTGAAATCAAATACATGAGACAAATTTTAAATGCTGGTTCTACCAATGGCCCGTATTACAGAAAGTTCCTCAAGCGTTGATCACTGTTTAAAACTAGTTTTGAGTTGGGATTTAATTTCAGAACTTGCCTCAAGCAGGGATTTATTGATCAGTTTTTATTTTTTTCGAATGGACCCATGCAGATTGGCACCCAAGATAGGTGCCCTAACTGCTTAACCGGCGGGTGGCGGAGAATCCCGTTAGGGACTCCATCCGCCGATTTTTTTCCCTAAACCTCGCAGTTCAGCTAAAAAAAAAAACATTTATTCAGGACCAAAACATTTTTACACATTGTCACAGATAATATAATACTGTATAAACCCGCCAAACTGTGTAACAGTTTGTCGGCGGGATTAGCGCTCGTTTTTATTTTAGTTCTTATTGCTAGTTAAATTAAAGATAACTAACTTAAATTAAAGTGAAGTTGAAGCTGAGTTTAGCTTTATTTTATACTGTCACCTGTTTCGCTATTTGAGCAGAGATTTGGTCTGTAATCACTCTAGTGTGGTCCAGGCTACGCTTGAGTAGAGATTTCTATTCTATTTCAGGTCAAATACGTGTGTTATTTTGTTGAATTAAAGTTTATAATTACCGTATTGGAATAAGACCAATACTCAAGTAACGATTCTATCCATATTAAGTAGTGATCAGGTGAAGTTTAAACTGTACTTTGGGAACGTTCTGTTATACGGGCCTAAAACTTTTCCTAAGAAAAACTTCGGCCGTTACTACATTAGACGAAAAAAAAAATTGACTTTTCATAAAAATACCTTGTTTATCACTAACATTTTTGTATCATCATCATCATCAGCCAAAAGACGTCCACTGCTGGACATAGGCCTCCCCCAAGCAGTTTGGGGGCATATACCATAATCGCCACGCTTGGCAGGCGATCGCTGTTGGTTGGTTAAATAGATTTTTGTATGGGAAGAAATAAATAAAACTGAACAACTTTTCCTAAGAAAAATGGGTCGTCAGAGTAAAAAAAAATGACCTTTTCATTGGTAGACTCCACCTTTAAAATTTGTCGCATGTATTTGATTTTATCCTGTATATTTCATCTAATTATTCTGCGAGTTTATACGTGTTATTTAAATAACTGAAAACCTCTTAAGGGGTCATTTTACTCACCAGTATGAATAACTTTTACTATGGGACCGATCCAAAAAAAAAACAGCTGTTCCCTACATTTGCGACATTGACGACCTCTGTGGTCTAGTGGTTCGAGTGTCGGACTGCTGTTAACGAGGTCGTGGGTTCGATTCCCACAGGACACAAATATTTGTGTGATGAACATAAGTGTTTGTGTTGGTCTGGGTGTTGCTTATGTATTATAAGTATGTATTTACAAAAAAAATAAGTATATAAGTATTATATCCATTGTCTAGTACCCATAGCACAAGCTCTGCTTAGTTTGGGACTAGATGGTGCTGTGTAAAAATGTCCCAAAGATATTTTTTATTTATTTATTTATGTTCACATGAATCAACAAAATGTATGGGTCAGCTGTTTTTTTTGTGATTTCATGGTTATTCCCATAGTAAATGTTGTTTATACTGATGAGTACAATGACCCCTTAAGGGGTTTTCAGTTATTTCGATAACACGTATATCGTTGTGTTTACATTCCAAACTATCTCTAATTTATAGTTGTAAAGTCGGTTGTAGTCAGTCTAACCTCTAAAACTTTCTGTAAAACTTATTAGGTACAAACGTATTGACGATTCACAATTTATTCATAAGATAAAATTGTAGTGATGGTCTAGCTAGATAGTTAAGGGGCATATTATATGTCTATACAATATCGATTGATACAGGCTGATTTTCTTTACCGTCTGGAAAAAAAAATTTAATGTGACAAGTTACTGTAGTAGAATAGATTTATGAAATTCGATACATTAACAGTCAAAATTAATATCCAATCTATCCACGATTTACCCTACTAGAGATAGAAATTTGACATATTTTGTATGAAGCTTATGTCAAATTCCTATCTCTAGTAGGGCAAATCGTGGATAGATCGGGTATTAATTTTGGCCGTAAGTCAATTTCAGTATACAACATAAATGGAACAGCAGAAATTTTAGTACTTTTTTCATGTATTTGTTCACACCCAGTTTTTTAGACGGTAAAAAGGGCGCCTATCATTCAAAATAATATAAAACAATAATATACAACAAGTCAGCATCTAGCCACTAAAATGTTTAATCTATCCATTTGCAAGAAAAAAGGGATACGTATCCTAGATCAATATAAAATTACGCATATTATTATCTCTCTTTACTTTTCGGTGATTCATTTTGCACATCCCTAGTGATAAAGTCTGATTGTGCAATTGTGTAGGAAATATTCGTATTAATAGCCAGTCTTATCTAAACATAATTTAAAATATCAGTATTTAATTGTTAAAAATTAAATTAAATTATTTAATCATCAATATTTGTAGTGTTTTATTTGATTTTACTTTGTCATGTAGATGTGACCATAGAGTTATTATACTCTCAGTATGGAAATGTATTTGGATGTGACTGCCTCGTTGGTCTAGTGGTTGCAAGCGCGACCGCTGAGCGTGAGTTCCCGGGTCGGGCAGTGTTATTGGGTTTTTTCATTAGGAAATTCTCTGTAGCAGCCCGGAGTCTGGATTTGTGCCCGGTCAATGGCAACAGGCTCGCCCCCTATTACATGAGACTATAACTGGCGCAATGTGGGTGTACTATTACACCTCTGCCTACCCCTTCGGGGAAATACAGGCGTGATGTTATGTTATGTTATGTAGAAGTAAAGTAAGAATTATTGTATACTACTGGGAATCGTTGTCGAAAATGGTAAAGTAATACCGTCGTCGACTATACAAGCGTAGAACTGCTCGAGCATTTTCCCATTGATAATTAAAAATCGTCCTTATCTAGTTCAAATAGAGTTGTAAATAGCGTGCTTGGATAAGGACAATATTTAATAATTATCAGTGGGAAAATTCTCGATCAGTTCTCTGCTAAATTTGTGCTAACCCACAACGGTCTAGTACCTGTCTATGGAATTACCGAAGTCTAAAGTAGACAACCCTACACCTTTCGCATCTGATCTAACATCCTTTTTAAAGAGAAGAAGACTTTAAGGTATTGTTTCGAAATGGTTTCTGAGGGTCAATTCACACCGCGATGTGGCAGCGGCCGGCAGTTTCACTGTCAAACCATTTTAAGCTTTATCTCCATTAGCTTTGGGTCGTGGGGGAGGACAAAAGCTGCAACGGAACCCTAAAAATATTTTCATCAAATTATTTTGTAGTTTTTTTTTACTTATCGTAAATTTAAATTACCTAAGAACAAACAAATAATCATGTGACTATAACTAGAGTTAAAGGTCTTGTGAACATTATCCCGTACCGTAGGTTATCGCTTGTTGTAGGTTTGCCACCCTGTTAGTAGATTGGGACATTGACTTTGAAATTTACGAATTACGAAGGGACTAATAATAAAATTGTTAGTCATATGCATAGTAACAGTATGATAATAATCAGTTATTTTCACAGACATAGTAAATAAAAACCGGCCAAGAGCATGTCGGGCCATGCTCAGTATTATAGGGTTCCTTAAGTCGGTGTAATTACAAACGAATCAAATCGAATATTAATCATGGCTATTTTAGTTTTTGCAATAATCGGCAGCTTTCGCGACTCAGAGCGTGTTGTTAGTAGCGCCATCTAGCGATAAATTCAAGAAGCCAAATTGAAGAAGCGTGTCATTCAAAGTTACTTTTAAGATTTTTTCAAATAGAAAGTAGCTAAAGGAGCATTATTTGCTATGATAATTTTTCTCTAAGGTCAATGACCTTTGAACTAGGACGTTTTAAGTATTTTTCAGTTTTCTCTCTATAACTCAAAAAATTGTAATCATATTATACTCGAAATAATTTTAAAAGAGAGTTTTCATAAAGGTCTATCAATGTGGAAGATTATAAGTTTCTACATTGCATATTTTAGAAATGGCAGGGGGGGGGACACATTTCAAGCCACTTTGGCGGGCTATATTTCGCAGATGGTACACCTGATAAAAAAGTGGTGTATCAAACATTACCTTCATTTTAGTAGACCTATTCAATGATATCCCACACGAGGGGGTGCAGCGAATTTTTTTTTTTTTCCCATTTCACATGTATGGACGCCACCCCTAAAATACGGAAAAACGATTTTTTTATTCTTTTAAAATTGAGATCTATATGTACACTATTTTTTAACAAAATTTCATTTACTTATGTTTATAACTGTAGAAGTTATTAAGCTGTAAAGGATTAGGACAGACGGACGGACATGACGAAACTATAAGGGTTCCTTGTAGGACTTCGGAACCCTAAAAATATAGACGAACTGCTGCGAAAAATCTAGTGAAGCCAAAAAAAACTGCTTCTTCGTGTACAACCAGCGCTCACGCACGCGCACATGCACCTCAAACAGTGCTCACCACTTTCAGACACATGTCGCGGCATCTTCCAGTAAGCATCGCGAAAGCAAATATCCTTCAGGTGCATGTGTGTGCGTGGGCGCTGGTTGTACACGTAAGAGCATGATTTTTTTGGCTCCACTATGATTGTTCTCAGCACTTTATCTATATTATTTCATACCCAATGTCAAAGTCAACAAACATAACCTCGCTTCAATTATAGGTAACGCATAACTTGACCTTGCCTGGACTTCGGTTTGCGGTGAAAATAACTTGTGTATTCCAACCAGACCCGAGAGTGCTCCATACAGTTCTCAATGGTGTGTGTAGTCCGCCAACCCGCACTAGGCCAGCGTGATGGACTAAGGCCTAGGCCTTCTCGTACTGAGAATAGGCCCGTGCCCAGCAGTGGGACAGTAATGGGCTGGTATGTTATGTATTCCTATCACGATACTCAGCAAAATGGGCCTCCAGGACCGCATTCGTTATCATTATCAGTCTCCGAACAAAGCACTTCGAGCGTGCAGTAGAGTAACTACGTTTTTAACACGCTTTTATTAGGTCGACCTGTATGTAACCAAGGGTGGATCCAGGGGGGGGGGTCATGACCCCCCCTGGGCCTAGATCAACCACAGTTTTTTGTTTGGGTAACTACATAATTTACTAAATAAATGTTCATTGAATGAATGAATGTATGTATGTTGTTACAAGATACAAACAAAATTACTAAATTGAACTCGCATCCGAACAACGGGTTCGGATGCGAGTTCAATTTAGTAATTTTGTTCAATGTGAATAATATTCGCGCGATTTAAAGTTTGATTTTGGCGCACCGCCCGCGCCGCGAGTCTCTTCTCCAATCTCCCCGTCGCGTCACTGTCGATTGAATATTTAGCTAACCATCAACAACAGAAATAACTACTTTCTACATAGATTTAGAACACTCATAATCTAAGACTTTCTACCATGTTAGCCTTATAAAACTTCGCTTTGAGTAAAAATAATTCAAGAACCTTAAACATAGATATTAGTTGACATAAGTTGAGTAATTAATTTTTTGAAAATCGGAATGGAAAAACAATATTTCAATCAAAACGCTCTTAAAATTCAAGAAAGTAAATAAAAACTGGGTTTGTTAAAAAATACCAAAAAAATTCGCGCTCGCTACGCTCGCGCTCAACCTCTATTTCATTGCCATCCAAGTGTAGGACTGCCATAGCCTGAATGAGTTATTTATTTATATTTAGTTATTTACGCTAAAGCGTCTACTACTAGCCGCTCTAGACGCCGCAAGAACAGGTTGCGCTCAAATAAATACGTACACTTTTGTCACGGAATATCTATGGTTTTGTGAATAGCTATCAGTTTGTTAGTGAACAGTCCAAAAATTTTCGGGCTCGCTTCGCTCGCGCTTGTCTTTCTGCCCTTCTGTATACTGGCCATATATTGTAAACAGTTATTCTGTAGTTAATACAAAGCCAACACTGAGAAAAAAAAAACATTATATATATATTGTTTTTTTTTTGTGTATGGGTTTTGTTACTAACTATTTCGTTACATTAATATTCTGCAAAGAGAAAATCTAAAGCTGTAACATTCACTTAAATTCATGTTTTAGCAAAAATTACGAAAATCCTAGAATTTTATTGGTTGAAAGATTTTTTCCAAGAAGGCGACTCTACACCCTCCTTTTAAATTTTTTGATCCGGGGCTGGATATAAATAAGTACGCGACCCCCCCCTGACACAAAGGCTGGATCCGCCCTTGTATGTAACTAAACTATGTAATGGAATCTAAGGTAACTAATTTAACCATATTCCAAGGGTCGTAGCGTAATGAAAATTGGCAGCTGTATGTAGTTCTGATGACAATATAATAATATTGTACTGTCGAACTGATCTGATGATGGAGCCGGAAGATATGAACTGGAACTTCATGATGGAAAATCGTATCATAGTCGTGTTTGCACTTGTGAGAAAGGCCACGTAATGGACTTTGAACACGATCAGGTTTCAAGGTCTGATGATGAAGCCGGAAGATAGGCACTGGCATTCCATGATGGAATATCGTATCATAGTCGTGTTTGCACTTGTGAGAAAGGCCACGTAATGGACTTTGAACACGATCAGGTTTCAAGGTTATAACAAACCTATTATATATTGAATAGTGTAAATATTGACATTGGTGCCTGTATAAAATGTATATAGACCTGTACATGGAGAGTGTAAACAGAATCATATTGATATACGATGTATATTGACGTGTAAATAGGGTAGAACCGTTTTAACTAGTGTTTTTTAAACTATTAATTTAGTTGGGTGTAGTTAGAAACATTACAGTTCATAATGTACATTGTTATATCACAAAGAGTACTTCACTAGGTATTGTGTTAACCTTAGGGTTATCACCCCACCCGAGGCAGTTCATCGTCGCTTTCAGCTTATCGGCGACAGTCTGCCAACAATCTTCCAGTGAGCGCGATGGGTAAAGATCTAGTAATTCTTGCTTATTCTGGTGGTCTTGATACCAGCTGCATCCTCAAATGGTAAAGTTATTTCTGACTAGTCATTTAACTAATTATATGTATGTACTTAGGTACCTACAACGTGTTAAATTTGAAATAACTGAAAACCTCTTAAGTGGTCATTGTACTCATCAGTATGAAACTTTTACTATGGGACCAAACCTGAAACCGCGAAAAAAAAACGATCACTAAATTTTTTCGATGTATGTGTGTGTAGGGATCGGCTGTTTTTTTTTTCGCGATTTCAGGGTTGGTCCCATAGTTAAAGTTGTTCATGTACTGATACGTACAATAATAATGACCATGAAGTAGTGCCATGTTGTATGACCATGAAGTAGTGCACTAGCCGAAAAACAATAGGAAAATTTTCTATTCCTGTTGAATTTATCATCATCATTATCATTTCAGCCGAAAGACGTCCAGTGCTGGACATAGGCCTCCCCCAAAAGGAAGGGATATGCCGTAAGGGTGGGATTTTTAACTGCTAAAGGAAACGATCGCTTTGGTAAACAAGTCTACATTCCTTGACTAGGTATAGCGTTTGGGTTATGCCAGTTTAGATGTCGTATTGAACTTTGCATAATTTTATCATACCGAGTTTCGTTTCATCTTTGTACTACTTTAATTTCATCATATTGTACCTACTTGTTTCCTTCAATTCCTAGGTTGATTCAAAAGAACTACGATGTTGTATGCTATATGGCCGACGTTGGTCAAAATGAAGATTTCAAAAAAGCAACGGAGAAGGCCTTAGCAGTAGGAGCAAAAGATGTAAGTTTTTTTTATTTGATAATAATTATCTTTGGAAATTGTATACTTATTCTGTTATTAGCGTTGTGTTGGAGTGACTCACGTTACAACACAGCATCATGCTGAGGGTCAACCTCTTTGCCGCAGCTACGACATGCAAAGTTACTTTTCTTATGATTATGTATCACTGTAATTCCAAAAATGTACTTAATAAAGTTATTTTTTACGTTCACCTACCGCATGTCGTCTAGTTGTGGCAATAAATCATTTTTCTTTCTTTCTGATACTTTTTTTTAAAACGAAAAACTTTTATATGTTTTAGGTGATCGTGGAAGACTTACGCAGAGAATTTGTTTCGAATTATATGTTGCCTGCAGTTCAGATGGGCTTAGTATATGAAAGTCGCTATTACCTGGGAACTTCTCTTGCACGACCATGCATCTCGGTCGGCATTGTGAACGCTGCTAAAAAATTAGGTGCTAAGTATATTTCTCATGGTGCTACAGGCAAGGGCAACGACCAAGTCAGATTTGAGCTTAGCATTTACTCATTGTGGCCGGAAGGAAAGGTAATATACCAACATTCACACTACAACGCAAGGGCAGATCCAGGGGGGGGGATCATGGGGGTCATGACCCTCCCCTGGGCCTTGACCTAGGCACCACAGTTTTTTTCTTGTTTAGGTACATAGGTAATTTACTAAATGAATATTCATTGAATGAATGAATGTATATATGTTATTACAAGATACAAACAAAATTACTAAATTGAACTCGCATCTGAACCCGTTTGATCAATGTGAATAATATTCGCGCGATTTAAGTTTGATTTTGGCGTACCGCCCGCGCCGCGATATTCTTCTCCAATCTCGCTATCGTGTCACCACCAGAGTACATTGTAATATACTCGCGTCACTGTCGATTGAATACTTAGCTAACCATCAACAAGAGAAATAACTACTTTTCTACCATGTTAGCCTTATAAAACCTCGCCCAAGTAAAAATAATTCATCGATATTAGTTGATAAGTAAGTAGTTTTTTGAAAATCGGAATGCTAAAAAATAATGTCGATCAAAAAAGCTCTTAAAACACAGAAAGTAAATATAAACTGGGTTTGCAAAAAAATACCAAAAAAAAATCGAACTCGCTCGCGCTATTCCTCTATTTCATTGCCATCCAAGTGTAGGACTGCCATAACTTGAATGAATATTTAGTTATTTACGCTAAAGTATCTACTATTAGGTTGCGCTCAAATAAATACGTCCACTTTTGTCACAGAATATTTATTCTTTTGTGAATAGCTAATCAGTTTGTTCGTAAACAGTTAAAAAAAAATTGCGCTCGCTTTACTCGCGCTTTTCTTTCTGCCCTTCTTTCTTCTGTATACTGGACGTATGTTCTAAACAGCAATTTTGTAGTTAATAGAGACAAAGCCAAAACTGAGAAATAATTCGAGCTCGCTTCGCTCGCGCCAGTATATATTACTTCTTTTTTGGTGTATAGGTTTTGTAACTAACTAATCGTTACATTAATATTCTACAAAAAGAAAATCTAAAGCTCTAAAATTCATAATGTTTTAGCAAAATTTACGAAAATTCTATAATTTAATTGGTTGAAAGTTTTTTTCTAAGAAGGCGAATTTTTGATCCGGGACTGGATATAAGTACGCTACCCAATAGGGGGGGGCCTGACACAAAGGCTGGATCCGCCCTTGCTACAACGTGATATTGAAATAACTCAAAACCTGAAACTAGTTTGTTCAGAATCGAGAGTATAATGGTTTACACTACTTTTTAAAGTGGGTTAATCTTTCCCAAAAAAAAAATTGTAACATGCCAAGTCTAAAAGTTTCATATGACGCGACGCCGCGCTGAGTGCGAGACCGATGTCTTTGTAGGTAAACAGATCAGGGTCATATTATTATCCTTTGAAAAAAGCCGCGGAGGTGCACTGTAGGACGAGCGGGGATTACAACATAAACTACCAATATCTTTGAAAATGAATAATTACTTGCTATATCAATTTATTACAATTAAAATCAGTTGGGGTGCCTGAAGTTTTGAGTTATTCAAATAACACGAACCAATATATATTTTTTTGTATTGCTCGCCAATTAGAAATTTCATTAAATCATAAAATTACCATCTAGGTGATAGCACCCTGGCGTCTCCCGGAATTCTTCGAAAAATTCCAAGGACGCAGTGATCTAATTGAATACGCCAAAAAGGAAAACATTCCTGTGTCAGCAACTCCTAAAGAACCCTGGTCAACCGACGAAAATATTATGCATATCAGGTAAGGCCAATGCTGCTTAGGGATTATGGAAAAATGAATTAACAATATAAGTGATTTTTTACGTTAAATACCGAAATTACCATTTCAAATTCAGCTATGAATCCGGCGTACTGGAGGACCCTGGGGCAATTCCTCCGAATGGCATATTCAAAATTACTCGAGACTTAAAGCAGGCTGAAGACTATCCAAGTGTGATTGATATCAATTTTGAAAAAGGTCAGTAAGATAGGTAAGGGATATTAAGGTCAGTAAATTATATAATGGTGTCGATTCTCTTGTTCACAAACTATCTAAAACTATTTTATTTTAAACTATCGCTCTCTTTTACTAATAGTAGATACAAGAAAGGGATGGCAACAATTTTAAAGCTGTCAAATTAGTCTGAATTAAAATTTCCATACAAGTTTAGTCTTGATCTTGGAACATGCCCACTAAAATACAAAGAAATATAACACGTCAACTAAATTGACCGCACTAAAATTGTTACCATCCCTTTCACAAGAAAAAAAAAAAAAGAAGATATACACGCTGAAATTTGAGTCACTTATTTCCCGAAAAGAGGTCATTGTACTCATCATTATGAACAACTTTTACTATGGGACCAACCCTGAAATCGCGAAAAAAAAATCAGGTGGTCCCTACATTTTATCGATTTAAGTGAACACAAATGTAGGGATAGGGACCAACTTATTTTTTGTACTGTACTGTACACAGAAAAATGACCCCTTTTCGGGTAATAAGCGACTCAAATTTACACAAATTTATACAAAAATAAGAATATTATAAGAGATACAAATCTACTATTAGTAAAAGAGAGCGATAGTTTAAAATAAGTTTAGGTCGTGAACAAGAGAATCGACACAATTAGGTAGGTACCTATTGATATTGTAGTAATAATGATTCAACGCAATTTCCCGAAAGAAAGATAAAGTAACTGGATCTGTACCTGTGTAAATTTATAATTTGTCAGGTGTGCCCGTCTCTGTCCGTATCCCTAGCGGACATGAAAAATCTCTAGTTTTGTCCGACCCACTAGCGGTTGTGGAAACTCTGAATAAACTAGGCGGTCAGCACGGAGTTGGACGCATCGACATCGTGGAAAACCGTTTCCTAGGATTAAAGGTAACGTTCCTAAATAATACTTACCTAGGTACCTACTCACTTATCCAACTAGAACTAGCCTAAAGCTATAAACACAGGCCCGCCGCTAGCTATTTGATGTTGAACGCCCGTGTGCAATACAGTGAATATACTGCCCCCTGTACCTTCGCTGAGCTAGCCAGAAAGGCCAGGGCCGTCTCTTACTTTTCTTGCGCCGGGGTACGATTCCAGCTCTAGCACTCCAAAGCCACTAGCCCCCGACCCCCCCACTTCAGATTGTAGTACTACCTGTCTACTGTGAGAATGCCGTTTTCCCTTCCCGCTCCCTCGTACCGCACCTCAAGCCAAGCCCGGCTAGTACCAATACTTACCTAATAGCAACGCTGTAAAGTGCCCTATGTCGTCATTTTTTAACGGTCGACCGCGGTATTCTCACAGCAGACGAGTAGTATGCAGTGGTGTTCTAGGGGGGGGGGGGGTCGTAGGGATCATAACCCTCCAAAATCGTACACGTCAAATTGACAAATCTCCTAAAAATTTACAATTTACAAAAATAAATTATTGACTTCCTGCTTAAACGTCCAAAAGTAAACAATGAAATCAAAACTAGTTAAGTACGGTCGACCGCACGTCGGTGGTAACACTTTGACATTAGCAGCATCTTTATTTCGTAAGCAGTAAGGGCGGTTTTCGAATTGACGTGTTACCACTGTCATGCAGGCGACTGTACTACCTACTTACTCAAACACGACATCACACATGCCGTGTACTACTCGTACGTCAAAAAATACTTAACATTATTTTAGAGTTTTGTTTATTTACTGAAGTTCAATTTACAGCATAGGTATTATTTTGCTCAAAATAAAGTATGAATGATATTTCCAGTTTAATGACAAATAATATCACATACGACGGCGGTAGTTCATTTTGTTGAACGGTTTGCGCTATTTTACATGAGCCTGCCGTTGCGATTGGACACTCAAAGGCGCAACCGATTGAAGCTTTGGCAGTGAAAAAAAAAATTCACGCTCGCTTCGCTCGCTCTTCTTCATTAACGTAAAGTCGACTGCATGACAGTGGTAACACGTCAATTAGAAAACCGCCCTTACTGCTTACGAAATAAAGATCCTGCTAATGTCAAAGTGTTACCACCGACGTGCGGTCGACTGTACATAGCCACACAACTCCAAAAAATACACTTAAATTGAAGTCAACTTTTCGCATAAATATGAAAAATTCGCGCTCGTGTTTGTTCCCAACGTTCGTTTCCTCTTTGTTGACGTTCATTTTGTAAGTAACTATTCTGTTACATAATAAACTAACTCCAAACATTACCTTGTCATAGCGAAAAAAAAAGAATTGGTAAATTTGGACCTTGAAACTGTACGTAAGCCAAGTCACAGATAATATAGGCCATGTTGACCCCCCCCCAAAATCTTGGGCTGGAACCGCGCCTGGTAGTATGTGCTTTTATTACTGTTTTATTTACCTGTTTAATTATGCACCTATTTCCCCGTAGTCCCGAGGACTTTACGAGACCCCAGCAGGGACAGTTCTACACGTAGCACATGTTGATCTAGAAGCCTACGCGCTCGATAAGGAACTTCTAAGGTAAAAATCAAGTAAATAATAATAGTTTTCAGAAAGAAAATTAATCTAACGAGTGTTTAAATATTTTAGAGTCAAGAAATATCTCCAAGAGAAGATGGCTGATTTTGTTTATAACGGATTTTGGTTTTCACCCGAAGCGGCTTACACCCGAAAATGCTTAGAGTTATCCCAAGAAACTGTTAACGGGATGGTTACAGTGCAAATATTTAAAGGAAATGGTAAGTTGCAACATAGACCAATAAATTATTATTTATCAACTTGCAACAATCTACAGCTTTCTAACATATCCTAAGTTTAAGGTTAAGTCGTATTAATTTACCTATAATCACTTTATTACAGTAACCATATTGGCCAGGAAGAGTTCGACAAGCTTGTATAACAAAGACCTAGTATCTATGGATATTGCTGGTGGGTTCTCACCAGAAGACAGCACTGGATTCATCAATATAAACGCTCTCCGTCTAAAAGAATATGCTAGATTTTCGAAACAAATGAAATAAATGAACTTTTGAGTAAACAAATTTTATGCCACAATTGTTAAAAATTAAATAAAGGAAAAAATATATATATATAAGACTTCTTCCTCATTTCGCTCTCGACAGAGCGAGCGCTCGTGGTCATCATGTACCTAGGTACTGTTTTCGGGGGCTGCTGTACCTCGCCTCACAATACTTCCCTGTTTTCGGTTAGTCTGGTGCATTCATATAATGGTCGGCCCATGGCTGACATCATCAAATCAGATCATCGCATGGGAGGCCTTCCACGACAAGGCGTCATCGTGGTCATCATCGAAAATATTATACGTAGGTACAGTCCAACGATTTAAGAAGCTACTGTACAGTCAGTACAGTGCAGATTGACAACCGGTATATATAGGTAGGTACTTATATTTTTATCTTGGAGAAATGCACGGTTCCTCCGGGATGAAAAACCACGGGAGCGAAGCCGCGGGTAAAAGCTAGTAATATTGTCTGGGTTAGAGGAAGCTTAAATAAGTCGCCTTACTCGCCTTCATAGGAGTCGGGAGAGGTGGATGGGGAGGGGTTGGGGAAGGAGAGTCACAACCAGCGACGCCAGACGTACGATAATTATCGTACATGTACAATAATTTTGCCCTCATTTCGACTACGTCTGTGGCCTAGTGGTTCGAGTGTCGGACTGCTAATCACTAAATTATATTATATTTGCTAATCACGAGGTCGTGGGTTTGATTCCCAGTCCCACAGAACACAAATATTTGTGTGATGAACATAAGTGTTTGTATTGGTCTGGGTGTTTCTTATGTATTATAAATATAAGTACTTATGTATTTAAAAAATATCAACAGCCCTAGTTTGTTTACTTGACAGCTCATGTACTATGGGCCACATTGCGGGGTAAGCGGGGTTGCCACGCGGCGTAGGTATTTTGACATCCCGTAAAGATGTTGCCAAACAGAGAATATACAAATAGCATGCGATCTCTTTCACCAGACGACATAACACGTTGGTAAACAAGAGACAAAGAATAGTTTCATAATTCAATAACGATTTAATAGATATTTGTATAAACTAGGTGGATATAGAAGAATGGGCCACTTCCATAGGTTTCTTAATTCAATGGCTGTCTAGTAAACAAACTAGAGCTGTTGATATTTTTTAAATATCAGATTTTCGATCTATCGATATTTTTAAATATACAATCGTAGTTTGATATATTGAAAAAAAAAAAAGATATTTCGATATATTGGCCAAATTTCATGATTCTAGGTCAATGCGAAGTACCCTATAGGTTTTTTATGTGAGTTTGCGAGTATCAAAATGTGACATAGCCGTATGATTGCCTTGACCTAGAAGCTTGATTTTTTATGTCCTAGGGACAGCCGAGTATTTGATATAATTTTCATTTGTATGACCCATTGACTTATACCTATGGACCTGTAATACCTACGAAATAAGCGTGGTATACCTACAATATCCGGGCCACCGTTATGGTGGCCATAGCTAGGGAAGTAAGTAATCAAAACTAAAAAGTATCGATATCGATGCTCGTGTTTCGTACCAGAGATGTGTGCTGATTAAAATCATTTTCAAGTAGTAATAAATAATGCAATTATATCAAATACCAAGTTCGGCTGTCCCTAGGACATAAAAAATCAAGCTTCTAAGTCAAGGCAATCATACGGCTATGTCACATTTTGATACTCGCAAACTCACATAAAAAACCTATAGGGTACTTCGCATTGACCTAGAATGATGAAATTTGGCCAATATATCGAAATATCTTTTTTTTTTCAATATATCGAACTCCGATTGTATATTTAAAAATATCGATATATCCAAAATCTGATATTTAAAAAATATTAACAGCCCTAGTTTGTTTACTTGACAGCTCATGTACTATGGGCCACATTGCATTTTTTTTTTTTTAATTTATTCATGACCATGGGGCCACATTGCAGGGTAAGCGGGATTGCCACGCGGCGTAGGTATTTTGACATTCCGTAAAGATGTTGCCAAGCAGAGAATATACAAATAGCATGCGATCTCTTTCACCAGACGACATAACACATTGGTTAACAAGAGACAAAGAATAGTTTCATAATTCAATAACGATTTAATAGATATTTGTATAAACTAGGTGGATATAGAAGAATATGCCACTTCCATAGGTTTCTTAATTCAATGGTGTGGACATTATATTCGATCTAGCGTAGCTACTATATAGTGATCTGTGTAGTGATCTGTGATTCGATCACAGAGTACATTTGTTGTTAAGATTGTGGTTGTATTCGATATTTATCACAGAGAAAATAATCACTACGTTACAATATTTATTTGGATAAAATTGAATTGTGTTTTGTGAGTGTGTCGGATCCAGTGTTGCCATATGCACCGTAATTACGGCAGATCTGCCGTAATTTTGGCTTTTATTTTTATTTCTGCCACCTACCGTAGTCATAAATTACGGTGTATGAAAGTTACCGTAATTTTTAGAATCCAACTTGGAACTGGTAGTTTTCTAAAAAAAATAAAAATTTGTATCACTTTAGTGTGCTACTCAAGTCAGTGAGCACCTAGTAGCATGCGAAATTCAAAATTTCTTGTGTTTTTTGCAAATTGTAGCTCTAATTCACGTTGTAGGTTGTTGAAACAATATATCTACTCAATCTAGGGGGAGGTGCGGGAGGCCTATGTCCAGCAGTGGATGCCTTTTTGTTGAAATGATGATGATGATCTACTGAATAATGCTCATAATAACATTAACCTAGCTCTAAAAGCTCGATAATATAATCGATAATTTGATAGTAACTTTATATTGTGGAGCTTATAAAGCTAGGATGTTATACTACTAGTACTAAACACCTACTACTACCCACTATATTATTACGATATTGTGATTATTGTCGCGAAAAATATTCCGGTCAATAGGTATATAACGTGAAATATAGCTACAGCTTGCAAAAAACGCAAGAAATTTTGAGTTTCGAGGGTTACTACGTCGCAATCACCAGTATTGCCTTCAATTATAGGCAGAAAATTCTGAAAATTTGTCACCGTAAATCTGCCGTATTTCTTTAAACTGATTTACCGTATTTCTGGTAATTTTGACCCACTGTGCACCGTATTTTCGTTTCATCGATCTGGCAACACTGGTCGGATCGGATTATATTGTACGGAGGTTAGCGGGAAAATTCGGAAAGATCATGTTGTGGATTTTGTATTATTTTCCTAAATTTGTGTTCCTTCGAGTGTTAATGTGTAATAATGGTTGAAGCGGCTGGCTCAGATGCGAGGGACCTGAACCAGGAAGCGTTACTGGCTCGCGGGGCCAGTAATTACAATGGGGGGGGAGAGAATTAGTGGACTGTATAGATTGTGCTGGCTATAGGTTTAGAGTATAGGTGGGGCTGGGGTATGGGAACACTTACTTGGTCTCTGGTGGTCTGGCTCCCAAACACCACAGCGCGAAGACACAACACACACAAATATGAAGCCTTCGGGCTAAATTAGCGATATTGTTAATAAGCGGGTTAGTCAATCATGTCCTGTGGCGGAGCGAGGAGCGGCGGCGGAGCGCGACTTCACTTTATGGTGGTTGAGCGAGCACTGCGCGAGCGGCGCGGTGTGTCCAAATATGGCGGCGGACGCGACAAGGCGGCGGCGTTGGGTTTTCGCGGGAAACCACACTGCTCGATAGCGTCTTCTTGTTCTTTGTGTTGGCAGCCATGTCGTGTAAGACCATTCAGCGTGGAGCGGGAAAGGGCAAGGAGAAGTAAAAGGGCTGTGATTGGATGGGTAGGGTATAGAAAGTAGGGAGGGAAGAAGCCAGCAAATCTACCTAGCTTGTTACTAACGATGCGGATTGCCAACCAACTAAATCTAATTTAAGGCCTAACCATGCCCCCCGCCTGGAAGGGGATGAAATAACCCTTCCAAAGATAATGCGAAAAGTGAGAAAGAATAGAGCGGTGAAAGTGATCCAACGTATGAGACGCTGAGAATCCTAAACTTAAAGCGAAAGAGTTAAACTATACTTAAATGTAAATTAGAACTAAGAGCGACTATGATGCAATACCTACTGAGTCGGGAGAGGACAGAGCCTCACCACAGGTCTACGATATGTGCCGGTTTTAGTTCTGACGTCAACAACGCGGGTTGTGCCGTCAGATCCGGGATAGAGCGCGGTTACTATGCCTAAGGGCCACTGAAGCGGTGGAATGTTATCCGTTTTAATAACTACTACGGTTCCAAGCGTGATGGGACTAGCGGGCGTGTTCCACTTCTGTCTAGACTGGAGAGTATTCAGATATTCAATACGCCAGCGTTTCCAGAACGATTGGACCAACTCATCAACGAGTTGCTTGCGTTGAACTAGTTTTTCGCGGGTAACGTCAGAAGCGGGTAAAGACTTGAGAGGGCTCAAAGTCAAAAAATGCGCGGGTGTAAGCGGGAGAGGATCAGAAGGATCCGAACTAAGAACAGAAAGCGGGCGAGAATTGAGCAGCGCTTCTATCTGAGCAAGCACTGTCAGCATTTCTTCAAAGGTAAGAAATTGGTTTCCTACAATTTTGTTTAGGTGAGTTTTGACGCATTTGATGTTACTCTCCCAAATTCCCCCAAAGTGGGGTGACAGTGGAGGATTTAACTTCCACTGAATGCGGTCATGCGAAAGAAAATTAGTTATTGAATCATTATAAGCGGTGGAATCAACGAGGCTGTACAAAGACTTCAAGTAAGACTTTGCACCAATAAAATTAGTGCCACAGTCAGAATACATAATACTGACAGGGCCGCGGCGAGAAAGAAAGCGTTTGAAAGCATTTAAGAATACTTCAGTGGACAGATCAGAGGCTAACTCAACGTGAATTGCATGAGTGACAAGACAAACAAACAAAACAATGTATGCCTTCTGACTGCGTACGCGTCGGCGTCTATGCGGAATGATCGGAATAGGTCCTGCGTAATCGACACCAGTGTGCAAGAAAGGCTTGGCCTCACGTACACGGCATGCTGGCAAGTCAGCCATCATGGGAAATTGCGATTTCGGATTCGTTTTGAAGCAGATGTTACATTTGTGTACACGCTGCCTTATTAAACTACGAGCTGAAAGAATCCAGTATTTTTGCCTTAAAATTGACTGAAGTAAGGACGGACCCGTATGTAGATTGCGATTATGATAGTGATCGATAATAAGGTTCACTACAGGATCACGAGTTGGAAGTAAAATCGGATGTTGACTATCAAATTCAAGATCGGCATTTGAAAGTCGACCACCGACGCGAAGGATTCCAGAGTCAATAAAAGGTTTTAATTTTGCAAACGAACGAGGCAGCGGTGTGGCCTCGTCTTTATGAAGCGATTTAAAAATAAAAGCGAAATGAACTTGTTGAAGAGCCTTTATAATCCAAGTCTCGGCAATCTCTAAGTGCGATATTTCAAATTTACGCGGCAATTTACGAATGAAGCGAAGAAAATAAACTACTGATCTCAATAAGCGAGTCCAATTTGAAGCGCGGATAGATAATTGATAAATTAATGGAAGCGCCAATGTGTCATCACCCTTAGAAGTGGTGACAAAAACATTAGTTTTGATTTCCGGCGGGTTAGCGACCGATTTAGGGTCAAACTCTACAATAGGCCAATCTTCCTTAGGTAGCAATGCGAATGTAGGCCCAGGGAACCACAGCGGGTGATCCACCAGTTTGGATGGCGTAAGGCCACGTGAAAGGCAATCAGCGGGATTGTCGATTCCTTTAATATGATAAAAATGTTTGCGGTCGAGATTCGAGTGTATCTTCGAAACTCGATTGGCAACAAAGGTTTGCCATCTAGCGGGAGTAGAATGTATCCACGTTAGAGCTACGGTGCTATCACAAAATGCGAAAATGTTACAAATTTTACAACGCGATGAATAGGTATCCAAAACGGTTCGTAACAGCTGAGCGAGTATGACGGCGCCACAGAGTTCTAAACGAGCGAGCGATACTATTTTAGCGGGAGCGACTTTCGATTTAGCGCACAATAAACTAACGATACTTTTGTTTGTATCGGGGAAATGAACGTGTAGGTATACAACACCACCGTACGCACGTTCACTAGCGTCACAAAAACCTAAAAGCGAAAGTAGGCATCGTTGTTCGAATCCTACAAATCTGGGGATTTTAATATTTTCTAATAGTGGCAATTCTTTGGCAAATTGTTGCCACAAAACAACAATATTTTGCGGCGGTGTGTCGTCCCAGTCGACATTATGTTCCCATAAGGATTTAATAATTAATTTAGCGAGCAAAATAACGGGTGCGACATAGCCCATTAAATCCCAAAGGCGGGCGATATTAGATAAAATATTACGTTTTGTACAACTGCGATTTTCAACATTTACCGAAAACAAGAAATTATCACTAGCGGGCATCCAACGCATACCTAGTATTTTTAAGTTATCGTCAGAATTAAATTCGATGAGTTCAGTGACTCGACTCTCACAAGGAATAGTTGACATAAACGCGGGCGAGTTACTCGAAAACTTTACTAAATCAAAACCTCCAGCGGCGAATAAATCGATCAGCTGTTTTGATAATATAACAGCTTCGTCAACAGATAAACAACTCAATGCTAAATCATCCATATAAAGCGAGTCCTTCTCTATAACCTCTGCGGCAAGCGGAAAGCGTTGTCTCTCGTCTATGGCAAGTTGACGTACGGTGCGCATCGCGAGAAACGGACTGCAAGTCATACCAAAAGTTACACGGTTGAATTCGTACAATTGTAGTGGATCTTGAGTATTAAACCTATAAAGAATGCGTTGATACCGACGAAATGACTCCTGCACTACAATCTGGAGGTACATTTGCCTAATATCAGCGCTAATGGCGACGGCATAAAGTCGAAAATTAAGAATAATGCGGAATAAATCGGTTTGTAAATTCTTACCGCTGTGCAAAATATCGTTAAGCGAGTAACCTGAATCAGTTTTCATACTAGCGTCGAGTACCATTCGTATTTTGGTAGTAATTTTATCATCACGGACAATAATATGGTGCGGTATAATATAATGCGGAGTGTCAATATTAGAAGAATTAACCGGTGTAATATAACCTTTATCTAAATAATCGATTAAAATCTTATCGTATTCTAACTTAATTGCGGGATTTGAAAGTAAGCGGCGTTCTAGTGCTAAATACCTACGCTCGGCAGTAGCGCGCGAGTTACCGAGTACAGCGGTATCTTTACACAATGGTAGCGCAACACTATAGCGGCCAGTGACGTCACGCGTAGTCGTCTTTTCAAAAATATCTTCGCATTCTTGTTCGTCAGGAGTGAGAAACGTTTTACTGGGCAGTTCTTCTAATTCAAAAAAGCGTGACAAGCATGTGTCTTCGTTCGAAGAAAAAACACAATGAGAACTGTAGTACGAATGCGTAGAGGAACTATTATTACTAAGTACAGGAGCGTTACCTAAAATTAAATAACCGAAGCTAGTTTGAATAGCGACGGGTAGCGATTGCGAGCGGAAAACTTTATGCGGTAATAATATGCGAGCAAAAACGTCACTACCTAATATCATATCGACTTCTGCGGGATACGAATAATTTTCGTCAGCGAGTTGCAAGTGAGATAGATACGATAGTGCGGCTGTATCTACTCGGATGTTAGGTAAATTAGAAGCGATGCGGTCGACAACATAAGGTTGCAAGGCAAAGGAAACACTATTATTAAAGCGGGACAAGACATTTAACTGCGTAATTCCTTGAACTTCATTTAAAACATTACCTATTCCCGAAACGTGAGTATTTTTGGCATTATGAATAGGTAAGTTTAAACGTAAACAACAGTTGCGGGTTATAATATCCTTTTGAGAACCACTATCTATGAGAACACGGATAGCTTGCATGTTACCACTTGCGTCTTGCGCGAGGCATATAGCGGTACCTAAAAGCACCGTGGTACATTGCGGAGCGATGCGAGAAGCGTCTATCGGTGTATTTTTTACGCATACACCTATAAGCGAAGGCGGCAAGGAATTGTTACTATTTTGTGTATTATTTGCGGATAACACATTTTCGGGTGGAACCACGAAACCATGAGCGTTAGCGGATGCGGAAGCGGGATTATTACACAACGTCACCACAGGGCGGCTGGAGTTGTCACTAGACGAATTTAACGAAAGCGTAGTTTTAGCCGTCTGCGCGGGCGTCGGCTGAGATTGCGGCGAACTTTGTTGAAAGTGGAGTAATGAGTGATGAGATTTTGAACAGAACCTACATGTACTCTGCGAATTACAATTGCGAATAGTATGTTGAGAACTCAAACAATTAAAACAAATATTAGGTTTAGAATTTTTAACAAAGTTATAACGTTCCGGCGGCGAAAGGTTATTGAACTTGTCGCAACGGAATAAATGATGCGAGCCCACTGTGCAACAAGTACATGTTTTTTGTGACGAAGTTTGTGGTTGTACATTTAGGTAGGTTTTAAACGAATGCGCGGGAGATTTATCTTTGTGTGCGTTTTGCGTCGTGCGGGATTTATTGTCTGTATGACTGTGGGTAAGCGTGTTATCTGCCCGACTCAGAACTCTATACTGTTCGCGTACAAACTCGATCAGCTGTTTGCTTGTTGGTAAGCCTTTGGAGTCCCGAATGGATAGTTCGAAATGACGCACTGTCTCTATGTCTAAACATTTTAAACCTAAATGTACGAAGATAAAATCGCCTAAGTTATCACTATTAATAGTATTTAAAGCGGATATAGTTGTAGAAAAGAGATCAACAAAGTGTTCAAGTGACTTTGGTGTCGCTTGTGTAATGGGTTTAAGACCCAACAACTTATTTATGTATGAAGTTGCGAGCGAGCGTTCGTCGTTGTATTTTTTACACAACGCGTTCCAAACTACGTGATAATTGTCCCCGGACGGAATTATGCCTTTGCAAACTGATAAGGCTCTGCCCTGCAGTCTTCCCACCAGGTATTGCATTCGTTCGCTGTCACTAAGGGACGTGTTATTATGAATAACAGATCTAAACGTCTCATAGAACGTAGGCCACATTTCAGCGTCTCCATTAAATACGGGAAGTTCTAGTCGCGGTAATTTTATATGTGACGCTACTTTAGAGCTACTAGCGGTGGCGGGTTCCTGCTTTAA
Organism: Asteroscopus sphinx; assembly: GCA_949699075.1. Classification (NCBI taxonomy): domain Eukaryota; kingdom Metazoa; phylum Arthropoda; class Insecta; order Lepidoptera; family Noctuidae; genus Asteroscopus; species Asteroscopus sphinx. The sequence goes on along the minus strand of OX453003.1, from coordinate 24,847,738 downwards.
AACGGGAGAATTATTGCGGGATAAAATACATGCCTCAGTATGTTTAATTGTGGAGAACATGTTATCAAATTCTGTTAATATAGAATAATTAGGTTCGAAATCTTGATTGATTGATAATTCTAAATCGATCTTTTGATCTAAAGCGGTTACAAATTCTGAGCGAGTAGTGTCTATTATTTTAGACTTACAAAGAAATAAATTAGCGTATTCAGCACTAATCGCGGTGTCAGCAATACTTTCAAAGAGTGATTTTACGTTTGAAAAGTACGACGCCATTTTAGCGTCGAGCTTACGGATCTCTAATATGGCGGTGCCCGAAGGCGCGACGCTAGCTCGAGTTGGCGGCATGATCGAAACCTAACTAAAACCTATATACCTACCTACTACTAAGGTAGGCGTCCGGTGAGATGGACCAAAATGAAGCGGCTGGCTCAGATGCGAGGGACCTGAACCAGGAAGCGTTACTGGCTCGCGGGGCCAGTAATTACAATGGGGGGGGAGAGAATTAGTGGACTGTATAGATTGTGCTGGCTATAGGTTTAGAGTATAGGTGGGGCTGGGGTATGGGAACACTTACTTGGTCTCTGGTGGTCTGGCTCCCAAACACCACAGCGCGAAGACACAACACACACAAATATGAAGCCTTCGGGCTAAATTAGCGATATTGTTAATAAGCGGGTTAGTCAATCATGTCCTGTGGCGGAGCGAGGAGCGGCGGCGGAGCGCGACTTCACTTTATGGTGGTTGAGCGAGCACTGCGCGAGCGGCGCGGTGTGTCCAAATATGGCGGCGGACGCGACAAGGCGGCGGCGTTGGGTTTTCGCGGGAAACCACACTGCTCGATAGCGTCTTCTTGTTCTTTGTGTTGGCAGCCATGTCGTGTAAGACCATTCAGCGTGGAGCGGGAAAGGGCAAGGAGAAGTAAAAGGGCTGTGATTGGATGGGTAGGGTATAGAAAGTAGGGAGGGAAGAAGCCAGCAAATCTACCTAGCTTGTTACTAACGATGCGGATTGCCAACCAACTAAATCGAATTTAAGGCCTAACCAATGGTGGATTATTAAATGTTAAGTGCTCGTTAACGTGTACAAGTGTGGGTAAATGGTACAAAGTTGAAAAACGTGACTTTCGTATTTTCTCATCATCCGCTCAAAAACCTGGTAAAGTTTCCATCACTTTACTAGGGTAGGGTGAGTAAACTAAAGACTTGGCTGGAGGGTCTAAGCAACCAGGCCATAAAACTACTCACATAACAAAAAATGACTTGGCTTAAAGGTCTTAGCAACCAGGCCATAATAATTATAAAAAAAAAAAAAAATTATATTGTACGGTTGGCGGGAAAATTCGGAAAGATCGTGTTGTGGATTTTGTATTATTTTCCTAAATTTGTGTTTCTTCGAGTGTTAATGTGTAATAATGGTGGATTATTAAATGTTAAGTGCTCTTTAACGTGTACAAGTGTGGGTAAATGGTACAAAGTTGAAAAACGTGACTTTCGTATTTTCTCATCATCCGCTCAAAAACCTGGTAAAGTTTCCATCACTTTACTAGGGTAGGGTGAGTAAACTAAAGACTTGGCTGGAGGGTCTAAGCAACCAGGCCATAAAACTACTCACATAACAAAAAATGACTTGGCTTAAAGGTCTTAGCACAAAGGCCATAATACTTATAAAAAAAAAAAAAAAAAAATATTGTACGAAGTTTTAGTTTGACGAAAATGCAAAGAAATTTACCCCAAAATAAAGAAGCTTTGCTGAAATCATACACAACACGGCTAAAAGAAGATGTGAAGAGTATGTTAGAAAATTTTGAAGGTACATAAAGATTTAAAATTTCAGTTCTTGAAAAAAGTGTTGATATTCTATTACGTTAGTGATTATATTCTCTTTGTTACGTTATAGAATATAGCTTCTGCCAGTTCTGCCCGCTGCTTCGCACGCATGTAATTTGGCTTATCACAGAAGGACGTTATCGCACATCCCTCGGGAACTTTTTGTCTTCCTGGTATAAATAGTAGCCTATGATGTCCTTATTCAGAACCTTCAAGTCCCAGGCTACCTCTTTACCTAGGCGACACTGAGGTCAGAGTGTCGCCTTAGGGGCGGAGTTGACCATAGTTTAGTAGTGAAAAGGCAAAAAACAAGCAGAAAGACAGAGTTACTCTCGCATTTGTAATATTAGTATGGATACATTTATTGCTACCCTTGATGTGGTTCCTCTTGATCTCTCCTCATAAGGATGTTGTAAGATTACCAGGGATAATTTACTGTGAACATAACAACAGACTGCTATTACAAATCTGTATGCCAATTATGGTAATTAAATAAATTATTTTAGGGACATTTTTACACATCACCATCTAGTCCCAAACTAAGCAGAGCTTGTGGTATGGGTACTAGACAATGGTTATAATACTTATATACTTTTTTTTTTACATATATACATACTTATAATACATAAGAAACCACCAGACCAACACAAACACTCATGTTCATCACACAAATATTTGTGTCCGGTGGGAATCAAACCCACAACCTCATGATCAGCAGTCCGACACTCGAACCACTAGACCACAGAGGTAGTCAAAATTGCACTGTAGCATCCAATTTGACAACCATCTTCAGGAGGTAAACGGTAAACCTAAACAGGCCAATATAATTTGATATTAGTTTTGAAATAGAGCAACACTCTGACCAAGAATGGCTCCTATAGTTGCACTACAACTTGGAAGTTCCAATCCAATTAATCCAGCTTTGCTTACTTACATTCAAAAATCTGTTTTAAGCTATATTTTATTTTCAGAAATCATAAAACTTGCTAAACTGGAAAATGAAACTCAACTCAATAGAATGACACAGATAGAACAAGACACCTTTGAAATGCAAGTTCGAGCTGCTAACATTGGTAAGCTTTCAAAATAATGTAATATTATACTATAAAGCACTACCTTTTTTGAGGCATTTGAAAGACCTATCATTTAATTATTTTATTGTTAATGGGTTTATGTTTGACTGTCACCTCACCTGATGTTAAGTAATTGTGCGATCAACAATGGTACATGCTTGCCCAGCAAAAACCTATTTACTCAAGCCCTGAAAACCACCAGATTATACCTATTGAGAAGAAGGAATTCCACTGCACAATACAATCTTGAGTGGAATTCCTATAAAGGAAGTGCTATTTTGCAACATACTAAAATTCTTACATTCTCAATGCTAAAAGGGACCAATTATACTATTATAGCATATATGTATAGGTAATATTAAAATAAATAACATTGTTATTAAAATGTCAATTAAATTTATATTTATTCTGTTTTAGTAAGGGCTGGTGAATCCCTGATGAAGCTAGTATCAGATATAAAACAGTATTTAATACTGAATGATTTCCCGTCAGTTAATGAAGCCATTACACAAAACTCTAAACTATTCCGCACAAAACAACAAGAATGTGACCAGAAACTAATGTCTCTTCGTGATGATATAGCAGCTGATCTCTATGATTTAGAAGATGAATATTTTACTAGTATTTATAAGTGAAATCTTTTTGTATATTTCTAGGTATAATAACTTGTTATGTATGTTTTTGCTATAAATCGATTTTATACAGGCAAGATACATTTTCATCTGCTAGAAAATAAGCAGACAACTATACTGTTATTGAAATAACTGAAAACCTCTTATTGTACTCATAATTATGAACAACTTTTACTATGGTATCAACGCTGGAATTGCGAAAATAAAACATGTTCCTTACATTTGTGTTCAACTAAATTGACAAAATGTAGGGATCAGCTGATATTTTCTTCGCGATTTCAGGGTTGGCCCCATAGTAAAAGTTGTTCATACTAATGAGTACAATGACCCCTTAAGAGGTTGTCTGTTATTTCAATAACATGTTGTATAACGTTTTTCAAACGAAAGCTAGTTAATATTGCATTGTCATTTAGTTCTGAGCTAAGTTCGATTTTTTTATTGTACATAGAATGCACTATATTTTGGGGATCCAGCAATAAGTGCTGAAGTTCCTACACAACACCCTCGGTCAGATTCAAGGTAATTTTGAATAAGCATTTACATCATTAAGTAATTTACATGCACTCTCAAAATGTTACAAATACCCGTCCCTTACCGGAACATTCGCCTGTAAGGTAACAATCCAAGATTCGATTTTGAGCAGTATGTTACAATACTAATACTGCCGGGAGGCAGTCAGTTCAACTACAGGCAAATGGTCATCCATCAGTCAGGGATGACTGACAACCATTTACCTGTAGTATTGTGGGTACTCCCACTCCTGTTACATTACAAGTGAATGCTCTCAGTGAGTGTAATGTTACAAATTGTATCATTACAGGTTGCACACTGTAATGCTCCGTTCTCCTCACTCACTGATATGCTTGAATCTGAGCTGTTACATCACAGACAAATGCTCAGTGAGGAAGAGGTTTAAGGAACTATTATTTATTTTATTATTTTTAACGCATTTACGCATGCGAAGCGAAATCTCAAGATTTAAATTGTGAAAAGAAAAATCGATAAAAAAATAATAAGAAATAATAATATATACAATATTGATAATTAGTGAAGGATAATTTCGATACCACAAGTAGTGTTCACGGTAGCTTAGTGGCTAAAGCACTGGCGTACTGAGCCAGGAGTCGCAGGTTCGAATCCTGCCCGTGAGCGATTTTTTCTTTTCACAATTTAAATGAACTATTATTAATTTTGTGAACTTTACATGGATGGCTGTTTACTTAAAGCATCAAATTCAACTCTTATGCCATATACCGTTTTATTACACAAGCCTAAACAGTAGTTCTAACATAACATACATACAGGTAATATTATATTAAAATGATATAAGAACAATAAAAATAAAAGAACCATTTTTAAAATCAAAGAGTTTTATTGAAACTATTAAATAGTAATTCTAAATCGCAATGCATTTCAACTGAACAAGGGCTCCAAGTTGATCTACTTTGCAGGACTAAATAAATAATAAGGTCCACCTGTTGGGTACTGTTTAGCTAAAACAGGCCTTCCAATTTTGAAATTCTCAAGATAGTAGAACAATGCTGCAGATCCACCGACTACACCAAAGAACCACACCCATTGATGAAGCAATGAGAACCTTCTTTTCATGGCAGGGTCATAACGGTCACCACCAAATATTTCCATCCTTGCATGTACCTACAAATTCGATAAAAAATAATCACTAACAAAATAAATTTAAAGGTAAAACTGTTTATAACACAAAAGTAGTTAAAAATCTTACAGGTTCATTGAAGTTTCTCTTCAACTCCGGATTATCCCAAGGGTAGTGTGGATCCTTGGAATCCTCGCCAATATCTGGCAATTTTGGGTAATCGCCATAGCCCATATGCTCAGGATGCGGCTGATACTCTTCAACGGTCATGCCATATTTCTTTGCTGCAGCCTCACGCGCTTCTGGAGTCTTAGGGTATGGGCCGGGCATATACTGGTAGTTCCAATCTAAAGTGAAATGACGTAACAATCACAACACTGAGATATTATTATAAACAAGCACAACTTTGGTATTCATTATACTTACGGTTGCGTGTAGCATTGCAAAATATTAAAAAATTCTTCCTGACAGAAGATGGATTAGAAAGGAGAGTTTTTTTAAATAAACTCGATGCCATTTTTGCGACAATAGCACCGAAAAAACATCTGAATCTGACAGTGACAGTTTCATTTCAATTTGACATTAATGTAGTGCTGCCAACTCAATTTTTTAAAGATAGGTAGATCAGCAGCAAAAAATAGCTAAGCTTATTGCTAGTTTTAGGGTAGGCTGCGGTTTTTAGCATTATACAGGGTGATTTGTAATTCGACCTATTCCTTGAAAGGGGTTATACTAGAGCTCATTTGCAACATAAATGATCCCGTGAATAGCAGTTTTAAGTTTTTATTTTCCGTCTTCAAATGGATAAATGCTAATTGAGAAAAATCTATCCTACTTCGGGCACTCAATTGACACTTTCCTGAAAGCTGATGAATGAGCTATTACTATCAAACAAAATTCATGGCAAACATTTTCATAACCTCGGAAATAAATGGTCATAAACCACAAGTTATGAATCAAAATCATCCAAGTACCCTTTACATTGCAAGGAATTACTCGAAAAAAATGTGTGACATTGGCGTACAAATTACAGGAATAACATCCTCATTTTATAAGCTATCCAAAATGGTACAGATGTGGTCAAGTTTCGTAAAGGCTTGGAAAAAAGAAACGAAATGTGTGCTGGGACACATGGTAGAAGTGAAACTTTAATGGACAAGTGGAAAAACGAATCGCAACGGACAAGTGGAAAAACGAATGGAAACTGACAAGTGGAAAAACTAATTGCAACAAAATTTTCACTTCTACCATGTGTCCCAGCACACATTTCGTTTTTTTTCGCAGGTTTACTGCTAATTATGATTTGGTTTGATTAGGTACATTTTAATGAATGCATTTTTTATTTAAACATATCTGATTTTATCAAACAAAACACTTGTTATTAATTTATGTTATAAATACAATACTGACAAATTCACGTAGTGGTCAAAGTGTCAAACGACGTTTGAGCTAAATGCTCAAACACAAAATACATACAAAAATTCTGACATAAAAACATAGATGTCGCTAGTACATATGCTACCGAGGCTAATGATCTGACTAGCAAGGTATAAAAACTCAAGCGCTGCTGTTGTCTAAAAATTTTAATAGATGGCGTAAATTTAGAATTCTAATTCAATTATTTACCAAAAATTAAGTTTTCCAGTTTATTTAGTTTAGTTTTTTGTGTTTATTTTGCCTGTTTATTAGTTAAATTTAACAAAAAATCCTTTGTATAATTATGTTGGAAAACGTAATTTGGTAAATAACACCAACATTTAAACTTATATATTGCTTTTTCTAGTATTATATTTTTAACGCATTTACGCAATTGAAGTGATATCTAAAGATATAAATTATAAAAAGATAAGTTCTGATGTCACCGAAAGACGTAAGTGTAAGTTAAATTCGACATACAATTTATCAGTCACGATAGCATATCGTTGACAGTGTTAGACTTACGAAATTAGAGTCACGGGTTCAAATCCCACTAGAGCGTCTGGACTTTTTGTGTTTATTTAAGCGGCCGTAACGCTTTTTCGTGACAAAAAATCCTAATACCCCCCGTCTATATAGAAGTTTCACTTCAAAAATGCAGTAATAGCAGAACTGGGAGCACTTTGATTAAAGTCATTTTCAAAATTTATTTCTAGTTCGAAGCTAGTTTGGTTATGTATGAATCTCTGCGGCATGTTTTGGTCGATCAGAGATGATTGTAGTCCATACAAAACCAATAAGTGGGATCGGGAGACAGGAGTTCCTGCTTAGAGATGAAGGCACTAAGATTGCTACAGTCTCGTCACCTGTTCAGGATTAGGTGTCTGGTAGTCCAGGCTACCACTGCCACCTTCACTACTCGTGGTTGCCTACCAATTTAAAGACTAACGAGGTCTGTTGGGATTACTAATGGTCCGAATGGATGTTAAGGGTTAAATGTTAAGGTTATATGTCATCAAGCAATCTCTGAACGAACAGCAGCAAGTTGAGGTGCTGCATGTAATGTTGTGAGTACCGTAGGTCGGCAGAGGTAGCTCAGTTTTCCTCCGAGATAGTGATGGGATTGATGAGATTCCTATGGTTATGAGAAAACAAACACAATGTTGAGAAGCACATCCGTATGAGCTTTCCCAGCAGCGCGACAGCACATCACGGGGGATTTTAGAGCCAACTTGCTGCTGTTCTCTCAGAGATTGCTTGATGTAAGCCCTTAACATCCATTCGGACCGTTCGTAACCGGTCTTTAAATTGGTAGGCAACCACCACCTGAAGTAGTGGTGGTGGTGGTGGTGGTAGTGGTAGCCTGGACTACCGACCACCTAATCCTGATCAGGTGACCAGGCTGTTCCAATATTACTTCCTTCATCTCTAAGCTGGAACTCCTGTTTTCCGATCCCACTTATTGGTTTTTATGGACTACAATGATCTCTGATCGACCAAAACATGCCGCAGCGATTCATACAACCTAAATTATTCAACAGTGTAACCAAACTCACTTCGAACAAGAAATAAATTTTGAAAATGACATCAAGCAAAATGCTCCCAATTCTGCTATTACTGATTTTTTTTTCCAAGCCTTTGCGAAACTTGACCACATCTGTACCATTTCGGATAGCTTATAAAATGAGCATGTTATTTCTGTAATTTCTACGTCAAATGTCGCACATTTTTTCGAGTAATTCTCTGCAATGTAAAGGGTACTTAGATGATTTTGATTCATAACTTGTGATTTATGACCATTTATTTCCGAGGTTATGAAAATTTTGGCCATGAATTTTATTAGATAGTAATTGCTCATTCATCAGCTTTCAGGAAAGTGCCAATTGAGTGACCAAAATAGAAGAAATTTTTCACAATTACAATTTTTTCATTTGAAGACGGAAAATATAAAAAAAAACTGCTGTAACTCGAAAACAAATGACTGGCGTCCCCTGGTTCACAGGATCATTTTTGTTGCAAATGAACTCTAGTATAACCCCTTTATAGGAATAGGTCGAATTACAAATCACCTGTGTAATGCTAAAAACCGCAGCCTAACCTAAAACTATCCCTCTACACTATCTACTACTATCTCTCTACTATATAAGCCTCCCAGATTTTGAAAATCCTGGCAACACTTGGGCGCTGGCAATGGCAACACTGAATTTACTAATGAAGTGTCAAAAGTTTTTGGAACGTAGTTCCTTATCGCGCGTTGTGAAAGGGGGCTAGACGGAAAAAATTCTTACGAAAAGTTGTCACGACACTTTTTTTTTTTTATAGTATTGGATGGCCTTACTGGTCTATGTGGATGGCGAAACGAGCTAAAGGCCCACCTGATGTTAAGTGGCTACCTTTGCCCATAACAACTGCAATACCGAATCGAAAGGAACTTCGTTCCATCCGGGTGTCCCTTGACACCTCTCAAGTTTTTTTTTTAACTTTGAACAAATGCCGAAAGAATTGCAAATAATTTTATCAGAATCTTCGTATTTTAAACCTTTATATAAATTTATTGTTAATACTGTAGGAAAATTGTAATCCCAATTAATCTGTTTCTATTTAAGTTAGGCTTTAAGGACTTCTATCCAGGGCCGTTAAATAAATTTTTTAAAAAAAGATCTGCTGCACTGTTGCCAGGTCTCCCGACTTTCCGGGAGATGCACAGATTTTCCTAAAAATCTCCCGATCTCCCGATTTTTGACAAATATCTCCCGATGTTTTACAATCCCTGAATAAAGCCTTATAATAGGAATAAGATCAAAACCTGGCAAAAAGAAACTGCATAAAATGAAACAGACGGAGAAGTTGCTGCCCTGAATATTTCCGTCACTCCCAGTGTATCGTAGGTATGTTCACTAAACACTTGCGTAAAATAGACTCTATCACAAAGTAATAAAGTATAAAATTAAATTTCTTTATTACACATAGCAGTAAAATGTTCACAGGATCATTTTTGTTGCAAATGAACTCTAGTATAACCCCTTTATAGGAATAGGTCGAATTACAAATCACCTGTGTAATGCTAAAAACCGCAGCCTAACCTAAAACTATCCCTCTACACTATCTACTACTATCTCTCTACTATATAAGCCTCCCAGATTTTGAAAATCCTGGCAACACTTGGGCGCTGGCAATGGCAACACTGAATTTACTAATGAAGTGTCAAAAGTTTTTGGAACGTAGTTCCTTATCGCGCGTTGTGAAAGGGGGCTAGACGGAAAAAATTCTTACGAAAAGTTGTCACGACACTTTTTTTTTTTTATAGTATTGGATGGCCTTACTGGTCTATGTGGATGGCGAAACGAGCTAAAGGCCCACCTGATGTTAAGTGGCTACCTTTGCCCATAACAACTGCAATACCGAATCGAAAGGAACTTCGTTCCATCCGGGTGTCCCTTGACACCTCTCAAGTTTTTTTTTTAACTTTGAACAAATGCCGAAAGAATTGCAAATAATTTTATCAGAATCTTCGTATTTTAAACCTTTATATAAATTTATTGTTAATACTGTAGGAAAATTGTAATCCCAATTAATCTGTTTCTATTTAAGTTAGGCTTTAAGGACTTCTATCCAGGGCCGTTAAATAAATTTTTTAAAAAAAGATCTGCTGCACTGTTGCCAGGTCTCCCGACTTTCCGGGAGATGCACAGATTTTCCTAAAAATCTCCCGATCTCCCGATTTTTGACAAATATCTCCCGATGTTTTACAATCCCTGAATAAAGCCTTATAATAGGAATAAGATCAAAACCTGGCAAAAAGAAACTGCATAAAATGAAACAGACGGAGAAGTTGCTGCCCTGAATATTTCCGTCACTCCCAGTGTATCGTAGGTATGTTCACTAAACACTTGCGTAAAATAGACTCTATCACAAAGTAATAAAGTATAAAATTAAATTTCTTTATTACACATAGCAGTAAAATGTAAAAAATCAAACTGCTTTGATTTTATAATATTACAGATGGAATGGTGGAAAAATATTATAATACCATGATTACTTCAAAAACTTTGACTTTGTTAAAAAACATCATCTCCCGATTTTTTTCATTTTTCCTCAATACATCTCCCGCTTTTTAAATGATAAGCCTCCCGTATTTTGAAAATCGGACCTAGCAACACTGATCTGCTGTATAATACCTACCTGTTTTTTGGGCGGGAACTTGATAAAGCGCGGTTTTCAAATTTTCTTTAAAAGTTTTTTTCCCTATTTTTCTTCAATTGAGTACATTAAAACTACACCAGTAGCATAAGTTTTCTTTAAAAAATGGATGGTAATGAGGGGGGCGGTGATAAACCGCCCATCTCGAACAAACGTCCTCGGCCTGAGGACGGAGGCACCTCCAGCTGTATGGACTCTGGTAGCGGCGGCGGTGAGAGTGATTCCATGTACTTACCATATTTAAAACCGAACTATAAAAGACTCTACCCGGAGAATTCCTCCAACACCGAATTTAAAGTATACGTCGAAAATAAAAATGCAAAAGACAGATTGGGCAACAAAAGTCCCATTTATTTAAATCACATTTTCAATAACGAAGTAAAGGGTGTGGTGGCAATTCAGCGTGTAAATGCTAATAAAATTGCAGTTACATTCAAGCAAATAATTTTATAAACAATTCAACTTTTATGGAGAAATATGAAATTAAAGCATATATTCCTGCAGCACAAATAGAAAAAACAGGTATAATTAGATTTGTACCAGGTAACATTTCCAACAAGGAACTCTACACAAAGCTATCTTCTATTTATGAGATCATTGCAATCAGAAGATTCACTAAAAAAGTGGGTCAAGAGCGTATACCACTCCAAACAGTTAGCATTACTTTTCTATCAAATGTATTACCCGATAATGTGCAATATGACCTTTTTGCGTACAGAGTCTTTGAATACATTCCACCATTGCAGCAATGCTTCAAATGCTTTAAATTTAACCATTCGGCTAAAATTTGTAATGGCAAGCAACGATGTTCGATCTGCTCAGGGGAGCACTTGTATAAAGATTGTGATAAACCAAACGAGATCTGCTGCATCAATTGTAGCGGTCCTCATCTAGCAATTGCAAAAATATGTCCAATAAAGATTAAAAAAATTACTGAAAAGAAATCTAAAATTACTTATGCAAGTGTTTCCTTGACTAAGATATCTCAAAATACAGAATTTCCTCCACTGCCGTTACCAAAACACCCACTGCAAAATGTAAATAAATCTGTAAATATTAAACCTGTTTATAAAACTGTAAATAGTAATGTAAATAAATCTGTACATAGCAAGCCTGTTTTCCAGGCCGCCAGCAATGATGTCTTACCTGTAGTAGACATCAAGTCTCAAATAATGTCCAACAATGATGTACTAATGGCCCTGGTACAGACATTGGTGGAATTGGGTAATAAGGGTGACTCTACACCCATCACTACACTAACAATTAAAGATATGTTACTCAAAAATCTATCCAAATAATGGATTTAAATCCTCCTAGAACATCTCGATTACGTATTGCGCAGTTTAACATTCAAAGTGCTAATAGTAAAAAGCCCCTACTTATTAAGTTCTTGCAAGAACAAAATATTGATGTTTGTTTGCTAAATGAAACTTGGTTTAAAGACAATAGTAACTTTAAAATACCTGGATATAATATTTACAATAGAAATTCAAAGAATGTTCATAATGGAGTAGCAATATTGATTAAGGCATATTTTAAGTATACATTTTTAAACACTAGATTCTATGAAGATATTCAAACAGTTGCTATATCATTATCCACTGAAAAAGGTAGTCTTTCAATACTTTGTGTATATTGCCCTCCTAATAGCGGGCACATCAGAATGAACAGGCTGCGTAATATATTAAGAGATCTTCCTAAACCAATTTTTATGAGTGGAGATTTCAACGCTCATCACATTGCATTTGGCTGTTTGTCAACCAAGGGTCGAGGTCAGGATTTATATGATGTTATAGATGACGCTGAATTGTGCATTTTGAATGATGGCAGTTTTACTACGATTAATAATCCCAGACGTAATCCATCTGCTATTGATGTCAGCTTCATTAGTCCGTGTATTGCACCATTTTGCGAGTGGTCTGTACATGACGATGCTATGGGAAGTTACCATTACCCCACAATAACTGAAATATCTTTGGCTGTTGATAAATATCAAGTTAATCCTCCGATCGATAAGTTTTTGTATGGTAAAGCTGATTGGAATAAATATCGTGAATTATCAGAAATAGTATTTGGAGACATGACGATAGATGAGGAAGATCCTATGTCTTCATATTTAGAATTCTGTAATCGTCTTGCTGCCCTGAAGTTGATGGTAATTCCGAAGTTTACTAAACATAATAATTTCAAAAGTAGGCCTCCATCACCTTGGTGGAATGAAGTTTGTGAGCAGGCTGTAGTTGCATCATATAACGCCCTTAAACTGTACAGAACTGACCCTAATGTTGATAACTACATTAATTATAAAAGACTAGATGCCTTAAAGAAAAGGACAATTTCTGAACAAAAAAAAATTGGCTGGAACAATGTTTGTCATACTTTTAACAGGACTACTCCCATCAGTAAAATTTGGAATTTTATTAAAAGATTTAATGGAATTAAAACTGTAAATAGATCATACAATGATGAGTTCATTCCTTTATTTTTAGACAAACTTTCAGACAATAGGAACTTGATAGAAACTCATAATTTAAACACTTATTTTGAAATGAACAACAACAATCAGAACTCAAAATTTTTACTGGAATCTTTTACATGGGTGGAATTTATATTAAGTTTACAATCTAGACGTAACACAAGCCCCGGCCTAGATGATTTTCCATATATTGTGATTAAAAATTTGCATGAGTCTGTTCAAAAAGATTTTTAAAAAATTCTCAATTCTCTTTGGAATAAAAAGTTGATACCAGACTCTTGGAAAACACAGTGTGTCATTCCTATACTCAAACCTGATAAATCACCAGATAATGCAAATTCTTATAGGCCAATATCTCTATCATCATGTCTCGGCAAAATATTTGAAAATATGGTTAAGGCTCGGTTGGATTGGTATGTGGAGGCGAATGGTATAATTCCTCATGTGCAGTATGGGTTTCGTCGTGGGCGTAGTTGCGTTGACAGCTTTGTGTCTTTGATCTCAGACCTGAAAAGAGCAAATAATTTATTTTCACACACTGTCTGTGTATTTTTAGATGTACAAGGTGCTTTTGACAATGTTGATCCTGGAATTCTGGTAAAAATTTTGTCCGATATAAGTATCCCTGGTCATTTAAGTAAATGGATTTATCAGTTTTTGAATAACAGAACTGTTTATGTTAAGCATAATAATATATTACATGGACCAAAAACAGCATCTAAAGGCACCATGCAAGGCGCTACATTGTCACCTTTATTGTACAATTTGTACACATGTGAAATATGTAAATATGTAGATACAAGTAATGTAAGTATTTTGCAATTCGCTGATGACATCGTTTTATATAGTAGTAACCATAATTTGCAAATAGCCATTGATAATGTTAATAGTGCTTTAAATGAATTATTTAACTATTATAATGGCGAATTACATCTCAAAATTAATGCATCTAAAAGTAGTTTTATCATTTTTGGTAACAATAACCCAAACTGTGATATATTATATGGTGGAGAAGTAATTAATAGAGTTTATTCAAAGAAATTTTTGGGAGTTATCATTGATCAAAAAATTACTTTTGAAAAGCATATTAGGTATATTTCACAAAATGCTTTAAAAGGATTAAATATAATTAAATGCCTTGCTGGAGTTTCCTGGGGAGCAGACCCCAAAATATTAGCTATTTTATATAAAGCAATAGTAAGGAGCCATTTTGACTATAGTGCTATAGCTTATATAAACAGTCCTCATGTCCATAAATTAGACATTTTGCAGAATAGAGCTCTGAGAAGAATTTCTGGTGCTATGTGCTCAACTCCCATTAGGGCCATGGAAGTTGAAACTAAAATTATGCCTCTGATTTTGAGACGCCTCCTTCTTACAGAGAGATATTGTTTGAAATTGCTATACTCTAATAACACACAAATAATCAACAAAATTATACCTCATAGAATCAGTACTTCTGGACCTTTAGCAACTGGTAATTCTCTCTTAATTGGTCACTCTCCAATGCTGCTCAATATTTTCCTGGAAATTGAGAAAAGTTGTTTTAAGATAAGGAAGCAGTGCCTTTGGCCCTGTTATACTTTTTCATATCAAAGCATTATACATCCCATTAAAGTAATTCATAGTACAGTTGCAAATAATTTTGACATGCTAAGCTTTCTTTCAGAAAATAATGTATACTATACATTATATACTGATGGTAGTAAAGGAGATGGTTATGTCCGCTGTGCCGTGTATGATTCACAGATCAAGTTTACTCAGAGTTTTGTTCTGCAGGATGTGTGCTCAATATTCACTGCAGAGGCTTATGCAGTTTTTCAAGCTTTGAAGCGAATTGAAAATGTAAATAATTGTAAATACTTTTTGATTGTCACAGACTCTTTAAGCTTAATTAAAGGTTTATCTAACCTCAAAATTCATTTTAAAACTAATTTCATTTTGTACATTATAAAAGAACTAATTTATCGACATTCGCTCAGAGGCATTGAAATTTCTTTTATGTGGGTGCCATCTCACAGAGGCATTGCTGGTAATGAAGTTGCTGATAAAGCTGCATTTGAGGGTATTAATGCTCTTGACGTTAGAAATACTATATATGTGCCTATGACTGATTATCTGTCTTCTATAAATGAAAATATTAAGAATCTGTGGATAGAGATGTGGAAGAGAGATCAGGAGACAAAAGGAAGATGGTATGGAAACATCCAAGAAAGCTTACCTGTTAGACCTTGGTATGATCGACTTAAAGATGCCAGCCGTGACTTTATTACCACCATTAATAGACTGCGTTTTGGCCACAACACTATGCCATCACACCTTGCAAGACTTGGCATAATTCAAACCAGTACTTGTCCATATTGTAAAGAAAATGACGGAGACATGGAACATATATTCTTCAGATGTCAGAAATTTCTGATTGACAGACTAATTTTAGCCAGTGATCTTAGTGATGTGCTAGAAAACTTAAGTGAAATTAGTTCTTCCCGCCCGCCGTCGCTTAAACATTTATTAAAAGATTTGAACTGTTTTAAACCACTTTACAAATATGTTAAAAGTACTATCCAAAAAATTTAACAAATAGTGTATATATTCTATTCATATTGTGTTAAAATGTTGTGTCCATTAAAAAAGACTTGGCTTAAAGGTCTTAGCAACCAGGCCACAAAAATTTAAAAAAAAAAAAAAAAATAATACCTACCTGCGGTTGGCGGGAAAATTCGGAAAGATCGTGTTGTGGATTTTGTATTATTTTCCTAAATTTGTGTTTCTTCGAGTGTTAAAGTGTAATAATGGTGGATTATTAAATGTTAAGTGCTCGTTAACGTGTACAAGTGTGGGTAAATGGTACAAAGTTGAAAAACGTGACTTTCGTATTTTCTCATCATCCGCTCAAAAACCTGGTAAAGTTTCCATCACTTTACTAGTGTAAGTAAACTAAAGACTTGGCTTAAAGGTCTTAGCAACCAGGCCATAATAATTTAAAATTAAAATTAATAATACCTACCTACGTAGTACACACGGCAGGTTATCTTCGAACAAACAAATTGCGCTATACCATTGACTTATACCTATGGACCAGTAATACCTACGAAATAAGCGTGGTATACCTACAATATCCGGGCCACCGTTATGGTGGCCATAGCTAGGGAAGTAAGTAATCAAAACTAAAAAGTATCGATATCGATGCTCGTGTTTCGTACCAGAGATGTGTGCTGATTAAAATCATTTTCAAGTAGTAATAAATAATGCAATTATATCAAATACTAAGTTCGGCTGTCCCTAGGACATAAAAAATCAAGCTTCTAGGTCAAGGCAATCATACGGCTATGTCACATTTTGATACTCGCAAACTCACATAAAAAACCTATAGGGTACTTCGCATTGACCTAGAATCATGAAATTTGGCCAATATATCGAAATATCTTTTTTTTTTCCATATATCGAACTCCGATTGTATATTTAAAAATATCGATAGATCGAAAATCTGATATTTAAAAAATATCAACAGCCCTAGTTTGTTTACTTGACAGCTCATGTACTATGGGCCACATTGCGGGGTAAGCGGGGTTGCCACGCGGCGTAGGTATTTTGACATCCCGTAAAGATGTTGCCAAACAGAGAATATACAAATAGCATGCGATCTCTTTCACCAGACGACATAACACGTTCGTTAACAAGAGACAAAGAATAGTTTCATAATATAATAACGATTTAATAGATATCTGTATAAACTAGGTGGATATAGAAGAATGGGCCACTTCCATAGGTTTAATTCAATGCGCTATACAGAATAATCATAGACAAACATAGATGAGCGCTCACCTAGATATTGACATTTACCGCCCTCCCCTTACTTCGGCTCTTACCTCCCGCTGACCATTTAGAAAATAATAATCAGTCTTGCATGGTTAGGGGTGGGGGATTTTTCGCAATTTTGGGTAAAAAAATCATTCTTGGGGAAATTTTGGGGAATGAAATTCTTGGGCAAATTTTGGGGAAAGGAAAACACAGATACAATACAGATATTGTACTAGTTTATATAATGTCTCTGGGAAAATAATTGAAGGTTTGAATACAGACGAAGTACCGAAAGTTTCAAAAATTATCCACGATACACTATAAAATGTTTTTTTAGCAATTTTTTGAATAAACACTGTCTTATATTTTTCAATTTGTAAAATTTCCTGTTCGAAAAAAATGGGGATTTTTTTTGCCAAATTAGTGAATATGGGGAAAATTCCGAAACTCGATCTGACAACCCTTCAGTCTTGTCTTTTTTTCATTTATTAATTTTTGAGGTTTATCTACTACTATTATAAAATTGTTAAATGTCAGTTGTCTGTTTGTTTGTTTGTTTGTTTGTTCCAGCATCACTATAAAACTACTAGACCGATTTTGTTGAAAGGGTTTGTGACTTAAAACTTATGATTTGACTTAAAAACTGGTATGTATTTTACCTCGCTACGATGACGGGAACCGGTGATTTTTAATTATATTTTTCTACAACATTTTGCATACATTAAGGCAGCGGTACTCTAAGTGTGTTCCGCGGAACCCTAGGGTTCCGCGATACCCCTGTAGGGGTTCCGCAAGAATTTAGAAAAAAAAAACAAAACACCTCTCTCTGGTCACTGGTCGAACGTTTTGAATCCGCCCGCCGCGCGTATACTTGTGAGCGCGCAGTCCCTTTGATAAAAGCCGCCTCTGAATTAGACGCTATAGTTGTGAACAAGCGACTTTCGGCTCTATCTTCAAAAGCATAAAGTCGAGATTGTTTACAACGCATTTTTTTGTATTTATATTTTTATTTCCGCTTTTTGTTTATCAAAGGCGCCGACTCGAGTATTTTTGAGAATGTTCGAGTTCGAGTCTAGGACTAAGTATAAAAGCGCTATTATATAAAAAAAGTCGCGCCTCGTCAGTCAGTTGACGATTAGCGTTCGGAGCGATAAGTTCGTACCTACCTACTTACAAGCTGGCTAGCCTGCTGCCTTCTTGTAAGTTCTACTGCCCGCTGTATTCTGATTGTATCAGTTTTGTACATTTCTTCTTTGGACTAAACTTTGTCTCATAAACGCAATAACGATTGTGCATTATTTTGACCCTACCATCCTGACGTGTAACATTATTAATAAAGAAGAATGGAACGTTGGCTTAAAGGTGTTAAACGTGTTGCAACGACATCTTCTAATGACGCTGAATGTTCAAAAGCAGTACGCGCGGAGAATACAGCAATTACCGATCCAGACGATGATGCCACGACGTCAAGCTCCACGGTTTCAAAGACGAAAAAAAGGAAGTATGATGAATCATATATCAGTTTCGGATTTGTTGATTCCAACGGCTCACCTCTCTGCATGTTATGTAGTAAACTGCTTCCTAATAGTTCCATGGCACCTGCCAAATTACGCAGACATTTAGAAACTGTACACCCCGAGTCTAAAGACAAGAATAAAGAATTTTTTGTTCGTAAAAAAGAACAGTTATTGGAAAGTCAAAAAAATATGATGCATGTAACACAAACTATCAATGAAAAGGCCACGGAGGCATCATATTTAGTTAGCTATCGCATTGCACAAGCAGGTGAAGCGCACACTATCGCTGAGAATTTAATAAAGCCATGTGTGTTAGACATAACAAAATGTATGCTCGATGAAAAATCTGCAAAGCATCTTTCTACTGTACCGCTATCAAACGATACTGTTTCACGGCGAATCCATGATCTGGCAAGCTACGTCAAACAAGAACTAGTTGCACGTCTACAAAAAACACGATTCGCCTTGCAAATGGATGAGTCAACTGATGTCACTGGTCTGGCTATCTTGCTGGTTATCGTGAGATATCCATATGAACGTTCTTTTGAAGAAGACATGCTTATGTGTTCACCGCTGCCCACAAACACTACCGGGGAAGACATTTTTAATAAAATAAACATATTTTTTAAAGAAAATAATCTTAGTTGGAACGATTGCATTGACATTTGTACAGATGGGGCCAAGGCGATGACAGGTAAAACAGCAGGAGCAGTATCACGAATAAAAAGTAAAGCGCCTAATTGTAGTTCCAGCCATTGTATTCTGCATAGACAAGCACTTGCGATGAAGCAAATGCCGTCAAATCTAAAATTAGTTATGGATGAAGCGGTAAAAATAATTAATTTTATCAAATCACGACCACTACAATCCCGATTGTTCTCATTATTGTGTGAAGATTATGGCAGCAAACATAAAACACTGCTGCTCCATACAGAAGTGCGATGGCTGTCTCGGGGTAAAACTTTAACAAGGCTATTTGAACTTAGAGCCGAGTTACAAATGTTTCTATCAGCAGATACAGTTTCTTTTAATTTGAAAGACCGTTTGTATGATAAAACTTGGTTGTTCCGATTGTCTTTTATGGCGGATATCTTTCAAAAACTGAACGAATTGAATTTATCATTGCAAGGTAAACAGACAACAGTGTTCCAGGCCTATAACAAAATAACTGCCTTCAAAAGAAAATTAGATTTTTGGATTATTTGCGTTGGTAAGAGAGAAATAGAAAGCTTTACGTCACTCAGTGAGTTTGTTAGCGATAACGACTCGGAAATGTTTCAAGAAGTTGATGATGTGTTTGAAGAATTGGTCCAATATCTCACTTCGATGCGCGCATCTTTTGTAAAGTATTTTTCCGAAGAACATAATACAAAAATGAAGCTGAATTCATGGATTCATAATCCTTTTTTACCCAACTTGCAAAAGCCCGAAAGTATGTCAAACGAGATATATGAATCTCTTTTAGAAATGTCATCAGACACAAGTATGGAGTCACTGTTCAAAACGACGCCTCTCAACGATTTTTGGTGCAGAATCCGTGATGAATATCCAATGCTTGGCAGAATGGCTCTGAATATTCTTCTCCCGTTCCCAACAACATATTTGTGCGAAACAGGATTCTCAACCTATGCAGCCACGAAAACAAAATATCGCAATAGACTGGACGCCGAACCTGATATGAGACTTCAAATGTCTTCTATCAAACCTGATATCAACCAATTGATGAAAAATAAAAAACAGTTTCATACCTCCCATTAGTTAAGATTTTTTCATTTTTAATATCTTCTATTATTGTACTTGGCATGTGGTTAAAGTAAGTAATAATTAGTAACTGTTACATTGTACTTTTATTATGCTTATATAATAAAGAATACACTTTTAAAAACTATTGTTTTATTGTAGGGTTCCGTCAAGTATTTTGCTTGTCAAAAGGGTTCCGTGACCAAAAAAGTTTGAGAACCGCTGCATTAAGGTGAATAAGGCGCTCATATCCAGCTGTCATTCGCACGCATGCGCTCTGGCGCGCGCCTCCATAGAGAAAATACGGCTGCTAAAGATATTGCATTAAAAACTTTTTGGTCGGGCCGAATTGTACAGAGTAGAAAAAAAAATCCTGTCGTATGTGGGTGGTGCCATCTTGGAAATGCAGTCTTTTGAGCCAACCGAAAATCAGAATCTTTCGACTTACAGACAAGGACCGGAAGCTACCTTCTTCTTCAAGTATATTATCTTATCTTCTTAACTATTATAATCTTAACTATTATAAAATTGTTAACGTCTGTTTGTTTGGTTGTTTGTTCCAGCATCACGCTAAAACTACTGGACCGATTTTGATGTTTTTTTTTTTTTGTTTGAAAGCTGATGATCTGACTTAAAAACTGTTATGGGTTTTGAGAAAGAAAGAAAAAAAGAAAAAAAAAATTCGTGGGTTGCGTACTCACCCGACACATCGAAGATTCTATGCATTTGCACGAGCGGATAGTAATGTACGATGGAGTGGAGTGGAGTGGAGTGGACAGGGGATGGGACTGGGATGGGAATGGGGACGCGACAGGGGACGGGACTGGGGACGGGACAGTGGACGGGACAGGGAACGGAACATGGGACGGGAAATGGGACGGGACATGAGACGGGACATGGGACAGGACAGAGGGACGGCACATGGGACTGGACATAGGATGGGACATGGGACATGCGACGGGACGATAGTGATAGAGTGAGATAGTGGGACAGTGGGACAGTGGAACAGTAGAACAGTGGCAGTGGGACGGTGGGACAGTGGGGTAGTGGGGCAGCGGGACAGTGGGGCAGTGGGATAGTGGGGCAGCGGGGCAGTGGGGCAGTGTGGTAGCGGGGCAGCGGGGCAGCTGGGCAGCGGGGCAGTGGGGCAGTGGGTTACTGGGGCAGCGGGGCAGTGGGGCAGCGGGGCAGTGGGTTACAGTGGCAGCGGGGTGCCGGGGCAGTGGGGCAGCGGGGTAGTGGGGCAGCGGGATAGTGGGGCAGCGGGGCAGTCGGGCAGTGGGGTAGCGGAGCAGAGGGGCAGCGGGGCAGTGTGGCAGCGGGGTAGCGGGGCAGTGGGGCAGTGGGGTAGCGGGGCAGCGGGGCATTGGGGCAGTGGGGGACAGTGGTATAGTGGGGTAGTGGGGTAGCGGGGCAGTGGGGCAGCGGGGCAGCGGGGCAGTGGGGCAGTGGTGTAGCGGGGTAGTGGGGCAGTGGGACAGTGGACTGGACTGGAATGGACTGGACTGGACTGACGTGGGTTAGCAGAATTTAACGCGAGCGGAGCCGCGGGTAAAAGCTAGTTTACTTATAATCATGGTATAATAAGATGTTGTTGATTGATTCAAGTAACGACGACTATTTTTCTCCGAGTTTTATCTCCATTAAACCTGTAATACGTCAGTGTGTACGCAATGTTAGGCGTTGTTGTATTCTTGCTTGGTCCAACAAAAGGAATTTTACAGATATTCCCGAAGACACTAATAGGACTTAAACAGTGGGTGAAGTGCGTCAATAGTGATTATGTTTGAAATATGACTCCAAAGGACCTCCAAAAACTGGGTGTGCCATAAGCATTTTGCAAAGACTGACTGCTGCATTCGGCTTACATATCCTTCTATATATAGGAAAGACGAGAACCAAGTACAGATGTGGTAACTTCCACGTACAGATGTAGACTTAAGTAAGTTGAATTGCACTTTAAATTATTAATAATTATTAAAAGACATCTGACTGACCAATCTTTACACCACGATATGAGCTATTATCATTATGTAGCTCATGTCGACCCAACAGAACAAGAATAACCTCTGCAGTACCTTACCATATTTATATTTTTAACAGAAAAACGCGTGCCTTGCCGGTAAGTTTTAGTTCATGTATATATATTCAACAACCTTCTTTTTTTGTGACTTAAAAGAAAGACTTGAGTGTGGGTTACATATTACTTATATTTCTGTTGACTGCTTCAACTAAGAAATGCCTATTGCACACGAGGGCACGACAGTGAGGCAAAACAGTGAGCATAACAGTACTGCTTCTGTGTGAACACCTGAACAGTTACAGTGCTGCGACAGAACAGTCACTGTTCGGGCTTAAGCTAAATTAAAGATACTTTAGGAATGCAGTTCATATCTTTCTCTTATCAGATTAATGCATTAGCTGTTGAGCTATTTCGTGGATAACTAAGTATCTATATTATTAACTATTTAAATAGTGGAAAGAAAAAATAACCTGCGTAAATACGTTTAAAATAATATATATTATTATTTTTTACAGCTTGCTATCTTGATGGAAGGGAACCTCTGAAGAATACATCGGAGTTCATATCTCTTCTCGACGATTTGTTACACAGCTTACATTCATGTAATGGTTCTGCATTGGTCAGCAAATGAGAGAAACTACTAAGGGCTGCTGTAACATAATGTAAAGGACCTTAAGTCTGTTTTTTCTCTCTTGACTTATTTAGTAAACAATCTTGGCATGTCTCTTTATTCAAACAACTACTGATAAAATATAATTACAAGTTCTGCACATGTTATTAGGTAAAAAATATATATTTAGTGTATGAAATTGTTAACATAATGTATTTTAATGTTGTACATGGTAAATATCCCGTATTAAGTAACAATTTTATTGTGTTATATTGTTGTAAGTTATTATGGCTTAAAAATAATTGTAATTAACGAATTGCAAAAGATGTGTCAAGATTATTTACTAAATAAGACAAGTCAGAAAAAATTTAGTGTATGTGTTCGGCATAACAAAATTGTTTAACTATTGTGTCTAAAAGTTAAAAAATAAAAAGATGGTTTAAAAGAAATGTTTTTTTATTGAATTATTCCTATAAATATTCAAATAAATATTAATGTTCAATAGAAAGCCTAACCCCCGCCCCCCGCTTGGACGTATGGATAATTCCTTCGACCACAATGTGCCTACGAAATCAAGCCGAATTTAAAAAAAAGTTAAATGTCAAACTCTAGGGAAGCACTCCACTATTGGCAAAAAAAAATGTTCTAAGGCCCGTATTCCAGAAGGATACTCAAGCGTTGATCTCTATTTAAAACTAGTTTCAAGTTGAGCCTTGATTTTAGAACGTCCCTCAAGCAGAGATTTGTTGATCACAGTTCAGCTGAGTTTAGTTTCGTTTTATATTGTCACCTGTTTCGGTATTTGGGCAGATATTTGATCTGTAATCACTCAAGCGTGGTCCAGACTACGCTTGAGTAGAGATTTCTATTATATTTCAGGTCAAATTCGTGTGTTTTGTTGTTGAATTAAAGTTTATAATTACCGTTCTGGAATAAGACCGATACTCAAGTAACGATTCTATCCTTAAGTAGTGATCAGGTGATTGGAGTTTAAACTGTACTTGAGGAAGCTTCTGTAATACGAGCCTTTGTCGTCCGTCTGATACGTAATAGTTCCATAGTCAAAGGATACGTAGTATCCCCTTTGAATTAAACCTATGGAAGTGGCCCATTCTTCTATATCCACCTAGTTTATACAAATATCTATTAAATCGTTATTGAATTATGAAACTATTCTTTGTCTCTTGTTAACCAACGTGTTATGTCGTCTGGTGAAAGAGATCGCATGCTATTTGTATATTCTCTGTTTGGCAACATCTTTACGGGATGTCAAAATACCTACGCCGCGTGGCAACCCCGCTTACCCCGCAATGTGGCCCCATAGTACATGAGCTGTCAAGTAAACAAACTAGGGCTGTTGATATTTTTTAAATATCAGATTTTCGATCCATCGATATTTTTTTAATATACAATCGGTGTTCGATATATTGAAAAAAAAAAGATATTTCGATATATTGGCCAAATTTCATGATTCTAGGTCAATGCGAAGTACCCTATAGGTTTTTTATGTGAGTTTGCGAGTATCAAAATGTGACATAGCCGTATGATTGCCTTGAACTAGAAGCTTGATTTTTTATGTCCTAGGGACAGCCGAACTTAGAATTTGATATAATTGCATTATTTATTACTACTTGAAAATGATTTTAATCAGCACACATCTCTGGTACGAAACACGAGCATCGATATCGATACTTTTTAGTTTTGATTACTTACTTCCCTCTATGGCCACCATAACGGTGGCCCGGATATTGTAGGTATACCACGCTTATTTCGTAGGTATTACTGGTCCATAGGTACAAGTCAATGAGTATCCCCTAGTAGTCTGTGGTAGTACACTTCTTACGGCCAAAATTAATATCCAATCTATCCACAATTTGCCCTACTAGAGATAGGAATTTGACATAAGCTCCATACAAAATGTGTCAAATTTCTATCTCTAGTTGGGTAAATCGTGGATAGATTGGATATTAATTTTGGCCGTAGGTCTGTGCTACGAAGTTTTGTTATTGAAATTTTTCCTTCGTATTATTTTAAATTGAAATGATTTACACGATATAATACACAATTAAAATCCTAAATGATGGGTAACGAGAGTTCACAGTTAAGTGGCTTAGAAATTGAAGAAAAAGCAATAGAGATAACCGATTTTTGGTGCCATTATCAGGCCACAATCAACGACAGCTGCAGGTATTTCAGCTTGAAGGGCGATGGTTCAGTTTCTGTTTTTAAGGGAGAAGCTGCTGTTGGTCCACTTTGGGCAATATCAACACCATTGGAAAAGTTTTCAAATGTATGTCATCGAAATGAAAGTAGGCAGTTTGTTTTGTTGTTTCACAGGCAATTTATGTTTTCAATTATTTTGTAGAATCTTCTGAAGTATCGGCACCCATGTATTGTTCGCTACATTTCCGCTTGGCAACAGCGTTCGACCCTGCACTTAGCCACAGAATATGTGCAGCCTCTGTCACATATTTTAAGTTCCCTAACACCGCTCCAGATATGCATAGGACTCAACAATATCTTGAGAGCTCTAGTATTTATTCACGAACAGGTCAGTATATCTTATTCTTTATTGTACACCAGAAAAATACAGTATTAAATTATAAATATAAGTTACATGTACAAAGGTGAGATTAACTCAAAAATGAGTTTTCTACCAGCAAACCTTTGAGCGATAG
Source organism: Asteroscopus sphinx (assembly GCA_949699075.1). NCBI lineage: Eukaryota > Metazoa > Arthropoda > Insecta > Lepidoptera > Noctuidae > Asteroscopus > Asteroscopus sphinx. Next base: position 24,822,131 of record OX453003.1, on the reverse strand, counting down.
AGTGTAGAAAAGAGGCTGAGGGTAAACTTAGTGCACAACTATTTAGGTCTGTAAAAATTACTTAATTATCAAACATACATAATACCTATGTGAATAAACTATAAATAACTTATGCATTTATGTCTTATTGATCTATACACATTTCACATGAAATTGTTTAGTTAAGCTGTAAAACGGGTTTAAATAATGGTAAACTATTATATCATTTTATTTATTGGGGTAAACAAACAGTGCCACATTACATGTTAAATGATAACAAAAGCTGAGCCACAGCTGAGCAAATGTGTAACCAACAGTATTTTCCACAGAATATAAACAGAAATATCATGCAATAGTACAAATACAAGATAACAGCAAAACAACTTATCAAAGCTTATAAAGCGTTAAATAGGCTGGAGTAGGTGATATTTTACGAATTAGGTAAAATATTAATGGTCTTAATAACAATGTTTCTAAATTTACCAGCAGAGAGGGCAAACAGATCTATATGGTTAAAGTGCTTTTTGTAGTTACTTGTAAGCCTAATCAGTTGAATGTGTTTCTAGTTCTTTCATTTTATTTTATTACTAACCATGACCAGTGTTGCCAGGTCTGATTTTCAAATTCTGGGAGGCATAAAAAGAAATAAAACCGGCCAAGTGCGAGTCGGACTCGCGCAGTAAGGGTTCCATACCACCCATCAACCTGATATCCCATAGAAACTAGAGTTCATCAAATATTATGCACATATTATATTTATGACACCATTGATTCAATATTCTGACAAATAAATGAATTGAATTGAATTAGAAAGACATCAACGCACAGTGTGTGCGAAATGTGTATTTTTGCATATCTTTCTTACGCAGGTACCACCACATGTGTCTATGTTTGTCCTATTTTTAGTATTTGTTGCTAAACTACATAGTATGTACTATAATCAGATCAAGTTTGACGCTGGTATGTATTACCGTTTTAAAGATAGAGCAGGAACAAAAACATTGAAAAAAATGCATGTTTTTTGTATGGGTACCTCCTTTTGTTTTAAACTTTTTTTATTTTTAGTATTTGTCGTGATAGGCACCATAGCAACACATATTCTGTGAAAATTTCAACTGATTATCTATTACCGTTACAAAGATACAGCCCTGTGACAGACAGACGGACGGACGGACAGCGTAGCGAGAGTAATAGGGTCCCGTTTGGCACCCTTCGGGTACGGCACCCTAAAAAGCGGTTGATGTATCAAGAAAAAAGTTACAAAAATTGGGAGATGATGTTTTTTGACTAAAATCAAAGTTTTTGAAGTACAGTACAAGTAATCATACATTGTATATGCCTACATATTATTAGGTATAACATTTCGCCAACATTTCAGCTGTAATATTAAAATCAAAGCATGCAAGTTTGAATTTTCTATAACATTATAAGCTTAAGACGCTGACAACACTTGGAAAAAAACTTTTTAACAAAAAATAAAACCGACTTCAAAAACCTTAACTAAAAAGTAAAAAATAATCATTGTATGTATTTTAAAATCTTAACATAAACTAACATTTTGAAGGCGGCGCGTGATTGACCCTTTGCGTCATGTAAATATAATGTACAGTCGAGCGCATATCTATAGTAATAAAAAACAGTTTATGTGAACGTACAGTCGACTGCATGACAGTGGTAACACGTCAATTCGAAAACCGCCCTTACTGCTTACGAAATAAAGATGCTGCTAATGTCAAAGTGTTACCACCGACGTGCGGTCGACCGTACATGAAAATCACGCGCCGCCTTCAAAATGTTGGTTTATGTTAAGATTTTAAAATACATACAATGATTATTTTTTACTTTTTAGTTACGGTTTTTGAAGTCGGTTTTATTTTTTGTTAAAAAGTTTTTTTCACTGCCACAAACTGAATAGATACAGCAAAAAATGTTTTTAAAAGAAGTCTATTTGAGGTATTTGGCTGTTGTCAGCGTCTTAAGTACCTACTAAATTGATAAAAAAAATTTATTAAATTTATATAGTTTTGTGATAGTCTTTTTTACGCCATGTTTTTAGTTTTTAGTGAACTTATTACAATACATACTGGGAATGACGGAATTATTCAGGCATCTTAATTTTCGTAATTCATTTACACCGTTTTTGGCAGGTACTGATCTTATTCCTATTATTAGGCTTTATACACAGATTGTAAAAAATCAGTAGATTTTTATAGAAAATCGGAAAATTGGAAGTTTTTTAGGAAAATTGGTGAATCTACTGGGAAATCGGGAGACCTGGCAACAGTGACCATTACTGACATGTTATAATCATTTTGAAATAAGAATTATTACATTTGTAGGCTACTATGTCTCACAATAATGTGAGTGTATCAGCTATATATGTGACTGGAGATGGCCAGTGGAAGCTTGGAGGACTGCAATACCTGTGCCCATTTGCTGAGCTGACTTCTGCTTATTTGAAACATGCTAGGATTCACCGGTAAATATCAATTTTAAAAATATTGAAAAAAAAAATGAAGCCTGTCTCTTCTCTCTTGTCTTATTTTGTAAACAATTTTGTCTCTTTATCCAAAAACCTACTGATAAAATATAATTACTAGTTTGCACAGGGTTGATAAAAATCTTGATTGTTTTGTTTCTGACAGATATTTTTGATTTTTTTTTTTTATAAAAAATATTTTTATATTTTTTTAATTTTTTTCACTTTTTATTTGACTTTGAAGGATTTTATTTGATTTTTATTATTAACATACTCGTAACTGATAATATTCTAAATATTGTGTGAAAATCTTCAATGGTTCCGAAGAAAAAACGAAATAAGTAAAAAAACTTTTTTTTTCTCCTCAACTAGTTATCATTTTTTAAATGGTTTTCATAAATGTTAATCTACTGATCTACTGACATAGGATCTTCCATATTTATGAAAAAAATTACTATGTCAAGATAAAAAAACAAAACTTGAATAAAACCTACCTACTACTCCATAATTACTTAAAACTTTTACTTATTCACTTTTTATGAATATTTTTACGAAAAGCTTGACTAGTATAAAACTTTGTAAGAATTAAAAAAAAACATAAGTACCTAAATCAAAGTATGACAGTAGTAATTAAGTACAGAAATGTAGGAAACAGTTTATTCTAACTTCTAAGACTTTTTCTAGTCTAACATCAGTTCCGAAAAGCAAATTCAACATCTAATTGAAGCATCTTCTAACTCGATTTTCTAGACTATTAGCAGTTTGTTATTTCCATATTTTTATTCAAAATTCAGTAAAAAACTGTGTAATTTTTAATATGAATATTTCTTTTCTAGTCCCATAACATTATGACTTAAGTAAATAAATGAAATATAAAAAAAAAAAATTGCCTCTGAAATGTCTTTTAACAATTATTTTTGATGAATTGCATTAAAAAGACATGCTAAGATTGTGTACTAAATAAGACAAGTAAGAAAAAATAGAATTATTTATTTCTCTCTCATCAGTATCATATACTTCCTGAAAGAATTAAATATTTTATTTATTCAAAGAGAATTTTATTATTTAAATTTTATTTGAAGTGTTTAAAAAACTATGTAACACCTCTGTCATATTTTAGATATGATAAAGCAGTTGATCCAAATGAAGATTCATATGAGATTACAAGTAAAGTGGATCAATATGCATTTGCTGTGTTAGTGGATGATGTTTTCAAAGACTGTAAAGATGGTACAGTATTAATTCCATATTAGTTATAATAATATCATTGTGTGCTATTTGTTGTGGATATAATTTTGTGTTTTATTTTCAGATGACGTACCTCATTTGAAAGAATTCAAGAAATATTGTAAAGATTCCTTACAGCATCAAAATCCTGCCAAAAGGCCCAACCTAGCTGAAGTACTGCAACATAATTTCTTCAATCATGAATTTATTTCAATTTATAAATTTCTCAATTTCCTACCCTTGAAATCAGAAGAAGAGAAGGGCCAGTTTTTTTCTATCATTTTGGACAATCTTAAATGTTATGATGAAGAAACTGTGGCAAAGCAACTAGGAGGTCTTTTGCTATCCAGGCTAACAATGTTAGATCAAACAGCTAGAAAAGATGTCATTCCTTTTATACTCAAACCTAAAAATGGTAATGATCCTGCCTGTATTAAACTTTTTGGTTTCTGGCATATTATAACTATGCATCTTTATTATTTCCACACAAAAATGATTTTTTGGTTAAATTTCAGACCGCATACCTAATGGAGAGATACCAGGATTTTTCAGTCTTGGTGTGTTCAAAGAACACATAAAACCAAGATTAATGCAGTTGTTTGGAGTCAGAGACAGTCAAATCAGAATGTTGCTTTTAAGACATTTTTCAAAATTTGTTCAAGTTTTTTCGCATGAGGAGCTCTCTCAACACATCCTCCCAGAGGTAATGTCGCCGAATCGTATGTTAAAGATTTGATAAATATTGTATATTGTTACCCTTAAACTAAATGTAGCAATGTTATGGGCTTATTAAAAACGCAATGGCCAATATTATACACAATCGAATGTTGTCCGTCCGCGTCTCGAATCCTGCGTTATACTCGACTCAGACTGGCTAATGAAGTCTAAAGTCCAGACTTAGTCCACATCGCGTCGCGTACCTACCTACAAAGTATCATACTTGATGAACTTGGAGTTTTGGTGGCACGGCAAGGGTAATAAATATAGATAAATTGCGTATCAATGGTTAGAGAAAGACTGCATCTGTTTTGTGAATTTCGACACATGGGCACTCGCGCGCCTCCCGCGGACTGCAAGGGAGCGAGACTTCCGATTCTGACGTGTGCTATCTCGCTCGTTTGAATGACTGGGATGGATATATTGCTCACACTTGACTTCATGGAGATACAGCATCTGTATCTCTATATGCATTACAGATAATATTGCTTTGCTGGAAACCACACGAAACGAGCGCTGCCGCCGCCTTGCACGACAGGACCAACCTTTGAAAGAAATACTACGTAGACTAAGTAGTTGTTCGATTAGACTCGATACCGCCTAGTACCAAAATTTACGTGATCTCTGCACTAGTTCTAGTAAATACGCCTCACCTCTAAAGTAGGGGTGTTGTTCTCACCACTCTTGGCAAGTGAATGATAACAATAGGTCTGTCCACACTGGCTGAATATAAATGCATAATTAAATGGGCGTGGCCAGAGAAGATATAGGTACAACACACATACAATACATTTCAGTATTTTAAAGGGAGCTAAGTTAAGGTCTTTGTCTCTTCAAATATTTGTCATTCGAGACATTTTAGACTGATTGAATCAGGCGTGGATTCAGAATTTTGCTTAGTGGTAGTAAAGTGGTCAGTAGCAGATCCTTTCGAAAGTTTGGGGCGGCCTCTCATGCGTGCAGGGCATCCTAATTGATTTTGGAAATAATATTATGTAATGAAAACTCATTATTGAAGTTATAATGAATGTTACCAGACTCGAAGGCTATGGCAAAATAATTCATCATTATTAATTTATTTTGAGGAAAGAGCTAGGGGTCTTGAACGTCCCTAAGCCACTGCGACCTGGTAAGATATATTGTGCCGCCTCTTGCAGCATTACAGCACTCCCCGAAGCTGCAAGTCAATCATGAAGTCGACTATGAGTCTGGGGGAGGAGGATTTGATCTCCTGTGTTGAGATGATGTGGCCTCCAAGATGCTGGCTTCTTATGTGGTGCACTGCATCATATTCGCATAGGATAGATGGGCGTCTCATCCTTTTCGCGATATGCCTGCAAACCTGCAAACTGTGGTATCACTGAGGCCCATCCTGTGAAGGTGTTTATTCAGCTTGCAGTGCCCAGTAAGGGTTCTTGTCAGAATTCTTATGTGGTTCATGTTCAAAGAAAACGCTTCTTCGCTAAACCTTTTCTTGAAGCCTACTAGAAGCGCTTTCGTGTGTTCTTGGCCTGGGGATTTTTCCCAAAGGCTAACACTTTGGTCAGCTCCCAGTTTTTAAGGTGGGATGTAGTGGTGCATTTAGGAATGCCACAGATTGGCTCCGGACCCACAGTGGGGCCTTCAGAACCAGCTCTAGCCAGTTTATCAGCGGTTTCGTTGCCTCTAATGCCAGTGTCCAGGTATGCATCCTAGTGCCACCGAGTTTGCCACTCCTAGTGAGGTCAGTAGCTGGAGACACACCTTTACAAGTTTGGTGTCAATTTTATCTGTATTTAAGGCTTTTAATGCTTTCTTCATCAGGTTCTCGTGCAGTGCCCTTGATGATTTTTTTTCGTTTATTTTGCAAGATGACGTAAATTTACGTGTATTTTTAAGCTTTAGTTTAAAGGGAATAGTTCAACGTAATATATGTCAACAAAAAAGGAAAGCAGGATGTATACAAGTGCAAGAGCGAGCGCATTTATTTTTTGTATTTTTTTTATGATTGCGGTATCTTTCTCCATTCTGCACTACTGTAACTGTGAATGTATATATGACTGAGATAGCTTATTACAAATGTACTGAGAGATAACAACCAAAAAGCTAAACCGGCCGGGACTCTGATGTCTGAAACCGGGGCAATCCTGGTTAAACCGGGACGCATACTAAGCCTATTCATGAACAATACAGCGGATATAACGAGTTGCGTTCACGTTATTTACCAGTTGCATAGTATAAAGGCCCGCACAAACCAAAATCAGGTCAGTAGCAGCGCGACAGACGACACACTAAAATGTAGGCAGTTTTGACGGCAGACCCGCCATAGAACTGCTTTGACGTCACACTGACGCGCCTCCCCGTCCTGCTCCGGTGTGGCCATAGTGATACATACAACGCAACCGCGCGAGTTCCTGCCCGCTCTCCGCGCTGCCTGGTTGGTCGCCGGCGGGTCCAGAGCTGGGCAGGAGCGACGCAGTTTGCCAGCGGGTCCGCGCTATTATTTGGTGTGTCGTGTGTGTGTTTGCCAGACTTTACAATGTTCCACCTCAGAGTAGGTATCTGAGTGTTCTACCATAAAATAATGTTTTTTTTCAACACACTTGCTCGTAAAGTGGCTCTAATTGCACCGGTTTTAGGTTTATCCCCTCGTGTGCCGAGTTGCCGACCCACCCGACAGCTTATAAAACACGCGTGTTTTACAACTATCCTTTCAAAACATCAACGCGCTGCGTTACACTTTTGGTAAACTCTCATGAATATCAATTTCTACGGGGTATCAGGTCGATGGGTGGTTCGGAACCCTTACTCCGCGAGTCTGACTCGCACTTGGCCGGTTTTTTTATGTCAATTAACCTTCGATAAAAAATTGATCGAAGCAATTAACAAAATAAATTTTATTTTCTCAACTTGCAGTTACTTCTGGGCATCAAGGATATAGATGATGGTTTAGTGTCGGCTACTTTAATTTGTTTAAGTGAATTGGTACCAATATTAGGAGCTGATACTGTCATAGGAGGAAAGAGATCGAGATTTTTCACCGATGGTAGACCAAATTCAAAAACCAAAGCTTTATTGCCAACAGCAAGTCAAGTAACTGAAAGTAGTGTATATCTAAAGTCTTTGCGAGATTTGCCGTGCTCTGAAGACATATATGAAAGTGATAGAAATGAATTAATTTCTTTTGAAAAGTCATTAGCATTAAACGAACGACCTTCCCCAGTTGGTGGGGAATCTTTGGACGATGAGATTATAAAAACAGAATTACAACCAAAGAAGGGAGATAGTGAAGATGATTGGAGTGACTGGGATAATCGCCAGTTAACTACAAAAAGTACTTCTCCAATTCTAGATGAATCTGCAAAACTTGAACAGTTAGTTCAATTTGAGATTATAGGTGACGAAAATACTTCTACTACCATCACAAATATAAAAGTTGTTCCTGAATCAAGAACAACGTTATTGCAAAAAGCTGCTATTGAAGCAAAAAAGAACATTCCCGATATTTCTGAACTGGACATAAAGAATCAAAAATGTGATTTTTCTAAAAAGAATTCAGAAGAATTTGACTTTTTTGCTGACATGACACCAGTAATAGAAAAACCGACCATTGTAAATATTGACAATAGTTCGCAAAGCGTAAGCAGCAAATTAAATTTTGTACCCGATGAAAATATGGACGAGAATGAAGCCTGGGGTGAAGGTTGGAATGACTAATAGAGAATGGAAACTACAGAATTACGTTATATTAGTTTATGGCATATTTATTATAAGAGAAATCTACAAGCGAAGCATATTTTTTCAGTACCTACTTTGTTTTATAAAAGATGTACATAATTGTAAATCAAAATATTTATTGGTAAGTTATTTATGTTGCAACTCGCAACGTCATTCTCAACGCAATAGTAATAAATTTTACTGTAATTAAACTAATTAATTACAGGGAATTATTCTGGTTATATTTATTACTAGCCTATGCCCGCGGCTTCACCCGCGTGGATGTCGTTTATCGCGCATCCCTCGGGAACTGTTCATCTTCCCGGGATAAAAGTAGCTTATATGTTAATCCGGGTTAAGTTCTATATGTATGCCAAATTTAATTAAAATCCATATAATAGTTTTTGCGGGAAAGAGTAACAAACATCTATACATACATCCTCACAAACTTTCACGTTTATAATATTAGTAGGATAGTAGGATTATAGTACAACCTTATTATTAGTTTGTACTTTAGTAGGTATATGAGGTTTACCTCTCAAGGGGTCATTGTACTCATCATTATTACCAACTTTTACTATGGGACCAATACTGAAACGAAAAAAAATCTGTTGATTCCTACATTTTTCCATATGTCATCTATATATATAAAAATCAATTGCTGTTCGTTAGTCTCGCTAAAACTCGAGAACGGCTAGACCGATTTGACTAATTTTGGTTTTAAAATATTTGTGGAATTCCAGGGAACGTTTAAAAGGTGAGAAAATGTGGAAAATTTGCGAGGAAAATAGTAAAAACAACAATTTTATTTTCCCATACAAACTGTTCCTATATACCTGTCAAACATTTGATGTTCGTCCCGTTTGGTATGGTAAACTCGGGTCCCCTCTAATTTAAAGAACGTATTAAATAAGATTTGGATGAAATTTTGTATGTATGTTTCTATGGGTCCCTGGATGGTTTAAAAACACAATTGGACCCGGTAGGTGGCGCTGCTGTCGGTATGTCACTGATCTCCTAAACTGATAGATGATAGATTTTAATGATATTTTTTGTGTAGGTACGTTCGAGTCCGGGTCCCTGCAAGGTTTGAATTAACAAATGGACTCGGTAGGTGGCGCTGCAGTCGTTGTGTCACCAAATTTGATTTGCTGAATAATTGATAACATGGGACGGGACATATGACATGGGGGACGGGTCATGGGACGGGACGGGACATGGGCCGGGACGGGACATGGGACGCGACGGGACATGGGACGGGACGGACATGGGGTGAGATAGTGGGATAGTGACTGGACTGGACGGTCCGAATGAAAGGATGGATGGAACTTTTCTTTCGCGATTTCTGGATTAGTCCTATGGTAAAAGTTGTTCATAATTATGAGTACAATGTACTTAAGAGGTTTAGTATACATTGACACCGCTTTACGCTCGATTTTATATATTAACTAACTAATCATGGTCCTTCCAAGGCATTATTTGATTAATTTTTATGAAGTAAAGTGATTGTTATATTACTTGGCGAAACTTTACAATCGCATTTGGTTTATTTTACTAAGAATGTATATAATAACATGAATGTATATAGTCGCTGGAACAACTGGGCGAAATGCTGCACAGCTTAAACGGAGCCTCTCGGCGTGTCGGTCTCGGCATGAACCTGGACAAGACTAGTCATGTTCAATAGGCATGTCATGCCGAGGCCGATATTTGTCGAAGGGTCGGCACTCGGAAGTTGTAACGGAGTACGTCTACCTAGGGCAGATAATTCAGCTTGGTAGGCACAACTTCGAGAAAGAAGCCGACAGGAGGATCCGTCTGGGCTGGGCAGCATTTGACAAACTTCGCCGAGTCTTCTCGTCGCCTATACCGCAAAGTTTGAAGACAAAGGTCTTCAACCAGTGCGTCCTGCCAGTCATGACTTACGGTGCCGAGACGTGGACACTGACAGTTGGGCTAGTCCACAAATTCAGTCGCTCAGCGAGGTATGGAGCGAGCTATGCTTGGAGTTTCTTTGAAGGATAAAATCCGTAGCGAGATTATCCGGAGAAGAACCGGAGTGACCGACATAGCTTGTAGGATCAGTAAGCTGAAGTGGCAGTGGGCTGGCCATGTCTGTCGAAGGACCGATAGCCGTTGGAGCAGACGAGTCCTTGAGTGGAGACCGCGAATCGGCAAACGCAGCGTAGGGCGCCACCCTGCCAGGTGGACCGACGACCTAAAGAACGTGGCTGGGGGGGACTGGATGCGGAAGGCAGAGGATCGAACGTTGTGGCGCAACTTGGGAGAGGCCTATGTCCAGCAGTGGACTGCGATAGGCTGAGTTGATTGATTTTTGATTGTATATAATAATAAAAAAATGCTATAGCTACTTTGTCCGCTGTCTAGTGCCGTTGCCGCGTATAGGTCATACAGGTGTGTGTGCTTGCGGCTGTATTCTGATACATAATGATTATGTGCTCATGTGAATCTTTTATTAATCAAGTTTATAATATGTGATTGTATAATGTATACAGGATAAGTTTTAAGGAGTGGGGATGCTTAAATTAGCATAGTAGTTCAGTATCTGTTTCTTACCGCAACCACACTATTAAAATTAACATCGCTATGATAGTTTGTTCCTGTGCTTACAACCCGTATCAGAGTCGTGATTATACATACATATCTATAAATTACTTGTGGCAGGGCCTAATGTACCGCGTACTCGTTATGTTCCCATCGCGTCGCGCCTATGCAATCGGATATCGAAAGAATATATATTTACTATAAATATTTTGGGCCCCGAGGATCAAATGTGATTCGAAGCCCCTGATAACGAAAATGAAACTTATAACAAAAAATAAAAGTAGAAAAAGTATAATGTTGGGTAAAGGCAGTAAGTATAGTAAATAACACAACGCAAAGTACTTCTATCCAGTACACACAATTTGTTATTAAGTGTGTGCTAAATTAATAGATAAAAATCAAATCAATCAATCAGTGGTTTTCAAAATTGAAATGTCATTTATTTAATTTAGGCTAAAGCCAATTAGTGATTATTGGACGTCAACAAAAAAGACAGCTCCCAAAAACGCCCGCCCTTCACCTGTCCTAGGTTTATTCAGGGAAGAAGCGGCTCAACAAACTCCCAACAATACATTTCTGTCTGTAGCATTAAAAATGATTCTTAATAATTTTATAATTCTCATTTTTTAAAACAAAAAAAACTACATAATAAATGTAATAAAAATACCTACAATAATTTACAAAATAAAAGAGTAAAAAATACATTATGTCAGCATCAAAAATATGAGCTTTATAATCAGCTAATGGTGTCGATTCTCTTGTTCACGAACTAAACTTATTTTGAACTATCGCGCAAATTAGAAGTCAGAATTAAAGTTTCCATACAAGTTTAGTCGTGATCTCGGAACATGTCCACTAAAATACAAAGAAATGTAACATGTACAGTAGCCGGCACAAGTCGTGAGCACAGATGGACAGTAGTGGGGGCAAGTTTGCGCATGTACACTTTCGACCAAAATTATTTAGTATCTCTGTTCACTAAATTTCACCGTTAGCTTTTTATAAGGATTATGGGTAGTTATAGAAAATACAAACTTTCACGAATTTCCCCCATATCATGATTTTGGGACTTTTTTTTTACTCACTGATAAAAAAAAACATTTTGACTTTTAATTATTTTTTTTACTATTTATTTATCGCTGGACAGGTTTTTTTACTCGCATTCGTATTCTCAGCAAGTCCTTTCATTCGATACCCATATTGTACAAAATTTCAAATCACTAGGTTGAAGATATCTGCTTCAAAACTGAGTTGCAAGATTCCACCCTAACAAATATATTTACATACATACATACATTGCAAGTTAAATACAATCTTGTAATAAATAAAGAAAGACGAAGAAGAAAAAAAAACAATTTTTAATTCAAAACATTAACACTCAAAAATCAAAGTATAAATTAATTACAACAAAAGAAAAAAACTGTTTTTAAATTCGAAAATGTGAGTCACTAATGTTGAACCGAAAGTGTACGGTAGCCGAATGACACCTAATTGTCCAATAGACGACGAGCATCGACTGACTGACCAATCGCGTAAATACAATGTTCGGCGTTGGCACCCCGCGCTCCTGTCATTCCACCAAACAGATCTATAAATGAACTTCTGCGCAGGTGAAGTTTGTGCTCACGACTCGTGCCGGTATCTGTAACCTAATTTGACTGTTCTAAAATTGTTGCCATCCCTTTCTTGTATCTACTATTAGTAAAAGAGAGTGATAGTTTAAATAAGTTAAGTTCGCTGTTCGTGAACTAGCGAATCGACATTAGGAAATTAATCAGGTAAAGTAATTGGGTTCCGGCTTAAGTGACTCCACTATGTCATATACACAGCTCGAACGATAAATTACATTGCATTATTGATTATAGACTCATTGGCTTAGCCAAAAATAAATACTACTTTAAGATTCTCAAAACTTGTTTCCTTATATTAAATCAAAATATCTGACCTAAAGGTGGCCAATGACGATGCTTCCAAACGTGTGAATGGCGTGGCCGCATTCCAAAATCTGTCTGTGAATGTTGAAAACTTATGTTATTTTTAGAACAAGTCAAGCTTTTTTGGAAGTTGTCATTAAAACGACGTACGAATGGATACATCGTCAGTGCCCACCTAAAGAAAACTTAATTGATATGGTGCCAGTACTAGAAAGTGAATGCTTGGCACACGATACATTAGTTACGGACCGCGTTCACTTATATCGCCCGACGACACTCAAACGTTCCATTTCCGTTTTAACGTGTTTGTATGATCGCTCTGAGTAACTGAACGACCAAAGCACGCTCCGAGCGTCGTCGGACTATAATACTGAATGCGGCCACGGACCGTGAAACGATCGCATGTACTTTATGCTCCGTTCGTACGATTAAGCGCTACAGGCGAACGCTTTTTTAATAACGGACGATAACAAATAAAAAGCCGCGTTATAAAAGCGCAATCATGAAATACTTTTTATAGCTAGTCTAATTTTCTGTCGAAACGTCTTGGTTTACGCACGTTTTAAAAAATCGCTCGCCATCACACCTTCCTTATGCAAGTTATGCAACACGTCATTCTACGGAATGCCTACACAAGGCACGCGCGACTAGATCATCATTAATTAGGTATCTAAAACGCCGTGGCGTTGGCGTTACCATGAGACGCGCTTGTAAGTGTTTGTAGCCCTAAAAATGTACCGCTAGGCTAGTGGATGAGATACAAATACAAAGAAATAAAACAATAAATTGATTAGACTTACCACCTTAAATACTAAATAAGCAATAATAAACTGCTTAATAGCAGTTTACAGTTTACAATAAAGGTACTTTAGAAGGAAATTCTAAAGGGTAATTAACATAAAGGAAGATCAACCATTAGGTTACAGTTTACAATAAAGGTACTTTAGAAGGAAATTCTAAAGGGTAATTAACATAAAGGAAGATCAAACATTAGGAATAATATCAGTCAACTAAATGGTGAGTATAACTTATAAATATAATATGACTAGTAGGAAATAATCCAATCTAAATACATTTGACTAAACAACAAAGTAAAACCATGACTAGAAGTTTTTAAACTTTCGCGAATTTCACTCATAATGAACTATATTTACGGGACTTTTCGCTGTCTAGATTGCGGTCAAGAGCAGATCTATATTCATAAAAAAAAACCACCAACCAATCGCGGGTAGTTAGAGAAAACACCCGCCGCTCAAGACGATGACACCAGCATACTTCAGTCTACTCGTGACCACGGCCTATGCAACTTGGCCGAAACGTCGAGGTTAGTCAAAATGTTCGTTTTGTTTTGATTTCATTGTGCGCGAAAAGTCCCGATAAATATAGTTCAATAAAAACATGACTAGATAAAATGTTTATAAAGGAACTTTTTTTGTGTTGTGAACATAAAACTTAATGAGTAAATAATCAACTCTCCATATGCATCGTGAATGCTTGGCACTTGTCTTTCAAGTGTCGCCACATTTACACACGGCTACACATCAAGCTGTACAAAACCAGTAAAGGCTGACCTCGCGTTGTAAGGAAAACCTATACAATGCGAGGTCAGCTTATATTGGAAATGTACAGCTTGATGTGTAGCCGTGTGTACACCTACACTTTAGTATCTATCTAGGTATATTTTTGTAAATGTTTTGAAAACACAAAAATACCTTACATAAAAAAAACATTTAGAGCCCCTAAATGGCCATCATATGTTTCATAATTTTTTAAAGAGAAAACATGAAATAGCACTTGATTAAAAAATATGACATTCTAGGAAATATTTTTAGAATTAGCTTTTTGTCAATAGAATATAATGTGGGTTATAGGAAGGGCTTAAATTGCAATTTTCTTTTGCATAACTAGATCTTTGGAACTTTCATGGAAAACGTTTATCATTTGTTGATGGGCCATTTCAGATAAAGCTTCAACATCATTACGAGTCATTCCACTGGTTGGTATGGGTGGCAATGTGGTTATAATCACCTTTCCTGCAAATGAAAGAGATAATTAACATTTAAGGGAAACTACCCAATAATTTATTTGATAAAGGACATGTTATATTTTTGTATGGAGGCTGGGCTAAAATTCAAAAGTGCTGTGAACCGAAAAGAGATTATATTTTTACATAATTTTTGTAATTTTTTTGAAAGCACCCACCCTTCTATTGTTATTTTTTTTAGTAATAATAATCTATACTATAATAAAACTGTAAAGGTCGAAAAGTCTGTACATTGAGTTTTTTTTCGCGAAAACCGGCTAGGGGGGCTAGAAATAAGCTATAGAACACGAATCAATCGTTTAAAAAAATTATGTCTGTCTGTCTGTCTGTTTGTTACCTCATCACGTGAAAACGGCTGAACGGATCGTAATGAAAGTTAGCATTTGTATTGGTATTAGTCTAACTTAAAATATAGGGTATGTTTTATCTGAATCGGTTGAGTAGATCCAGCGATACAGCTTGACCCCTCTATTGTATTAAGTTGCATACAAAGTAGAGGTCATGATTGTTGGTTGGATGCAGGTTGCAGGTTCCTAAAAATACAACTGGATTCTATTAGTATTATAGAAAATATAGAATAACATAACATAGCCCATCACTGTCCCGCTGCTGGGCATGGCCCTCTTCTTGGAATGAGAAGAGTTAAGGAACTGGATATTGTTAGTGTAATAGATTATCATAACATAATCAGCTCATTACCTAATGCCCCACTGCTGGGCACGGACCTCTTCTCGAAACGAGAAGAGTTAAGAAACTAGAAAATATAGAATAACATAACGTAGTCAACCCATTACTGTCCCACTACTGGGTATGGCCCTCTTCTCAGAATGAGAAGAGGTAATGAACTGGATATTATTAGTATTCTAG
Source organism: Asteroscopus sphinx (assembly GCA_949699075.1). Classification (NCBI taxonomy): domain Eukaryota; kingdom Metazoa; phylum Arthropoda; class Insecta; order Lepidoptera; family Noctuidae; genus Asteroscopus; species Asteroscopus sphinx. Next base: position 24,806,623 of record OX453003.1, on the reverse strand, counting down.
AATAACATAACATTACCAGCCCATTACAGTCCCACTGCTGGACACGGGCCTCTTCTCAGCATAAGAAGAGATGTGGTTAGTGTTATAGAATAACATAATCAGCCCAATTACTTCCCACTGCTGGGCACGAGCGTCTTCTCAAAATGAGGGAGTTTAGGGTTAATTCCATGAAATTCCATCACCTTAGCCGGTTGGTTGTAAAAACAAAATAAAGTATGGTCGGTAAATAGTGTAATCGTCTGTGTAGGCGCTTATATGTATATATTTGAAGATATTGTATTCATAATTATGACACGTTGTTATTTTCCGACATCCACGCGGACGGAGTCGCGGGCACAGCTAGTTCATAAAATAAAATTGAAAACCAGAGTAGTTATTGATTCTTACAACACTGTTTTATTGGATGTCATCACTATCATTGTCAATGTCAGTCAAGTGTCACATTCAGTATGTCGGTGACTAATGCCTGTTGCATATGAGGGGAGTAAGTTGTATATTATTGTTATTGTGTGCCTCTGACTGTAGTCAATAAACCATTTTTCTTTCTTTCTTAAGCAGAGCAGTGAGCGGAACAGTAATGCTACAGTGTGAACGCCAGAACAGTATACTGTGCTGCAACAGAACAGTTATTGTGCTGCGACAGCACAGTTACTGTTCAGACATTCACATGGTAGCAATAGGCATTACTAACAAACAAGTAGTGTTTTCACATAGACCAGTAAGCCTCTAGACGCCGGTTAGCTGGACACCCCCGGTCACAACGCATATGCTCTACCACTGCATATCATACGTCCCTCCGCCAATCGGAACGTCACTCAGTCAGCGAGCGGCACCAATCATAAGGAATCATACCACCGAACTTTTGAGCCGGCCAATCATAACGCGCCGTCCGCCCCCCTGACCCCACCAACGTTTTACGACTGCGTTCGAATACAAAACTTTGTTTATGCGGAGTCTTGAAGCTTACTGGTCTGTGTGTTTTCAGAAATTCTCTATGGAGGCCTATGAAGGCAAAGGAATCAATGGGCAAGCAAAGTAGTTATAAATTCAATGTTATTATTTAAAACGCTAGATTTATATCTTATCTCTCAGAATAAATAAATATTTTACTTTAAAAAAGCATGGCATTGTTGTGAAAAATAAAAATAAAATACCTTAGAGATATTTTCATTCCATTTTGTAACCATTTTGATTTCAAATTTGGTAACAAAATACCACTGTTATTTACTAAATAACTGTTTATTATGTTAACTTATATCCTAATGAATGAGATCAAAGCAAAAAAAATCTTCTACAATTTAAAAAAAACATATTTTTTGTCAAAAACATCTCCATTTTGTTACTTTTGGATCCAAACTTAATTTGTTTTTCTTAATTACGAAGATTTTACGCGGATAAGACTTACGATGTCTTTAAATAAAATAAAACTAGAAACAAAACTCACTATCTCACAGAAAAATATTCGGCAAAAATTCAAAGATAATTATATAATTCAATAATTAGTAAATAATATTATTGGGACAGTTACAAAACTGAACGAGTAGTTACGCAAATGGAAATTACCAAGACTAGTTCACACAGCTCTAGAAAGTTACATGTACCTACTTAATTAAATTTTAACACAATATCACATTTTAAGAGACTATAAATCAGGTAATAGTATTATTTTTTCTGTCTTTGTTTTTGTAGTCTCCAAATCTGAAGTTTTTTGGCTTTTTGTTCCTCATTCATATCGGATATATAACTTAGTTTTTCAGTTCAGTTTGATTGTTTTTTAATTTCTCCCTGAAACGCCGTTGTTTTTCGGCATTGATTAGCGCGATATCTGAGTATAAAAGTAAATAAAGCATGAAAATAATATTTATTCACAGTATCTCATAATAAACTTAATTTATATGCATGCATAATATGCACTCAGCCTAACATTTCCACATCGTAACCACGACATTCCACCTGTACGTAACTAAACAAAATGGAAGTAACATTAGCATGTCATTCTAGATAAAATGTTTTCAAACTCTTTTATATTCTGCTTCGGCCAGAAAAAAAATATTCAATAAATACGTTAAGGACTAGAGCACAAAATTAACAATAAATTACATGAATTTTTTTGAAACTTACCGTAATTTCCACGGTTACAAAATTGAGCTTTACAAGTGTTACCTCACTCGGCTGTACTTAAACACTATTCTGTCGGTTAAACAAATGTTAAATCCACTGTCATGACTACTGGAAATGGTCCAAACGTGGCCAGTAATAGTAGTTTATGAAACTGTTGCATAATAGGGGTTATTAAAACACGAGTGTGAGTTTAAAAACCGAGCCGTAGGCGAGGTTTTTAATAGTATCACACGAGTGTTTTAATACCTAATTATGTCAGTTTCATACACTATTTTATCTACACTCATACAATTTTAAATAAAATACCAAAGTCAAAATCTTGGTAACATTGTCGTTGTTTTTCTTGATTTCTCTGGTAAAAGATTGTTCGTCATTTACGTTGCTGCATCCAGAAATTCAGGCGGGGTCATATTCTCCTCAGTTCAGTATCACTGCTGTAGTCAGATATTTTTGCCCAGATTAAAACTTTCGACATACAAAACCATAATAATAACGTAAACAATAACAATAAATTTACAAGTAACGATGACCAAATCCAGTAGGCCGCGGCCGCGGCCGTGGCGCGCGGCCGCGCACGCGCGCTGGTGCGCGCCTACACAGATAATAAAATATAGTCTGGCGAAAATATTATAATCGGAACTAATTTTCTATCCTTGTCAGGATTCCGTCAATCTCTGTTTTATCATACAAAAAATATACCTGTAAACACTTAAATATAATTAAAAGCAATATGACAATCAAAAGTTCTGCCAAAAACGCGATTTTAAACGATAAAATTTTTCAATGTATGACAAGTGGCGCCACCCTGAATTTTGTGTACTCATTGGTGCCAAACTGTACGACTGCTAAAAAAAAGGTTTGAAAACTCCTTGGTTAGGTCGAAGTGGCATTAAAAACTCCTTAGTTGGGCTGAAGTGTGCGGTTATGGAAAAAAATTAAATTACCGCATTGTTTTGTTCAGCAAACTGTATCGTAATAAAACTTTTTAAATTCATTACAGGTGCGTGTGCGTAAAGTATGTCATTATGACATTACTTTCGAGTTCATAATTCGAATTTTACGATACGAGTGTAGATAAACTAATAAAATGCCTACATTGGGAGATTCTTTCTTGTTCCGAGCAGAAATCACGGTTACAAAATAGGAATTCCACATAAGGCCAGAATTGAGGGACAAGAATAAAACTGTATTTTAATTGCTTTTTATTACTAAACTGTTATTAAATTGCTACTCGTTTTAAAAAGGGTTCTATAATAATCGTTTTAGTGCTAAAACATAAACTAGGAAACTATTATATATCCAAGAAAATCTTTGCTGAATGTTGCTGCGTTATGCGTTACCATGGGACAGGTCAAAATTGGGGTCTTTTGGAGCTATTTTGTTTATTATCATATATTTATAATAGATATGTCTTTTTACCATGAAATATGAAGGGATTTTGAATCAACAGGTATATCTACTTAAAATTATTGCATCTCTCCAAAATTCATCTTTTAATCATGGGACAGGTCAAATTAGCTTGGGACCTCTAAATGTGAAATTGCCCCAATGCTATACATTTTCATTGATATGTTAGTAGATTTTATTTATATATATAAATCTTTATTTCAGATCACAAACTAAGTAGATCCATATAGTGTTAGTAAAAACAAAAGAAAACCTAAAAACCTAATGTTAGTAACTTAAAATTAATAAATGTTGCTGAACTTACAACTGGATATAGTTCGCACTAGACGTGTGAAGCCCTATCCAGTGTCGCAACATTGGACAATCCCACTTGTCGCACAATGCGCTAATTTAGCCATTTAATATTGATTTAAAATATTTTAAATAACACTAAAGTGTATACTTATGCTTTCAAAAATTATATTTAGCAGTTTTTTTATTGCTTCATTACAGCAGCAAAACTAATATTATGCTGAAAAATATCTGGTTTTAAAATATTTATTTATTAAATAAGGGGGTTTTTTATTTTTTGGAAGCATATCCTAGATAATTTTCCGTATTAGAAAAATGGCACATGGTAGTGGTTCAAAAACAAAATAATTTTAGGCCCATTTAATCACATGTCCTTTTACATACATACATACATAACATCACGCCTGTGTTCCCTAGGGGATAGGCAAAGGTGTATAGTACACATTTCAGCAGTTTTGTTATAAGTCTCATGTAACAAGGAATAAGGGGCAAGCTTATTGCCATCAATCAGGCACAAATCCTAACTCCGGTCTGCTATTGAGAATTTTTAAAGAAAAACCTGAACAACACTCCCTGACCAGGAATCAAACCTAGGACGATCCTTCAGCAGTCCCACTTGGGGACTACTAATGAGGCAGTGATACATTTATTCTTATTAAGATAAGACTAAAATAAAACCAGAATAGCATACCTGGTTCAAATGTCCTAGTCTCACTATCCAGGAAGTAGTATTGACTAAAGACAACTGGCATTATTGGTATCTGAGCATCTATTGCTAAAAAAAATGCACCTTTCTTGAAAGTCTGAATAATGCCTTTGTTGTACCGTGCTCCTTCTGGGAATATCCAGAGCTTAGTCTAAAAATGAAAACAGAAAAATTTGTTAATTAAAGGTATATTTTAATGATTTTCTCTAGGAAAGTCAAAAAAAAAGAAGAAATATACATACTTTTTCTTTTATGACTCTAGCAGTTGCCTCCTTCATAAGCAGGCGAGCTCGTTCAGTTCTTAACCGGTCAATAAATACAAGACCAGAAAGCCAGGCTCCGAATCCAAATGCACCAGTGAACATTAAAGGTCTCTTTGCAACCACAGTGCAGCGCTTCATGCGAGGCCACATCTCAAACATGCCTAATATTCAAATAGAAACCAAACATTACAGAAATATATATTACTTTAATTATATAATGTTCCGAGTAAAAAAATTGAATTTTACCTAAAATATCTAAAGAGCTTTGATGATTAGATATCACAATATAGCATTGCTCGGTATTCCAATGTTCCATCCCCCGCAATTCCCATTCTATACCCACTATAAGTGAGGCATAACGGCAAAATCTGGACGCAACTCTACATAACATAAAAACAACTAATGTACTTCATTAATTGCGACAATGTTCATTGTGAAATATCTTATTATACCATGGTTCATGAGAAATGTGTAATAGATTAACGATCAGATATTTACTAAATAAATCGATATCTTACATTAGGTTTGTTACGTCGCGGGGATATATTAACACTACAGGCAAGAGCACCGTACAAGTAATTAACACATACGCATAATAGAGAAAAAATTTCAAATAATACCGAAAAACATTGCTTTTTTCATATAAAAATGGCAAGGTGAATATAAAACCCGCCAAAAATAATTCAGGATATGAATAGGAGGAAGCCATAGCGAATTTATTTTGAATTATTTGACAGCGAAGTGTAAAGTTACCACGAAAAAAAAACATAACTGATGAACCTGGAAATCATTGGGAAATAGATAGGCACGATCCGCTTGGCAGCCAAAATCAACTTCTTTTTTTTTAATGCTAGGTAATGCTCCGTGTGCCATATATTTCGTACTGTAGAGCTTGTGTGATTGATATAGTGTATTGTCCTAACGTAGTTGTACACCATGAACTTTCCAAACTTCTGATAAAGAATGGAATCAGGCGTTACTCTACGGAAATCCATGACATACAAAATATGAAGTTACAATATTACTATACTATACCAAACTATGTTATAAACTACTATAACCAGGGTGAGATTGGGGCGGCCCTCGAGCAGCTTAAGAACAACAAAGCTCCGGGCGATGACGGCATTACTGCTGAACTCCTAAAAGCAGGCGGGGCTCCGGTCCTGAAGGAGCTACAGAGTCTGTTTAATTCCGTCATCCAACAAGGCTCTACACCGGAGGCATGGAGAGGGAGTGCGGTGGTACTGTTCTTCAAAAAAGGGGATAAAACCCTTCTGAAGAACTACAGACCCATCTCACTCCTGAGTCATGTGTACAAGCTGTTCTCGAGGGTCATCACGAATCGTCTCGCCGGAAGACTCGACGAATTCCAGCCACCAGAGCAAGCTGGGTTTCGAAAAGGCTACAGCACCGTAGACCACATCCATACTGTTCGGCAGATCATACAGAAGACGGAAGAGTACAATCAGCCGCTGTGTATGGCATTCGTGGACTATGAGAAGGCCTTCGACTCTATCGAAACTTGGGCAGTTCTGGATGCTCTTCAGCGATGTCACATTGATGAGCGGTATATAGAGATGCTGAGATGCCTATACAACGCTGCTACCATGACTGTTCAGCTCCAGGACCAAAAGACGAAGCCAATCCAACTGCGCAGAGGGGTGAGACAAGGGGATGTTATATCCCCGAAATTGTTCACTAACGCGTTGGAGGACGTCTTCAAGACGCTGGACTGGACTGGACAGGGTATCAACGTTAACGGCGAGAACATCTCACATCTCCGTTTTGCCGATGACATCGTTGTAATGGCTGAGTCGCTGGAACAACTGGGCGAAATGCTGCACAGCTTAAACGGAGCCTCTCGACGTGTCGGTCTCGGCATGAATCTGGACAAAACTAAAGTCATGTTCAATATGCATGTCATGCCGAGGCCAATATACGTCGAACGGTCGGCACTCGAAGTTGTAACGGAATACGTCTACCTAGGGCAGGCAATTCAGCTTGGTAGACACAACTTCGAGAAAGAAGCCAACAGAAGGATCCGTCTGGGCTGGGCAGCATTTGGCAAACTTCGCCGAGTCTTCTCGTCGCCTATACCGCAAAGTTTGAAGACAAAGGTCTTCAATCAGTGCGTCCTGCCAGTCATGACTTACGGTGCCGAGACGTGGACACTGACAGTTGGGCTAGTCCACAAATTCAAAGTCGCTCAGCGAGCTATGGAGCGAGCTATGCTTGGAGTTTCTTTGAAGGATAAAATCCGTAGCGAGATTATCCGGAGAAGAACCGGAGTGACCGACATAGCTTTTAGGATCAGTAAGCTGAAGTGGCAGTGGGCTGGCTATGTCTGTCGAAGGACCAATGGCCGTTGGAGCAGACGAGTCCTTGAGTGGAGACCGCGAATCGGCAAACGCAGCGTAGGGCGCCCCCCTGCCAGGTGGACCGACGGCCTAAAGAACGTGGCTGGGGGGGACTGGATGCGGAAGGCAGAGGACCGAGCGTTGTGGCGCAACTTGGGAGAGGCCTATGTCCAGCAGTGGACTGCGATAGGCTGAGTTGATTGATACTAAACTATACTAACAAAAATCGAACTAACGGCGTTCGCACTGGCATAGGGAACCCAGTTTGTAGACATGTTTAACAGATCTTTTGCTTTTATTTTATCGGGATATTATGGAACTACCAACTAACTTACTCTGTGAATGTACTGGGTTCCCTATGCCAGTGCTAACGCCGTTAGTTTGATTTTTGTTAGTTCGAACACGTGATGTCGAAGTTACGTTAGTGCGAAGCTACGATACTTCGAAGTCTTATTAGTGCGATGTAACGTTAGCGCGAAACACGTTATTAATTTACTCTAATTTCATGAGTTATAGTAAGTGAGATAATCGGCAGTGCTACAAACTTGAAAAAACTTTATTGTTGCCAGTATTTATTGAATATTATACCATATTAGTATTATCGGAGGGTGTGAGTTCGATCCCGGCCCGCACCTCTGGCTTTTGGAATTCATGTGCGGATTTATATTCGATTATCACTTGCTTTAACGGTGAAGGAAAACATTGTGAGAAACCTACACACCAGAGAGTGCTCCATACGGTTCTCAATGGTGTGTGCAGTCCGTCCGTGGTGGACTAAGGCCTTAGCCTTCTCATACTAAGAAGAGGCCCGTGCCCTGCAGTGGGACAGTAATGGGCTGGTTATGTTATGTATGTTTTATTAGTATTATCACTGTAACTGATGCTCTTTTTACCCGAATGCGCGACAGCAAAGACAGGGTTATGTTATTCACGCGTATCTATGTATGTATGTATGTCGGATTATTTATACGTGCTATACGTGTCCCGGCTGCATTGCTCTACAAAGGCCGAGGAGATTGTAGAGTACATCCAGGTCAAGACCAAGTTTACTCTGAGGGTCGAGCGGTTGGAGTCTCGTCACAATGTGAATTTTAATTCATTTGTGGTGAGGGTTCCGACTGAACATCTGTCGTCGACCTTCACGAAGGAAGAATTTTGGCCGAGAGGTGATGTGTTCCGGCGATTCCGAGGACGGATACCCGACACCGCGCGACTCACAACGGCGACGCCGCTATTACCTAATTTTTAGATATAGATTATTTAATTTTTATGTTTTATATTATTGTACCTACTTTATATTATTGTATATGGTTTTGTGTATTTTTTATGGGCCTAGATGCCTGAAATAAATGAATTATTATTATTATACCCTCGAAGCATCTCAATATTCTCAATGCCTTGATGGATTTTAATGAGTGAGTAGTCTATCGATTCGGCTAAATTGTGCTATGGTTATAGGCTAGGTTTTGTTTTTTTTTTAATCAAAATGGCGGCCATGAAATGTAAAATGTAGAGACAAAAAATAAATTTCGCGTATCCTACTATGTGGGGTATCACTGAATAGGTCTTTTAAAATAAATATGATGTTTCTTTGATCATTTTACAGCCATAATCTCCGTTTAAAAATTACACAACCTGAAAGTTGTGTATGATGTAAGTACCTATATTTCCGACTTTTGTTCTGGTAAATTGAACAATGTTTATAGATGTGTAAGGTACCTATAGTGATGAAATTTATGGGTGCATTTATTTATAGGCCAACCAAGAACCGTCAAACACGACAACTTTACCTTCGTGTCATCTTTACCATACTCCAGTTTTTGCTAATAAAACACTCATTTCTCAAAAAGAGAATCACTTACAGTAATAATACTAATATGGTATAATCATCATCCTCCTGCCCTTATCCCAATTTATTTGGGGTCGGCGCAGCATGTTTTTTTCTTCCATACATCTCTATCAGCCGTCATCTCTGTGTTTACTTTCTTTCTATTCATATCATCTTTCACACAATCCATCCATATTTTCTTCGGTCTCCCTCTTTTCTTATAGCCATCAACATTCATACTTAAAACTTTCCTCGTAACATGCTCCTCATTCCTCCTCATCACATGTCCATACCATGATAGTCTGTTGCTACTTAACTTCTCTGTCACTGGCGCTACTTTCAGACTCCCTCTTACATATTCATTCCTTATCCTATCCATTCTCGTTACACCACACATTCCTCTTAACATTCTCATCTCAGCTGCATGCACTTGCCTTTCATTAATTCCTTTCGTAGCCCAACATTCCGATCCATACAGGACAGCAGGTCTTATCATGGTCTTATATATTTTCCCCTTCAGTTTAAGAGGAATTCGGGAGTCACATGTAGTTCCCGTGACCTGCCGCCATTTCAACCATCCTGTGTTAATTCGGTGCTTGACTGTCCGGTCAATTTCACCATCGCTTTGCACAAGTGAACCGAGGTACCGAAAGTCGGAGCAGACTGGCAAGGGCACGCCATCTAGCGCAATAGCAACAAAACCGGAAAGACCGCCGAAATCGCAGAACATGTATTCCGTTTTAGTTCTGCTGATTTTCAAGCCAACGTTCTCCAGATTTTGTTGCCATTTTGCCAATCTACTCTGGACCTCAAGTCCATCTTCACCAACAAGGACAATGTCGTCAGCAAACAGCATGCACCAGGGTGCCTCTTCCTGGATTTCTGATGTCAAAGCATCCATTATCAGCAAGAAGAGGTAAGGACTTAGAGCCGACCCTTGGTGCAAGCCTACAGCCACACTGAACTCGTCGGTGTTGCCAGCGGCCGACCGAACGTGGGTACTAGTATGGTATAATATTCAATATATCGCACACCCAGAACAACACTGTATTATGTCGAAAAATCTCAAAATTGAGTTATGTCTATGGAAGAATAGCCAAAAATTTGCCGCGCATACCACGAAGACAGGCGTATTTCTATTTACAAAAATGTCCTACAGATGGCACGCTAACTCTCTATTGGTGAAGACGCGCTGCCAGAATCATACCACGAACACAAAACTATTTCTAGATGCAACTTGTCCGCCTTAGAGAACAGCACCATACCCTTTACGCAACAGTGAATTATTTTGTGATAATGCACTGTTGTTGAATGTAGTACGAAAATTACTCCGAATTATTTAGTTTTAATTCAGTATTGGTGACTGTGCTTATACAACGTATTTGATATTATTTCGAAATAGTACTCTGTTGTTGACGAAGGTATGTCAGATTTTTTGGATTATTCCAAAATGGTTCAGTGTTGTTCGTAAAAGGTGAATATCTGTGAAATGATGCACTATTGATGGTAAATATAAATGATGTCCTAATTTTATTAAAAAAACATAATAAATATATTTTTTTTACGCAGAACTGTTACTTGAATTATATTTAAAAGAAATGTATTTACAATTTATGTTGTTCTTTATTTACAAGAAGATTAATCATCTTTTTTTGAGATAATGCACTATTGTTGAATTTGAAAAATTTGTAATTGTTATTTGGCAGATGATGAGGGGTTGTGGTCTCCTGTTAATTAAAAAGGCAATGCAAGCAACCACAGTAGAAACCTGACCTTCTGTTCAACAAAACAGCGTGGAAAAGGATAACTATTGTAGCATCAACCGATGAAAGATCAGCGTTGACAGCATCAGCCGATGAAGAACATTTTACTCTGATACACTTTTTCTGCCTTTTAAACAAATACCTTGGCCTCTTTTAATCCCTAGAAGATTATCTTCTTCTTCCTCTTCGAACTCCTCGTCAGACTCCAGCTCGCCATCGTCAAGCTCCAGCAGCTCAAGTAGTTCATCTGATAAAGAATCTAATAGAGCGGGTCATTCTACAGCGAATACTCAAGGAGATTCCAATTCTACTCCGACAAACGCACCATCAACTTCCTCTGCCATTGATACTGCTCCATGAAATCCTGCTGGCTAGAAGTGTAAGATTGCTAAGAAAATTATTTTATTATTTTAACGCATTTTACGCATGCGAAGCGAATTCTAAAGATATAAATTGTGGAAAGAAAAAATCGCTCACGAACAGGATTCGAACCTGCGACTCCTGGCTCAGTACGCCAGTGCTTTAGCCACTAAGCTACCGTGAACACTGCTCGTGGTATCGAAATTATCCTCCACTGTACGTCTTTGGGTGACGTCAGCGCTAAAAGCGTATGTTTCTTTAACAAACCTTACAAAACTGATCGCTGAGTGTCAAATCCGGATTACTATTTTGAAATAAATAACAACAGGATTAGGGCATGTAAAGAGTTTTTAAGGCTACTCTGAAAATCTGTGATAGATATGATATTAAGTAGGTCTTAAAAGAACATGGACAAGACAAAGGTTATGTCGAATTGCTTTCTTAAACATAAGAGAATCTACACTCGAAGTTGTTGACGATTACCGAAAAAACACATAGGACAAACTGTCCAGTTAGGTAGGTAGGTCCAACTTCGAGAAAGAGGTCAATTGTCGAATCCAACCCAGTTGGGCAGCGTTCGGGAAGCTACGCAATATCTTCTCGTTCAAAATACCGCAGTGTCTCAAGACGAAAGTCTTTGATCAGTGTGTATTGCCAGTATTTACTTACGGCACTGAAACGTGGTTGCTCACAATGGGCCTGATAAGAATGCTCAAAGTCACTCAAAGGGAGAGGGCTATGCTCGGAGTGTCTCTGCGTGATCGAATCAGAAGTGAGGAGATTGCAGGAGTACGAAGGTAACCGACATAGCCCGAAGAATTGCCAAACTTAAGTGGTAGTGGGCAGGGCACATTGCTCACAGAACCGATGACCGATGGGGCTATGAAGTTCTGGAGTGGCGACCGCGTACTGGAAAGCGCATCATGGGTAGGCCCCCACAAGGTGAACTGACGTCCTGGTGAAGGTCGCGGGAATTCGCTGGATGCATAAAGCGTAGGACCGGTCGTTGTGGCGATGCTTGGGGAGGCCTATGTTCAGCAGTGGACGTCTTCCGGCTGAAATTATGATATTAAGACGGCGGTTTCAAAGAAAACAGATAGTGGTTTTATGAAATCTGATGCACGCCAATCACCGCAAAATAGACTCTGAAATAAAAGATAGTGTGACTAATTTCATAAATTCTGTTCCTAGAATAGAGTATCATTACCTAAGAACTCAAACTACAAGAGAATACTTCTCAAGTGATAAATTAGGCCGTTATTGTATATTGAATCTCAGTAAAAAACAGTAGAATAATAGTGCATTATTTCAGAATCAATCAGTAAAAAGCACGTAACTCGAAATAATTGTTTTTTATTTTGTTCAGTCATTTCACAACAGTGAATTAAGTAAAAAAATGCATTATTTGGCTTTATTAACGCGTTTTGAATCGACTGAACTACATAATGTTGATACGCATTGGATTCTTCACATGCAATGTTCAAAACATTTGCAATAACTTTGACGTAACATGAGATAACGGTTTTTCGTCGATTCTGAAAAATGAGCTATTTTGACTTAGTGCAGTATTGTTCTGGGGGTGCGATATATAGTTTGACCAATTCCGGAATCGTGTATAGGAACATAGTTCCTATGGTATAATATTCAATATATATAGTTTGACCAATTCCGGAATCGTGTATAGGAACATAGTTCCGGGATTGAAAACCTTTCTATACACCTAATTAAAACTAATATGATTAATTGTAAAATGTTCCGTGGACTTAAAGAATAGCACCACCCTTATCTCTTCTCATGGGTGTCGTAAAAGGCGACTAAGGGATTCACCAGAGAATGGGCAGCAGCGTTCTCTGAGTATTTAACCAACCAACTGCGATCGCCAACCCGCCTGCCAAGCGTGGCGATTATGGCATATCCCCCTCTTAATTGGGGGAGGCCTATGTCCAGTAGTGGATGTCTTTCGGCTGTAATGATAATATTCAATAAATACAGGCACCAATAAAGTTTTTTCAAGTTTGTAGCATTGCCGATTATCAAAATATGGGGATTTTTCGACTTACACGTAAAAGTGTCGGTTCCTAGTTTTGTGGCAAATTACCTTGCTCAATTGAAAACTACTAAGGTGAAGTGAATGGAATTTGAATATATATATGTTGTAAAAATTTGTCTAACATAACATAAAATCACGCCTGTATTTCCCCGAAGGGGTAGGCAGAGGTTTATAGTACACCCACATTTCGCCAGTTGTTATAGTCCCATGTAATAGGGGGCGAGCCTATTGCCATTAACCGGGCACAAATCCATACTCCGGGCTGCTACTGAGAATTTCCTAATGAAAAAACCCAATAACACTTTGCCCGACCCGGGAATCGAACCCAGGACCCCACGCTCAGCAGTCACGCTTGCGACTACTAGACCAACGAGGCAGTCAAAATTTGTCTAGAATGTTGAAAAAAAAATTCAGGCACCGATCTTGCATATTTCCTGAAATATTTATTCAGAAAGTGTTACAGGACATCAGGTAAAGTTGCCAAAGTGCCTAAAGTGGCATCTTTCTTTACCTACGCCTAGGGTTGATATATTCAGAAAATATTAAATAGTAACAAATTTATTGAGTATTATGAAAATGCTGTGCTTAATGAATTAATTGTGTTTATGTGCGTTTATGCATTTATTTTGACATGACTACGAAAAGCTAATTTAATTAATTGTGTGTAGTCAGGTGTATAATATAAAGGTAAAAAAAATGTTGAAGGAATTATCACTCAATATGTTGGAATACTGGGCTTTTTACATTTTACTATTAGAATAAGAATGAGAATAATTTATTTCGCAAAAATGGTTTAATATTTTCTCTGCATGCAGGGCAGTAGCCCGCTTTAAGAATACAATGGAAGTGCATGCATTGCGTTTTGTATTTTAGATTTTACCGTGTTATTTCGCACGAATTCGCATCAGGGCGTGCTATGCTAGGCCTTCTTCTTCTGTCGTATCGACATGAGCTACATAAAAAAAATAGCTGATGTCGTGGTGTTAAGATTAGCCAGTCATTGGGTTGGTAGCGGGGCTGACTACCCAGGGTGCGCCGGACGATCAATTAAATATCGTCACTCGTTGAGGCTCTTTAAATGCTAGGCCAAAGAACATTATGTATGTATGTATTACATACATTCCTGGACAGTAAACTACATATTTTTATAAATACAAAATTATACCTTAAATCTATGTGTTAAGGTTTATTTTCATGTAATAGTGATGTAAGCAGAAATCCAAAAGAAAGGGAGAACCGAGAAGCGACCTGTGTGTCCTTGTCTAAAAAATTGCCAACCTAAAATAAATATTTCTATAGTAGTTTTTAAATCAGAATCATATTTTTGTAAAATTCTTTATTACCGCACTTCTATAACAGGATAATGTGAATTTCATAATAGTGATGTAAGCCATATAGAAGTAGTCCGTATTATTTTGTTACGATTCTTATTGAATTTATAAAATAATATTAGTGTTTATTTATTTATTTATTTAAACTTCATGCAACATGTGTACCTATATAGGCGGACTTAATGCCTTAGGCATTCTCTCCCAGTCAACCTTAGGGTGATACAGAGATGACAAGTAGTAGTGATGGGCAGTGGATAAATATCAAAAAGATAAAAACTCGGATACGACCACTATTTTTATGCGACTGCCCACAATAGAAGGTTCAAGACGTATCTCAGGGTCTACTCAACTAAGGGCTGGTATTTCAATAGTCTGATAACTTTTAACTGAGGAATAATGTGACGTTTTGACAGATTTTCTATACTACAACTGTCAAAATGTCAAACTTATTCCTCAGTTAAAAGTTAACTGCCAATTGAAAGACCGACCCTTATTGAGATAAAACATACCACCAAAAATTGATGGTTTTTGGTATATTTCTCATTTTTATCCTCCCCTAGCCAGGTTTCTCGAAAATAAAACTCAATAACAACATCTAGTTCAACTAGATAACTAGTCTAGTTGTATTTTGAGGAAACCGCAACCAACCAACAATCATACCCTCTACTTCGCATGCAACTTCATACGATAGACATGTCAAGCTGTATTCCAGGATTTACCTAACAGATTGAGATAAATCCCACCTGAGTTTTTAAGTTAAGCTAATACATATGTAAGTACAACGTTTCTTTATGATCTGTTCAGCCATTGTTACGTGATGAGGTACGAACACACAGAAATACATAAATTATAAAAATTGTTGATTTGTGCTATATTTCTCATTTTTCATCCCTCTAGCTGATTTTAATGAAAACAAAAGTCAATAACAATAGGTATCTAGTTCAACTAGATAACTGGACTAGATGTATATTTAGGAAACCGTAACCAACCAACAATCCGCGCGCGCGCCCATAAACCATTTTTCTTTCTTTCTTTTCTTTCAATCATGCCCTTTACTTAATATGTTAATTCATACAATAGAGGGGAAGGGTCAAGCTGTATTCCAGGATTTACCACATACCTCATTTTTTCCACACTTCAAAGTGGTACCGTAAGTTAGGCTAATACCAATATAACTGTACAGTTTCATCGCGATCCTTTCAGCCGTTCTTACGTGCTGAGATAACAAACAGATAGACAGACATGATTTAAAATAATGGTTGATTCGTGTTCTATTGACTCGTAGCTAGTTTTCACGAAAAAACCTAATAAACACACTTTTCGACATTTACGACTTAAGTAATAGTGTAGAGAATAAGGCACAATACTATAATTTCAGATTTTCATTTAATAACCAATTATTTTGTGTCTAAAATAAGCAAATTTACGTTACATATCATACAAGAAACGAAAATTGTACGTATAAAATATTTATCCGCTGTTTTGGATAAATACTCGAGTAAAAATGGATATTTATGAGTATTTATCTATTTTTAGTATTTATCCGGATAAATGCCCATCAATAATGACAAGGCACACTAAACAAGATGAGAAATAAATTTACCACTAAAACATACATACGTAAATATATATATAACATACAATAAGTACTAAATATATATAATAATATACTATTATAGTCATAGATAAAATACTAATGAGATGAGTTAGTGTTAACTTTAACCTTTAAATGTCAACACTGATTTGTCATCTTAACAACAATGTTATGGCGGTTTATTGTAATTTTTTATGTTTTTGAATTTTACTTAATTACAAAATGGTGAATTATTGTTGCGTTTGCGTACGTGGTTGTAAAAAGGAATCATATCCTGGCTGTGGCTTATCTTTTCACAGGTAAACTGTTTTCATATTATAAAGCACTGACACACTAGGGTGACCATGCGATGTATGCACGAATGTATTTGGTTTTTTTGTTTATAACTTTATAGGATCTCAAAGATACCTATGAAAGACAGATGGCAAAAAATAATTCCCAGGAATCCCATAAAGTCGTTTATCGTATCGTAATTATGAATGAGTTTTTTTTTCTTCAAAATACACGCTAAAGACGATAGACAACTTTGTAGGATTCCTGGGAATTATTTTTTGCCATCTGTCTTTCAAATCAAAGAAAAAGTAGATTATTCCTCTTTACGTTGAATTATGATTTTATGATACATGGTTGTACCAGTCTTAGGAACAATGCCCATACCTACTTCTTAAGAAGAAGAAGACTAATATTATAAATGCGAAAGTATGGATGTTAGTTTGTTCTTCAATCACACTGAAACGGCTGAACGGATTTGATATGCTGATTCTACTTGGGGTAAGAAAAAATATATAAATTAAGTCAAATATATATGTCAATAAGAGTACCTAAAATGATCCCTCTTCGTTTTCGAAACGACAACATTTTCAGCGTGTATATTAATGAATAAACATAACCTCCTCCTTTTTTGAAGTCAGTTAATAAGCATTAATTGGACGGTAGATTAATTTTTTTTTTTAGAAATATCTGTAAAGACGCTTGTTATCTTGGTCTTCCTGCGACCACGAACGCTGGACAGCTTTCAAAACGTTAGGAAAACCAATTTTAATAATATACACGATGTAATCCGGTTAAACTTGTTTTATTAAAAACAGTGGCGGATTTACACATTTGCCGCCAGTAGGCTATTCAAATTTTGCCGCCACTACCGACCTTTACAAGTGTCAGTTCCTAGATTATTTTGACAATCCAACTATCTAGTTAAGATTGCACATATGGCCCTAGCAAGTTTTTCAGGCGGTGCGAGATTTCATTGTGGTGCCCCAAATGTGAAATGATGATGATGTGGGTGTGTGAATGTGTGTGTGCGCGTGTGTGTGTGGGAAAACAGTTTACAGTGTAAACTGGTCAGTGGTGGAGTAACCCCTTCGGAGGCACGGGGCTAAACTTACTCGGAAATCGACGAGGATAGTGAGGTTTTGCAAAACGCCAAGAAAACATCACCTATTGTGAATTTTATTATCTACAGCGCATTTTTTTACGGGTTTTTACGAAAACATGACATAAATTTATTTTTAGCTGCAAAAAGACGTATACACTTCATGAAATCAAAACAAATTTAAGAAAAGTGTTTGATTAGATCTCTCATTTGACAAACCAAAAATGTGTTAGAAGATATTATGTGTACAATATTTAAAAAATGTAATTACTATTTTATCTAAAATTAACGTTATTAATTTGACAAAGTGATGGAGACCTTTTTGCAGCTGAGTACGCATGAACAACGGCGCGAGCGAAGCGAGCGCAATCTTTTTTAATAATATTTTGGCTTTATACTGTACTGTATAATGTACCTAACTACCTAGTATACTGTATAATTAATATTAATGTAACAGAATAGTTGCTTTAAATATACGCCAAACAATCATGTACGGCGATGAAAGGTATGCCTTAATACTACTTACACAATAAAGTACATTCGGTAGGTAAAAGTAATTAAATATTTTTTTTGCGCTTACTTAGGTATAGTTTAAAAGCAATTAATTCAGTTATCTGGTAAAGTGGTAACCATCCGGCTGATGATGACGATGAAATTCAATTAGTTAAGTTATGAGAGTTTTTACAATTTATTTTCAATAAATATGAATCACCCCTTTGACACTCCTAAAATCTGCTGCCTCAGGCTTCAGCCTACTCAGCCTTGTGGTAAATCCGCCACTGATTAAAAATCATTAAGTTTGAGAAAACCAACCAATAAATATTATTTGGACACCCTAGTAGAAAGAAATGCAATAGTTTTATGGACCTCTCGCTGGGCTTGCTTTTAGTCACATAGTGCTCTATCCTTTAATATATAGATAGGCCTTTGGCTAGGCCCTAGGCCGTAATAAATATAATAAGAGATCAGGCAACATTTATATAAAATGTCAATTGCATGGTTACGTACTTGGTAGATTGGGAGTTTTTTTCGCAAATTTGGGGAAAAAATCGTTCTTGGGGAAATTTTGGGGAAGGAAATTTTTGGGCAAATTTTGGGGTAATATTTGGGGAAAGTAAAATACAGATACAATGCAGATATTGTACTAGTTAATATAATGTCTGTGAGTAAATAATTGAGAGTTTGCCTACAGACGAAGTATCGAAAGTTTTAAATATCATCCACCATACAATATAAAATGTTCTTATAGCTATTTTTATTAAGCATATTTTTATTGTTTTCAATTTGTAATATTTGGATTATATTTCTCTATGAAAAAAATATGGGGAAAAAAGTTGCAAAACGTACCTATCATTTTGGGGAAAAATATATATGAAAATGGGGAAAATTCAGAAACTCGATCTAACAACCCTGGTCAATTGTCATCTTTTAAAAAAGTTTCTTTTTCCGGTGGTGTCCTTTCTTAGATGCCCGATTCCTAAATAGTTTTAGGAATAAATAAAAATGGTGAGCAATGTTGCTAAAATATTTTCAATAGTTCTTAGTGTGTTTATATGTTGTGTGTTTTATAGAACGTTTATTTAATTTTGAGCTGTGATTGTGCAAATATGGATTGATAATTCTGAGCCGTGTCAAAAGTGTACACTACTTGTTACTTGGGCCAACTACATTTTACTCATTGTTATAAGCGTAATTTTCATTGTTTCTCAGTCGTTATATTCTTCAACGTTAATGTAGACGGTATACGAAACACCTTGTTGAAACTAGATTTTGATTTTCTAACCTAAATGATGAAACACCGACACATGCGCGTCATCTGATGCTGCAGAAGAAGCAACATTGATATGTAGTGCCATGTTTTATGTGTACTGCAATATTGGTTTTGTTTTAGACTGCAGCAGTATTGATTATAAAGTGTCTCTGATAACCTATTTCGTATCACACTGTTGTTTGTTTGCGATATTCTGTTGACTACATTGAAGCTATGTTTTAGGCTTTCGTGAAAGTGGTGAAGAACAAGCAGTACTTTAAGAGATACCAAGTCAAATTCAAGAGGCGTCGTGAGGGAAAAACTGACTACTATGCCCGTAAACGCCTCACCGTTCAAGTAAGTTGTTGCTTTTCACAATAATTATTGTAGGTTACTTTAGTTTGTAAAGTTCTAAGTTTAGTTGTTTGTAACAGGACAAGAACAAATACAATACACCTAAGTACCGGCTGATAGTCAGACTGTCCAACAAGGATGTAACCTGCCAGGTGGCTTACTCCCGTATTGAGGGTGACCACATTGTGTGCGCTGCCTACTCTCACGAACTGCCCCGCTATGGTGTTAAGGTAACATACTTATATACTATTGAATAATGAATAAAAACTAAAATAAATTGGTTGTAGTAATGATTTTTTATCAATCAGCTAAAAGTGTACAAATATAAGCATCCCTTGATTTGGATAAATGTTCTTTATAATAGCAACACATGCTGCATTGTTGATTGATGATGTCAATTAGACTTTCTAGTATTAAATGATGATTTTGAACGGGCGGTCTGAAGAGACGTACAAACTCACAAAACCCTGTTGTTATATGTTCAATACTGATAGATTCAAATAATACAATAATGTAAAACATCATGAGTAATTATGGAAGTCATTATGAATAGTGCATTTTTAGGTAGGTTTGACAAATTACGCTGCAGCCTACTGCACTGGGTTGCTGCTTGCAAGAAGACTGCTCCAGAGGCTCGGTCTTGACTCCCTATACAGTGGTGCCACTGAAGTCACTGGTGACGAATACAATGTAGAACCCGTTGACAATGGCCCAGGCGCTTTCAGGTGAATATAATTATCCATAACTTTAATTTTAAGAACTGAAAGCTGCATGATCTCTTGAATAGATGTTTAGATAGTACAAAATATGATTATTATTCATTCTATAAATCTGTTATATTTCGGCTAAAAAGGGGTATTGCAGAATAATATCCTTATTTTATTATTGTCCATTAGGGTTGATTGATTTAAATCAAACTTGATTATTTTCCATGAAATTTTATTGATTTATTTAAATCATAATGTTATGGGACTACAAAAGAAAAATACTGATTACAATTTCTACAGTTTTTATTTTTTACTGAATATTGAATAAATAGCAATAGGAAACTGCAAATAGTCATCACGAACATTGAGTTAGAAGATGCTTGAATTAGATGTTGAATTTATTTTTCGGAACTGATTCTAGATTAGTAAAACTAAAAAGTCTTAGAAGTTTGAATGAACTGTTTCCTACATTTCTGTGCTTAATTACTACTGTCATACTAAGATTTACTTATGGTTTTTTTTTTTGTTCTAACAAAGTATGTTGCATACTAGCATATGCATATACTAGTAAAAAAAAACGTAAAAATATTTGTAATAGGTGAATAACTAGGAGTTTTAAATAAATAAAGAGTAGTATAGGCCTCCTTCATGTTTTTCATTTATGAAACCCATATAAAAAATTATAACTATATATTTGGAATCTGATCAGTTATGAGTAAGTAAATAACAAAAATTGCCTTCAAAGACAAAAAAAAAAAAAAAAACCGGCCAAGAGCATGTCGGGCCATGCTCAGTGGGCCTAGTACGAGTTTCACACTTACGAATACTTTTATCGTTTTCGTCGACTTTCATTCATAAATCAGTAGCGCCCCTGGCGGATACGAGGAGTAACTACAGATTTATTAATGAAAGTCGACGAATACTTTGAAAGTATTCGGAAGTGTCAAACTCGTACTAGGCCCCCAGTATTATAGGGTTCCTTAAGTAGGTGTAATTACAAACGAATCAAATCGAATATTAATTAATGCTATTTTAGTTTTTGCAAACAGCGCCACCTAGCGCTAAATTTATGAAACTAAATTTAAGAAGTGTGTTTCTTTTTGTGATTTTTTTAAATAGAAAGTAACTAATGGAGCATTATTTGCTACGATCATTTTTCTCTAAGGTCAATGACCTATGAACTATGACGTCTTAAGTATTTTTCAGTTTTCTCACTATAACTCAAAAATTTATAATCACATTATACTCAAAATAATTTTAAAAGAGAGTTTTTATAAAGGTCTATCAATGTTGAAGACTATAAGTTTCTACGTTGCATAGTTTAGAAATGGCAGGGGGGGGGGACACATTGCATGCCACTTTGGCGAACTGTATTTCGCAGATGGTACACCTGATAAAAAAGTTGTGTATGAAACATTACCTTCATTTTAGTAGACCTATTCAACGATACCCCACACGAGGGGGTGCAGCGAAAAAAATATTTTCATCCCCATTTCACATGTATGGGCGCCACCCTTAAAATACGTAATCAAGATTTTTTTGTTCTTTTAGAATTGAGATCTATATCTATTCAATTTTTTGTCAAAATTTCATTTACTTATGTTTATAACTGTAGAAGTTATTAAGCGGTAAAGGATTAGGACAGACGGACAGACGCACAGACGGATAGACGGACAGACGGACGGACATGACGAAACTATAAGGGTTCCTTGTAGGACTACGGAACCCTAAAAACAAATAAATCGGATTTTTATCGACCCTGTTGTCCATGATTAAGGCAAATCTAATACTCAACAATCTGTAACTCATTCTATAAAATGATAATCATAGATATAAAAAAAAGTCAAAAGAAAAGTCTGTTTCTTTAGAATTTTCATATTTGATAAACAATCTTGACATGTTTTTTTAATGTAAATTGTAATTAGTCATTATTGGAATACATACTATCAATTTTGCATACTAAATAACATTTTTCAACCTAATCATGTGTGTGGAACTGTCCTAATCAACATTAAAGAGACCTAGCAAGATTGTTTACTAAATATGAAAAGTCTAATAAAGCAGAGTTTAGGTAATATTACCTTAATTATTTTGTAAATATGGAAATTGACGTGATGAAATGATTACGGGCGGACTGAAAGCACATACAATGCTTAAAAACAATGTTGTATCGTAATTTTCTGATTTCTATAAATTTAGCAAATGCTCAGTGATAAAATTCCATTTTAGGAATATTGTTTACTAATTTAACCTCATTTATAATAGATGTTACCTTGATGTGGGTCTGGCACGTACCACCACCGGTGCTCGCGTGTTCGGAGCCATGAAGGGTGCAGTTGACGGTGGCCTAAATGTACCTCACTCCATCAAGAGGTTCCCAGGATATGACGCAGAAGCAAAGAAATTTAACGCTGAAGTACACAGGTGAGGACACATAAAATTATGTTTGTTGGTTCATGGGGCTTCTAGAAACCAATTTCATTACTAACCTTGTAATTTTAAAATATCCAAGTGTAACAAACAGCTCCATTCATCCTCTGAATGATGGTTTATCTATTATTCGGTCAGCGTTATTGGAGCAACAGTAAAATGTTGGGATTCTTGGTTGTGATAAGAAGTTTACATTTAAACTTTTTGGAACCGGTCTTGAAAACATTTATTTCTTACATATGCATAACCATCATGTAGGTCTAACTAGCATATAAATGCGAATTATCTTCAGCTATTAAAAGCGTGATATTACATTACAATAATCAGAAATCAATCTGAGTTTCAGAAATTCAAGTAATTAATGTTCAATGTTATTTTGCAATTTCCAGAGCACACATCTTCGGTTTACATGTGGCTGAATACATGCGCAGTCTTGAAGCTGATGATGAAGACTCCTTTAAGAGACAGTTTGGCAAATACATCAAACTTGGTGTAAATGCTGATGCTGTAAGTACATATCATTTTTAAAATGTAACGTCCAAACAAATTACTGTTCTTGATAATATACATGTGCAGTGTCGAAGTTGGACAAAATTAATGCAATATTTCGACATTTTAAATCCTCCATGATTTTAAGAAGTCTTCAAATATTGCAACAGGTTAGGTGAACTATGGCTTCTGACATTGTCGTGGCTGGCCAGTGAGATGATGGGAGTGTCAAATAGATGGAATATATCTTAATGAAGGGATGCCAGTCTAAGAGTTCAAATTTTTATTATGTAGTTCCTTTCTATCTGAAAGTCTTCAATTATCTTATTCTAAAGTTCAAGTGTCAGTTGAATTATAATTATTTTGTTTACTTCCTTTCCAGATCGAAGTCTCTTACAAGAAAGCACACGAATTGATCCGCTCAGACCCATCCCACAAGAAGAAGGAATCCAAGAAGGATCCTGCCAAACAGAAGCGCTGGAACAAGCGCAAGTTGACCTTGGCCGAGAGGAAGAACAGGATCAAGCAGAAGAAGGCTTCATACATCAAAAGGCTTCAGGCTCAAGCGGAAGCGTAGGCTCTGACAACAATATAAGCCTGTGCACTTAAATGTTTTTTTTTAATTTTTGCCCCAAATAATTTGGCTTTCTCAATAAAAAGTCTTGATAAATGTCCATCACTGAAGTTAAATTTAATAAGCAAATTAAAACTAAAAAGAACCGGCCAAGTGCGAGTCGGACTCGCGCAGTAAGGATTCCGTACCTATAACGACCTGATGCCCCATAAAAACTGATTTAATTTACAAGAGTTTATCAGAAGACATCAACGCCAGTGCGCGTAATGTGATTTTTGAATGTCTTTCTTACGCAGGTACCACCACATATGTCTATGTTTGTCTTATTTTTAGTATTTGTTGCTAAACTACATAATATGCACTATAATCTGACCAAGTTTGACGCTGGTATATATTACCGTTTTGAAGATAGAGCAGGAACAAAAACGTTGAAAAAGAAATGCATGTTTTTTGAGGTTTCTTGTATGGGGGACCCCCTTTGGTTTAAAAGACTTGTTTGGTTTAGTATTTGTCGTGATATCCATCATAGCAACACATGTTCATAGAATATTTCAACCGGTTACCTATTACCGTTCAAAAGATACAGCCCTGTGACAGACAGACGGATGGACAGCGTAGCGAGAGTAATAGGGTCCCGTTTGGCACCCTTCGGGTACGGAACCCTAAAAAAGAAAACTAATCTCATCAATACGGTTCCATAGTCAAAGGTTTGTTTCGGCAAAAACGTCATCGATGTTATTTTGTGTCTTTATTTTAGACGACTCTAATCACTCGATCGATCGCTAGCTTCAGCTGGATCGTTGTTCATTAGTATAATAAGAAAATAGCTAACAGCCGTCGTTCAGATGCGTTTTAAACGTTATTTCGTTAGTGGAATTGGCCCCCTGAATCCCCTGATACACGTTGTATACGTCCAGTACGCAGTAGAAAGTAGGGCAGAAAGAAAAGCGCGAGCGAAGCGAGCGCGATTTTTTCTGGATTGCAAACTTATAATCTCTTCACAAAAGCATGGATATTCTGTGACAAAAGTGTACGCATTTATTTGAGCGCAACCCGTTCTTGCGGCGCCTAGAGCGGCTAATATTAAAAGCTATAGCGTAAATAACTAAATATAGATTCGCGCTATGCGATCAAATTGAGCACGAAGAGCGCAGCGAGCGCGAAATTTTTGGTATTTTTTTTGCAAACACAATACTACTGAGTTTTAAGAGCTTTTTAGTTGGGATGTTCAATTCAATTTAAAAAAAAATCTTTTGTGTTTTATTTCCGTTCCGATTTTCAAAAAACGAATTATCATCTAATATCGATGTTTTAAGGTTCTTGAATTACTATTACTTGGGCGAGGTTTCATAAGGCTAAACACGTTAGTTAAGTAGTTATTTCTGTTGTTGATGGTTAGCTAAGTATTTCAATCAACGGTGACGCAACGGGGAGTTTGGAGGAAAACCAAGAGGCGCGTGCGGTGCGGCAAATTCAAAATGTAATTGCGCGAATATTAATCTCAATGAACGAACGGGTTCGGGTGCGAGTTCAATTTAGTAATTTTATGTTTGTATCTTGTTGCATTAGTATGTAACACATAGATACATACATTCATTCACTCATTGTACATTAATTTAGTAAATTATGTAAAAAGGAAACAAAACTGTGGTAGATATAGGCCCAGGGGGGGGACCCCCCCTGGATCCGCCCTTGACCAACACTAACAACAAAGACATTAAATATTTACACTAACAATAAGCTTAGGCATAAATCAGCATAAATTCTCGTCTCTTTCACTCACTATGTGTGACGCATACGACAGACTGAACAAGATGCACAAAAACACCGAAAAAACTATGTTTTCCTTTCAACTGTATAGCTGCGTCCTTATCTACTCATTTATTTTATTCGGTATTTGTTCGTCGGTCGGTCTGTGTCAGTTCATTCCAAAGACATTTCCATACTTACGTCAGTATAATACCTTTATGGTTCATTCCAAGAACAATATATATATATGTATGATATGTATGTATTACATACATTCCTAGACAAAGTACTACATATTTTTATCAATACAAAATTATACCTTAAGTGTACCCTGGCTCTCCAGAGGATCTTTTCACCCTTACACCTGACGCCACCATATGGTTAAAGAATCTCAATTTGTCATTGTGAATAAAATAATATAGATGTATAGATAGCCTATAAAGATGCCATACGATTAAATAAATAAATACCTTAAGTCTATGGTTTAAGGTTTATTTTCATGTAATAGTGATGTAAGCAGAAATCCAAAAGAAAGGGAGAGCCGAGAAGCGACTTGTGTGTCCTTGTCTAAAAAATTGCCAACGTAAAATGAAAAATTCTATAGTACTTTATAATCAGAATTATTTTTTGAAAAATTCGTTATTATCGCACTTCTATAACACGATTATGTGAAATTCGTAATAGTGATGTAAGCCATTAATAAAAGTAGAACGTACTATTTTGTTACGTATCCTTATTGCATTTATAAAATAATATTGGTGTAAATTTTAACCTTTAAATGTCAACACTGATTTGTCATATTGACACAAGAACATTATATATGTATGTATTACATACATTCCTGGACAAAGTACTAGATATTTTTATCAATACAAAACTATACCTTAAGTCTATGTTTTAAGATTTATTTTCATGTAATAGTGATGTAAGCAGAAAACCAAAAGAAAGGGAGAGCCGAGAAGCGACTTGTGTGTCCTTGTCTAAAAAATTGCCAACGTAAAATAAAAATTTCTATAGTAGTTTTTAAATCAAAATTATAGTTTTGCAAAATTCGTTAATACTGCACTTCTATAACACGATAATGTGAAATTTGTAATAGTGATGTAAGTATAAAAGTAGATTGTACTATTTTGTTACGTATTCTTATTGAATTTATAAAATAATATTGGTGTAAACTTAAACCTTTAAATGTCAACACTGATTTGCCATATTGACAACAATTATGGCGGTTTATTGTAATTTTTCAGTATATTTTATTATAAAATGGTGAATTTTTGTTGCGTACGTGGTTTTAAAAAAGAATCATATCCTGGCTGTGGCTTATCTTTCACAGGTAAAGTGTTTTCATATGGTTTTCATATTTACAAAGCACTGACACACTAGGGTGACCATGCGTTGTATGCACGAATGTATTTGGTTTTTTTATTGGATCCCAAAGATGACTATGAATGACAGATCGGGAAAAAAATTCAAAAAATTCAAATTCCCAGGAATCCCACAAAGTCGTCTACCGTTTCTAGCGTGTATTTTGAAAAAAAAAAACTCATTCATTCAAATCAAAGAAAAAGTAGATTATTCCTATTTACGTTGAACGATGACAAAATTCTGAATACGCCCATGGTTGTACATGGTTGTCTTAGGAACTCTAAAGCGCAAACCACACAGAGCCGGTGCGTGTCGGGCCCGCATTGGGTAGAGCATGACAAATACAACATCTACTTCGACATTGAAGATGGCGGACGCGACTATTTAAATAAAATTAATACAGATATCGTTCTCGAGGTTCTCGGGGGTCCTGATTACGAATATAAGATTTATTTTGAGATCCAAGAAGGCGGGCGCGACTTTTAAAATGAAATCAATATGGGTATCGTTTTAGAGGTTTCCCGGGGTGCTGATTATGAATATAACATATAATTCGAGATCCAAGATGGCGGACGTGACTTTTTAAATAAAATCAATATGGGTATCGTTTTCGAGGTTTCCCGGGGTGCTGATTATGAATATAACATCAATTTTGAGATTTAAGATGGTGCACGTGACTTTTTAAGTAAAATCAATATGGTTATCGTTTTCGAGGTTTCCCGGGGTACTGATTACGAATATAACATCTATTTCGAGATCCAAGATGGCTGTCGTAGCTTTTTAAATAAAATCAATATGGTATCGATTTTGAGGTTTCCCGGGATGCTAATTAAATAATGGGACCAAACCCGAAATCGCGAAAAAATAACAGCTATTCCTTACATTTTGTCGATTAATGTGAACACAAGTGCAGGGAACAGCTAATTACTGATGAGTACAATGACCCCTTAAGAGGTTTTGAGTTATTTCAATTACACGTTGTATAAGATCTTTGCACACGTAGAATTAGCAAAGTTGGCAATGGTGTCGATGCTCATGTTCATGAAATAAACTTATTTTAAACTATCGCTCTCTTTTACTGATAGGAGATAACAGAAAGGAATGGCAACAATTTAAGCGCTGTCAAATTAGTCGGAATTTAAATTTCCATACAAGTTTAGTAGTGATTTCGGAACGTGCCCACTAAAATACAATGAAATGTAACACGTAAACTAATTTGACAGTTCTAAAATTGTTGCCTGTCTTGTGTCTACTCTTAACAAAAGAGAGTGATAGTTGAGTTGTTAAAGTAGCGTGAACAAGAGAATCGACACCAATAACCCATGAAAGTAAAATTCATTAAACATCGACTTTACCTACTGTAAACCAGCAGGCCGTGTTGACAATGTCCATACCTACTTCCTACTAATATTATTAATGCGAAAGTATGGATGTTAGTTTGTTCTTCCATAATACTGAAACGGCTGAACGGATTTGTCATACTGATTCCACTCGGGGTAAGAAAAATATATAAATAAAGTCAAAGCATATAATTAACTTCATTATGAGTACAATGAACCCTCTTAGTTTTCAGAACGATAACATTAAGTTTGAGAAAATCCACAAATAAATATTATTTGGACACCCTAGTAGAAAGAAATGCGATAGTTTTATGGACCTCTCGCTGGGCTTGTTTTAAGTCACATAGTGTGTTATCCTACTTTTACTTTATAGATTCATGGTTCATTCCTAAGAGGTTTATAATCTAAGGCCCGTATTACAGGACGATACTCAAGCATTGATCTCTGTTTAAAACTAGTTTTGAGTTGAGCTTTGATTTTAGAACGTTCCTCAAGCAGAGATTTATTGATCACAGTTCAGCTGAGTTTAGCTTTATTTTATACTGTCACCTGTTTTGGTTTTTGAGCAGAGTTTTGATCTGTAATCACTCTAGTGTGGTCCAGACTACACTTGAGTAGAGATTTCTATTCAATTTCAGGTCAAATTCGTGTGTTATGTTGTTGAATTAAAGTTTATAAATACCGTTCTGGAATAAGGCCGATACTCAAGTAACGATTCTATCCTTGTGATCAGGTGATTGGAGTTTAAACTGTACTTGAGGAAGCTTCTGTAATACGGGCCTAAGATTCCTAGTTAAGTCAGACAGTCAGACTACTATTAGGTATTCTGTGGTCAGACTGAATGCTATTGTATTAGTTATCTGTTTTGTATGCCTGCTTTCGTTTTAATTGTTGTGCTGCTAACTGGAATAATAATAAACTTTTATTTTCTTTTTTATTAATTTTATGATTTATCACCCTATCTATAAATAAAAATGAATGTTTTTTTTTTTGACCCGTAATATACGTGTTAATATAAAATTCATCCAATGCAATGACAACCTTGGTGAGTTGTTGTGCGAGAGCCCGTGAAGGATTTGTAAAACAAAAATAGCTTTGCAACGTATAGGCATAGCTACAGCTAGTGGTAAAAAGAACAAACTAATAGTTAGAACCTTTGTACATAAACCATCAATATAATTACAATTTTGTTTATGAAATCGTATGCGACTGGCGACAATAATACGATATTTTTTTCCTAGATCTGCGATGCGTTCTCATAGTATCGTTCTTGAATACGGGTGTGACACCCGTATTCAAGAACGATACTATGAGAACGCACAGTAAGCTCTAACGCACAGTGGACGAAATTTCGTTTCATAAACCTTACTTGAGTGTTGAGCGACACTATGCAACTCATAAAGTGCACCCTTAGCTAAGGTTACCCGTTAGCTATTTTACGGAACGCATAGTGTAGGCGAATTCATAATCTCGATATAATATAACATAGTTGTTGTTGCCTGTTGCGTATTTCTGTTAGTTTAATAAAAATTAGTGTTATGGTGACGAGGAATTTAATAATTATTTATTAATAATTAATTAATTAATAAAAATATATAGGTTCCTATAACTTTATTTTTGTTTTGCAGAAGTTTTCCGAAACAGGAAGAATGATGTACTTAATTGCTATTTTATTTATTTTATTTTATTTCAGTTATATTCGAGGATGTCATTTCCTGTTTAATTTATTTTTATTATTTTACCCATTTTTTCCGGAGATGGCATTTTTTATTTCATTCAGTTATTTTACTTTTAATTATTTTATTTCATTTTCATTTTATATGGAGATGTAATTTCCATTAGGTACATGGTATTTTTATTTATTTTATTTCAATTTTATCCGGAGATGTAATTTCCATTTTATTTTATTTTAAATCCATTTTATTCGAAGATATTATTTCCATATTCTTCTTTTATTCATATATTATATTCATATTCTCATATTCAAAAACTGTAGCAGGTACCTACAAAAATTTTACTGCAAGGAGCGCACGCAACAAAACCCAAGTTTCAAAAATCAACACATGTTGAAATGACTACGTGAAGCTAGCCCCAGAACCGACCAATCAAAATGCCGAATTCGTCCCTATGCGATCACTGAGCGAAGAAATACTTAAGTATTGTTTATGAATCGAGTCTATGGACATCTCCGACACTGTGAGAAATCAGACACTTTGCAGTGACAACGAATACACTTACATAAGGGTTGTTCTTGAATACGGTACTAGAGATGCTGCTACGCATGTTTCAAACTTGCCATCTGGCAACACTGTAGCCGTCAAACTCACTGTCACTTTTTAAATGACATTTTTATTTTTTTTAAAGTTTAATTTGTAATTTTGTTAATTTGTAAACATAAAAATTAAAATTGCTGTGAATTTTGACATTTAAATAAGTGGTTATACTCTCTTTGTTTAAATAATTGAAACCGTAGAGAAGATATTGAAACTAATGGATTACTCCACTGTACCATTTCATACAGACCTGCAAGATTTATGTAGAATTTGTTTAATGAAAGTGAATGAAAGCACCAATCTATTCCTTGAAAACGATGAGTCTAAAGAAATCCTTAGTAAAATATTTCTATGTTTTAAGGTTACTTTACTCAATGAAAAATATATGCCATCGCTAATTTGTAGAGACTGCTTACATGAATTAAACAGTGCTGAGAGCTTTCGGTTGAAGTGTGTTACAATCGTCGAAAGATTTAAACTATATTGTAAAGGACAAATCAGCACTTTCAAAGTTGAAAATAACATAAAGCATTTACCATCCATTGAAGAAAATACTGACTCAAATATATTTGATTACGAGTTATCTGAATGCAACAATCTCCATACTAAAACCACTGAAGAAACAGACACAAATGAAAATATGACAAACAGCTTTAAATGTAATATGTGTAACAAAGTTTTGAAGACAAAGATAACACTTTTAAAACATCATGTATCTATGCATGAGAAAAGGAAACATATTGGCAAAGTATCAGGATTTGGTGCAGCCAGGCGATACCACTGCACATCATGCTCTTACTCTACACCACACAGTCAGACATTAGTCAGCCACATGAGAACTCACAACGGAGAGAGACCATACACTTGTGAATGTGGTAAAAGTTTTACACAGTCATCAAGCCTTGCAGCTCATCGTAAAACACACAGTACCACAACATATTTCACATGTAGCTTGTGTGGGAAGCAGTTCAAACATGCCTTTACTATGAAAAATCATATGCGTGTCCACGAAAGTGCTAGCTTCTCTTGCAGCATTTGTTTTAAATCACTGAAATCAAAAGAAACACTCCAAGCTCATATGCATAGACATTATAATATCTGTAATTTTAACTGTGAAGATTGTGGAGACACATTTGTTACATCTGCAGAGCTACACAATCATAGAAAGAAACACAGCATAGAAAAGAAATTACAGTGTCATTTGTGTGTATACAAAACGCATACAAAAAAAAATCTAATAATTCACCTTAAAAGGTAAAATGAAAACATTTATATACCAAACTAGATCACTTCCAACAGAGAGTAATCTTTGAATTGTCTTTTATTTACACTTTATAATTTTATTTCAGACATTCTGGTAACAGAACATTCAGATGTGATCTGTGCCATGTGGGATTCTACACACAAAGCAATCTTCGGCGTCACTTACGTGTACACACAGGTGACAAGCCATACTCATGCCCAACTTGTGCACAGAAGTTCAGTTACAGCCCAAGTTTAAACAAACACATGAAAACTATTCATGGAGTTGACTACAAATGGGCAGACTGGAAAGAAACTATAGTGAAACTTACTGAAAAAACTAATGTAAATGTATCCTCATCAAAAGATAATTGAAATTAAAGTTAAATAAAAAAACAATTAAACATAGAAATTTATTTGTTAATGCCAAAGCACATACATTAAAACCTATTATACTAAAATCCTACATACCTAGATTCCAAACAACACTGTTTTGATGTCTAATGGTAAAATATTAGTGTTACTAAGTTTTAGATGTCAAATAATTTAGTTCTTACTTTAAGTAATATTAATAAATTTTAACAATTAAAGGAGTACGCACATTACACAGACTCGACACTAATCCAAGACCGTTCCAACTCCAACTTTCGGTTCAGCACCAATGAGTTGTCGACTAGGTGATCAACCACCAGTGGTTACCAGTGGGCGAAACTTTTTCAAGAACAATAAGTAACAGTGAAAAATCCAATAAAATGTTTAATAAAATGTCCAAGTTATAAGCAGTTTAAATGTGTTCACTAGACAGAGACAGACAGTACTATCAAAGTATGACGTAATTGTTCAAAACCTTCATAGTAACTTGACATCTCTCTGTACAGTGTCCGTTTAGCACGACAAGGACAGAAAATGCTCCCTCTAAAAACTTAAAAAGCGTGTATCTCTTCCATTTTTTCATTGTTTTTTTTTTTTTTTACAATATTGTCGTTTCTGTACCTTCTATTAAATAATATCGAAATTTTGGTACTTTTTAACGGTAGTTAACTACCAGATTGTATATACGGAATGAAGGAGGGGCACGGACGGGTGGTCCAGCAATGTGCCCCCAGTCGTAATGTCGACGCGTGGCTGATGCGTGGGCAACGAATGGCAAACGGGTCAGAGATGGTCATAAGAGTAAGATGCCCGGATCACGCGTCGTCCACTTCTTTTAAGTAAATGTTGAAAATTCCACTGTAAGGAACATAATATAAAGCTCACATTTCATTACTTCAGTGAGTCCAGTCTGTATAATGTGCGAAGTCTTTGATGTTCAATGCTGTAAAATATGTAAAAAGTAATGCAACCAGGAATTTAGTCAAGTTCATATTATAACTTCAAGTCCTTTGGACATGACGTAATTTCAAGAACAGTTTAGGGGCCTCATCATGAAGTGTGAAGATGGCTCTACATCACTGTTCCATTGTGAGAAAGAGATCGAGTGATACAAGATGTAATAACACCATCCTTCTCACACTGGTACAGTGATAGCTTAAAACTTGTACGGCGTCTAAGCACAATTAGGGTCCAAAGAGAATATATGACTAGGGTCAACAAATATTGGCTTATATCACGTCACTTACGCTTGGTTACTGTCCTTATGGCCAACGCCTTTTAGTCGGAAACGGCCTGAATGGTTGCTATGCACACAATACATGTTATTTCCTGGTTGCTTCTGAAGTTATTTAATTTGAATATCTTATGTCTGTAGTTATAATTTTTAACTAAAGTTTTCATTTCTATTAATATACTTATTTACTAAAAGAAGATACCACATTAATGCAACTACTTGGAATACCCTAATTCCCTTCTGTGAACTTAAATAGACATGAAATGTTTTCTTTTGTTACAAATTTGAAATAATACATAAATGATGTGCAACAAATACTAAATTGGTTCTAACTAAAAATAGTAAATATATTTGAATAAAAATGTCAAAATTACCAATTCATTTGTGTCATGCATCATAAATAATTGAATCTTATGTTGATACAAAGCTAGATTATTCTTATTAGTGTCTGTGGATTAAAAACTGATCATTTATTTCTTATTACTAGAAGGGTGATACGCTGAGTTCAATCCTCCTCATAATCTTCGTCGTCAGAGATGTATTTTCGCTGTTTTTTCTTCCTGGATGGCGTATTCTTGCTTTTAGCTTTCAACTTAATCTTCATTTTGACCGAGCGGTTAGATTCGCCATCCGAATCTTCCTCATCTGTTGTAGAATATATTGTAAGAATAGTTTCGTTGGCTAGGCATCAAAAAAGGTTGCCATTATACGTGTTATTGAAATAACTGAAAACCTCTTGAAAAAGTCAGCTGATCCTTAAAGGACAATGCCCATGGATGGGCCCATTTTTGGCGCCATGTTAAAACTTCATGTTATTCAAAAATTATGTCTTATTTTTTCATGTTTATTTGTTCTTTATCAACATTTCTTTCACCCTAGCATTAAAAAACATAATAAATATGTAATAAACTGAATCGTAAGTATATCCTTCATTCAAACCGAACGAAAATATTGCCAAATATCAGACTATTTCAACAAATAATCGGAATCGATTCTAAATAGCGATACTTCTATGAATTCACTTTTACTGTGTTTCAGATTACTAGACTTATCTTGATTGATTGATTTCTTATTTTTTCTTTCCACAATTTATATCTTTAGATTTCGGTTCGCATTCATAAATCCGTTAAATAATTTTCGCATGCCTACAAAAAGGCAAGATATGACGGACTTGTAATTCATTATAATATCTTTGTACACGATATCTTGTGGCGAATAAATGATTTGATTTGATTTGATTTGATTAAAAAGTATAAAAAATCACTGATATAACGTCAAATCAAAAGAAATTGCTAAACATATTTTTGAAATCTTTTTGTACATAAAAATAAGATGATTCTTTGCTTTAAAATACCTATGCATTTATTGTAAATATAGTTATAATACAATTAACTGATATATTACTTATAAAATCGATATAAATTAATACACCCAAAACTTAAAAACTTGCAATATTATTATTTAAAAAATACTACAAAATCGATTTCAAAAATCGATTAACAAAATAATTATATCTTGCAACACCATACATGGTGTCTCTGGATGTCCTTATGGGTGCGTTCAGTTATATCGCCCAACGATGCACGGAGCGTACTTATCAATCAGTTAAGGAGTTGGAAAAAAATAGATTTCTCTTAAACCAGGGTGAAAAA
Organism: Asteroscopus sphinx; assembly: GCA_949699075.1. Classification (NCBI taxonomy): domain Eukaryota; kingdom Metazoa; phylum Arthropoda; class Insecta; order Lepidoptera; family Noctuidae; genus Asteroscopus; species Asteroscopus sphinx. The sequence goes on along the minus strand of OX453003.1, from coordinate 24,771,649 downwards.
ATTAAAATCATTTGCAGAATAATAAAAGATGATTCTTGTTCTACAAAATAAGACTAAAACCGCCGTGACATAACAATTTTTTTTGAGGGGCCTAAAGCTCCTAAGAGAATGGGCAATGTCCTTTGTGTTCACAAAATGCGAAAAATGTAAGGATCAGCTGATTATGTTTTCGCGATTTCAGGGTTGTTCCCGTGATAAAAGTTGTTCATTCTGATGAGTACAATGACCCCTTAAGAGGTTTTCAGTTATTTCAATAACACGTTGTATTATGAGAATAGTTTTGTTGGCAACCCATAGGCATCTAAAAAGGTTGCCATTATATATTTACGGTTATAATAAAATTGCAAGTTACTAACCTTTATCATTATCATCGGAATCGTCAGAGTTCTGTCCGCTCTCGTAGCGGCGCCTTATTTCTATGAACACGTTGCGTAGGCGCACCGAGTCTTCGTATATCAATGACTGCTCTTCATTGTACGTCTGAGCGTTGGCGCACAAAGTAAAGAAATCTCGTTCAAGGTCCGTTATGTCCATATACTGTTGGAAATTGCAAGAGTATGCGTCTTAAAATAACCATTCCCAAATTATCGACAATGATGTCGATACTCTTGTTCACGAACTTGTTTAAACCTATCGCTCTCTTTTACTAACGGTACATACAAGAAAGGGATGGCAACAATTTAAGAACTGTCAAATTAGTCGGAATTTAGATTTCCATACAAGTTTAGTCGTGATCTCGGAACGTGCCCACTAAAATACAAAGAAATGTAACACGTAAACTAATTTGACAGTTCTAAAATTGTTGCAATCCCTCTCTTGTATCTACTATTAGTAAAAGAGAGCGATAGTTTAAAATAAGTTTAGTTTGTGAACAAGAGAATCGAAACCATTATAATGCTGCATATTTTCAATCTTGAAAATGATAATTTCATTACCAAAATAAGTAATTTCATCTTTATTTACCTTGCCATCTTCAATTCTGTTAACGATTTTCTTAATATCCAGAGGCTTCTTGATAACATCATAGTAATCTGGCAACTCACGACGTGAGGGAAGCTTCATAAACGGCTCGGATAACACACGTCCAGAGCTGAAACATTTCATCAGTGTTTTGTGTACCTCTACCATGAAAGAAGACTTTTTTACTAGACCAAGGTTCCCTAAAAAGAATACTATTATGTAGGGATGTTATGGAGTTCCGTAACCGAAACTATCGGATATCCGAAATAAAAATATATCCGTAACCGTATCCGTTTCAAAAGTTTCGGATTGTTTTGTATAAGGGCGGAGTCTAAATAAAACGACAGGTTTTTGTTTCACCGCTCGCGTGCCACTTGAATCTTGCAGTTTGTTTGTTACTTCTAGTCATAACATAACCTCTAATTATTTTATTATTTTAACGCATTTTACGCATGCGAAGCGAATTCTAAAGATATAAATTGTGGAAAGAAAAAATCGCTCACGAGCAGGATTCGAACCTGCGACTCCTGGCTCAGTACGCCAGTGCTTTAGTCACTAAGCTACCGTGAACACTGCTCGTGGTATCGAAATTATCCTCCACTATACGTCTTTGGGTGACGTCAGCGATATCTTATTAAAAAACATTGTTCCTTAACCGACTCGACTAACTTTACAGTTAAATCAAAGTCGTATAGATATGCCTACCCTTACAATTTTTTTTTTTTTTCTTTCTTTCCACAATTTATATCTTTAGAATTCGCTTCGCATGCGTAAAATGCGTTAAAAAAAAATAATTAGTAAGGGTAGGCATATCTATACGACTTTGATTTAACTGTAAAGTTAGTCGAGTCGGTTAAGGAACAATGTTTTTTAATAAGATATCGCTGACGTCACCCAAAGACGTATAGTGGAGGATAATTTCGATACCACGAGCAGTGTTCACGGTAGCTTAGTGGCTAAAGCACTGGCGTACTGAGCCAGGAGTCGCAGGTTCGAATCCTGCTCGTGAGCGATTTTTTCTTTCCACAATTTATATCTTTAACATAACCTCTTTCATAACCTATAAATGAAACCAAATTATTACATACTATTTGTGTCAATCAATCTCTTTTTTTGTGTATTTATGTTACTTCAATCTAATATCCGTAACCGAAACTATCCGGAACTAACTGATAATCCGAAATAATTACATATCCGTAACCGTATCCGAAACCGATATAATTTTATTCCTATATCCATATCCGTATCCAGATCCGAAATATCATAACCATAACATCTCTACTATTTTGGTACTCTCGCAGTTGGTAGTAAGCATCCGAAATTATAAAAAAAATAACTAAATTATTTGTCAATGCAAAATATGGCTGTAACAGTTAACACGGTACACGGAATAAAAAAGAAGAGGGCATGGGTATTACGATTACTTAGGACGAGAAGAAGTGTCGCCAAACTCACACATTTACAACTGAAATAGTCCATTACAAAAAACAACAAAAAACCACGACGTGATTGGGTCCCAATTTAGAATTCAAACTGGGCCTAAAATTGACAGTGTTTATTTAATTCCATCTTAATACGATGTTTTAAGATTTGTTTTTAACAAACATGTCAAAATCACTTAAGCCGTTCTTCCATTCTAATCAAATCGTAAGCAATAACTAGCGAGTTCAACTACTCGAAGCCAGGGGGCACTATATTTAAAGTACGCTATTTTTTACTAAATTACATTAGAAATAGATATTTTATTCGCATGCATGCTGGGTAGCATAGCAGATAACTATTGCTGGCAATAACCAATGAGTTCAATTACTCGACGCCAGAGGGTGCTAAAATTACATTACGCAATTTTTCACTGACATTAGAAATAGATGTTTTATTCGCATGCATGCTGAGTAGCCTGTCTACTACGGGAATGTAATTCAGCGAACCAATGACTAGTCGTTCGCCTAACCATACATTGCTTTTTTTTAAAGTATCGTAGCTTCGGCAAAGTGTGACGACAGTAGGTATGAATGATTTGGGGTCTTTCGATACTATCGATTGTTAGGCAACATTAATGTGTAGCAGAGTTTGTTAGCAGCCTGAAATAAAGATTTATTTACTGTAATTTACTCACTCATCTGTATAATCACTAATTTTCTTCATAATATTCTTCAAACGCTTTTTCAGTTGGTTGATTTCTGTTTTACTCTTCTTTTTAGAGGAAGTCGGCACTTCTTCTTCATCCGACTCCTCTTGGCGACTAAAAAATAGTTGCATTTTTAATATTTTTACAAACAACAATTGGTGAAGATAATACTAATATTTTCTATGAAGTAGTTTTATTTTATTAGGAGTATAAGAAAAAGCTGCATTTTTTTATTACTGTGATGGTCCTTCGGCGAACCTTAATGACGGTGTGCCGTTGTCATCTGTCAGCTGATTAACTTTTTTGTACAAAGACTTTGTATTGTTAACTTAAGCGATATTTTGATTACAAAAGATACTATGTGAAAAGTGGTTGACTTTTTTTAGGCTCATCTATCAATGAGTTAAGCTTCGTGCCCGCAGCGGCTGCAGCCTTTATCTTACCGTCGCTTACGCCCCTTCTTCCGCTTCTTATCGAGCGCCTCATCGTCATCGTCTTCCTCCTCTTCTTCTTCGAACTCGTCGTCGATGGCCTTCAGCCATTCCTTCTCAGTGAGCGAGTCCGTGTAGTCCACCTCCTTGCGTTGTCGCGACCCGCGGCCTAGAGTCTCGTCTTCATCTAAATAGTTCCAGCCTTGACCCTAAAAGTATAAATACGGCCATGTAGTTTCATATAATATGTAAAAGGTTTAGTAGGCCTCTGACTTATAAACACTCAAAAATTTATTTGTACATGGCTCATCCACGCTAATAAGAATTGAAAAAAATAATTGTACCTAGGATGGAACCCTGCGGAACGCCCACTGTAACCACCTTTTGGATTCCAGTAATGTCTGACCAATTTACATGTAATCGAACATCTGTGATAGAATTCATCATTTTTTGAGTAGTTATGTAGAGACGCGGTAGATGATTTAGATGTATTCTTCTGATAAGTTATGGTGAAAAAAGTCAAAGGCTTAAGACAAATTACAGGTATCCCTCGACCTCCCTAAAACTGCCCATGTATGCTTGTCGGAAGTATTCAGGATCGAAAACCTATCTTCGATACGTATAGTCAATACAGTTTGAAAAAGGCTGAGCTGATCATGAGACAGTATGGCCGAGATTTACTTAGCACGTTCTTAGGCTAATACATGTGTCCACCTCTGGCTTGCAATTGTAATTTGACAGATACTGTTAAGCCAAAGCACGTGTTAAGTAGATTCTATTAATCTCTTCACTTATGACTTACCTTATTGCAAACGACCTCGTCTTCATGTTTGACGAGCCAGTCTGGCAGCTCTGACTCGTCAATCAGACGCGAATGCGTCTCGGTTTTCTTGCGCTCAATATCGATTTGTTTAAAGATCTCTAGTTCTTCTTCTGAGCGGGCAATCATCTCGTTGATTAGATCATCGTCTGGGAGCTCGTTCTCTTCCTAAATGTTTTTATCTTTGTTTTATTTATGTCAAGTACAGGGAGTTATAATATTTAATAAAATATTTGGTTGACTTTAGTTTTATTTTACAAGTGCGTTAATTAATATTTAGAAAATCGTATAGTTTGTACCCAGCAATGTGTAGGTAGAGGCTAGGCATTACAATTTAATTTTTTTTTATACAAACATATTCTTCTTATACAAACCTCTTCATCGTCTCCGTCTTGATGCAGGATACTTTGAAGGAACTGTTGTCGCTCAGAGCCCGTCGACTTTTGATCGAACATACCCGCTTGGATGACTTTCTCGTCCATGTTTAGCTTATACCTTTGAATAAAATAAGATAATATTATTAGTAGATAAATAAAAAAATCTCTATAATGTGATAATTACGTTGTGTTATTAGTGTAGTAACCCATTTGTAGTTCTTTCTCGTTGTACTGAAATGAATCAGTACATTTAATGACAAGAATCCTGGTAACAATTAAAGGCTTATTATAACATAAATGGATATCTTTATGACAAATTTAATGTACAGTCGACTGCATGACAGTGGTAACACTGCAATTCCAATTCGAAAACCGCCCTTACTGCTTACGAAATAAAGATGCTGCTAATGTCAAAGTGTTACCACCGACGTGCGGTTGACCGTACAATCATTAGAATTATTAATAGATTCAAATAAAATTATATATTTTTTCCCTATGACAATGTAAATTCTTTTGACATTAAGTTTTTTTTTTGAATTCATAATTGTTTTTTTTATCATGTAACTATTGAATATTGCATGCGGAACGGCGGAGTACAGTTACACAATAATGTTTCTTAAACATAGCTATATAACAACTGTTTGACCTATATTCGCAATAAACGATTGGTTTGAAAATAATTAGTTACAAGTAGGGTAAAGATATCGAAACGAATGTATCGATACTGTACTCGATACCAGTACCGCTTCAAAAGTATCGATGCCAAGATAAATATAGAAACAAATGTATCGATTCCATAAGGTATCGAATACTTTTTGCAAACTTTAACTACACTATGCCCGCGACTTCGCTCCCGTGGTTTTTTTTTCATAAAATACATGCCAGTTCATTAGCTTTTAAACACAAAAAGTTTGATCAAAATCGGTATAGTAGATCTTGCGTTGTGCTCGAACAAACAAACAGACATACATTTATAACGAAACATTATGGTACCATAGAGCGCCCTAGGTGTTCGCCTATATCAGTGGTTCCCAAACTTATTTTGTCTACTCGAAAGTCGAGCGTTCAGTCGGCGTCTAAGAGTCCTCCTAGCTAGATGAAATTACAAATCGCCCCCAAAGCCTTTACACAACGCCCCCATTTTTTTTCTGGGTCTCTAACCGCCCCCCTTTAGGCCTGCAGCGGCCACAGGGGGCGTAATCGCCCACTTTGGGAATGGCTGGCCTATGGACGGGCCGGCCCTGATCACATTCTAAGACTTAAATAGTTAGTAGTGACTTATTTATGTCAGTCATGTGTTAAAAGAAACATAAATTTGAAAGTATCGATTCCTGGTGTAGTTTCAAAAACGAAGTATGTATTCGACTTCAAAAATACTCGGTATCGAAACAAAAGAATCGACACCAATGAGGAATCGATTCTATTTCCGTATCCCTATTTACAAGTTGATTAAAAATATACAGAATTATAATTCCGAAATTGTAAAACGAATACTAAGTCATGACGTACCTAGCTGCGGCAAGAATTCTCTCTTCCACCGAGTTGACAGTCATTAGTCTTAGCACGCGCACCTCGTTACGTTGTCCGATACGATGCGCACGATCTTGAGCTTGGAGATCCTGTAAAAATCACAAATATGGAAGGAACACAGTGAAATTTAATATAATTATGTTGTTACTAGCTTTTACCCGCGGCTCCGCTCGCGTTAAATTCTGATAACCCACGTCAGTCCAGTTCACTGTCCCACTTTCCCACTGCCCAACTGTCCCACCCCACTGCCCCACTGTCTCACTATATCACTATCGTCCCATGTCCTGTCCCACTGTCTCACCATCTCACTATATCACTATCGTCCCGTCCCATGTCCTATCCTATGTCCCGTCCAATGTCCCGTCCTATGTCTCGTCCCATGTCCCGTCCCACTGTCCCGTCCCATGTCCCGTCCCCTGTCCCGTCCCCAGTCCCATCCCCTGTCCACTCCACTTCACCGTACATTACTATCTGCTCGTGCATATGCGTAGAAGCTTCGTATCTGTAGGGTGAGGATGCACTCCACTAATTATTTTTTATATTTTTTTCTTTCTTTCTTTCTCAAAACCCATACCAGTTTTTAAGTATGATCATCAGGTTTCATACAAAAAAAAATATATATCAAAATCGGTCCAGTAGTTTTTGCGTGATGCTGGAACAAACAAACAGACATCTACAATTTTATAATAGTTAAGATTATCTTCACGCCTATTTTTATTTTACTAAATAGAATTGTAAGCAGGATGAAAAGAAAGCATTTTTATGCTTAAACTATGCCCTAAGATAGCAAAACTCACAATATTAGAAAATATTATTGATCATAGCTTCCTGCCGATATGCAGTTTTTCTTATTAGTAATTAAGAGGAAATACGGGTGGTCTTTTCTTCACAAAAACGCTCTCGACTGTTTTCTTTCTGGTTTATAAGCCTAGAACAATGATGTTTTATGGTAAAGTAAATATCAACTTTTTGTATGTCCCTGTTTTCGTTGAAAAATTATTTCTAGAAGCCCTCAAACATTCTCAAAATTGCCTATTTATTTATTATATTCTTTATTGTACATACACCAAACGAAAACAAAGACAGTAGTTTACAAATACATTATGTAAGTACAACGCCTGGGGTGCTGGCCGGAAAACCTCCACGTGTGCCTGACGGCTGCTTGTGCTTCTGGACACGTCTGGAGGGATCGGCAGTTGTTTGGCCGGTGCATCCTGGGCACGGGCAATAAAATCCTGCCGAGGGATTAACCTTCGGGGGCTTTTATTGCCTGTGACGAATATTCTGGCGCGGGAGGGGCCCGTTGTGGGCCAGTAGGGAATTGCTCCACGTGTCCCTCTGATATCAGCAGAGGGCACAGTGGAGGAGCAGGGGCGGGCCCGGTGTGCACTCACCCTGCCACTGGGCAGGCAGCGGGGGGACTGTCTTTCCCTGCCCCGTCGATCTCGTAACCCCAGGAGTGCCCGCTGAGTAGTGTTCTCGCGCCTCTTGGGACCGAGGGTCTTGGCTTCACCGCCCGGACCGCGAGGAAGAAAACCTCTATAAAAAAATACGGGAGGTAGGGCCTGCGAGCAGCAGACTCGGGGTAGTCAGCTGCCCGACCAGCAGCTGGCGTAGCTGGCACAGCCTGCGTAGTTGGCGCAGCTGGTAAAGGCCCATGAGGTGAGGTGGCGTGCAGTGTTCCGTGTGCGCCACCTAGGAGGGTGCGGCCGACGTTAGGCTGCACGGGGAGGAGGGGCTCGCCTCTTGTGGCGGGCCAGGACCTGTCGGGGGTGGTTGTGTGAATACTCACGGGTTCCCACGCCCCCGGCTAAGGTAGTTGAAGGAACACCGTGGTGGTTTTAGTCGGTAAGAGTCCGACACTGGCTCCGCCTACCCCGGGTGGAGTGCGTCCATGAGGATTTCCCCACGGCAAAAAAAAGAAATGTAAGTACAATGCCTTGTGCTTGCCCTTATCGCACAAGGCAATCTCTTCCAGACAACCTTTAGACCGCTATCTACAGAGACCTAGTGTATACATTTGACAATTATTAATGAAAAACCGGCCAAGTGTGAGTCGGTCTCACGCAGTAAGGGTTCCGTACCACCCATCGACCTGATAGATAGATAGAATATACTTTATTGTACACCATGAAAATAGTAGTAAACAGGAACAACGTATAAACGTACGTACGTGGGGCTGATACCCCACATAAACTGATTTAATTTACGAGAGTTAATAAGAAGACATCAACGATCGTAAGCGAAATGGAAAATGTCTGCGAATTTTTACATCTCTTTCATACGTATAGGTACCACCACATATATCTACGTTTGCCATGTTTTTAGTATTTGTTGCTAAACTACATAGTATGCACTATAATCAGGCCAAGTTTGACGCTGGTATGTATTACCGTTTTGAAGATAGAGCAGGAACAAAAATGTTGAAAAAAAAAAAGCATGTTTTTAGAGGTTTCTTGTATGGGGAACCCCTTTGGTTTTAGACTTTTTTATTTTTAGTATTTGTCGTGATGGACACCATAGTAACACATATTCTGTGAAAATATGAACTAGTTATCTATTACCGTTACAAAGATACAGCCCTGTGACAGACAGACGGACGGACGGGCAACGTAGCGAGAGGCGTAGCGGTCCCGTTAGCACCCTTTGGGTACGGAACCCTAAAAAGGAAAAACATAGCGACACAGTAAATATTTTTCTTATTCAGTTTATGAAATATATTTTAAATTGGTCCAGTTTCGGAAGAGAAAATAGTCGAGAGCCAAATCACAAATTATGACTTTTTACTAAGGCTATTCAGTCTGAGCTGCAGTTGTCCTTATCGCACTTATTTGATGCCAAGGGTTCGAAAAGTGACAGCGTATAGTTTCTTCAAATACCTAATTTTTAAGTCTCTCTGCCCGAATTTCCTCTTAAGAATTAGCAGCTGCTGTTTAACTGTCACAAATAAAGCAAAACTATTGAACAGTAACAGTACCTGATGTGGGTTCCAGTCGGAATCGAATATGATGACAGTATCGGCGCTCTGCAGATTGAGTCCGAGACCACCGGCACGCGTCGACAGCAAGAAGATGAAGTAGTCTGAGCCCACGTCGTTGAACTTCTTGAGCAGTTCACCACGGTCTTCTGCTTTTGTCATACCGTCCAGCCTTTACGACAATTATGTAGTTAGGGGAATATGTTAACCATGAAACTGATAGAGGTACGATTTGGCAAGAGCATGCGACGTCGATGACGTAGACGAAACGCTTCCTGAGACATTGAAAGAATAGTGGTGGAGTTTGTCTTTCGTTGCGTGTTTTGAAACCGGGGGGCTTGTAGCGAAGCAACGACTGCGCGGATTGTACGATCTGCAAGGTTTAGCTGCACTTGCCGCGGTCAGTCTGTGGACGGGTGACCGTTTCGTTGCACATCGGGACCCCTAAGTGCCTCGGAGAGCACAGTTGTCATACGAATATCTATGGCAGTCGTTACGGATAGTCAGAAGCCTGAAAGTTTGACAACTGGTCTAACCTCCGAATGTCGGTATTACCCAGTAACTGGGTTGCGGGGGTCTGATGGCAGTCGCTCCGTGTAAAATACTGATGTTCAGCCGCATCTGGCTAGACTGGAAGCCGACCCCAATATAATTGGGAAAAGGCTCGGAGGATGATGATGCGTGTTTTGAAACTACTGTCAGGTTTTTACAGGGTAAAAATGTTAAGGCTGAACTGTCATCGGTGCTGAAATGAGCTGTCATTGCTTAGTGCTTCTCGCTCATTTTCGGGATAAAGCCAATATTACATATCGAATAGGAATTAATATGGGAAAGTTACAGGGAGTCAGGGAAGACCCTCAATCGAACTTTACGAATTTCAGATGTCGAGTGAATTATTTTCGTGTTTTTTCCGAATCAAGGCGAGAAACAATCATTTTCATTGATAAATAAAAAATATAAGAATAAATGATATCATAAAATGACAGAGATAAAAGTCAGAGACTCACCTCAAATACTGGAAAGCTCTCCATGAAAGGTAGTCTTCAATAATAGTCATGCACTGGGTCATTTGACAGAACACTAGAACTCTGTGCCCCGTTTGTTTGAGCTTCGGCAAGATACGGTCCAGGAGCTCGAATTTACCAGAGGCTCGGTATAAATCAGGTCTGTGAATAAAAACAATGTTCAGGAATGTGTTCTGGGCATCTGAAACTGAAATCCTTACAACGTTAATAGTCTCTTTTATTACGTCCAGTACGTAAGCTGTAGGTCTCGGTTGTCATACGTATATCCATGGCAGTTGTTACGGATAGTCAGGAGCCTAAAAGTCTGACAACTGGTCTAACTTCCGAATGTCAGTGTTACCCAGTAAATGGGTTACGGGGGTCTGATGGCAGTCGCTCCGTGTAAAATACTGATGTTCAGCCGCATCTGGTTAGACTGGAAGCCAATCCCGATATAATTGGGAAAAGGCGACGAGGATGATGTCATTATCTTTCTACATGATTTATATGTGTTTCAAGAGATGTTCTAAATTATGAAGTTAAGTGCATGTTATATGCATTTCCCATTTTTAAATACCCAGCGGGGGGAATACTCTTTTCCAAGAAACATTTGTGAATAGGTTTTAATATAAAATCTTACCCTGATACAACTCCACCGCCGGTTCCAATGTGGTCGCAGAACTTCTCCTCGATGTGTTGGAACATGAAGGGATGGTTGCAAAGCTTTCGCAGCTGCACGATCGTGTTCATCAGCGCTTTAGCTCCGCCTTTACCCTTGTTGCCCTTCTCAGAGCCGTCGGTGAGAAGGACTCCTTTGGACTGCATATGTCTGCGCAAAAATATAACCTCTGTATCACATCGACGTTCCGTGTGGTGCCGGACGTAAAGAATTGCACCACCCAAAAGAAAGAAAAAAAAGAATTGCGCCAAATAGTGATGCTTGCATTGCTGTGTTTCGGTCTGAAGGGTACGGGTGCCGGTGAAATTACAATCACATGAGACTTTCTACCTTCATGTCTCAGTTTGGCGAACCGACTTGCGGTACCATTTAGGTAACAGCCTAGGTGGTATTGCAGTTGTTATGGGCAAAGGTAACCACTTAACATCAGGTGGGCCTTTAGCTCGTTTCGCCATCCTATACCATAAAAATTAAAACCCTTATCTCTTCTCGTGGGTGTCGTAAAAGGCGACTAAGGGATTCACCAGAGGATGGACAGCAGCTACTTTATAATTTTTTATACGCGATGTAATCCGGTAAAACTTGTTTTATTATAATGTGTAGTATTTGCGAAAACCTAAGAAATTCATAATCAATTACAGCAATTTCTTGTTTTTCATTTCAATGCCATTTTAAATTTACCAAAGCACATTTTACAAGTAACTACTTATGACTTACTTGTATAACACTCGCTGCAAGCCGCTCATGTCGCATTTGATAATGTATTCCACCTTGTCGGGCAGTTGACTCTCCACCTCTTTCTTGAGCCTACGCAGCAAGAAGGGACGCAACACTTTGTGCAGACGACGGATGATAAGGATTGTCTCTTCCTCATTCAGTTCCACCTGTACATATTTACAATTTAAACGGAATTACTATGGATTTAGCGACAGTTAGTTGATAATTCATTAAATAAAATAATGATGTAGACAAACTACTCTTTCTCTCCACAAAAAATGGCAAAACTAACAGTAAATCAATATCTTTAAGATCGATTATATTAGATTCAATCATCATCATCATAATTTCAGCCGAAAGACGTCCACTGCTGGACATAGGCCTCCCCCAAACATCGCCACAACGACCGGTCCTGCGTTTTCCGCATCCAGCGGATTCCCGCGACCTTCACCAGGTCGTCGGTCTACCTTGTGGGGGGCCTACCCACACCCCCTTCCAGTACGCGGTCGCCACTCCAGAACTTTACTGCCCCATCGGCCATCCGTTCTGCGAGCAATGTGCCCCGCCCATTAGATTCAATATTGATAAATTATTCGATTTGGAACTTCAAGCGCGTTGTGCAGGGGTGGATTCAGAGTGGGAGGGGGGGGGGGGGGAAATGGGGGCATCTGCACCTAATGCACAGATGTGACAGTGAACACAAACCTTTTTTCCAATAGTAGCGAAAGGCGTATTAAAACAATACTCCTGAAGGACAAACTCTTGAAGATCGACGACAGAAGGAAGTTGAAAGTAAGGCCCACAGTTCGGCAATTCTGCAGCGGTGTGCTCGTTAGTAGTAAGCGATATGACGCGATGTAGTATATGTTTAGATCTAGAATAATAAAATAAATCGAACCTTCTCTCCAGTGGTAGCGAACGGCGCGTTGAACCATTGCTCAAAGGTGGAACAACTCTTGAAGATCGAGGGCAGCAAGAAGTTGAGTAAGGCCCACAGTTCGGGCAGTTTGTTCTGTAGCGGAGTGCCCGTGAGTAGCAGGCGATGCGGCGCGATGTAGTGTGTGTTTAGCACTTGCGTTAGCTTGCAATGGTGGTTCTTCATGCGGTGACCTTCGTCGATTATCATGTATTTCCATTGCACCTAAGAGAAGTTCAAAACTTATAATAAATGGTAAAACTGAAAAGTTGTCCATAAAACGAAACATACGTTTTTTTTTTCTAGCATATAAATAATTTCAATTAGAATTTAAATAATTATTCAAACTCCAAAAGCCTGAAAAAAAGAGGGTTAATTTTGTTTTATTGTTTCTGTTTTAAAATAACACAAACATAGGTACAGTATGACACAAAAGATAAGGCGTGTTGTTAATCATCGTTCGCGCGGACACGAAAAGAAGATCGACGAAAAAACCCGAAACATGAAAAAAAATATAATCAACCTTATGCAATGCTCATAAGGTATTAAAATTGACTGCCTTGTCCTCATTTTCTGTTTCGCTCAGACACTTCCGTAGACTGCAAGTCATTGTAATGGCAGCGGCTGAGACTTGGCGCGCAATGATGGTGTTTTCTGACTGGTCAACCAATTTTCCGCATATTTTAATTGTTCACCTGCGCAGGTACATCGGTGGGCCATATAAAATGTGTACTACTGTACTGCGTGCAATATTTCAATAGACGTTCAAAGTGATAACGAGATATTACAAGATTAAAACAACAACAAAAAACCTCATTTTATTTGCAAGTACCTTGTTGGGTAGGTTAAACTAAATTTTTAATCTTTTTAACATAACATGGGTACGATGATAGCAAGATAGAACGACGCCTTATGAATAAATGTAAAAGAGACTTCACCACAAAACACATGTAAATTGACAGCGAAATTCACACCATGCTACAGCGCAAATAGTGTAAATCTTACGAAGATTTGCTATGCTACGGCTCCAACTGTGTTTAATGTTGTAGCTGCGGGCTACGTTCCTGCGCGTATCACACCGCAAATGTAGCCAAGGAGGCTTGACGCGCATTTTCTTGCTCTAAAACCCTTTGATACGTCGAAAAAACCGACACCCGAGTTATAGCTTAATGTTTACAGTCATTAGTAACCACGCTTTACATTCCAACGCTAAACTGTTGGCCACATCTGCGTGCTGTGCTTATCATACTTAATACTATAAATGTGAAAGGTTGTTAAGATGTTTGGATATTTGGATTTTTGGTACTCAATCACGCTGTAAGAGCTGCCCGGATTGGGATGAAATTTGGCATACAGATAGACCATAACCCAGATTAACATACGTGTTATTGAAATAACTGAAAAACTCTTAAGGGGTCATTGTACTCATCAGTACGAACAACTTTTACTATGGGACCAACCCTGAAATCGCGTTGTCCCTACGTTTTGACGATTTATGTTAAGGTGAATGCTACGGCCTTCTTCCGAACATTTTCCCGCTAGATGGCGTTGAAGTCAACATTTTACCTTTTTTATTTTTTTGTGCAGAATTGGTCTATTACTGAACCGTAGGACCATTGTTTGCGTATAGAAAACATTGCATTCTATATAATTATGGCATAATATTACCTAAAAATTCACGTAAATAAACATAAATAACGATTCCAATATCTGTCACTTAGATTTATGAAATTCACGCACACATGGACGATAGGATTGTTATATACTAGAATGTCGGTAATGTACATAACTCGTTTTACTATAGAGACCACTAGATGGCGTTTACTTGAAAAATATGAAGTTGGAAATCTTTGAGGGGAATTTTATACCTTTATAAATATCTTATGTAAAGCAGATTTATTTTTGAAAATGAAAGGTATAGTAACAGGTGTAGAAATGTTATTCTGATATTGTAGGAAATTTAATACAAATAAAAACCATTCAAAATATTATATTTGTTTATTATTCAAGTCCCTATGCTAGACGGATCCGACATTTCCTAGCTGAATGACCTCTTGAGAAGAAATGCCGAAAGAAAATAGACTCAAGTTGTGATATTCTTTATTTTCTTTCATTATAATTTCACTTTCTTTTCTTTTACATGTGGTGTAGAAGAAGAAATGAAGGAGGCAAAAAAATATTTCAGAAGATCGAAGCACATACATTGTTTCAAAAGAGCAGCTAGTTGAGCTGGAGGCAGATTTTAGTAGCAACTGAAGAATTTCATACCTTTTTGATACATTACATTAGTATTATTTTACCTTTTTCTACATAGTGAATTAGCAACATTCATTATTTCTTAAAATTAAATGTAACAATGATTCATACACAATGATAAAAAACAGATTCTACACAAACTACAATATATTAGACTAAATAATTGATGTCTTCACTCTCTGCCTTATCTTCCTGTCTTCAAGCCGCTACAAAGGAATAAGTCTTTTTAGTTTATACTTGACACATTTTTTATAATAATGACTGCCATTATTTTCAAATTTACTTCAATATGTAATAAATTACCATCAGTGTCTCCATAACTGCTCTAAAATAAAATCTTATTGTATATTCTAATCTTGAATTGATGTTGCAGGACAATTTTTTACTAGAACAAAAGAATACCATATTTGATTACGAAGGTGATACAAGTTTACAAGTTATACAGAAAATAAATATTTTTAGTAATTTCTTGTACCTGTAATTTCATTCAAAAAGATTCAAACTTCTATAACAGTCAGAGGTTGTGACCGAAATGCAGCATATGAAGAAACACTTATCCATTTTACTGACACGCAATTGTCCTTGAACCTGAAATGAATTAAAATTATACTAAGAGAAAATAAGTTACTTAGAGAACTTATAATGTGGATATGCAACAGTATTAGTAACTTCATCATCATCATCATTTCAGCCGAAAGACGTCCACTGCTGGACATAGGCATCCCCCAAGTATGCTAGGGGATATGTCAAAATCGCCACGCTTGGCAGGCGGTTTGGCAATCGCAGTTGGTTGGATACTCGGAGAGTGCTGCTGCACATCCTCTGGTGAATCCCTTAGTCGCCTTTTACGACACCCATGAGAAGCGAGGTGCAATTCTTTACGTCCAGCACCACAGGGAACAATAGTAACTTACTTGATAGTAAGTCATGCTTTTTATTCATAACTAGACTGTTTTTATTATCCAATTTTAGAGCAAAATTATTCTTTTCTTTTGCTGCTGTCTCTAGACTTTGATATTTCCACATCAAGGACGGAAACCACTTGATTACAATGACAGCTTTCTCATCATCAATTATACCTGTACAAATAAACTTATTGAAATTATAGAAATCAAAATTATATAAATTGAAGTAATAGAGCTCCTTGTAAAAGTTCATTTGAGGAAGGAAGCTATGATGTCAGCCTGTAATTCTCCTAGTGCAGGCGTCCTGGAAGGCAGAATCGTGAACATACATAGAATCAGAATCATTTGATTTGTGTATGGGTAGATAAAGAAACTCCCTTTTTTGTCAGTTAAAACTACTGCAACACTTACCATTCCAAATTAACTAGCAGTTAGACGGTGTATAAATCATTATCATGCTGCACTACAGTAGCCACTTCAATGGATGCTATGTCTTCTGGGATCTTCTGGAATTCCGCTCACCTCTGTTCACATTGTATTTTTAATTGTGCTACATCAATATCAACAGGATCACAAGCTTCAGGCAGTTTTCTTTTCGTTGTATTTTTTTTTTATGTGTCAGGCGACTTTATCCATGCAGTTTCATGCCACTTTTGTCCAGCAGCTGTGACAATCCTATAAATATAATGAACAATTTTTATAAATATTATCAATCGTTCCGTGTGGTGTCAGACGTAAAGAATTGCACCACCCTATATCTTCTCATGGGTTTGTGTATCCACCAGAGGATGGGCAGCAGTGTTCTCTGAGTATTTAACCAACCAACTGCGATCGCCAACCCGCCTGCCAAGCGTGGCGATTATGGCATATCCCCCCAAGCTACTAGAGGGAGGCCAATGTCCAGCTGTGGACGTCTTTCGGCTGAAATGATGATGATGATGATGATTATCAATCGTTATGGATCGTCAAATAACACCGACGCGGCGACGCAGAGTTGAAGAGCAACGAAGCAACACTAAAATTATACCTACATAGCATTGACCTCTATTTCCACACAGTAATGTTATATAAATGTATGCAATAATGTAATCATCATTTCGGCCTAACGAAGTCCACTACTGGACATAAGCCTCCCCCAAGCATATGTTGGGGGGATATGCCATAATCGCCACGCTTGGCAGGCAGGTTGGCGATCGCAGTTGGTAGTTTATATTATATAATTCTTTCAGATCACTTTCACTGGCAGATGTTTTATCAAAATTGCAGTAATAATCCTTGCTTCATGTTTTCCTAATACATGAAGTGGACCGTTTCTCAAATCTGCTGCCATTGTAGGCTTGCTACTATTATACATTATAATTTTCCGTGCTACTAGAATAAGCTTCATCAGTTCTGGCTTCAAAATATTTCGCCCATAAAGAGGGAGTCTGGTATTCGCTAAAATCTGAAAAAACAAACAAAAATATTAGGTACTTACACACTGACCTTGAGATGTAACTTTACTACTATGAATTATGTAGGTAATTAATTTTATTTCTTTTTTTTAAATATGTAGCATTTCTTTTATTCAAACATTGCACACTTTTTTATCAGCACTTGAGGTAAATATATGGAATAAATTACTAATGAAAGTTGTTTATGCCACCTCAATCTACTTTTTCAAAAACAATCTTGACAACTGATTATAAACAAAGAAAATCTATCACAACTGCAATTCGATTGTGAAAGACTTTCAACACTGTTTGATACAGACACATGAGCTACAAGCTGCTTGTCTATAAATAAATAAATAAAAATTAAATTACCTTGTAAAGGGCACTGGTATAGTTCTTGATAACATGATTCATACATTCCTTTTTTTTTTATTAGATTTCCATATGACACTTTCTCTTTCAAGTTTGCAAGTAGAATGTCCAGTATTTTTTTACAGCAATTATTGTTGATGTTTCTTCTCATAATATTGACAAGTACTTATAACAATATTTATTTAGAACTCAAAGAAACAGTAATTTCTTAGTTTGTTTACCAATAATGCAGGCCTGAAAATATAAACATTATTTGAAAATTATGCTAATAATAAAAGTCAAATAAAACTAACTTTGTAGTAAAGAAGATATAAATTTGCATACATAATTGACACCTACAGATTTGATATATTTTTTTAGAGTATGACTCAGCAGTGATCAATATGTATTTTGCAATGCAAATCATGTAGGTATGTACTAAAGCTGACAATTCAAAACGGATTTATAGTTTTACACGTTCATATGTTCTTATTTGTAAAACTGCACTGACAGAAAGAGTAAAATGTATTGAAATAAATTGACAAAATAACCAGGTTGGTTTTACGTGCATCATATTTGGTACATATATAATACCATAGAAATGTTATATGTCTATGTATAATACAATCATCATTGACTTGTTCAATCAGCGGTTTAGTCTTCGTTTTTTGAGAACGCAAGAAAATGTTACGGCTGCGGCTGCAATAAGATATGCATAAACAGAGAAAAAGTTGTTGGGTATTGAATCACGAAACGAAATGGCGGGACCGGGAACTTATTTTGTCATTTCAAGTGATTTCCGATCGAACATAGCCTCCACTTTTCGAAAATGCCGAGCACAAAAATAGAATAACACTACACAC
Source organism: Asteroscopus sphinx (assembly GCA_949699075.1). Taxonomy (NCBI): domain Eukaryota; kingdom Metazoa; phylum Arthropoda; class Insecta; order Lepidoptera; family Noctuidae; genus Asteroscopus; species Asteroscopus sphinx. The sequence continues at coordinate 24,753,302 of OX453003.1, read as the reverse complement.
GTATAGTTACGAAGTTTCATCAATCCAATTATTCAATTGTATTGAAAAACATAACCGGCGCGGCGTAAATATAATTCGCACTTGCAGTCATAGATCATAGAGTCACTGACTGCGTTCGAAAATACAACTTGAATAAAAAAGGATTACAATATTTTACATAACTTTATTTTTCTGGTAGCGTTTGCTTGTTTGCACAAACTAAAAATATTGAATAACCCAATTTTACAAGTTGTTTATTATTATTGATCTATAAGATTAGAGTGAATTAATATTTTTTTAATAATTAATTAGTATGTAATTGATTTGTCTCGTTTTTTTCCTAGTTCAGAACGCACCTAAATTATTTCTCTAGTCTAGTGCTAGTGTGACACAAATCTACATGTACTACAATAATTATAATGCCTGAATGTCTGTCTGTTTTCTTTTGCATAAAAAGTATTTATTATACGATTAAATTATTTCAATAGAATAATGTCTTTGAGTTTCAATTATTCAATTATCCAGTCTCGTAGGTACCTACATGCTTTTTTCAAAATGTATATTAGGCAAAAATCACCTGTTCCCTACATTTGTGTTCACATAAATCGACAAAATGTGGGGAACATCAGATTTCTTTGGCGGTTTCATGGTTGATCCCATAGTAAAAGTTGTTCATACTGATGAGTACAATGACCCCATAAGAGGTTCAGTTATTTCAATAACACGTTGTAGATAATAAATCCATAGTTATTAGAAAAACCTCTTAAGGGGTCATTGTACTCATCAGTATGAACAACTTTTACTATGGGACCAACACTGAAATCGCGAAAAAAAACACCTATTCCCTACATCTGTGTTCACATCAATCGACAAAATGTGGGGAACAGCTGATTTTTTTTGGCGATTTCTGGGTCGGTCCCATAGTAAAAGTTGTTCATACTGATGAGTACAATGACTACTTACGTTAAGAGGTTTTCAGTTCTTTCAATAAGACTGTAGATAATAAGTCCATAGTTATTAGGATACGCGATAAACGACATTCACGCGGGCGAAATCGCGGGCATGAGCTAGTTCAGCGGTACTCTAAGTGTGTTCCGCGGAACCCTAGGGTTCCGCGATACCCCTGTAGGGGTTCCGCAAGAATTTAGAAAAAAAAAACAAAACACCTCTCTCTGGTCACTGGTCGAACGTTTTGAATCCGCCCGCCGCGCGTATACTTGTGAGCGCGCAGTCCCTTTGATAAAAGCCGCCTCTGAATTAGACGCTATAGTTGTGAACAAGCGACTTTCGGCTCTATCTTCAAAAGCATAAAGTCGAGATTGTTTACAACGCATTTTTTTGTATTTATATTTTTATTTCCGCTTTTTGTTTATCAAAGGCGCCGACTCGAGTATTTTTGAGAATGTTCGAGTTCGAGTCTAGGACTAAGTATAAAAGCGCTATTATATAAAAAAAGTCGCGCCTCGTCAGTCAGTTGACGATTAGCGTTCGGAGCGATAAGTTCGTACCTACCTACTTACAAGCTGGCTAGCCTGCTGCCTTCTTGTAAGTTCTACTGCCCGCTGTATTCTGATTGTATCAGTTTTGTACATTTCTTCTTTGGACTAAACTTTGTCTCATAAACGCAGTAACGATTGTGCATTATTTTGACCCTACCATCCTGACGTGTAACATTATTAATAAAGAAGAATGGAACGTTGGCTTAAAGGTGTTAAACGTGTTGCAACGACATCTTCTAATGACGCTGAATGTTCAAAAGCAGTACGCGCGGAGAATACAGCAATTACCGATCCAGACGATGATGCCACGACGTCAAGCTCCACGGTTTCAAAGACGAAAAAAAGGAAGTATGATGAATCATATATCAGTTTCGGATTTGTTGATTCCAACGGCTCACCTCTCTGCATGTTATGTAGTAAACTGCTTCCTAATAGTTCCATGGCACCTGCCAAATTACGCAGACATTTAGAAACTGTACACCCCGAGTCTAAAGACAAGAATAAAGAATTTTTTGTTCGTAAAAAAGAACAGTTATTGGAAAGTCAAAAAAATATGATGCATGTAACACAAACTATCAATGAAAAGGCCACGGAGGCATCATATTTAGTTAGCTATCGCATTGCACAAGCAGGTGAAGCGCACACTATCGCTGAGAATTTAATAAAGCCATGTGTGTTAGACATAACAAAATGTATGCTCGATGAAAAATCTGCAAAGCATCTTTCTACTGTACCGCTATCAAACGATACTGTTTCACGGCGAATCCATGATCTGGCAAGCTACGTCAAACAAGAACTAGTTGCACGTCTACAAAAAACACGATTCGCCTTGCAAATGGATGAGTCAACTGATGTCACTGGTCTGGCTATCTTGCTGGTTATCGTGAGATATCCATATGAACGTTATTTTGAAGAAGACATGCTTATGTGTTCACCGCTGCCCACAAACACTACCGGGGAAGAAATTTTTAATAAAATAAACATATTTTTTAAAGAAAATAATCTTAGTTGGAACGATTGCATTGACATTTGTACAGATGGGGCCAAGGCGATGACAGGTAAAACAGCAGGAGCAGTATCACGAATAAAAAGTAAAGCGCCTAATTGTAGTTCCAGCCATTGTATTCTGCATAGACAAGCACTTGCGATGAAGCAAATGCCGTCAAATCTAAAATTAGTTATGGATGAAGCGGTAAAAATAATTAATTTTATCAAATCACGACCACTACAATCCCGATTGTTCTCATTATTGTGTGAAGATTATGGCAGCAAACATAAAACACTGCTGCTCCATACAGAAGTGCGATGGCTGTCTCGGGGTAAAACTTTAACAAGGCTATTTGAACTTAGAGCCGAGTTACAAATGTTTCTTTCAGCAGATACAGTTTCTTTTAATTTGAAAGACCGTTTGTATGATAAAACTTGGTTGTTCCGATTGTCTTTTATGGCGGATATCTTTCAAAAACTGAACGAATTGAATTTATCATTGCAAGGTAAACAGACAACAGTGTTCCAGGCCTATAACAAAATAACTGCCTTCAAAAGAAAATTAGATTTTTGGATTATTTGCGTTGGTAAGAGAGAAATAGAAAGCTTTACGTCACTCAGTGAGTTTGTTAGCGATAACGACTCGGAAATGTTTCAAGATGATGTGTTTGAAGAATTGGTCCAATATCTCACTTCGATGCGTGCATCTTTTGTAAAGTATTTCCCCGAAGAACATAATACAAAAATGAAGCTGAATTCATGGATTCATAATCCTTTTTTACCCAACTTGCAAAAGCCCGAAAGTATGTCAAACGAGATATATGAATCTCTTTTAGAAATGTCATCAGACAAGTATGGAGTCACTGTTCAAAACGACGCCTCTCAACGATTTTTGGTGCAGAATCCGTGATGAATATCCAATGCTTGGCAGAATGGCTCTGAATATTCTTCTCCCGTTCCCAACAACATATTTGTGCGAAACAGGATTCTCAACCTATGCAGCCACGAAAACAAAATATCGCAATAGACTGGACGCCGAACCTGATATGAGACTTCAAATGTCTTCTATCAAACCTGATATCAACCAATTGATGAAAAATAAAAAACAGTTTCATACCTCCCATTAGTTAAGATTTTTTCATTTTTAATATCTTCTATTATTGTACTTGGCATGTGGTTAAAGTAAGTAATAATTAGTAACTGTTACATTGTACTTTTATTATGCTTATATAATAAAGAATACACTTTTAAAAACTATTGTTTTATTGTAGGGTTCCGTCAAGTATTTTGCATGTCAAAAGGGTTCCGTGACCAAAAAAGTTTGAGAACCGCTGAGCTAGTTGATTATAAGATTGACCCTGAAAAGTAATAACGTCGACTATTGTGAGTTTGTGAGGAAATTACAGAATGCTGATAGATAGTATAGTAGGTACCTACTTTAGGATATGGAATAAAATTATGATCATGATAATTATAATTAATGACGATATTGAAATAGTATAATAAATCCAAATCGAAATCAAAATAAATAATTTGTAACATAATAATATAATTCAATAATCCTACAAATAATATAACAACAGTGCAACACGCAACGAAACCGCGCGCAAAAGTTAGTGTCAAACATGAAACTTCGAAATCTAGTTATTACGCCGAGCGACACACTAAGGTCACAAGGGCATCGGTTTGGCAACGCGCCGCGTGGGAATTCCTAGAATCGTAGGTACTGCATCGACATCTGAAAAGAGCGGCAACGTCGCGTTTATTTCAATAAAATATACTACGATAATTTCATTTTTTAAGATAGCGCCATCTATCAAGTAAAATGTAAACTAACGCTGTTATGGCATCTTCTTTATATATTATCGTATGATACGTTGGTATATACGAAGATCTGTCATAATTATTACGCACACAAAGATCGAAATGCCAAATTTTGCTCGAATTTCATTATTGTTTTACTGAGTAAATACTGCAACTTATTTCGTGAAAAGATAGTATGCGGATACAGTTTTGTGTAGAAAAGTGATAAAATGATGTGAATTAAGCAAGAACTGTCTGTGAAATAGTGGACGCTCAAACGCAAAATGTATGGACGGAGCCATCGGAGCATCCACCTTAACACAAATGTAGGGACAGCTGATTTTTTTTTTGCGATTTCGGGGTGGGTCCCATAGAAAAAGTTGTTCATACCAATGAGGACAATGATCCCTTAAGAGGTTTCAGTTATATAACACACTTTCAATATCACGTTTTATAGGCTACTTTTTATCCCGGGAAGATGAACAGTTCCCGAGGGATGCGCGATAAGTTTTTCATAGATAAGCCGAATTATACGCGGGCCAAGCCGCGGGCATTCAGCTAGTTATAGCTACAATTAACGCGTTAAGACGCAGGCAAAGCCGTAGCATAAAACATACCTTAGCCAGCACAGCCTTATCCTTGATGACGTATTCATACGTTGTCAGTAACACGTTGAACTTGGTGGTTCGCATCTGCGTCTGCACGAGTCTGCGCGACTGCGGAGAGCCCTTGTATGGTACCACTGATACTGTCGGCGCCCACTTCTCGAACTCGAGCACCCAGTTCGACAGGGTACTGGAATATATACGGAAATTGTAACATAACCATAGAATATATACTAGCGACAAGAAGCGACACATAAGCATGTGTGCTCGTTAAATTTGCTCGCGGCTGTGTGCGGGTCGGGCGAGCGCGGGGGCCGTGCGCGGCGTGTGGCGGGCAGTCTCTCGGCTGCCTCAGCCAAGGCCTATTGCATTCACGCGCTCGCTCAAAGTCACCGACGAGCGAGCTCACACGTACACGGAGTTTTGCCGTTGTGACATAACACAAATATTCCTAGACAGCAGTACCGGATTAGCCTATAAGCAAATTAAGCAATTGCTTAGGGAATCACGTCTCGGGGGCACCATAAACAGTACCGAAAAAACATTTTCTAGCACATGAAAGTCAAGGCTTTTATTTTCGAAATAGAAAATTAAATAATAAATATGTAAAACGAACGATGACGCTACAAGGAGACTCGACGCTTTATCAATATTGTATCAACGCGACTCCAGCCCAAATAATTTCATTTGCTTCCAAAATGACTTTTAAGCTATTGCATAGCTTCTATCGCGGGCCTTGAGCGTGGAGACCGAATCCAGAAATTCCGTAACGAAAATAACCTAACACCCCCCACTCCGACCGGCACAGCGGTGATACTTTTTAGTTTTGCCATCTATCGATGAATAGCAGAACTTTTAATGACTTTTTGAAATATCATGCTTGTCTCTTTAGTTCTGCAAATCGCCTCTAGGTGGCATTGGTTGTATCGGCGTTACTGCGCTTAAGCTATTGCATAGCTTCTATCGCGGGCCTTGAGCGTGGAGACCGAATCCAGAAATTCCGTAACGAAAATAACCTGACACCCCCCACTCCGAACGGCACAGCGGTCATACTTTTTTAGTTTTGCCATCTATCGATGAATAGCAGAACTTATAATGACTTTTTGAAATATCACGCTTGTCTCTTTAGTTCTGCAAATCGCCTCTAGGTGGCATTGGTTGTATCGGCGTTACTGCGCATGCATAATCCCCCTCTTCGCCCCGCAATCTGGTGACTCATGCCTGCTTAGAGTTTCGGCGTTAGGGCACCTCCTCTTTGTATTTACATAAAAAATGCTATGCAATAGCTTTACCGCGGCAGTCTCCGAGTGCCACACGTCTTTTTTTTGTTAAATATTTTGAAGATTAATCGCAAATAGAATATTTTTTTTTTTTTTTTTTAGGAGTTTTAGGCTTTTTTTGTGGTCATACAAAAAAAAGCCTAAAACTCCTTTTTAAATGCACTGGTGTGATGTTTTTAAATATCCCAGAAATGTTTTGCTAACAAAGCTATCTTGCCTTTTTCGGGTACACTTAACAGCTTATCTATAAAATTATCGATGTCGCTCAACAAAATGTATGGATCAGCCGATTTTTTTCCGCGATTTCAGGTTTGAATCCATTGTAAAAGTTGTTCGATAGCATTACCTGATTTTGACAACAGTCTTGTGATCAATGGGGCAATCATGACGAGCCAGTTTCCATAATAGACAGATAAGCACGTGAAACATACACACATTGTTTTAAAAACACAATATTTTACCTGAGTGGCACAATAATAAGGAATGGTCCATTGACTTTTTTCTTCTCCATCAGATAAGTGACCAAAGCAATTGTCTGGATAGTTTTACCAAGACCCATCTCATCTGCCAGGATGCCATTCAGATTGTTATTAAACAAAGACACCAGCCATTCTAGACCCTAAAAATAAAATACAAACGATAAAGAATGTGAAAAGAATGTCTTTTTTGTAAAGATTGTTTATAAAAATATAGAAGTCGTACCTTGATTTGATATTCCTTCAGTTTTCCGTTGACCAAAATGCTGGATTGTTCAGTGACAGACTCATGGACCGTGTGAGCAATGCTGAAATGAAAATCAATTGAAATTATTTTAATCAGCTGAAAAGCACAGTTGTGAAGAACAAAATTGATGTTAAGCCAAGTACACGAAGGATACAAGAACGAACCCTAAAGCGACGCCGATTTGCTACTACAAAGCGACCACGCGACCATCGCAAGCTCGCGCGAATCCCGTTCGTAAACTTTGTTCGTGATATGGTATTATCGCGAGATCATCGCGCGAATTCTAATTAAAACATATATTCGATACCTGTACGTTTGATCGCACCTAACATTGAACAAAATTCACACTGACTTGTGATGGTCGCGTAGTCGCTTTGTATTAAGCTGCAAACGTACTGCCCGATACCTCGCTTAGCGCCTAGCGTCTAGTAAGATGCCAAGAGACATACGGGACCGGCCGCACTGCGCGCTTGGCGCCCTCGCTATTATATTTTCGTACGTGTAATTTCTCTTGGTCTCGCTAGACACCAGGCAATAAGCGAGGCGTCTGGCAGTGCATTTGCGGCCTTAGGACAACGCCAAAGTGCGCGAACGGGATTTGCGCGAGCTTGCGATGGTCGTGTGGTAGACTTGATAAGACTTGCCGCCAGGCGGCAGCTATCGCTTTCGCCCAAGGCATTTCTTTACCGTCCGATGCCATCGAACGCTAACTATAGCGTAACCACTAGGTTAACCTGAACTTATTTTTATGGCAGTTGACATGGATTTATTTAGATAGCCTTGGGTTAATATACGCACTAACGCGCGTTAATAAATTCGGGCGGCCTTTAGAATTCGATAGCCAAAATAAAAACCGGCCAAGAGCATGTCGGGCCATGCTCAGTATTATAGGGTTCCTTAAGTAGGTGTAATTACAAACGAATCAAATCGAATATTAATCATGGCTATTTTAGTTTTTGCAATAATCGGCAGCATTCGCGACTCAGAGCGTGTTGTTAGTAGCGCCATCTAGCGATAAATTCAAGAAGCCAAATTTAAGACGTTTGTCATTTCAAAGTTACTTTTTGTGATTTTTTCAAATAGAAAGTAGCTAAAGGAGCATTATTTGCTATGATAATTTTTCTCTAAGGTCAATGACCTTTGAACTAGGACGTTTTAAGTATTTTTCAGTTTTCTCTCTATAACTCAAAAAATTATAATCACATTATACTCGAAATAATTTTAAAAGAGAGTTTTCACAAAGGTCTATCAATGTGGAAGATTATAAGTTTCTACATTGCATAGTTTAGAAATGGCAGGGGGGGGGGACACATTGCAAGTCACTTTGGCGGGCTATATTTCGCAGATGGTACACCTGATAAAAAAGTGGTGTATCAAACATTACCTTCATTTTAGTAGACCTATTCAATGATATCCCACACGAGGGGGAGCAGCGAAAAAAATTTTTTTTTCTCCATTTCACATGTATGGACACCACCCCTAAAATACGGAAAAACGATTCTTTTATTCTTTTAAAATTGAGATCTATATGTCGACTATTTTTTAACAAAATTTCATTTACTTATGTTTATAACTGTAGAAGTTATTAAGCTGTAAAGGATTAGGACAGACGGACAGACGGACAGACGGACGGACATGACGAAACTATAAGGGTTCCTTGTAGGACTTCGGAACCCTAAAAAAGAAAGTAAGAAAAATGGTTTATTGACTATAGTCAGAGGCACACAATAACAATCATATACAATTTTATGATCTATAATACAACTCCTAAAAGTATAATTGTGTGCCTCACGGCTGCGCCAAATAGGCTCAGTTCAGCAAAAAATGCCAGACAACTAGTGTCTGGCGCTAATAAATGGAATATGGTAAACCAAACATACCTATAGTACGTCTGTTCCTCAGTCTTGTACTCATCGTCCTCGACTTTGGCTTTCTTAATCATTTCCCGCGTTTTCTCCTCTTCAGTCTTCTCTCTGTCACTCCTGTCGTCTCTGTGGCCTCGCCTCTTTTCTGTTAACAAAACAGGGCATGGGACTTTGTAGCTAAGTATAATAAATACAAAACATTACAATTAAAAAAAAATGTATTTGTATGTGTATTTTTTTCGTTTTGAATGTTTGGTTTTTGTCATTACTAACCTTTAGGGTGGCAATATACATGCCGTTTCGACCCGGTCCGTTAAGAAAATAATGAAACGGAAGGACAGAACCCGCCCAAGCCCGTTCCGTTAAGAAAGGCCGTTATTCAAAGTCAAAGTCAATTTTTTTTATTTCGAATACGCATTTACATGCACTTTCAAAACTTTAATTATGAGTCTAGTTGCACGGTTCCAAAAAGTTGGTCCTATGGAGAAGAGCCGGCATGAAACTATGGACCATGGATATACTCTTTAAGGAAGAGGCGTGACTTACATAGTTTTGTCATTTATCGCCACAAACAACCCATTGGGGGTCTTATCCGTTACATATAATAAACTTGTGGTCAGAGTTAACAATCCAGGATACCATAGACAATATTAGTGTATTGGGGTGCATTAAAAGAGCCTCCACGAGTGGCGATATTCAATTGATCGTTCGGCGCACCCTGGGCAATCAGCCCCGCTACCAACCTGCTTGAATCTGCAATCTGCAAGAAGATTATGTGGCTAAAGTCGATACGATAGAAGAATTGTATTAACTATTGCAAAGAGTATGCTTTGACAAACTATACGGCAGTATCTCTATGTAGTCTGTGGAACAAACTGAAAATCAATCAAACTTCAAAAACAGTATGTGTGTGACGATGCACCAGTTTTCAATTATTTTCTTAACGGACCGGGCGAAAACGGTATGTATGTTGTCGCCCTTAGTTTCTGAAAACTGATCAACCCAAGAATGTACTAAACAACTGCTAGATCTCATGTCAAGTGTTATGATTGGTTTTTAGTATTTTCGCAGACTAATTTACAGGAGCTGACATTAGATTTGACCACAGATGAAATTGATCAGCCTTCTAGGAACCGGGGGTAAGGATAGCAAAAAAAAGGCGCGAAGCGATAAACTTGTCTCGGTAAGTATACCTAGAATAATTCAATGAAACGAAAGGAAAGTACTAAATAGTCGCAATTATATACCAATTTTGAATAGTATTCAAAATCGAAAATGAGAGAAAAACTAAATATTAAAAAGACTGATTTTCTCCCCACTTTTTGTTTTGGAAGCATAACAATACTTATTTTCGCATTCTTACCATCATCATCTTGGCTGTCATCTCCCGAGTCTTCTGAGTCGGACAGCACCTCCCAGCCGGGATGCGTCTCCATCCAGTCCTTCAGTTGTGATAACAGCGGCGCTTCTTCTCCTCGCAATATCTATGTACCGTTAACAAACACGCTTGCAAAATACAGTCGCTAATCACCATGATTCCAAAACTGACTGTTGATCGAAGTATGTACTTTTTAACACACATGATGATGATGCTGATCCACTTATTATTTTTAAAAAAATCGCCTTATGGCACTCGAAAAATTGAGGAGATAATATAATATATTTGTTTATTTTATATATTAGGGACCAAAAACAGAACTTTTAATAAAATAAATATAGCTAAAGTTCACTCACTTCGCCTGTCTTGGGGTCCATGACGTTAACGCGCGAGTCTGACGTTTGAGAGCTGTCATCCATAGCATCGATCTCGCCGCCTTCCAACAGCTTCTTCTTTCTCGACTTCTGCATACGAAGTATATCCTTTTTTTAATATTGTAAAACCATCCTTACTCAAATCGAATGAAGATAAACATTATATTATATAACTTGCTGTAAGAATATAATAACATAACCAATTATTTTTTCTAATGATAACAATAGAAAAAAATAATTTATTTTAGAAATTGGTGGTTTACCTGGAGTATTCCCATCTGTCCCCGAGTATCTGTCCCCGAATGGAGACAAATGGGTATTAAAAGTTTCATCTGCCCTTGAAATATTTTTTTATTAGTGTCTGTTCCTGAACCTGCCTGCCCCCGAAAATAGTACTCAGTTTTCATAATAAAATTTTATTTGACTGTGCTATGGGTTCTAGGCAATGGACTACACACTTACACACACTACACACTTTTGGTCTATATACTTATATACTTTTTTTTGTAAATACATCCTTATAATAATAAGGAACACCCTGACCAACACAAACACTTATTTTCATCACACAAATATTTGTGTCCTGTGGGAATCGTACCCACGACCTCGTGATCAGCAGTCCGACACTCGAACAATTAGACCACAGACGTCGTCAGATAAAACTTTTATTTACCATCTGTTCCCATTTATATGTTCGGGGACAGATAACGCGAAAATTCCCATCCCTCCCCGTTTGGGGACAGATGGGAATACTCTGGTTTACCCACCATCAATTTCCAAAATATGATTAATACCATACAATCGTCGGTGATACTGCAATAGCACGTAATAGGCAGCTCCATACAAAATATGTTTCAACAGACCCTTTTTCTGCGTTCCTCTTCTTGTTGTTTTTTGCGTTGCTCCTGCTTGTGTTGCTTGACCATCTCCGTGAGGCTAGCGATGTACTCGTCGGTCTGTGACAGAAGGAACGCCAACCGCTTGTCTTTCTTCTGGTCGATAAGCTTTCGGTAACCTTCTTCGTCTTCCGCCATCAAACTAGAATTAAAGTAACATGTAGATGTAGATACAGCCTTATGTCAGTACTTGCTGTTCCCTACATTTGTGTTCACATGAAGCCACAAAATGTAGGGATCAGCTGGTTTTATTTTTCACGATTTCAGGTTTGGTCCCATTGTAAATGTTGTTCATAGTTCATACTGATGAGTACAATTACCCCTTAAGGAGTTTTCTGTTATTTTAATCATTGTATGTAGAAAAAATTATACCTTAATTTTCGACATATTTTTCCAATCGACACTATTCCGCGCTCAAATCGAAATTGCATGCGGTGAAGTGATGCACCTAGCACGGCAGTGCCCATCGGTCGCAGTTTCTACTCTCTCTGCCTATTGTACTAGCCAGCAAACCCCTAAACATTCAGAGCGAGCGCGAGAAATTTTACTCTTGGACGCGTGAGTTATCGTGGAATATTTTTTCAAACCTATAAACGGTCAGAGCGTGCGCGAGAAATTTTACTCTTGGACGCGTGAGTTATCGTGGAATATTTTTTCAAACCTATAAACGGTCAGAGCGTGCGCGAGAAATTTTACTCTTGGACGCGTGAGTTATCGTGGAATATTTTTTCAAACCCCTAAACGGTCAGAGCATGCGCGAGAAATTTTACTCTTGGACGCGTGAGTTATCGAGGATTATTTTTTTCAAGCCCCTTAAGAGGCTGACAACACCTAAAAAATCAGACCTCTGCGGTCACTGTCGTTTCGTACAGAACTGAAAGAGATGCAACGAGCCGAGGGACGTCAGATACGCCGCTCAACTTGAATGAAAATTAACAATATTTTTTTTAAATAAAAAACTAAAAGCTTAGTTGAAAAACAGAAACAACAAATGTTTAGATTATTGTCTTTCTCAAATGTTTTCTTAATTTTATTTATAATATTCAGTAAATAATAGAGATTGTTTGCTTTAAAGCATGTTTTAAGAGGTTAGTTTACAATTCTTTTCTATCGAGATAACTTCAAGAAAACGTGTTTTGGGCACAATACAGTTTCAGAAAATATGATCAAGATTAACATATATTGTTTTCACTGCCACAAACTGAATAGATACAGCTAAAAATGTGTTTAAAAGAAGCCTATTTGGGGTATTTGGCTGTTGTCAGCGTCTTAATGGTCAGAGGGTGCGCGAGAAATTTTACTATTGGACGCGTGAGTTATCTTGGAATCTTTTTAAAATATTTTTTTCGTTATGTGTGTGTTACATTTTACAAAATTCTTGAATATGTCCCTCGATCATCCACATCCTGTATAATTCATAATGACTGTTTGAGGTATTATTCTAGGAGGAACCTGAGCTGTAATTGAAGACAGTCCGTAAGCCGGTCTGCGAAAAACAAGCCTAAAATTTCAAAAAATAATACTGGAATATGCCAGCATGATTGTCTTGTTCATATCTTTACTATGGCTCTGCTGAAATGATCATATTAACCTCTGTATAAAGTTAGATACATATAGTTAGCTGTAGTGATATCTCACCGTCTCATACGCTCCTTCTCAATGCGTTCTTGTTCCTTCTTCTGTTCGCGCTCGGCGTTGGCGTGGTGGTTCATGATAGCCTTGTTCATGCGAGACAACTTGGCAATGTTGTTGCGGTGATACTCCTTGAAGTCCTTAGCTGAAATACGTTACGACAACAAGATATTTAGAAATGTGAAAGCTAGGTTAGTATCTATTCTCATTTTATCTTTGAATTCATCTAGTATTTTGTTTTTGTTTGTTTTGAATTGTGACGAAGAGCATGATGTAAACTCACTTTTCCAAAAGAACGAATTTAAACGATAGACCGTGACACTTTGCTCAGATCAAGCTAAGCAAGGTCCCAAAGAACCCCATAGGGATTCTCAGTAGTGAGAGAATGACTGAGAAGGCAGGGGAGAGGTTTGACTTACCATGCTGTAGCACAGTCTGCAGGAACTCCTGGTGTTTCTGTCGTCGTTTCCTCTCGGCCTCGAGTTTCTGTTGCTTCTCTAGCTTCTCTGTGGCGCGTGCCTCCCGCAGTCCCTGTCGCTTTGTGCGTTTGTATGCCTTGATGTTCACTGCCGTCTCTAACGTAGTGTCGCGACGGACTTGGCCCAAGATCTATGGTTTTTTTAAACAAATTAGAGACAGGACCTTACTAAAGTATAAGGCCTCAAACAGCTAATTTTGATCTGAAGGATGACTTCTGAGTTCTGACACGAAGCAGCAAAATCGATATTACTACTAATAACTAATAATAAGCTGATTAAGGCAAGGCAATACTACTGCGGTTATAATTTTGCATATTCATAAAAATACCTCAGAACGTAATTGTTTTTGGAAGTTGAGCACCCGAAGAGCCCGGAGCTCGATCTGTGCTTGCAAGCGAAGGTCATCGGGCATGTTGGCCGGCAAGTTGGACAGCATATCGATACGATGGGCGATGCGCGCTGCTATCCTGTTTATACACAAGAGTTTAAGAGCCCTCTTACATTTTTCGACGAAAACAGCAACGTGAAGTGGTTTTTTGGCATTCTTATTCTATTCGATAGAAATATCTATAGGAATTTCCATTACTGAATTAGATAATTCGCGATACTGAGATCGTGTAGTACAGAGCCCACGTCACAAGCGCAAGAAAATTTAGTAGTCTCGATTTCAAGTTTATTAGATTTTTTTAAATTATTTTTTCATATAATTTTTACTATGTTGGCAAAAGTCTGAAGTTTTACGTGGTATATTTTTTGTTCCAAAACGTTATTTATTTTAGGAGAAAATTTGATGTTTAAAATACCAATTTTCTGGTTAGAAAATAGGTATTTTAATGTCTAAATGACGACTTTAAAATACCTATTTCTGAACTGGCGATTTATTTCAAGTTATAAATTTTGTATCAATGGGAACATATTCCAAATATTATGGTCTATTTATTAACAGTTTATAGCAGAAGGTAACTGAGATCCAGGACGTCAACATAACGCTTCTTAAGCTTTTAACCAACACAGCGGCGGGGAAAAAAGGTTATAAGGTTGTCTTAGACGCAATAAATGAAAATTCTGCCAACATTTGTGACTACAAAATGAATAAAACTATCATCGTCCACTAACAAAATTTAAAATAAATACTTCCATTACTGAGATCTACAACGCCAAAAAGTAGCTTAAAATGCAGATTTCTATGTTTTTTGTAATACGGCTCTTAATAGAAGTACATACAATGAAAAATAGAATAGTATATTTCCAGCATATATCTCGTGTTTAGTAGTCATCTTGAATTATGTTGATAAATATTTTATTTATGTTTTGCTCATTAAATTTTAAATTATCAAAATTCAATTAATTAATTAATTTTTATTTATTTATTTTTATTTATTTTGTTAGATAAGTTAAATGTAGTCAAAATTTTTGTTATTCTGTTGTACACTTGTTTTTATCCTCTATTAAGATATCAACATCTCTCCATCGCTCTAAGGTTTGCTTGTAAGATAACTCATTTTTGAGTTAAGCTCGCCGATGTACATAAGCTTTCCTACTGTAATAAAAATGTGTATATGTGTGTACAATAAAGTATAAATGTATTCAATAAAATAATAATAAATATATATAATTTATATATATATTCTTTAAAGTGTAGACACAACTTTTTGTACAGAACATTGCCTGCCATCTTTGTGTTAAGCCGAACTTATACATTTACCAAAAGATCGTCACGAAATGATTTTTGAATATTATTCGCGACAGTAAAACGCGATTTTATTTCGAAAATAGTTTCGCAACAATACTTTCACAAATGTAATCGTCATTATTAATATAAACGGTTTCACTCACGAAGTCCATCGGGTGTGCCCGCCTAGTTTCAAGCTCAGAGACCTTAATCATGAGCTGGTTGCGCGGTGATGTCGCTGACCGAACTGTGGAGGCCACAGCGCGCCGCGTAGCGTGTTTACAGCAGCTGTTACGCTCAGCAAAAGATACCCTCTAGGAGCACATAAGTTTTACTAGTCTGGCACACCCAATGGAATTACGTAAGTGAAACTGTTCATATTAATAATTATGAATTTAACTCACGATAGTTATTATATAAAAAAGTAATCGTCGCACGAAATTACTTGCCGACCATGTTTTCTCTCCACTGAAGAAACGTGAAAATTACTTTTGAAGACACACGAAAACGTTTTCAACTCATGTCTCTAAACTACTAAAATACCGTCGCGAAGGTTATCACTTTCGTAAATGTAATTTCGGCTTAAATCGGAGATTGCTTATCATTAATTGACCCGCATGCTAGTTTGCCCTCCGAGGTCATAAAAAAAGAGTTAAATCACTTACCTGTTCTCCCGTTCATTCAAGATCTGAAGTGGATCGATGCCTACAGGCTTGGGCATGCTGGTGATACGATTCTGTTTCGATCCTGGTATTGGCACACCCGGCTGCAAAGAATAATTTGATTTTATCATTATTTAAACAGTTAGGATGAAATTAAATACATTCGACAAATTTTAAAGGTAGATTGTACCAATAAAACTGATCAACTTTTCCTAAGAAACATGGGTCTTTAGACGAAAAAAATATTTCATACAAAAACCTAAGCGAGAGCTTTGCTTTGTTTTGTATGAAATTTTTTTTCCACCATCCATCCACCTTGAAATTTTTTCGAATATATTTGATTTCATCCTATGATGTCTGTCGACTGAAATGATGATGATGATTTGATTCATCATCATTTCAGCCGAACGACTTCCACTGCTGGATATAGGCCTCCCCCAAGCATCGCCACAACGACCAGTGAGGCGCTTTCCGCATCCAGCAGATTCCTGCGACCTTCACAAGGTCGTTGGTCCACCTTGTGGGGGGCCTGTATTTGATTGTTTCATAATATTACACTATGATCGATATAAGCTAAGGCTGAAGACAATAGTTCTGATTATGTTATTTACAACCTAATATAGGGCTGGGTTTTCAATCATCTGATAATAACTTTTATATGGGAATAAAATAAATGTGTTTTTTTTTTCTTTTAAATGGTAAACTTATTCCTCAGATGAAAGTTAGCTGGCTAATGAAAAACCGACCTTCATTCTATGGCTCTTCCTAAAAAAACATTAGAAAAAGAAGATATTTAGTGCTGTCAAATTAGTCCACTTGCTTGTTTTCAATGTGAATTTAATGTGATTATTTTAGTGTGGTGTACAAGAGAATTGATATCACCGGATGTTTTGTATTTGTCAGGGACGAAAATTCATACACGTGGGTAAGAAGAAGTGTGTAAAAATGAATAGTGTTGTGTTTGTGTTACCTGATGTTGCGGCTGCGTGCCAGGAGCTTGCGGGCGCAGCGGCGCGGGGCCCCGCATCGGCGGGCCGCTCATTGGCTGGAAGTACAGGGTATTATATTAATTATCAACATGACAACATGTAATGTAACGGCGCGTATTTTACTATGACTTCTAAAAAACAAGATAATGAAGAAATTTACCGGATTAACTAAAGGCGGAGTGAGCTGAGTCGGAGGAGCCATCTGACCGGTCATCGGCAGCGGCGTGGGCGGGGCGCCTCCTCCCCCGCGAGCCGCGTCGCCGGCCGCGCCGCCCGCGCCCTTGCCGCCCAGCCCGCCCAAGGACGAGCTGGGGGGCGCGCCCTGACCCTCGCCATACGGCGGCTGTGCGGGCGGCGTCGGGCACTCTGGTGGCGCTTCACCTGTTCGTTTTCCAGACGCCATCACAGCTATTTGCTGCGACAGCGGCTGATTTCGAGCGAGACTTCGGTAAGCTGTTATTTGTGCCCTACAAAGAAAGAGTGTTAGCGATGACATCACCAGGGAAGATATGAAATCGAGATCGAAATCACCACACAATTACTCACTTAAGCTGACAGAGCTGATTGTTGCTAAACAAGCCCTTGCCGGGGTCCTGGGGGTTGGAGCGCGCCCGTAGCGCTAACAACTGCGAGAATCTCGGGTCCTCTTGGAGTCCTTTCTCCTCCATAGAGTCGATAGTCCGTTGGATCGCGTGTAAGTTATCGGGGCCAGGCGCCGGCAGCGAGCCCTGCATCGGGGACGAGGCTGGTGGAGCGCCGTTGGCTGAGGAGCTCAGCGGCGGCGGCTGTCCGTGCGGCGGGGTCTGCGCAGATGGCGGGTGAGGAGGACCCCCTTGTTGCGAGGTGGCGGAGGGGCCGCCGGAGGGCGGTGCTGCAGCTCCCCCGGGTCCGCCAGCGGGTGGGCCGTGTCCGTAGCCGGGCGAGGCAGCGTGCGGCGGCGGGCCCTGCCCCGGCATCATGGCGTGGTGCGGGGGCATGTGGCCGGGCGCGGCGGGCGGCATGCCCTGCGGGTGCACGCCGTGCGGCGGCGGCCCCGCCAGCGGCAGCGGAACTCCTGACCCTCCTGGCGGACCCTGAGGCCCGTTGCCCGGCGGTCCACCACCCATTGGCAGGGCCTGCGATATTCAACAATTATTTATTAACGCAAAGGTTAAAAAAGACACACGCGAAAGACGCTCGTATAGAAAAGACTGGTCCACACTTGCAATTGACGGGAAAGAGTGGATAAAGGAAAGGGAGGCCTTTGCCCTGCAGTGCGACAATAATAGGCTGAAAATAATAATAACGGTTGGCGAAAATCTCTTAGCTTGCTTGTCAAACTTACGAGTACCTATTTATACGAATAACAATATGAAATGTAATACATATTTACCTATTTCATATTTTTATGATGATTGCGTCATTTCATAGCCTCATTGAATAAAAATAAAAACTAGTACCTGCCTATGTACATTAAATCAACATAACCATTATGTCAAGTTATTTAGTTATTAGTTTTTGCTTCATATTACCACAACTGACATGTGCATACATTAGATTCAATAATTACACTATATATGAAGTGACTGCGTTTAACCCTCGAGAACGAGCCCTATTATATTTTCTTTATGTACGGAACGATATGATAGTGTTCATCAATGGAATTACTAATGAAGCTGCTATACCTATGGATGTAATCGTTGATGGATGTTGCACAACATTTTTCGAAGACAAATTAAGAGATAATGATATAGAATTTGTTAAAATTAAAAAGGATAAGTTGTAAGTGTGTAATTTTAAGCATTGCCCATACCCCTAATTAAACAACCATAATGTATGCACCTTCCAATGAGAGTATAAATTATATTCAACAGGTTAAGAAACATAGAGGACATTAACGTGAAAAAGGCATCATATCCCTATGCACGAGTGCCTAACATGACAACAGAATTTAATAGCTGGGAAACACTTATGCTATGGGTTGAATTAAAACTTAAAAAGTTTCCAGTTTTAAGAAAAATTCAAATCACTAAGTCATATGAAAAGAGAGAAGTATTTGTTTTAAAGATATCTACAGGGAGAAAGAATTCAGCTATTTTCATATTAGGAGGCGAAGACGGGAGAGACTGGTTGTCTCCAGCAATTCTTATCAATTTCGTTGATTACATTTTAGAACACAAATTAAATGTTGATCTACTGACAAAACATTACGATTTTTATATACTGCCGATCTTGAACCCTGATGGTTACGAATACAGTATGATGAAGGTACAAATAAAAATGGTATTTCCTGATAATTATATGATACTTTGTTCATGTTTTGCAAACATGGCTTGATTCCACTTGCAGGAGTGGTCCTGGTCGAGAAATAGAAAAATATATTTTCCAAAAAGAATGTGTAACAAGAATAATTCAGCGATTGGTATAAACATAGATAGAAATTGGTATTTTAGCAAAGATACAAGTAAGTTACCTACATTATTTTAAAACAGACTAAGTACCTATATTTTTTCACAAACTGAAATATTGCAAGAAGCTACATTTAAGACAGCGACCATATACCCCATAGACGCCTCATAACAGGCGACCGATGTCTGAAACACATGTATGAAATTTCACTAATGTAGGTCGCCACTATTCGCCACTTAAAATCTTCAAATCAGTTTCGACCACTTACACGCCAAAACTGCCGCGTTAGTAGTGCGCGTGGCTTATAGCCGCCTTGGTAGGGCCAATCGGATTGCAGTACCCCGCCTCAGCCAGTGGCAGAATTTATTGTACACACGGCTACACATCAAGCTGTAAATTTCCAGTATAAGCTGACCTCGCATTGTATAGGCTTTCTGTACAATGCGAGATCAGCTTATACTGATAATGTACAGCTTGAACGTGTAGCCGTGCCACAGATAATATAATACTATAGTAGCCGTGCGTACGCTTTATATTCAACATTAGACGTCTATTGGGCTGTATGGTCGATGATTTAAGAGCTCATAACTAGTTAACGATAGAACTAGATTACGATAATATAACACCACAAAATTACCAAACCAACAGTTTACTACAAAATTGAATCAAACGCAATTTCTGTTATCATATTCTGTCCATATCCAATAAGAAAAAGATCTTTTAGTGTAAAATACTTTGTTCTTTAATTGAAGTTTTCTGGCAACCCTTCTTTTAGGGTTCCGTACCCAAAGGGTGCCCAATAGGACCCTATTACTCTCGCTACGCTGTCTGTCACAGGGCTGTATCTTTTGAACGGTAATAGGTAGCCGGTTGAAATTTCCTCAGAATATGTGTTGCTATGATCCCTATCACGACAGACTAAAAATAAAAAAGTCTAAAACCAAAGGCGGTCCCCATACAAGAAACCTCGAAAAACATGAATTTTTTTCAATGTTTCATTGTTCCTGCTTTATCTTCAAAACGGTAATACATACCAGCGTCAAACTTGGTCTGATTATAGTGCATACTATGTAGTTTAGCAACAAATACTAAAAATAGGGCAAACATAAACGTATGTAGTGGTACCTTCATAAGAAAGAGATGCAAAAATTCATGCAAATGTCTTTTGATGAACTCTTGTAAATTAAATCAGTTTCTATGGGGTATCAGGTCGATGAGTGGCACGGAACCCTTACTGCGCGAGTCCGACTCGCACTTTGCCGGTTTTTTAATTCCTTATGGGTTTGCGTTTGACTGCCACCTCACCTGATGTTAAACGGTGGTGCGGTCGACGATGATACACGCTTGCCCAGCAAAAACCTATTCACTCGAGCCTTGAAGACCACGAGATTATACTTATAGGGAAACTGAAGTTCAGTTAAAGATAGGGTTGCCAGATTTGCTGTCAAAAATACAAAAGACGCGTATCAAGGAGGAGCGAATCAAGAGGTGAAATGACCTTAAGTAACAACGAAAATGCTTTTGCTCAATTTGAAATTGTTCCTATTTACAAGGATAATCATAAAAACCGGCCAAGAGCATGTCGGGCCATGCTCAGTATTATAGGGTTCCTTAAGTAGGTGTTACAAACAAATCAAATCGAATATTAATCACGGCTATTTTAGTTTTTGCAATAGACGGCAGCATTGGCGACTCAGAGAGTGATGTCAGTAGCCGCTAGATGGCGCTATACAGTGCCAAATGTAATACACGGCACTTGACGCCAGCATTGGCGACCCAGAGAGTGTTGTTCGACGCCGCTAGATGGCGCCAAATTTAAGAAGTGTGTCGTCAACATAACACAAAGTTACTTTTTGTGATTTTTTCAAATAGAAAGTAGCTAAAGGAGCATTATTTGCTATGATCATTTTTCTCTAAGGTCAATGACCTTTGAACTAGGACGTTTTAAGTATTTTTCAGTTTTCTGTCTATAACTCAAAAAATTATAATCACATTATACTCGAAATAATTTTAAAAGAGAGTTTTCACAAAGGTCTATCAATGTGGAAGATTATAAGTTTCTACGTTGCATAGTTTAGAAATGGCAGGGGGGGGGACACATTGCAAGCCACTTTGGCGGGCTATATTTCGCAGTTGGTACACCTGATAAAAAAGTGGTGTATGAAACATTACCTTCATTTTAGTAGACCTATTCAATGATATCCCACACGAGGGGGTGCAGCGAAAAAATTTTTTTTTTCCCCATTTCACATGTATGGGTGCCACCCCTAAAGAACGTAAAAACTATTTTTTTATTCTTTTAAAATTGAGATCTATATGCAGACTATTTTTTAACAAAATTTCATTTACTTATGTTTATAAGTGTAGAAGTTATTAAGCTGTAAAGGATTAGGACAGACGGACAGACGGATAGACGGACAGACGGACAGACGGACAGACGGACGGACATGACGAAACTATAAGGGTTCCTTGTAGGACTTCGGAACCCTAAAAATTACCTCCCTTTAAAAAAAAACTGTATCGGCACCTGGGCGCATTCAGATAACCTTTTTACAGTATATGTGATCAAAACCTTTGCAAACTATCACTTGTTGCTAAGCTCAAAACGTCGATATAGATCTGAGCCATATAAATCTCATATACATATGTATAATCATATATATGTATGTATGGGTGTACTATTACACCTCTGCCTACCCCTTCGGGGAAATACAGGCGTGACGTTATGTATGTAGAAGGATGATGATTGATGACATAAGTATACTCATTAAAAATCCATTACGAGAATCCATTTACGCAAATATGTTACCAGTAGGTCTACTCGCGTTTTACGAACGACAAACGAAGTACGAACTTTCGTTCCGACTGATACTTACATAATAAAGATAGGCACATAAAAAAGGCACAATTAAGATAGACTACGGTTCAGAGTCGTATACAATTTACCGGGGATGAGAAAAACAAACGTCAAAACACGATCATCGCATGCGATAAGGGAACGATGGTTGACCGGAGTAGCAAATTGTGCGATGAATCGTACGATTTATCGAATATCGTCGAACGGGAGTAGACCCCCTGTACCTTTATTTTAAACCTTTCAGTGGTTCAATAAATATAAAACTCATCAACTCAGCCTATCGCAGTCCACTGCTGGACATAGGCCTCTCCCAAGTTGCGCCACAACGCTCGATCCTCTGCCTTCCGCATCCAGTCCCCCCCGGCCACGCTCTTTAGGTCGTCCGTCCACCTGGCAGGGGGGCGCCCTACGCTGCGTTTGCCGATTCGCGGTCTCCACTCAAGGACTCGTCTGCTCCAGCGGCCATCGGTCCTTCGACAGACATGGCCAGCCCACTGCCACTTCAGCTTACTGATTCTACAAGCTATGTCGGTCACTCCGGTTCTTCTCCGGATAATCTCGTTTCGGATTTTATCCTTCAAAGAAACTCCAAGCATAGCTCGCTCCATAGCTCGCTGAGCGACTTTAAACTTGTGGACTAGCCCAACTGTCAGTGTCCACGTCTCGGCACCGTAAGTCATGACAGGCAGGACGCACTGGTTGAAGACTTTTGTCTTCAAACTTTGCGGTATAGGCGACGAGAAGACTCGGCGAAGTTTGCCAAACGCTGCCCAGCCCAGACGGATCCTTCTGTTGGCTTCTTTCTCAAAGTTGTGTCTACCAAGCTGAATTGCCTGCCCTAGGTAGACGTATTCCGTTACAACTTCGAGTGTCGACCCTTCGACGAATATCGGCCTCGGCATGACATGCATATTGAACATGACTTTAGTCTTGTCCAGATTCATGCCGAGACCGACACGTCGAGAGGCTCCGTTTAAGCTGTGCAGCATTTCGCCCAGTTGTTCCAGCGACTCAGCCATTACAACGATGTCATCGGCAAAACGGAGATGTGAGATGTTCTCGCCGTTAACGTTGATACCCTGTCCAGTCCAGTCCAGTGTCTTGAAGACGTCCTCCAACGCGTTAGTGAACAATTTCGGGGATATTACATCCCCTTGTCTCACCCCTCTGCGCAGTTGGATTGGCTTCGTCTTTTGGTCCTGGAGCTGAACAGTCATGGTAGCAGCGTTGTATAGGCATCTCAGCATCTCTATATACCGCTCATCAATGTGACATCGCTGAAGAGCATCCAGAACTGCCCAAGTTTCGATGGAGTCGAAGGCCTTCTCGTAGTCCACGAATGCCATACACAGCGGCTGATTGTACTCTTCAGTCTTCTGTATGATCTGCCGAACAGTATGGATGTGATCTACGGTGCTGTAGCCTTTTCGAAACCCAGCTTGCTCTGGTGGCTGGAATTCGTCGAGTCTTCCGGCGAGACGATTCGTGATGACCCTCGAGAACAGCTTGTATACATGACTCAGGAGTGAGATGGGTCTGTAGTTCTTTAGTAGGGTTTTATCCCCTTTTTTGAAGAACAGTACCACCGCACTCCCGCTCCATGCCTCCGGTGTAGAGCCTTGTTGGATGACGGCATTAAACAGACTCTGTAGCTCCTTCAGGACCGGAGCCCCGCCTGCTTTTAGGAGTTCAGTGGTAATGCCGTCATCGCCCGGAGCTTTGTTGTTCTTAAGCTGCTCGAGGGCCGCCCTAATCTCGCCCTGGTCAACGTCCGGAAGATCCTCGGTGTAATGGCGCGTGAGCTGGGCTCTTTTGTCGTCATTGCTAGGAACTGCTGGTCTCGCCGTTTTGGTGGAATACAAGTGCCCATAGAAGTTTTCGACCTCATCAAGCATCTCGATCTTAGAGGTGACTATTTTGCCATCCGCGGCTTTCAGTTTCATCAGATGGGTCCTCCCTAGCTGCTGAGCGAAAACTTTCGACCCCCTATTTAGCTCAATCGCAGCCTCAATGGCGCGGGTGTTGGAGCGGCGGAGGTCACGTCGCATCAGCTTCCTAATCTGTAGGTTTAAGGACCTATTATCTGATGAAAACGAATGCGCGGCTGACATTTCCCGTCTTTTCCTCATCAGATCGAGAGTCTCAGTCGAAAGCTTGGGCATCTTGCTTCCACGCTGCGGCGGAAAGAATTTTCGAGACAGTTCCTGCAATGTTTTGACCATGGTGTTGGTTTTCTCCTCAATATTGCCCGTGGTTTCCAGCGAGTCGAATCGATTTTGAAGTTCCGCTTGGAACCTTTCGGAGCCCAAACTGGTTTGGAGCGGCGAAGGTCGGAGAGTAGACTTAATCAAGCGCGTTCTTTCAGCTCTAAAATTGATATTTAGAGTGCCTCGGATAAGTCGGTGATCGCTTCCGGTGTTGAACCTATTGATCACAGAGACATCTCTAAATATGTGCTTCTTATCCGTCATGATAAAGTCTATCTCGTTCCTTGTCACCTTGTCGGGGCTTTTCCAGGTCCATCTTCTTTGGGGCTTCTTCTTAAAGAAGGAGTTCATTAAGAAGAGCCCCTGGGACTCCAAGAAGTTGACCAACATTTGGCCCCTGTGGTTTCTGCGCCCCAAACCGTAAGGTCCGATTCTCGATTCGCTGCGTTCTTGTACTCCCACTTTAGCGTTGAAGTCCCCCATAACAACGTTGTAGTGAGCCTTAGCGGTACTATTCATAGCCTTCGCTATGTCTTCGTACATCGCTTCGGCTATATCGTCAGAGTGTGTCGAGGTCGGCGCATATACCTGCACTATTTTCAGCTTGTACCTATCATTTAGCTTTAGTACAAGGTACGCTACCCGTGTCGACACACTACCGATTTCCACAACGCTGTTTACGAGGGCCTTATTGACAAGAAAACCAACACCACCTTGGGAGAGCTGATCACCTTCGCGGAAGTAGAGTAAGTTTCCTGACTCCAGGGTTATCGTGTCCTCTCCCTCTCTACGGACTTCGGATAACCCCAGTATATGCCATTTTATATGACTTAACTCTACTTCAAGCTCGGCGAGGTGATGGTCCAGTCTCAACGTTTTTCCATTGTACGCTGCCAGATATAGTCGTCGGTTTTGGTAGCCTGCCGTAACCCGGAGATTCCTAGCACCCCCCGTCCCACCGTTACCACGACCGCTACCGTAGTCGGGAATAGAGGGACCACCGGGAACTGGGGGCCGTTGTATATGTTGTGCGTTCATAGGGATGTATGCCCATAGTCACCACGCTGGGCAGGCGGGTTGGTGACCGCAGTGGGTGATGTTGCACGATGTTGGTGCACAAAAGGACGCTGCTGCCCATCCTCCTGATTTCAAACCTTAGTCGCCTTTTACGACACCCATGGGTAGAAGGGGGGTGGTCTATTCTTTTTATTTGCCGGATACCACACGGCAATAAAACTAATTTGTGTAAATAAACTTATTAACATTTACGAATATTCTTAGTCAGAGATGAAGAATGTCATCCAGTTTATTCAGGCTCTAAATCATTGTCTGAAGAAGAAACTTCTGGCCTAGCTAAATTCCTGGATAGTATTGCCATGCAGATGTTGGCATTCATCAATGTGCGAGGTTTTGAACGGCTTGTAACAATACCATATGGATATAGTACTGAATACTGCAACAATTACCCTGTTTTGGTAAGATTAACTATTACATTAGAAATTTTTCAATGATTATGCATTATCACCAGACTAGGGCTTCGATTCCGAGATTCCGAGATCTCGAAATATCGGAATCTCGCTACATTTTCTACGTATTTATAATATCGGTATTAGAACGTAAAATATCGGAATTCCGATATTTCGATATTTTCTAGAAAATGTATGAGAACATCAAAAAATCCGAGAGCTAGTTAATGTTTAAGCAAAGACTAGTGGTGTGCCTTGAACGTTACAACAAACTTTTTAATTTGTAATGTATTTTCCATTCATAAATCTTATTTTTGTCGAATATTGATCGTTGGCAGAGTTAGAAGACTGGCCAGAAAGTGCTAGTGAGAAAATGCTTTTGCTTTTATTGCTTATAAAGTTTTTTTATTAATGACAATTTTTGTTATTGATTTTGAACTACAGACCCATCTCACTTCTGAGCCATGTCTACAAGCTGTTTTAGAGAGTCATTACGAACCGTCTTTCACGTGGGTTTGACGACTTCCAGCTTCCCGAACAAGCCAGGTTCCGAAAAGGCTTTAGAACCGTAGCCCACATACATTCACTGCGGCAGGTTATACAGAAGACCAAAGAGTATAACGTGCCTCTTTGTTTAGCGTTTGTGGACTACAAGAAA
The DNA here is from genome assembly GCA_949699075.1 of Asteroscopus sphinx. NCBI lineage: Eukaryota > Metazoa > Arthropoda > Insecta > Lepidoptera > Noctuidae > Asteroscopus > Asteroscopus sphinx. The sequence continues at coordinate 24,726,903 of OX453003.1, read as the reverse complement.
GCCTTCGATTCGACCGAGACTTGGGCTGTACTACAGTCTTTTCAACGGTGCCAAATTGACTATCGGTACATCAAAGTGTTAAAGTGTTTGTATGAAAACGATTACAGGACAAAGCCTCAAAACCTATCCTTCTGCAGCGAAGTGTGAGACAGGGAGATGTGATCTCTCCGAAACTGTTCACTGCTGCATTGGAGGAAGTCTTCAGGTTTCTGGACTGGAAAGGGCTAAGCATTAACATAAACGGCAAGTATATCACTCACCTTCGGTTTGCCGACAACATATAGTCATAGCTGAGATCATAGAGGACCTCAATACAAAGCTCGATGACCTCAGCAGAGCTTCCGATAGAGTGGAAATATGGACAAGACAAAGGTCAAATGTCGAATAATAATAATATAGCACCCATTTCCGTAAATATCGGAAAATCTACAGTCGAAGTTGTTGCCGATTACCTATGTTTTCCTAGGACTTTGACTAATCAAAGACCTAGGACAAACTGTCCAGTTATGTAGGTCCATCTTCGAAAAAGAGGTCAATCGTTGAATTCGACTCGGTTGGGCAGCGTTCGGGAAGCTACGCAATATCTTCTGGTCCAAAATACTGCAGTGTCTCAAGAAGAAAGTCTTTAACCAGTGTGTGTTGTCAGTAATTACTCACGGTACTAAAACGTGGTTGCTCACAATGGGCCTGATAAGAAGGCTCAAAGTCACTCAAAGGGCAATGGAGAGGGCTATGCTCGGAGTGTCCCGTGATCGAATCAGAAATGAGGAGATTCGCAGGAGAACGAAAGTAACCGACATAGCCAAACATAAGTGGCAGTGGGCGGGGCACATTGCTCGCAGAACGGATGGCCGATGGGACAGTAAAATTCTGAAGTGGCGACCGCGTACTGGAAGGCGCAGCGTAGGTAGGCCCCCCACAAGGTGGACCGACGACCTGGTGAAGGTCGCGGGAATCCGTTGGATGCAGAAAGCGCAAATCTGGTCGTTGTGGCGATGCTTGGGGGAGGCCTATGTCCAGCAGTGGACGTCTTTCAGCTGAAATTATGATGATGATGACAGGCCATTCAGGTTTATTAGATCCTAAATAGCCATTAGTTTTCAAAAGCAACACTTTTGGCATAATCTCCACGACCTATTCAATGATACCCCACACGAGGGGGTGCAGCGAAAAAATAATTTTCATCCCCATTTCACATGTACGGGTGCCACCCCTAAAATACGTAACCACGATATTTTTATTCTTTTAAAATTGAGATCTATATCTATTCTATTTTTTAACAAAATTTCATTTACTTATGTTTATAACTGTAGAAGTTATAAGCTGTAAAGGATTAGGCCAGACGGACAGACGGACGGACATGACGAAACTATAAGGGTTCCTTGTAGGACTACGGAACCCTAAAAAGTATGTGAGCCACCATCCTGATATGAGAATGGCAGGTTAAATCTAAATCTGAACAGATAAATTTTTACCAAATGTGTGAATTAGCTGCCATACCAATGTACTGCAAGCAAACTGGTTAAAACATGTTGGTACCGACTTGATAGTTGTTTTAACCTGTTTCTGTATGTGTAAGCATAAAATAATACAGGACTGTTTTACCTGCACCAATCGGTCCCACCCGACCCATATTGATTTATCTGTACCAGGAACCCGCTTTTGTGCAAGCACCGTAAAACGTTATGGGATTTGGATATTTTGCGACTTTTTGATATTTTGTTATCTGATGTTACTGCATTAGTAAATCCGTGAGCCAACACTCGCCACAGGACCTGTATCGTAAGGTTGCTGTTGCTAAGAAATGAATACATGGCTTTCTTAGACAAAATATGAGGTTTACAAAATTTGATGATCATGCCCTATGACAAAAATGTTTTAGGACTCAATAAAATTTAAATTTAAAGTATGTACTAGAAATATTAGACACACAAATGCATTGTTATCATACCTGGTTCTTTTTTTACAGCTTGATATACTATCATCTGTGCATGATAGAGTAAAAGAAGAGTATGGTAAAACCTTTTTCTATGGACCTACTGCTGCCTATTACTGTTAGTCTAATACTATTTAATACCCATATATCATCCTATCCTATCCTGATGCCTATACAGGGTTATTTGTAAAACACCGGTAACCTCTCAGGACTATGTTACTAACATCATAATCAACAACTTTTTTCTATGACTTTTAAAAATTCATCATATTTTAGTTCATCAGATTTTCATACAAAAATAATAATATTTAAATTGAACGCTCTAAATGTTACGAAGTCAAAGCGCGATGGTTAAATAGCGAGGGGAGCGGGGTGAGGGCGGCGGGGGCGCTTGCACTTGACCTAATTACGGGCGGCCGGCGGCCCTCAGTCGGAAATCTCGTCACGCGGGACCGGCCCTATGCTCTAGAGTAGTTCCTAGGAGCAGGCTATTGCGTAGCCTCTGTTTAGGTTTTTAGGTAGGTATTAACGGCGTTTAGCGCGTCACCCGATAGACCGAAAGTCCGCCACTTTCGAGGAAAAAATTCGATGCAGCAACGGCTGCTAGGGGGACATAGGAACGGCGGGGTCCCCCTGCAATGCCCCAGCGAGGTTCGAGGCCTCCCCTTGGGGGACGCCCGCTTGCGGTATTGAAACCGCGACTTTAGTTTGTAAGTATTTAGGATTAGGGAAAAACCTTCGGCGAATGGAGTCCCACATGGGACTCTCCGCCAACTAAGCCCGGTTAAGCAGATGTGGTAATTCGGTACCAACTGCGAGAGACAATTCGAAAAAAAAAAAAAAAAAAAAGTCTCATTCAGTCGGTCGCTTTGATGCGCTTGCGTCGCGTCATTACGTGTCCTTGTAGTGAAATTCGGCAGTGCGGACGTAATTATCTTTACATGATGGCGTATCAATATTCCAATGTCGAGTACACGGAAATGGTGCGAATGCTAGGTGTGATGACAATGTTTCGGAAGCCTGTCGCCAATACGCCATACGATTCCCGAACGTACGTATACCTAACCGAGAAACAATGCTAGCCGCCACACAGCGGTTACGAGATCACGGGCAATTCCGGAATCCCATCAGGGATAGTGGTCGTCCACCAAGGTTAGTACTTAGCCATTAGTGCCTAAGTTTAAAATAATAAGTTCAATTGCACTGATGTGTTTTCGTTGTTTGTTCATGTTTGATTTGTTTTCGTTTGTTCGCAAAATGTACCGAAAAACAGCTTATTTACGTCAGATTTGTAAACGCGTCCTTAATAAACAATATCGCCGCGCCGGAACCTGATAACGTAACTTTCGTCACATTACGTGGGTAGGTAATTTAAGTACCTACATGCGATTTAATTTTATTTTATTCTTTAATGTAGCCAGTCCAAAGCCTGGTTAAGTACCTATGAAGGGAGAGTGGATTTAGTCTATCTACGAATAAATACTTTTATCAAGTGCTACCGTTGAAACTTTACAGAAAATGTGAGAAGTCATTGGTAGCTTGTTTTTATTACGGTGTTTAGAACGTAGGTACCGTGAAATATCAAGGTTATTTCCATGTCAAATGTTCGATTGAAGGTATCATTTGGTTTTCGAGTAAAAAGGCGGGAATCGTAGCGTAGAGAGTTACTAACCCAAAAATATTACTACGAGGACAGTGCGCGGCAGACGTAGGTAGGTACAGCAAAATACAGAGTTGAAATGTGTTAGATAGGACAACAAAATCTTGAAGGTTTGTTTTTGGTAAATGTATTATGTTTTGTAAAAAGTCATAGAACAAAAGTTGTTGATTATGATATTAGTAACATAGTCCTGAGAGGTTACCGGTGTTTTACAAATAACCCTGTAGTACAGTATGCGGCCTTTTTTTTTTTTTTTTCGTGGGGCAAATCCTCATGGACGCACTCCGCCCGGTGAAGGCGGAGCCAGTGTCGGACTCTTACCGACCACTCTTAAAACCACCACGGTGTTGCTCTACCGACCCTTTGCCGGGGGCGTGGGAAATACTCCCGTATTCGCCCAACCAACCCCGGCAGGTCCCGGCTCGCCACTGGCAGGCGAGCCCCTTCTCCCCGGGCAGCAACCACAACGGCCGCACTCTCCTTTTGACTGGCGCGCGCGGAACACTACGCGCCACCGTCACCCCGCGTCCGCCGCCCGCAGACCCACACCTAGGGTGGCTGGAGGTCGGAATACGCCCTCCTACGACGCCCAGGTCGGAAGACCGGTCTCTTTTCTTCCTGCGGATGGGAAGAGAGGTCATCGCCTCTCGAACCCTCTCCGCCGCCTCCTTAGCGAGCATCACCTCCTCGCAGAAGGAGACAACGCCTTCCTAAGCGCTCTCGCTCCCGACCATAGACAGAACCACGGCCGGAAGCGAGAGATCGCTGCCTCCTGCAGAGTGACACTGACTGCCCAGGACGCACCAGAAATACTATAGCATCTTCACTCTCTTTTCACCCCTACTCACTAAATAATTACCAGTATCTAATTCTATTTTGAAAATATTTCAAAGAGGAATCATTATTTTGTATTGCAGATAATTTTTCTGGTAATGTTGCTGACTGGGTAAAGAAGAAATTAAACACACCTGTAGTATACACATTCTATATGAAGGTTGAGGGTTACATTCTGCCTAGTCCTTCAGATGTAGAACCACTGACAAATCAATTTTCAACAATGATGAAGGAGATGCTACTGTTGGCCAGCAGTATCTACAATCCACTATTTAACAATCAGAATAGAAATACCATTCAGACCATTGTTTTAATTATAAATATTGTAACTGCTTTGACAATATAAAATGTTGAATTAGTCCACATCAGATTCATAATTTTTCTTATTGACCCTTCTTTAAACATGTTTGATTGCAAGTGTGTTGCAAGTATCAGAATGATTTCTTAAGCAAGCTTATTATTTTAAGACCTTAGAACACATGTTTTTTTTTAATTGAAGTTTATTTTATGGTATGTATATTAACATTTAAAAAAAAAATAGGTTTAGCAAGCATGATAAGCAACAGCAACTTATATTAATTTGAAACTTCAACCTCAACTTTAAATACCACATTGAATAGCCCCCTTACTCGCATGGCAAGGTTGTATAACCTGGTGGTGGTGGCAAGGGCGGTTCCAGGGGGGGGGGGGGGTCATGGGGGTCATGACCCCCCCTGGGCCTAGGTCAACCACAGTTTTTTTCCTGTGTAAATAATTTACTAAATGAATATACAATGAATGAATAAATGTTTGAATGTATTACGAGTACATACTAATAAAAATTACTAAATTGACGTCGCACCCAAATCCGTTCGTTCATTATGAATAATATTCGCGTGATTTAAAGTTTGATTTTGCAGCATCTCTTCTCCAATCACTCCGTTACGTCCGATCGCCTGAATATCGATAACGAATCGATTGAATACTTAGCTTACCATCAACAACAGAAATAACTACTTATTTAACTACGATGTTAGCCTTACAAAACCAAGCCGAAGTAAAAATAATTCAAGAACCTTAAAACATCGATATTAGATGATAAGTAATTCGTTTTGTGAAAATCGGAGCTCTTAAAACGGTTGTTTTTGCAAAAAAGTACCAAAAAATTTCGCGCTTAAGCACTATTCCATTGCCCATACAGGTGTAGAACTGCCATAGCGTGAATCTATATTTACTTATCTACGCTATGGTGTCTACTATTAGCCGCTCTAGGCGCCGCAAGAATGGGCTGTGCTCAAATAAATGCGTACTCTTTTGTCACAGAATGTCTATGTTTTCACAGTTTTTGTGAAGAGCTAATCAGTTTGTTCAAGAACAGTCCAAAAAATTTCGCGCTCGCTACGCTCACGCTTGTCTTTCTATCTTTTCTTTTTCTGCGTACGTATGTTAATAGGAACAAAGCCAAAATTGGAAAAAAATTCGCGCTCGCTTCGCTCGCGCCTGTGTATTTTGACGTTTCGTGTTTTTTTGCGTGTAGGTATTGCAAGTAACTATTCCGTTACATTAATATTCTACAAAGGGAAAATTCAAAGGTCTAAAATTCATGTTTTACCTAAAATTACGAAAATCCTAGAATTTTATTGGTCGAAAGTTTTTTCCTAAAGGGCGGCCTCTAACTCTGCACCAAAAAAAAATTAGTTTTTTTTTTTTTTTTGATCCGGGGCTGGATATAAGTACGCGACCCCCCCCTGACACAAAGGCTGGATCCGCCCTTGGGTGGTGGTGTTTGTAGGTTGTTGTTGTATATATTCTGTTAGCCAAGCCTATTAATATATTTTCTATGAAATTTGTATCTTACAGACATGTCCTGCAGATGAACTAATGCTGTTTCTCAATAATATTGTTATTATTACTATTTTTTTTAACAACAATCTTTAACAGTAATTACCTACTTTTCAAAATTGAGTATGTGTGTGTTACATTTACATTCAATGTTATGCATGCCTATAATTGGTGTAATCACAATGTAAATTATAATTTGTCTATCTAATCTCTGTTTTTCCTTACTTGTATTATTTAGTAAACAATCTTAGCATGTCTTTTTAGGGTGCCGTACCCAAAGGGTAGCACCCTTTGGGTACGGCACCACAACAGGACCCTATTACTCTTGCTACCCTGTCCGTCCATCTGTCTGTCTGTCACAGGGCTGTATCTTTGTAGAGGTAATAGATAACCAGTTGAAATTTTCAGAATATGTGTTACTATGGTGCCTATCACGACAAATACTAAAAACTAAAAAAAGTCTAAATCAAAAGGTCCCCATAGAAGAAACCTCTAAAAAATGCATTTTTTCAATGTTTTTTCTTTATACTCTATCTTCAAAATGGTAATACATACATACCAGCGTCAAACTTGGTCAGATTATAGTGCATACTATGTTGTTTAGCAACAAATACTAAAAATAGGGCAAACATGGACATATGTGGTGGTACCTGCATAAGAAAGAGATGCAAAAATTCATATTTCACGCAAAATACTTTGATGTCTTTTAATGAACTCTCGTAAATTAAATCAGTTTCTATGGGGTATCAGGTCGATGGGTGGTACGGAACCCTTAATGTGTGAGTCCGACTCGCACTTGGTCAGTTTATATGGAATTCGTCAATATTAATTATTAAACAACATTTTGTTAACAATTTCACACACTAAATAACATTTTTTAACCTAATTACATGTGCAGAACTAGTCATTATATTTTATTTATCAGTAATTATTTGAATAGAGATGTGCCAAGATTGTTTACTAAATGAGACAAGACAGAAAATAAAAAACCGGCCAAGAGCATGTCGGGCCATGCTCAGTATTATAGGGTTCCTTAAGTAGGTCTAATTACAAACGAATCAAATTGAATATTAATCATTACTATTTTGGTTTTTGCAATTAGCGCCACCTAGTGCTAAATTTAAGAAGTGTGTCATATCAATGTAACACAAAGTTTCTTTTTGTGATTTTTTAAAATAGAAAGTAACTAAAGGAGAATTATTTGCAAAGATCATTTTTCTCTAAGGTCAATGACCTTTGAACTAGGATGTTTTAAGTATTTTTCAGTTTTCTCTCTATAACTCAAAAATTTATATTTCAATTTCAATTCATTTATTCGCATAAAAGTTGGTACATAACACAGTTAGTCTTACATGTAATTAGGATTAGTTCTTACAACTTTAGTCAAATTATTGACATGCAAATATCTTAGTTTAGGGTAAGCAGTTCCACTGACATGCAAACATTCTTCTAATAATTCATTATAATCACATTATACTCGAAATAGTTTTAAAAGAGAGTTTTTACAAAGGTTTATCAATGTGGAAGATTATAAGTTTCTACGTTGCATAGTTTAGAAATGGCAGGGGGGGGGACACATTGCAAGCCACTTTGGTGGGCTATATTTCGCAGATGGTACACCTGATAAAAAAGTGATGTATGAAACATTACCTTCATTTTAGTAGACCTATTCAATGATACCCTAAACGAAGGGGTACAGCGAAAAAAAAAATTTCATCCCCATTTCACATGTATGGGCGCCACCCCTAAAATACGTTATCAAGATTTTTTTATTCTTTTAAAATTGAGATCTATATAGATCTATATCTAAACCATTTTTTAACAAAATTACATTTACTTATGTTTATAACTGTAGAAGTTATTAAGCTGTAAAGGATTAGGACAGACGGACAGACGGACGGACATGACAAAACTATAAGGGTTCCTTGTAGGACTACGGAACCCTAAAAACAGACCATACTTAAATGCATTGTTGTGATTATGCTGTTGGTGTGCTAAATATATAAAAATAAAATAAATAATAACTGAAGTAGAAAAAATCTGGCCAAAAGCACGTCGGGCCATGCTTAGTATAGGGTTCCATAAACTAACCAAATTGAATATTAATCATGGCTATTTAATTTTTTCTGTTTTTGAAATAGACGCCAGCATTGGTGTCTCGGAGCATGTTGTTACACAGCACTATCTAGCAGGCCAAATTTAAGGTGTGTCATGTCAATATAACACATAGGTACTTTTAGTGACTTATTAAAATAGAAGGTAACTAAAGGAGCATTGCATTTTTTTTATTTTTTTCCCCCCTTAATTGGAGGAGGCCTATGTCCAGTAGTGGACGTCTTTCGGCTGAAATGATGATGAAAGGAGCATTGTTTGCTAAGATCATTTTTCTCAAAGACTTCATTTTTATTCTTTTAAAATTGAGATCTATGCAGTGGCGGATTTACCACCAGGCTGAGTAGACTGGAGCCTAGGGCGGCAGATTTTAGGGGTGGCATATTTGGGGCCAACATTTTTTCATGTTTTACAGAAATTAAAAAGATTCATATTGATTAAAAAGTAATTTATAACTTTCATAACTTAACTGAATTTCATCATCATCAGCGGGACTGTTATTGCCCAGATAATTTAATATATTGATATATTGTTTTTAAACTGTATGCAAGCACAATAAAAATAAAAAAAATTACGTTTACCGCATTATTGTGTAAGTAGTATTAAGGCATACCTTAGGGCCTTATTAGTAGTACAAGATTGAGCTTTTATTAGCTCAGAATTATACCCAAAAACCATTTCATGTGCAATCAGTGACGGTCCTAGGGTCGTGCGAATGGTGCCACTGCACCGGCGCCGTGCGTCATGGGGGCGGCGACAAAATTCATCAAGATTCGTTAGACCGACGAGGATCGTTTTGCGTTCTTATTGCATTCCGCCCTTGTTGCCTGTGCGTTTTTGGCATACATTTAAAGCAATTATTCTGTTACATTTATATTACTTATACATAGAATACAATAAAGCCAAAATCAGAAATATTAATAAAAAAAAATCGCCTTCACTTCGCTCGCACTGTTATTACTTCTTTGCACCTGTGTTTGCGCACACACTTGTGCACTATAATATGTCCCGCGCAGATGGCTAGTCTCTGTTGAGATTGGCCGCCGTGACCGAAATTCGGCCGGGAGGACATTATTATTTATACACACAGCTGCAAAAAGATCTACATCACTTTGCCAAATTAATAAAGTTAATCTTAACTATTATAAAATTGTAAACGTCTGTTTGTTTATTTGTTTGTTTGTTCCAGCATCACGCTAAAACTACTGGACCGATTTTGATTATTTGTCAGTGGGGTATCGGGGTAGCGGTGCATTGGGGCAGTGGGGATGTGGGGCAGCGAGGCAGCGAGGCAGCGGGAGTGGGGCAGCGGGGCAGCGGGGCGGGGAAGCGGGGCAGCGTGGCAGTGGGGCAGCGTGCCAGCGGGGCAGTGGGGTACCGGGGCAGCGGGGCAGTGGGATAGTGGGACAGCGGGGTAGTGGGGCAGTGGTGTAACGGGGCAGCGGGCAGCGGGGCAGCTGGGCAGTGGGGCAGCGGGGCAGTGGGGTATCGGGGCAGTGGGGCAGTAGGGGATTGGGGCAGCGGGGCAGGCAGTGGGGCAGTGAGATAGTGGGGCAGCAGGGCATTGGGGCAGTTGGGTAGCTGGGCAGCGGGGCAGCGGGGCTGTGGGGAAGCGGGGCAGTGGGTTACCGGGGCAGCGGGACAGTGGGGCAGTGGCATAGTGGGGCAGCAGGGCAGTGGGGCAGCGGGGCAGTGGGACAGCGGGGCAGCGGGGAAGCGGGGCAGGCTGTGGGGCAGTAGGATAGTTGGGCAGCGGGGCAGTGGGGCAGTGGGGTAGCGGGGCATTGGGATAGTGGGGCAGCGGGGCAGCGGGGCAGTGGGGTAGCGGGGCAGTGGGGCAGCGGGGCAGCTGGGCAGTGGGGCAGCTGGGCACTGGGTTACCGGGGCAGTGGGGCAGCGGTGCAGAGGGGCAGAGGGGCAGCGGGGCAGTGGGGCAGCGGGACAGTAGGGCTCCGGGGCAGTGGGGAAGCGGGGCAGTGCGGCAGCCGGGCAGGCTGTGGGGCAGTGGGATAGTGGGGCAGTGGGGCAGTGGGAGTATCGGGGCAGTGGGGGGCAGCGGGGCAGGCTGTGGGGCAGGGGATAGTGGGGCAGTGGGATAGCGGGGCAGCTGGGCAGTGGGGCAGAGTGGAAGCGGGGCAGCGGGGCAGTGGGGTAGTGGGGCAGTGGGGTAGCGGGGCAGCGGGACAGCGGGCCAGCGGAGCAACTGGGCAGCGGGGCAGTGGGGCAGCGGAGTAGTGGGGCAGCGGGGCAGCGGGGCAGTGGGGCAGCGGGGCAGTGGGGAAGCTGGGCAGTGGAACAGCGGGGCAGTGGGACAGCGGGGCAGCAGGGCAGTGGGGCAGCTGGGCAGCGGGGCTGTAGGGCAGCGGGGCAGTGGGGCAGCGGGGCCGTGGGGTATCGGGGCAGTGGGGCAGTGGGGCAGCGGGGCAGCGGGGCAGCGGGGCAGTGGGGCAGCGGGACAGCGGGACAGTGGGACAGTGGACTGGACTGGAATGGACTGGACTGGACTGGATTGACGTGGGTTAGCAGAATTTAACGCGAGCGGAGCCGCGGGTAAAAGCTAGTTTAAGATAAAATAGTAATTGTTTTTTTATTGTTCACATAACATCTGCTAATACATTTTTGGTTTGTGAAATGAAAAGATCCAATCAAAAACTTATCTTGAATTCGTGTTTTGATTTTGTGGAGTGTGTAGGTAGGTACGTCTTTTTGCAGCTACAAATTCATTTTCGTCATATTTTAGTAAAAAATAAAACAAAAAAAATATGGAGCCTCCGAAAGGGTTACTCCAGCACTGACCCAGCTTACAAGAATTTACACAAATAACACAAAAATATACCCCCCCACCCTTGGCTTTCCACATTTGGGGCGCCACAGTGAGATCTCGCACCACCTGAAAAACTTGTTAGGGCCGCCCCTTAGTGCAATCTGAACTAAATCGTTAGATTGTAAAAATAATCTAGGAACTGACACTTGTAAAGTTCAGTAGGGGCGGCAAAATTTGAATAGCCTACTGGCGGCAAATGTGTAAATCTGCCACTGGATCTGTCTGAACTATTTTTGAGCAAACTACATGTACTTATGTTTATAACTGTAGAAGTTACAAAGCTGTAAAGGATTAGGACAGACAGACAGACAGACATGACGAAACTGTAAGGGTTCCTTGTAGGAACTATGGAACCATAAAAATACTTAAATTCTTATACCAAAATACTGGTTCACTTTTATACTAAAACACCCAACTATGAAACTTTACCTGTCCTGGTGGCATATGTCCAATTTGATGCTGCATATATCCATGAGGTGGACCCTGACCAGGCATGTTGGGATGTTGCGGTGCACCAGGATGACCATTTGGTCCTGGCGGGTGAACAACCCCAGGGCCCATTGGATGTCCTGGAGGTCCCGCCATGTGAGGACCGACCATATGTGGAGGCATTTGGTGTCCACTTGGAGGCATGCCAGGATGCTGCTGAGGCATGCCTGGGGGTCCATTTGAGTTAGACGCTACAGGGTGCGCAGGACCCGAGGGCGACATATGATTGGGCATCGGCGGCTGTCCAGCACCAGGATGCGACGGCGGCGGCCCATTGACATGTTGCTGGTTATAAGGACTGTGCGGTGACTGCGGTGGTGCCGGGCTCTGTGACGGCGGACCCATTGGACTCGGCGCCTGTGGCGGCGGCATTGGGCTGCTTTGGGGTGACGGACTAGCCATCTTTTTAAAACAAATAACACTGATTGCACATATCAAAACTAATTTCTAGCAAACAGTTACACACGCGAACAGTGTACGGAGAAAAGTGAGCGACTATGAAAGTTCAATGTATTTCAATGCACAATTTTGTTGTTTTCACACGGTCATTAAAGAACAGAGTATCACATATCCCCTTCTGTATATTGATAATGAGAATTTTCCATGTAAAACAGTAAAATAGAATAATAAAACATCTCACTCAATCAATGCAACAACCACAGACAACCGTAACATCTCTACTTGGTCCATGGGTGGGTGGTGATCTCAGTACATAAAATCCCCGCAATAAGCATGTGATTGTCTATGGATATAACTAATGAAAGTGACAGTTTCCCCTCGTACTTCTTTCCTTTGACGTCCATACGCTATATAAATTTGTATAAATAATTGTATAGAAAACCGGCAACCGCCATGAGTGTTGCCAGATGGCAAGTTTGAAACTATCGAGATCTAGGAAAAAATGATCGTATTTTTATCGCATACGCTTTCTTATACAAATTGTAATTATATTGATAATTAAAGGTCAGTTTGTTTTATATAACCCTATTGCACCCTCTTTTAGGAGTAATTTAGGAAAAAGAAAAGATAAGTAAATTTTATTATTGTTCAAGCTAGCAGCATGCAAAAATTAAAACAAGACAAGACAGGTATAAAAACTGATATTAAACAGATAACTAATCCAATAGCACTCAGGCTGACTGTCTGACTCTAGGTCTGACTGAACTAAGATTTACTGACACAGACTGACCGATGAACAAAGACTGAACAAAATAAATATGTAGAAAATGACGCAGCTATGCAGTTGATAGGGAAGAATTGTTTTTTTCGGTCTTTGTCATGCATTTTGTTCAGTCTGTCGTACGTCACTCATAGTGAGTGAAAGAGACGAGAATTTATGGATAAGCTTGTTGTTAATGTAAGTTGTTGTTTGTTGTCACTCTGCCTCAAAACTATCGTAGTGTTATGTAAATTATCGTATGAATTAGTAAAACTATCATGCGATAACCTCCTATTATTTTTATCGCAAAGGACTTGAAATTATGGTAGATAATTATTGCACGTTTGGCAACACTGCCGCCATTGTAAAAAGTTGAATATTTGAGTTGTTTGAGTTGATTTATTTCCGTAACTTATTTTCTCAATTTTGAACATAAAATCCTATAATAGCGTAATAACATTGTGTAGTATAATTCACAACTGCGGTGTTGTGAAGTTTATTGTGATAATAGGCAAAAGGAAGTCAATTTATAACGTTTTCCCAAGACACAAAAATACTCCAAAAATTGTTACGAGTGCAATAACAGATATCTATAAAGGATTGTGAAACATTCCCAGAGGATATTCACAAGCCTATATGAGGCGCCAAAACATTTTGATAATATAGAGTATATATAAAGTTCATCGCCTCGACACCTCTGAGGCCTCGTCTTCGTGTTGACGCCTATCTCATGTTGTTCCGCAAGCGAAATCAACTGTGGCATTCTTCAAACTATGCACACTGACCACTGGTAGGTACGTACCTCAATATCACGAATATTTTCTTCATTCCATACCTACATGCTACACAATTTTTTTTACTAGATTGCATCATGTGTACTACACTTGAACTTTCGACCTTCAATATTCATGTAGTTTTGACGTTTTGAATTCCAAAACCATCCCCTTTATCCTAATTATATTGGGGTCTGCTTCCAGTCTAAACAGATGCGGCTGAACATCAGTATTTTACATGAAAAGATGGCCATCAGCACCTGCAACCCAACTGGGTAACCAGGTACTGGTACTGGTTAGACCAGTTGTCAGACTTTCAGACTTCTGATCACCTGTAACAACTGCCATAGATATTCATATTATTACTGTGACCAACAGCTTAACATGTTCTCCGTGGCACGGAAGGGTATCGGGTTATAAATTCCAAAAGGCTTATGCTTAATTCTATTGATATTGTTGGTAAAATTCAATTATTTCATTACAGAGAATACAAATTCAGAGCATGGTTATGCTAAAAATGGCTCATGAGGATCAAACTTTCAAACCTGTAGAGAAACATACAAGGACTAAAACTGGTAAGCCCTTTTCCTTGTCTGGTTAGGTGAAATAAATTCAGACATTTGGTTTAGAGCTGGCTAATGCCATTACTATGTCAGAACCGCTTTCGAAAAATCAATACAAACAAGGGTGACAATTCAAAATACTTTGATACACAATTTAATAAAAATAAATCAAAATATAAATTCATTGTGGGAAAAGAAAGATAAATACTAGGCCCCTCAGAAAGTATTGCGAAAAAAAGTTTTTATATATGGGAGACTGGCCAGTTATAATGTTTTTCGAAAATATGATTATTTATAAGTAAAAATAAGTAAGTTCCAATTTCAAAATTTCCCTCCACATTTTTTGCGAGTTAATTCAAAGTATTGTGTCTCACTGAAATATGGATCTGCGCCGGGAACATTTTAGAGCTATGATTTTATACGATTTCAAGTGTCGCCTGAAACCGGATGAATCGTACGATAGACTTCAAATGGCATTCATGGATGAAGGCCCTTCCAAGGCAACCGTGTATCGTTGGTATAACGAATTCAAGCGCGGTCGACCAACTTTGGGGGATGACGAAAGAAGCGGTCGCCCTTTGACGGCTGTTACCGAAGAAAACGTGCTAGCAGTGAAAAATTTAATCCAAGACAATAGGCGAATTACATATCAGGAGATTCAACACATATTGAAGATTGGATCGGGAAGCGTTCACGAGATTCTACACAGCCATCTTCGCGTGAGGAGGATAGTATCACGCTGGGTGCCGCACAACCTCACCGATGCTCAGAAGCAGGCCCGTGTGGAATGGTGCCGTGATATGCTTAACAAATTTGAAGCAGGCTCGTCTCGGCGTGTTTACGACATCATTACAGGTGATGAGTCCTGGATTTATCAATACGACCCAGAAACCAAGCGCCAGTCGACTGTTTGGGTGTTTCAAAATGAGCCAACGCCTACCAAAGTGAAGCGATCTAGAAGCGGGGGTAAGATTTTGATCGCTAGCTTTTTTAATTTGACTGGCCACTTGGTATCAATTCCCTTACGGGATCAAAGAAGCATTAATGCCGAATGGTATACTACCAAATGTTTGCCAGAAGTTTTCTCTGTTATAAGCAACAAGCGACCAAACACAGGGCTCCGCGGGCTACTGCTCCACCACGACAATGCACCTGCGCACACCGCACTCAAAACGAGGGACTTCCTGGACAGCACGCCAGTCAAACTCCTGGGTCACCCTCCTTACAGCCCTGATCTAGCACCGTGTGACTTCTTTTTATTCCCAAAAATAAAAAATCAGCTCAAAGGGATACAATTTTCGTCGCCGGAAGATGCGCTGGCTGCGTTCGAGCAGGCTGTAAACGAGGTGTCTGCGGCGGACTGGAAAAAGTGTTTTGAAAACTGGTTTAGGCGCATGAATCTTTGTATAGAGGCTGGTGGAAAGTACTTTGAAAAGATTTGATAAAAATATATGTACGTATAGAACAATTTTTTTTAGTTTCGCAAAACTTTCTGAGTGTCCCACGTATGTATAAGCAAAGAATCATCATCATCATCATTTCAGCCGAAAGACGTCCACTGCTGGACATAGGCCTCCCCCAAGCATCGCCACAACGACCGGTCCTGTGCCTTCCGCATCCAGCGGATTCCCGCGACCTTCACCAGGTCGTCGGTCCACCTTGTGGGGGGTCTACCCACGCTGCGCCTTCCAGTACGCGGTCGCCACTCCAGAACTTTACTGCCCCATCGGCCATCCGTTCTGCGAGCAATGTGCCCCGCCCACTGCCACTTAAGTTTGGCAATTCTTCGGGCTATGTCGGTTACTTTCGTTCTCCTGCGAATCTCCTCATTTCTGATTCGATCAAGCAAAGAATCATTTAGTGGTATTTTTTTTTCCAATATCCTTTACCAAATGTTTTGTAATATAATTTTGTTCTATCAGTTGTATTTTCTTAATGGCCTCTTTGACAAAACTTGAATAATTCAGATGTATACTTTTTATTTTCAGAAATTGATGCTGTCTGCTCCTGATAGCTCATCCGCATCAAAGTTGCAAGTCCGAAGAAGGCGTGTTGTTTTAAACCAAGCCAGGCTCTACCATGAATGTGTAAAATCTCAGAGGCAAT
Organism: Asteroscopus sphinx; assembly: GCA_949699075.1. Taxonomy (NCBI): domain Eukaryota; kingdom Metazoa; phylum Arthropoda; class Insecta; order Lepidoptera; family Noctuidae; genus Asteroscopus; species Asteroscopus sphinx. Next base: position 24,710,626 of record OX453003.1, on the reverse strand, counting down.
TGGAATAAAGTTTAATTTTGTAAAACTGACGTTGAATAGGTATAGTGATTAAAATAATTATGATATTATAATTAATGAAATGAACCGGATGTAAACAACTGGTGAAATTTAAGGCCTTGTTTGAATCAAGATAAATTAACTAAAAAGATTCCGAGAGTGCCTACCCGGTTGGATCTTCTAACCGAGAGAGTATTCCTACATCAGCTTTTTCAAGAAAGGCTAAATGTCTACTCACAGGCTTACACCACAGGGTGGGTTATATAAAATTATTTTTTATGAAAATTTATGTGTATTGTTTTATGTATGTTGTTTGTATGTGCTGTGAAATAAATTTAATTTCTTGTGATGAAAACTTAACTAGTGATAGGATATGTTTTAGGGAATATTAATGCTTTAGCTGTACAATTCACGAAGTAAACAAATCTTTGGAAATTAGATCTCAGGAAACATTCTTTTTTAAATGAAATAAAATCCAAGCATTTGTTTGATTTCCTGAATTGTTAACTACACAAGCATGTTGTGTTTAATGCTTTCACGAATTAAGTTTAGAGATTAGCAGTATTAAATTGGTGCAATATAATTAATAGAATAATAAAGAGCACAGATGTATTGTTGTTGCAAAATGCTCGCCTCCAATGTAACAGAAAGCATGAACCAAATGTAAAACCAAAATAAAAAATAATTCATAATATTCAAAGTAATTTATTGTCAACAAATCCTAAAATATCCAAAATTATGAAAAACAAGGGGCACAGAGGGGGGGGGGGGCTCCTTTCAGAGGCTTAAAAGGCTAGTTTCCAAACTATTCTGGCCGTGACAAGCAAAAAGGCCCGAATTCAGGTACAACAACGAGCGATAAAATTAAAAAAATAACAAACGTCACTTTCATTAGTCACAAATTCGTAATGCGATATTTTTTGTATGGAAGATCACCGTCTGATGCGTAGCATCTCTACTTGGTCTGTGCAGACAACAGACTCAACAGAGTACTTTTTAAATTTTTAATATACTGGAGACGTCGTAGACAGAGACGGGTTTCATCATTACTTCAGTGCTGCCAACTCCAAAAGTTCGTACAATCCATGAAGTTAGAGTAAATTGTCTGACTTCATGGTACAATCTATACATATAATAAAATCGTAGAGATGAAAAAACTGTACATAGAATATTTTTTGAAAAAAATCACTGCTGCTCATACTAGGAACGATACTGATGCAAAAACTACAATTTTTAGAATTTCTGTCTGTTTGTATCATGGAGGACAGAAAGTTCTTTTCTTCGTGGTTTGTATGTTTGAGCATGACGCCTTTACTACTGAACAGAATTAATAGAAATTTGGCAAAAATGTCGGTTACAGACCGGGTTACAAATCCTCACGCTTTTGTACATGGGAGGTGAGTAGAGTAACAAAATGTCTACAAAGTTATGTTTTACAGCTAATATATTAAAATGTTATAATTTATAGACTAAAAAAGACTAAAATAATTAAAAAAAAAACCCATCACGCTATATATAAAGGGAGCTAAACGACAGATGTTAACAATGAAAATGCTTATTTCGTAGTTTCCCGTAAATCAATACTCATCCTGGTAGCTTGGCGTGTGGATCACGATTGTGTTGTTATAAGATCGAATCTCAGCCTCAATCTTAGTTTTTGGATTATTTTTTGCATTTTGTTATTTATAAAAAAAACAATTTCAACATTCTTCGACAAATTATGTTATTTAGCAACAGCGTCCGCTATAATACGATCCGCTCTTTAGCGTATTATATAATATTGAAATCGGTGCAAAAAGTACCATTGAACCACTTATTTTACTAACTGCTGACCTAACCTAACCTAACTTTTTTTTTTTTCCTAGGGAAAATCCTCATGGACGCACTCCGCCCGGGGTAGACGGAGCCAGTGTAATCTATTACCTCAGTGGAATCTTACCGACTAAAACCACCACGGTGTTCCTTCAACTACCTTAACCTTTTTTTTTTTTTTTTTGAGACGGATAAAATGCCTATCGCATATAACATATACATATACATATTTGTTCACTAACGCGTTGGAGGACGTCTTCAAGACGCTGGACTGGACTGGACAGGGTATCAACGTTAACGGCGAGAACATCTCACATCTCCGTTTTGCCGATGACATCGTTGTAATGGCTGAGTCGCTGGAACAACTGGGCGAAATGCTGCACAGCTTAAACGGAGCCTCTCGACGTGTCGGCCTCGGCATGAATCTGGACAAGACTAAAGTGATGTTCAATATGCATGTCATGCCGAGGCCATTATTCGTCGAAGGGTCGGCACTCGAAGTTGTAACGGAATACGTCTACCTAGGGCAGGCAATTCAGCTTGGTAGACACAACTTCGAGAAAGAAGCCAACAGAAGGATCCGTCTGGGCTGGGCAGCATTTGGCAAACTTCGCCGAGTCTTCTCGTCGCCTATACCGCAAAGTTTGAAGACAAAGGTCTTCAACCAGTGCGTCCTGCCAGTCATGACTTACGGTGCCGAGACGTGGACATTGACAGTTGGGCTAGTCCACAAATTTAAAGTCGCCCAGCGAGCTATGGAGCGAGCTATACTTGGAGTTTCTTTGAAGGATAAAATCCGCAACGAGATTATCCGGAGAAGAACCGGAGTGACCGACATAGCTTGTAGGATCAGTAAGCTGAAGTGGCAGTGGGCTGGCCATGTCTGTCGAAGGACCGATGGCCGTTGGAGCAGACGAGTCCTTGAGTGGAGACCGCGTATCGGCAAACGCAGCGTAGGGCGCCCCCCTGCCAGGTGGACCGACGACCTAAAGAACGTGGCTGGGGGGGACTGGATGCGGAAGGCAGAGGACCGAGCGTTGTGGCGCAACTTGGGAGAGGCCTATGTCCAGCAGTGGACTGCGATAGGCTGAGTTGATATCACACCACCCGGGGAGGCGGTGTGGGTATGTGGGACTCGCTTCCACTAAAAACTCCGCCGTGTGCCTACTCTCGCCTTGGGTGGATGGGCTACGAGAACTGCAATGCATGGCATTCGCAACCCATCCAGCGCGGCCCACTTCAGGGCCTTCCACTTCCAACCTAAACTCTCCTTCAGCGATGTCCGGGACGTCCGGGTACACTTGGGACATCACCACAACTCGAGGGCCGTGCAATGCGGACGACAGACTCCCCAGTCTATCGCCCGCTGGCCTCTGTTAGGGCGGCATCAGCTCGGCGTAAAGCCGCCTGCGCCGACCCGTCCTCCTGCGGCGGATTGGATCAGCGAGGGAGTCTTCCTCCCTGACCCGCTCCGCCGCTTCCTTCTGCGAGATAACCTTCTCACAGAAGGACGCGACCGCCTCCCACGCCTCCACACTGTCAGCCATAGCCTTAACCACGGCTGGCAGCGAAAGGTCTCCCCCGATTGCTGCAGTGAGAGCACGGCGCTGCATCACCCAACCAGGACAGTATGCAAGAGTATGAATGGCCGTATCCTCACTGCAGCCGCATTGGTGACACACGGGACTAGCCTCCCGTCTCGCCACTTTGTGCAGGTATTTGCCGAAGCAACCATGCCCCGACAAAACCTGCGTCAGACGGAAGGAAAGAGTCCCATGTCGCCTCCGCATCCACTCCTCAAGCATCGGCTGGATAGCCCCCACGGTCCAATGGCCGGCACTGGGCATCTCCAGCCTCTCCCTCCACTGGCCCCAACTTTTTTTTTTTTTTTTTTTTGCCGTGGGGAAATCCTCATGGCCGCACTCCGCCCGGGGTAGGCGGAGCCAGTGTCGGACTCTTACCGACTAAAACCACCACGGTGTTCCTTCAACTACCTTAGCCGGGGGCGTGGGAACCCGTGAGTATTCACACAACCACCCCCGACAGGTCCTGGCCCGCCACAAGGAGGTGAGCCCCTTCTCCCCGTGCGGCCTAACGTCGGCCGCACCCTCCTAGGTGGCGCACACGGAACACTGCACACCACCTCACCTCATGGGCCTTTACCAGCCGCGCCAACTACGCCGGCTGTGCCAGCTACGTCAGCTGCTGGTCGGGCAGCAGACTACCCCGAGTCTGCTGCTCGCAGGCCCTACCTCCCGTAATTTTTTATAGAGGTTTTCTTCCTCGCGGTCCGGGCGGTGAAGCCAAGACCCACGGTCCCAAGAGGCGCGAGAATACTACTCAGCGGGCACTCCTGGGGTTACGAGATCGACGGGGGCAGGGAAAGACAGTCCCCCCGCTGCCTGCCCAGTGGCAGGGTGAGTGCACACCGGGCCCGCCCCTGCTCCTCCACTGTGCCTTCTGCTGATATCAGAGGGACACGTGGAGCAACTCCCTACTGGCCCAGAACGGGCCCCTCCCGTGCCAGAATATTCGCCACAGGCAATAAAATCCCCCGAAGGTTAATCCCTCGGCAGGATTTTATTGACCGTGCCCAGGATGCACCGGCCAAACAACTGCCGATCCCTCCAGAAGTGTCCAGAAAGACAAGCAGCCGTCAGGCACACGTGGAGGTTTTCTGGCCAGCACCCCCACTGGCCCCAACTACCTTAACCTAACTTAACCTTTTTTTTTTTTTTTTTGATCTCGGGGTGGAAAATCCTCATGGATGTCCCCCGCCCCGGGGAGGGCGGGGGGGTCTGTCGGACTCTTACCGACTAAAAACCACCCCGGTGTTCCATCACTCACCTGCGCCGGGGTCGCGGGAACGCGCTATTCTTCCGCAACCCCGGCTGGTGCTGGCCCGCTAGCGCGGGCCCCGTCTCGAGCGGGGGGAGTGAGGTGTTTGACTCCCCCCGCAACGGCTAAGAGGGGTGCGCGTGGAACACTACGCGCCGCCACCTCGGGTCCTGATGTATGGGGGGCGGCGGACGTCCCCGATTCCGTCGCCCCTGGACCCATTTAGGGGGGCTGGAAGAGGGCGTTGTCCGCCCTCCGCCGACGCCCGGTGCGCCTGCTGCGGATCGGGAGGACGGTCTCCACCTCCCTCAACCTTTCCGCAGCCTCCTTCTGGGAGACGACTGTCTCGCAGAAGGAAACCACCGCGTCCCAGGACTCAACGCTGCCGACCATCGAATTAACTACGGCCGGCAGCGACAGGTCACTGCCTACTTCTGAGATGAGGGCACGACGTGGCTCCTCCCAAGCAGCACACTCTGCCAGCGTATGCCACGCCGTGTCCTCCCGGCAGTCGACGCAGTGGTGACACCGTGCGTCTGGCTCCCTGTTTATGCGACACAGGTACTTCCCGAAGCAACCATGCCCCGAAAGCACCTGCGTCGCCCGAAACGTCAGGGAGCCGTGCCTCCTCCCGAACCATTCGTCGAGCACTGGTCGGATCGCCCCGACGGTAGCGAGACCGGCGGAAGGGCGCAAAAGCCTGTCCCGCCACTCAGCCACCAGGACCTCGCGGAGCTGCGACCGACGCAGCTCGATCTCTCGCTGCATCGGTCGCTCGCCCCGCGACCTCGCGTCCTCACGCCACCGATAGAGTGACGCGAGCACCTTCGCCTCCAGGTCCCAGGGCGGGGATCCGGCCAGTGCACAACCCGCCTCGTAGGAGATCGTGCGATACCCCCGAATGACTCTGACGGCCATGGCCCGCTGCGGCTTCCGCAGAACAGCTATGCTACCGGCCGTCAGGTCAGACGCCCAGATCGGCGCTCCGTAGAGCGCCATGGATCGCACGATCCCCATGTAGAGCCGCCTACAGGCGGCGCTCGGGCCCCCCAGATTGGGAAGCAGCGTTGCCAGCGCCCCGGCCGCGCCCAACAACTTGGGCGCCAGCCGCCGGAAGTGGGGTCCGAAGTCCCAACGGCTGTCGAGCACCAATCCCAGATATTTCATGGTGGGCTCGACAGCGATCCGGACCCCCCCGACCACGATGTGTGATCCGGCCGGCGGCGCCCGTCGGGGACCATGAAACACCATGGCCTCCGACTTGTTGAGGGCCACCTCCAGGCCGAGGCGCCGTATGCGGCTCACCGTCAGTGAGACCGCCGCCGTCGCGAGCAACGCTGCCTCCCTGTGCGAACTCCCCCGGGCCGTGACCAGCGTGTCGTCCGCGTAACACGTCAGGTCCGCGCCCGGCGGGAGTTCGCCCCTTAGCACCCAGTCGTACCCGATGTTCCACAGGAGCGGACCCACGACCGAACCCTGTGGAACACCGCACGACACCTGGCGCTGGTTTCCGCCATCGCGTCCCACGTAGGTGACACACCTCCCGGCTAAGTAAGCCCCAACGATGCGGCGGAGGTAGAGAGGCACGCGATGATACCGCAGTGCCTCTCTAATACAGCTCCAGGGCAGGGTGTTGAAAGCGTTGGAGATGTCTAAAGACACCGCCACCACCACCCCGCCCCGGGACACGGTTTCCTCCGCCAGGACTCTCACCCTCGACACAGCGTGGATGGTAGAGCGCCCATGCCGAAAGCCGTACTGGCTCTCGGCCAGGTCCGGCCCCTCTCCGCACAAGTGGCGGACGAGGCGGGCTGCGAGTATACGCTCGAACAGCTTGCCCAAACCTAACTTAACCTAACCTAACTTTTTTTTTTTTCCGTGTGGAAATCCTCATGGACGCACTCCGCTCGGGGTAGGCGGAGCCAGTGTCGGACTCTTACCGACTAAAACCACCACGGTGTTCCTTCAACTACCTTAGCCGGGGGCGTGGGAACCCGTGAGTATTTACACAACCACCCCCGACAGGTCCTGGCCCGCCACAAGCAGGCGAGCCCCTTCTCCCCGTGCGGCCTAACGTCGGCCGCACCCTCCTAGGTGGCGCACACGGAACACTGCACGCCACTTCACCTCATGGGCCTTTACCAGCTGCGCCAACTACGCCGGCTGTGCCAGCTACGCCAGCTGCTGGTCGGGCAGCAGACTACCCCGAGTCTGCTGCTCGCAGGCCCTACCTCCCGTAATTTTTTAAAGAGGTTTTCTTCCTCGCGGTCCGGGCGGTGAAGCCAAGACCCTCGGTCCCAAGAGGCGCGAGAACACTACTCAGCGGGCACTCCTGGGGTTACGAGATCGACGGGGGCAGGGAAAGACAGTCCCCCCGCTGCCTGCCCAGTGGCAGGGTGAGTGCACACCGGGCCCGCCCCTGCTCCTCCACTGTGCCCTCTGCTGATATCAGAGGGACACGTGGAGCAACTCCCTACTGGCCCAGAACGGGCCCCTCCCGCGCCAGAATATTCGCCACAGGCAATAAATTCCCCCGAAGGTTAATCCCTCGGCAGGATTTTATTGCCCGTGCCCAGGATGCACCGGCCAAACAACTGCCGATCCCTCCAGACGTGTCCAGAAGGACAAGCAGCCGTCAGGCACACGTGGAGGTTTTCTGGCCAGCACCCCCACTGGCCCCAACTACCTTAACCTTTTTTTGTTTTTTTTTTTTTTTTTTCCGTGGGGAAAATCCTCATGGACGCACTCCGCCTGGGGTAGGCGGAGCCAGTGTCGGACTCTTACCGACTAAAAACCACCACGGTGTTCCTCTAACGACCCTTGGCCGGGGGCGTGGGAAACTTTTACTCTCCCAACCATCCCCGGTAGGTCCCGGCTCGCCATTAGAAGGCGAGCCCCTTCTCCCCGAACGGCAGCGACATCGGCCACACCCTCCTCTTGACTGGCGCGCGCGGAACACTACGCGCCACCGTCACGGGCCTTGACTGGTCGGGCGGCGGGCCACCCCGAGTCCGCCGCCCGCAGGCCCACATCTAGGGTGGCTGGAGGTCGGCATACGCCCTCCTGCGACGCCCAGGTCGTCTCCTGCGGATGGGGAGAGAGGTCAACGCCTCTCGAACCCTCTCCGCCGCCTCCTTAGCGAGCATTACATCCTCGCAGAAGGAGACGACGCCTTCCCAAGCGCTCTCGCTCCCGACCATAGACAGAACCACGGCCGGAAGCGAGAGATCGCTGCCGCCTACTGCAATGATGAGGTCACGGCGCTGCGCGGCCCAAGCTGGGAACTCCGCCAGTGTGTGCTGCGCCGTGTCCTCTGGGCAGCTCCCGCAGTGATGACACTCGGGCGTCGGCTCCCGGCCTATGCGACACAGATACTTCCCGAAGCATCCGTGCCCCGAGAGTATCTGGGTCAGCCGGTAGGTGTGGGCACCATGGCCCCTCTCCAGCCACTCCTCCATGACGGGCCTTACCGCCGCTATTGCGGCGTGCCCTGCACTGGGTTGCGCAAGTCGCTCCTCCCACACAAAACTAATTTAGTACTTACCTTACACTTATTTTTAAAATCAACATGATTAAGTACAGTACAGTAAGTTATATGGGTTACCCCCTTATATTAATTTCCAATCTGCTTAATTGCGGATTAGGTAATAATGGTAAAGATGTACCGTAACGTCTGTAACAATGACAATGATGAAGATTGTATTGCAAGTTGAAATCCAGAAGATGATTGCATTAAAATGAAACCTAGTTTCCCAAGATGCCTTGCAGTGACTGGACCAAATTAATTTTTTAAATATTTTAATTTAATTTCCTTTTTTTTTTATAAATTTATTTCGATGATAACCTGCCATTGTATACCTTCTGTGAGTAACTAATTTTGAACTGTCAACAGGACAACGAATGCAGACCTCATTTTTTACTAACTTTAATGTTATTTGCGCAAGATCTGGCATTGCAATTTCAAATCCATAATACATATTATTAAAGATTCAGCGCCTACAAGTCACAACTCAAAACTGATTGTTCCATCAGTTCGAGAACGCAAGGCCATTTGCCCCACAAAAACTCCGTATTTTATGGAGATAAAACGGCTTGGTACCATTTACTCAACACTGGTAATATTTTCCTAATCTTATAAAGCCTGTCTATAGTGCAAATTTACAGAGCCGCTGGACTAAGCAAATGCTAAATGACAACGGCGCGGCGCGGCGCGGCGTCGACATGAATGTGTACACAGCACACGGCACATGTCACGCCTTCTCAACCTCTGCCAAAAGTAATGCCCTGTTTTTTCGATTAATTAAGAAAATAGCTGGTGGACACTGACAGGTAGTTCTTTGTGTTTTATAATCAACTTCTTGCCAACCTCGACGAAGACATATCCTTCACCGGGGCTGTGTTAAATGTATTTGAATATTATAAAAGTTAGGTTTTTTTGTTGTTGATAAATTAACAAGAAAAACCATTATTTTGATGTAAACTTGACCTTACATTCCGCAAAAGTCGCTAAACATCTACCTTTGTTAATACCAGGCCCCTCAGAAAGTATTGCGAAAAAAAGTTTTTATATATGGGAGACTGGCCAGTTATAATGTTTTTCGAAAATATGATTATTTATAAGTAAAAATAAGTAAGTTCCAATTTCAAAATTTCCCTCCACATTTTTTGCGAGTTAATTCAAAGTATTGTGTCTCACTGAAATATGGATCTGCGCCGGGAACATTTTAGAGCTATGATTTTATACGATTTCAAGTGTCGCCTGAAACCGGATGAATCGTACGATAGACTTCAAATGGCATTCATGGATGAAGGCCCTTCCAAGGCAACCGTGTATCGTTGGTATAACGAATTCAAGCGCGGTCGACCAACTTTGGGGGATGACGAAAGAAGCGGTCGCCCTTTGACGGCTGTTACCGAAGAAAACGTGCTACCAGTGAAAAATTTAATCCAAGACAATAGGCGAATTACATATCAGGAGATTCAACACATATTGAAGATTGGATCGGGAAGCGTTCACGAGATTCTACACAGCCATCTTCGCGTGAGGAGGATAGTATCACGCTGGGTGCCGCACAACCTCACCGATGCTCAGAAGCAGGCCCGGGTGGAATGGTGCCGTGATATGCTTAACAAATTTGAAGCAGGCTCGTCTCGGCGTGTTTACGACATCGTTACAGGTGATGAGTCCTGGATTTATCAATACGACCCAGAAACCAAGCGCCAGTCGACTGTTTGGGTGTTTCAAAATGAGCCAACGCCTACCAAAGTGAAGCGATCTAGAAGCGGGGGTAAGATTTTGATCGCTAGCTTTTTTAATTTGACTGGCCACTTGGTATCAATTCCCTTACGGGATCAAAGAAGCATTAATGCCGAATGGTATACTACCAAATGTTTGCCAGAAGTTTTCTCTGTTATAAGCAACAAGCGACCAAACACAGGGCTCCGCGGGCTACTGCTCCACCACGACAATGCACCTGCGCACACCGCACTCAAAACGAGGGACTTCCTGGACAGCACGCCAGTCAAACTCCTGGGTCACCCTCCTTACAGCCCTGATCTAGAACCGTGTGACTTCTTTTTATTCCCAAAAATAAAAAATCAGCTCAAAGGGATACAATTTTCGTCGCCGGAAGATGCGCTGGCTGCGTTCGAGCAGGCTGTAAACGAGGTGTCTGCGGCGGACTGGAAAAAGTGTTTTAAAAACTGGTTTAGGCGCATGAATCTTTGTATAGAGGCTGGTGGAAAGTACTTTGAAAAGATTTGATAAAAATATATGTACGTATAGAACAATTTTTTTTAGTTTCGCAAAACTTTCTGAGTGTCCCACGTAAATATCTCGGATGTAAGATAGAAGTATAATTTATGGTTAAAATAACTTACCTGTAAGTGTAGTTCAACCATAATTATACGAGATCTTACATCCGAGATATTTATCACCCACCCACCCATCAAGACAGAGCGCAGCCAAGGGTCGCGCCCTGCCATCCCAATTTCTTTTTGCAGAATGTACATTAGACGACTCTAAACTGAATGACGTTATTAGAGCTGTACCGGTTGAAATAGGGGTGTATGTATGTACGGAATCGATTAGGCCATCGATTCTTTTGATTTAATTTTTGTTTGTTTTAGCAAGCTTTAAACTGTGTGAACCGATGCGATATGCATGGATGGACTACATGACTACATACATCACTACTACTACCTTAACCTAACTTAACCTAACCTAACTTTTTTTTTTTTCCGTGTGGAAATCCTCATGGACGCACTCCGCTCGGGGTAGGCGGAGCCAGTGTCGGACTCTTACCGACTAAAACCACCACGGTGTTCCTTCAACTACCTTAGCCGGGGGCGTGGGAACCCGTGAGTATTTACACAACCACCCCCGACAGGTCCTGGCCCGCCACAAGCAGGCGAGCCCCTTCTCCCCGTGCGGCCTAACGTCGGCCGCACCCTCCTAGGTGGCGCACACGGAACACTGCACGCCACCTCACCTCATGGGCCTTTATCAGCTGCGCCAACTACGCCGGCTGTGCCAGCTACGCCAGCTGCTGGTCGGGCAGCAGACTACCCCGAGTCTGCTGCTCGCAGGCCCTACCTCCCGTAATTTTTTAAAGAGGTTTTCTTCCTCGCGGTCCGGGCGGTGAAGCCAAGACCCTCGGTCCCAAGAGGCGCGAGAACACTACTCAGCGGGCACTCCTGGGGTTACGAGATCGACGGGGGCAGGGAAAGACAGTCCCCCCGCTGCCTGCCCAGTGGCAGGGTGAGTGCACACCGGGCCCGCCCCTGCTCCTCCACTGTGCCCTCTGCTGATATCAGAGGGACACGTGGAGCAACTCCCTACTGGCCCAGAACGGGCCCCTCCCGCGCCAGAATATTCGCCACAGGCAATAAAATCCCCCGAAGGTTAATCCTTCGGTAGGATTTTATTGCCCGTGCCCAGGATGCACCGGCCAAACAACTGCCGATCCCTCCAGACGTGTCCAGAAGGACAAGCAGCCGTCAGGCACACGTGGAGGTTTTCTGGCCAGCACCCCACGTTGTTCCTTCAACTACCTTAACCTAATCTAACCTAACCTAACTTTTTTTTTCTTTTTTTTGCCGTGGGGAAATCCTCATGGACGCACTCCGCCCGGGGTAGGCGAAGCCAGTGTCGAACTCTTACCGACTAAAACCACCACGGTGTTCCTTCAAGTACCTTAACCTAACCTAACCTAACTTTTTTTTTTTTTTTTCCTGGGGAAAATCCTCATGGACGCACTCCACCAGGGGTAGGCGGAGCCAGTGTCGGACTCTTACCGACTAAAACCACCACGGTGTTCCTTCAACTACCTTAACCTAACCTAACCTTTTTTTTTTTTTTTTGATCTCGGGGTGGAAAATCCTCATGGATGTCCCCCGCCCCGGGGAGGGCGGGGGGGTCTGTCGGACTCTTACCGACTAAAAACCACCCCGGTGTTCCATCACTCACCTGCGCCGGGGCCGCGGGAACGCGCTATTCTTCCGCAACCCCGGCTGGTGCTGGCCCGCTGGCGCGGGCCCCGTCTCGAGCGGGGGGAGTGAGGTGTTTGACTCCCCCCGCAACGGCTAAGAGGGGCGCGCGTGGAACACTACGCGCCGCCACCTCGGGTCCTGATGTATGGGGGGCGGCGGACGTCCCCGATTCCGTCGCCCCTGGACCCATTTAGGGGGGCTGGAAGAGGGCGTTGTCCGCCCTCCGCCGACGCCCGGTGCGCCTGCTGCGGATCGGGAGGACGGTCTCCACCTCCCTCAACCTTTCCGCAGCCTCCTTCTGGGAGACGACTGTCTCACAGAAGGAAACCACCGCGTCCCAGGACTCAACGCTGCCGACCATCGAATTAACTACGGCCGGCAGCGACAGGTCACTGCCTACTTCTGAGATGAGGGCACGACGTGGCTCCTCCCAAGCAGCACACTCTGCCAGCGTATGCCACGCCGTGTCCTCCCGGCAGTCGACGCAGTGGTGACACCGTGCGTCTGGCTCCCTGTTTATGCGACACAGGTACTTCCCGAAGCAACCATGCCCCGAAAGCACCTGCGTCGCCCGAAACGTCAGGGAGCCGTGCCTCCTCCCGAACCATTCGTCGAGCACTGGTCGGATCGCCCCGACGGTAGCGAGACCGGCGGAAGGGCGCAGAAGCCTGTCCCGCCACTCAGCCACCAGGACCTCGCGGAGCTGCGACCGACGCAGCTCGATCTCTCGCTGCATCGGTCGCTCGCCCCGCGACCTCGCGTCCTCACGCCACCGATAGAGTGACGCGAGCACCTTCGCCTCCAGGTCCCAGGGCGGAGACCCGGCCAGTGCACAACCCGCCTCGTAGGAGATCGTGCGATACCCCCGAATGACTCTGACGGCCATAGCCCGCTGCGGCTTCCGCAGAACAGCTACAGCAGGAAAGGGGGCCCAATATCGGGTAGGGTAGGGTATCGATATCGATGCTCGTGTTTCGTACCAGAGATGTGTGCTGATTAAAATAATTTTCAAGTAGTAATAAATAATGCAATTATATCAAATACTAAGTTCGGCTGTCCCTAGGACATAAAAAATTAAGCTTCTAGGTCAAGGCAATCATACGGCTATGTCACATTTTGATACTCGCAAACTCACATAAAAAACCTATAGGGTACTTCGCATTGACCTAGAATCATGAAATTTGGCCAATATATCGAAATATCTTTTTTTTTTCAATATATCGAACTCCGATTGTATATTTAAAAATATCGATAGATCGAAAATCAGATATTTAAAAAATATCAACAGCCCTAGTTTGTTTACTTCACAGCTCATGTACTATGGGCCACATTGCAAGGTAAGCGGGGTTGCCACGCGGCGTAGGTATTTTGACATCCCGTAAAGATGTTGCCAAGCAGAGAATATACAAATAGCATGCGATCTCTTTCACCAGACGACTTAACACGTTGGTTAACAAGAGACAAAGAATAGTTTCATAATTCAATAACGATTTAATAGATATTTGTATGAACTAGGTGGATATAGAAGAATCATTGACTTGAACCTATGGACCTGTAATACCTACGAAATAAGCGTGGTATACCAACAATATCTTGTCTAGACCCCCAGGGGGTCTAGACAAGATCCACTTTCCGCAAACGCCTAACGCCTGCGGAAAGGAAAAAATGTATGGAAATGACATAAGCTTAAGAGATGTCACGTGACTGTTGCTAAATTGGTAGACAAAATCCCACATTGATCCGTGCGGAAAAGTTAGCGTTTAAACCATAAAGGTATTATACTGACGTAATAGAGACACTGTCACCTAATTATCACGTCACCGAAAGCTAAATGAATATATGTGCGAAATTGACACGTGTAGGAGTGATTTTTAGTGATGTGACATGGACGTTATTGCATTATCGATATATTTCAACCGGCCGGGCCTTACTTTTAAGGAGTGGTAGTATTTTAAAACTGCTAAGCTATTAAGTAACTGTTGTTTTAAAATTACAGATATTTGAGACATAATTTTATTTGTTTTAATAGATTGAGTTACGCAATTAAAGGTTATATTATAATTACATTATTAAGGTGAATGCTTCAGGGTAGCCCGCGAAATTCAAAATTTCTTGCGTTTTTTGCTAATTGTGGCTCTGTTTTGAGTTGTATATCAATCAAAATACGATTTGCGGTAGTAATAACAATATATCTACTGAATAATACTAATAAAAATATAAACCTAGCTTTATAAGCTCTAGAAGCTCGATAATCGATAATTTGATCGTAAATTGATATAATCGAGCTTGTACAGCATATAGAGCTAGGTCAATATTTTTTATGAGTATTATTCAGTAGATATATTGTTGTTACTACCGCAAATCATATTTCTAATTATACACAACGCGAAATACAACTACAATTTGCAAAATACGCAAGAAATTTTGAATTTCGTGGGCTACCCTGTAGCATTCACCTTAATGTCACGAAGGTAAGGAATACTTATGTAAGAAATTTAAGAAACCAATTAATCATCATTTCAGCCGTAAGACGTCCACTGCTGGACACAGGCCTCCCCCAAGCATATATGCCATATTCGCCACGCTTGGCAGGCGGGTTGGCGATCGCAGTTGGTTGGTTAAATACTCAGAGAATGCTGCTGCCCATCCTCTGGTGAATCCCTTAGTCACCTTTTACGACACCCATGAGAAGATATAGGGTAGTGCAATTCTTTACGTCCGGCACCACACGGAACATTTTACAATTAATCATATTAGTTTTAATTAGGTGTATAGAAAGGTTTTCAATCCCGGAACAAGTTCCTATACACGATTCCGGAATTGGTCAAATTATTAAATTTTTATGAAAAATTACAATATCTATGAACTTGACAAGTTTTCTTGTCCAGTCAACTTAAGTTACACATCAGACTTATACATTATAATTTTATCGACTTAGATTTAGAAACATCAGTGTTTCGATAATTTCTAGTTATTAGTTAGTTTTTATTTCAAATAGGCAAAGAATTTACGACCATAAACGATACAGTTATCCTTAAAATATCTACTGCAAACCCTGTAATTTTTTCGAGGCTTTCAGCTTTTATTTTATTTTATTGTATAGGATGGCGAAACGAACTAAAGGCCCACCATATGTTAAGCGGTTACCTTTGCCAATAACAACTGCAATACCATCTAGGCTGTTACCTAAATGGTACCGCAAGTCGGTTCGCCAAACAACATGAAGATGGAAAGTCTCATGTGATTGTAAATACACCGGCACCCGTACCATTCTGACCGAAACACAGCAATGCAAGCATCACTATTTGGCGGAGAATAGTAGATACGGTGCTTATTCGTTTTAACATTTGTGCCCATCCATTTTTCTTCAATAACAGCATTTACAGGAAATCTGGAAGTTATGAAGCTAGCCGGTCAATATTTTACAGCATTTTTAGCCCGGCCGCACATTGTCATAAAATAGCACCGTATTTAAATTTTAATATGTCAAAAGCAGACATACGATTCGGAAAATTCTGTCAGTCTGCGGGGCTGGTACTAAAATTAACTGTATAAATGTAAAATAAGCATTATGAAAGTAGTATTGTCCTGCAGATACTTACCTGTGAAACGTCTCTTTGCCATAGACGTACAACATACTATTATAACATCGTAAAAGTACAACCATGGTATAGGTTCCGGTGCGTCAGATTTTTTCTGTGATCAATGAATGAATCATTGTGATTTCCTTCCAATGTGCGGCCGGACTAAATCAACCTTTCAATACTTTCAACCGACTTCAAAAAAAGGAGGAGGTTCTCAATTCGATTGTATTTTTTGAAAGCAGTAAGGGACACTAACTTGTGACATGTACGTGGGACACTCAGAAAGTTTTGCGAAACTAAAAAAAATTGTTCTATACGTACATATATTTTTATCAAATCTTTTCAAAGTACTTTCCACCAGCCTCTATACAAAGATTCATGCGCCTAAACCAGTTTTCAAAACACTTTTTCCAGTCCGCCGCAGACACCTCGTTTACAGCCTGCTCGAACGCAGCCAGCGCATCTTCCGGCGACGAAAATTGTATCCCTTTGAGCTGATTTTTTATTTTTGGGAATAAAAAGAAATCACACGGTGCTAGATCAGGGCTGTAAGGAGGGTGACCCAGGAGTTTGACTGGCGTGCTGTCCAGGAAGTCCCTCGTTTTGAGTGCGGTGTGCGCAGGTGCATTGTCGTGGTGGAGCAGTAGCCCGCGGAGCCCTGTGTTTGGTCGCTTGTTGCTTATAACAGAGAAAACTTCTGGCAAACATTTGGTAGTATACCATTCGGCATTAATGCTTCTTTGATCCCGTAAGGGAATTGATACCAAGTGGCCAGTCAAATTAAAAAAGCTAGCGATCAAAATCTTACCCCCGCTTCTAGATCGCTTCACTTTGGTAGGCGTTGGCTCATTTTGAAACACCCAAACAGTCGACTGGCGCTTGGTTTCTGGGTCGTATTGATAAATCCAGGACTCATCACCTGTAACGATGTCGTAAACACGCCGAGACGAGCCTGCTTCAAATTTGTTAAGCATATCACGGCACCATTCCACCCGGGCCTGCTTCTGAGCATCGGTGAGGTTGTGCGGCACCCAGCGTGATACTATCCTCCTCACGCGAAGATGGCTGTGTAGAATCTCGTGAACGCTTCCCGATCCAATCTTCAATATGTGTTGAATCTCCTGATATGTAATTCGCCTATTGTCTTGGATTAAATTTTTCACTGCTAGCACGTTTTCTTCGGTAACAGCCGTCAAAGGGCGACCGCTTCTTTCGTCATCCCCCAAAGTTGGTCGACCGCGCTTGAATTCGTTATACCAACGATACACGGTTGCCTTGGAAGGGCCTTCATCCATGAATGCCATTTGAAGTCTATCGTACGATTCATCCGGTTTCAGGCGACACTTGAAATCGTATAAAATCATAGCTCTAAAATGTTCCCGGCGGAGATCCATATTTCAGTGAGACACAATACTTTGAATTAACTCGCAAAAAATGTGGAGGGAAATTTTGAAATTGGAACTTACTTATTTTTACTTATAAATAATCATATTTTCGAAAAACATTATAACTGGCCAGTCTCCCATATATAAAAACTTTTTTTCGCAATACTTTCTGAGGGGCCTGGTATGGTGCTAGGTAGTACAAAAAATATATAATTGAAACTATCGACATATCGATATATTTTGAGCAATCCATATGCGAAACGGTTTCATTTTCACGTACACAATATTTTTTTATCTAACACATAATTATTTAAAATAACACATTATATAGAAAATGGGGTATTTACTGCATGTTATTAATGTATTACTAAATAATTTTAAGAATAACTTCTATGAAAATAAGCATTATGAAAGTAGTATTGTCCTGCAGATACTTACCTGTGAAACGTCTCTTTCTTTGGGTTATTGATGTAAATTACACAGCAGTATAACACAGAACACTACACCATTACGATTATTGATATTAATTGGATAAAATACAGAACGATTGTGAAATAAATCATAAAATAATACGAGATTATATTTTGATGGGAAGCTATGGGAGATTACAATTTTCAAAATCGGTTCGACTGACATTTTATTATGTCTCTTTCTAGCATATAGGTTTTTTCGTAAAGATCGGTATCTCAGTCGCACACTGTAGTGGTCTATTACGTTAGTATAGAAATGTCTTTGGTTTAAACCCAACGCCAATCTTCATATAAACGGTTGACAATGGTAGACAAGCGCCATGTTTGACTACGGAAAACGCAATTTTTTCTGTTCCGCAACACGATAGTTTAGCGTGAGCTCGGACCCTGACGCTAAAGCGTAAACATACGTATTTGTACATTTTTTCTGTGTATTTTATAGTGATTAAACTTTAATTTTATTCTAAAATGCATTCGCTGAGACTATTGTGGGCTGCCAATAACGAGGAATCACTAATAACTCTAATAAGACGTCGCACAAGAACATATCAACATAATATAATCCTCTGTGATATAATCGCAGATAATTGGAAAAATCTGGATTTATTCATCGTTTTCAGCATAACAAACGGTGTTTTTGGCGTTTATGTACCGATTTAAGACGTTCTACAAGCTTAAAAGGAACCCAGGAGATAAATTTAGAGATAAAGGTAAGTTTTGACCGTTTCTATTTCTGCCTTGGACTTTTATTGCAATACCGTTTGTATGTTTGACAGTAATAATAAATGCATCTACACTACTAAAGGTAAATAACTGTGAACTTTCTTTACTATTTAAACATTCAAACTCTGTTCCAGGTTCTATGTACTCTGAGCTTATTAGCAACTGGTTCATACCAACGTGTTATATGGCTAAATCAACACTTGGTACAGAGAACAGCGAGTAGGTGCATAAGACAAGTAGTTGAGGCCCTAAGCCATTCTACTATTGTAAATAAATGGATCCTATTTCTGAGGTCGCAACAAGAACGAGCCAACATAAGACTTGAGTGAGTTAAATTTATAAAAAATATATAAGTACATGCATTATGAAAAAATTCTACCAAATAAATTGAAAATTTAATAATATTAAATATGAGCTGCATTTTTTTCTAAGGTAATCATCATCATCATCATCATTTCAGCCGAAAGACGTCCACTGCTGGACAAAGGCCTCCCCCAAGGGGGGGATATGCCATAATGGCCATGCTTGGCAGGCAGGTTGGTGATCGCAGTTGGTTGTTTAAATACTCAAAGAACGCTGCTACCCATTCTCTGGTGAATCCGTTAGTCGCCTTTTACGACACCCATGAGAAGAGAGAGAGTGGTGCAATTCTTTAAGTCCAGCACCACACGGAACTAAGCTAAGCTAATGGGTACTAAAAAGTAACAATTTTGAAGATTTTTTGGTACCTATGTATATTAAGCAAGCACACCATTTATCCCAGTGAAATGATAAAATTCTGTTTTGACAAACATCCCCGGTGAGACAGTAAGGGGCAGTAATATAGCATATAAACTGTGAAGATAAAAATTCACTCAGGAACAGGATATGTAGGTACCTATATTTTTATTGTTAATAATTACTTAAGTACAATAAAAAACCAAAGAAAAGTGTAAATAAATTGTATAATACCGAAATAATAAACAGTTGATAAATAATAACTGAAAACAATGTCAAAATAACATGATTTGGTAGCAAAATTACCAACAGTTGATACTGATCGATACAAAATAAAATGAGTCATAAAATTACACAATGTCAAAGGCAATAATAAAAATAAAGATCCAATGTCAAAAGTAAAAAATAGGAAAATAATTACACATGATCCATTTTCAGATTCAGATTACACTCCTCAATGTGTTAGTAAAGTAGCTTATGTTAGTATCATTAATTCCATATATTTTATCAATAAAATAATATAGTTACATAATAATTAACCCTTATATTATTTTATAGGTACTTAAAAAAAATAAAAACCCAACGTATAACAAAATAATAGAATTGTCAGTCATATCAATATATCATAGTAATATCGGCGGCGGGAGGTGCAGTGCGGGACGCGGGGAAGGAGGCGCGCGCGACGGCCGACCACGACACAGGGCAGCCAGAGCAAAATTCACCACAGGAACTGATACCCGTGCCATTTGTACGCGCGCCGCGCCGCTATCCTTTGTTCAAGTGAAATAACAATATAAGATTCAGAATCAGTCAATCTATTTTAATTAATAACATACAGTCCTCAACAGTCACCCCTAGTTTCTAAAAGACTGATCAACACAAAAAATAACGAATCAGTAGGCTCGAATACTAGTCCACTTAGGAAGTGGAATCCGGGCGAAATAGTAATGCTCCTACATAATCAATAAACTTTTGTAATATTTCGTGAAGCATTCTATCATTTTGTAAACGTGCTTCTTCCACCCGAACACGCTGTGCTTCCACTAGAACTCTCTCCGCCTCAAGTTCGACGCGTTGAGCATCTATTCTCAATCTCTCTCTTTCTAATTCCAGATGACGTGCATTGGACTGTCGTTGCAGCCGCAGACGACCTTGCTCGATAGCCAGAGCCACAAATTCACTCGTGGGTCGTGGCCCGATCGGATGGCCCTTGTCGATGTCTGCGCTGCTGTCCAGTAAAGCGGGGGCGACGCGACTTGAAAAACTGGACACTGGCGACCTTTCTGCAAACAAATTTAGATAATGTTATAAAATAAAATAATGATTTAGGCTGCATGTAAAATGGTTATATTCGTTTATACATAAGTAATTACCTTGTGCAGTTCTGCTGAATGATTGTCCTCTCAAGGGGGTGGTAAGAGCCGGTCGAATCGGAGTAGATGCTCGTTCTGAAAATATAGAAATAATTTATTTGGTAGTATAAATTCTATGTTATCAGTAGGCGACGGTTCTGTCATCTCCTGTGATTGACTCTGACGGTACCAACGCCTCTTGAAGTTGTATCTGTGGAGGCATTTATTATTAATACAACACAAGCTACATTTCTCAATCGTTTTTATTAACTAGCTGGGTACTATCTTTGAATGCATTATCTACAGATAGAAGATGGTGATAGTATTCGCACTATCATATACAATATGTTATTGAAATAATAACATATAATATCTTCATATTCATTAATATATATTTAGTATTATATCCACGCATCTTACTATAGTCAGTCACTGTTCGTGAAGACCTATTATTGGCAGATTGTATCTTATCTAACATTGTTATACTAATTTAATTGCTGTTGGTCTTCCAAATAATAAATAAATAACTGAAAACCGCTTAAGGGGTCATTGTACTCATATAAGCAACTTGTACCAGGCCCCTCGGAAAGTATTGCGAAAAAAAGTTTTTATATATGGGAGACTGGCCAGTTATAATGTTTTTCGAAAATATGATTATTTATAAGTAAAAATAAGTAAGTTCCAATTTCAAAATTTCCCTCCACATTTTTTGCGAGTTAATTCAAAGTATTGTGTCTCACTGAAATATGGATCTGCGCCGGGAACATTTTAGAGCTATGATTTTATACGATTTCAAGTGTCGCCTGAAACCGGATGAATCGTACGATAGACTTCAAATGGCATTCATGGATGAAGGCCCTTCCAAGGCAACCGTGTATCGTTGGTATAACGAATTCAAGCGCGGTCGACCAACTTTGGGGGATGACGAAAGAAGCGGTCGCCCTTTGACGGCTGTTACCGAAGAAAACGTGCTACCAGTGAAAAATTTAATCCAAGACAATAGGCGAATTACATATCAGGAGATTCAACACATATTGAAGATTGGATCGGGAAGCGTTCACGAGATTCTACACAGCCATCTTCGCGTGAGGAGGATAGTATCACGCTGGGTGCCGCACAACCTCACCGATGCTCAGAAGCAGGCCCGGGTGGAATGGTGCCGTGATATGCTTAACAAATTTGAAGCAGGCTCGTCTCGGCGTGTTTACGACATCGTTACAGGTGATGAGTCCTGGATTTATCAATACGACCCAGAAACCAAGCGCCAGTCGACTGTTTGAGTGTTTCAAAATGAGCCAACGCCTACCAAAGTGAAGCGATCTAGAAGCGGGGGTAAGATTTTGATCGCTAGCTTTTTTAATTTGACTGGCCACTTGGTATCAATTCCCTTACGGGATCAAAGAAGCATTAATGCCGAATGGTATACTACCAAATGTTTGCCAGAAGTTTTCTCTGTTATAAGCAACAAGCGACCAAACACAGGGCTCCGCGGGCTACTGCTCCACCACGACACTGCACCTGCGCACACCGCACTCAAAACGAGGGACTTCCTGGACAGCACGCCAGTCAAACTCCTGGGTCACCCTCCTTACAGCCCTGATCTAGCACCGTGTGACTTCTTTTTATTCCCAAAAATAAAAAATCAGCTCAAAGGGATACAATTTTCGTCGCCGGAAGATGCGCTGGCTGCGTTCGAGCAGGCTGTAAACAAGGTGTCTGCGGCGGACTGGAAAAAGTGTTTTGAAAACTGGTTTAGGCGCATGAATCTTTGTATAGAGGCTGGTGGAAAGTACTTTGAAAAGATTTGATAAAAATATATGTACGTATAGAACAATTTTTTTTAGTTTCGCAAAACTTTCTGAGTGTCCCACGTATTATGGGACTAACCCGGAAATCGCGAAAAAAAATCTTCTGTTCCCTACATTTCGTCGATTTATGTGAACACAAATATAGGAATCAACTGATTTTTTTTCGCAATTTCAAGGTTTGTCCCATAGTAAAAGTTGCTTATATGAGTATAATTACCCCTTAAGATGTTTTCAGTTATTTCAATAAGACGTTGTATACAAATATCTCAAAAATATAATGGTACATACCTATGATGATAATATCCATCTGATATTCGACCTCAAAATGTCTTAAATGTGCCTCTACTTGTTTAAGAGCGTATGTTCGATTTAGCGCAAGTCAAAATCTACGCGATCTATCGAATGGCACACTCACTACGGCAAGATACAATGGTTCCTCTGTGTGCGTGAGTGCTGAACCGTTAGCACGAATGATCTTGATACTTTTATTTTTTTAGGATCTATTTTATGACAATTTTTTTTATATAGGTAATTGTTGAAATAAATGAGAACAAGCGAAGTTTTAAAGAATATAATTTTAAAATCGCACATCTCTAATGGGCATGGACCGAGATTTTCTGGGGTCGATCATCTCTGGCAATAGGCATTTATTATAGAAGTCCAATAATTTTGGTTCCATTTTTGTCGCCCAAAACACGTCGTCTCGAGTTATTTTTGTGGTCTTCAAGGCGAATTCTTGTCCTGTCCACACCGCAAATAGACAAAAATTTTTTTTACTGAAAAAGATATATATTTTATTTGAAATAAAAAAAATTATAATGTAGACTAAACTAAAATTTACCTCATACGCACGGTCAACCGCACGGGTGATTCTCACCTGATATGGAGCTGGCCTTGAATTTGAAAGTACCAGTCGTGGTTGGTATTAACCGATCCATCAATTTTCCAAAACTTAATTTATTTTTGTATTATGGCCTGTTCAGGATCTATATTACGCGCCGAATATGGACATTTCAACTCGACGATCCCTTCTTCGAACAGACCATCTGGAGAAGCTCCGAGGAAAAAATATTTTTGGTCCACGAAGAGTCCGCATTTATGCACGACGACACCCTCTTGCTGCTCCAGCTGCTTGATAGCAGTTTTTCCATATTCGATGGCTGTCACGCTGTTTAAAGAATAGGAATAGACGAGAGACTTCACGAGTGGCGCAGAGCTAATATTACATCGCCTTTTGCAAACCTAAAAAGTAATTAGTGTGAATTTCATCAACATAAATCTTCAAGGATAATTTCCGTATTTCATATTAGAAACGTACCTTGCTAAAAGATGAGGCTGTTAGCAGACATCTTCGTAACTCCAGCCATAATGCGCTTTCAGCTTGTAATACTGTGTCTCGTTCTACCTCATGCCGCTTTTCTACCAGGCCTTTCAAGTTTTGCAAAAACATATTTTTTGCAGTTTCATACTGTTCTGGCGTTAAATCCGGTTTTTGGCATCTCTCACCATAGTCGTTCCTATCATTCTGGAAAACTATTTTTTTTTTGAAGCCTAGTCTATGATTACGGTTGCGTGAACTCTTGTAACGTCTCAACTCCAGCAGCTTAATTGATCTCCTCGGGCTTTTTTGAAAGTTGGTTTTGTACAAACTGTACTGCGCTTTGCCAGTATTAAAAGCTACAACTGCAGCGTGACACCGAGCTGTATACGAATTTTTCAATGAAAAATTAATACGTTTGCCACCTACGTGCTTTGCAACTATACTGTTGAACTGTTCGGCTCTATTGTTATTTACATTATAAAGCAAGCTTTTTGAGTTTAGTGCAATTTGGATTGTGTGGACCATTAGTTTTCTAAACAGTGTTTTCGCCAAAGGCACCAGATTTTGCTCTTTTTTCTTTTCATCTGTACAATAATAGTCTTCGCACGTACTATGATCACCCAAAATATGCTTTGGGCTGTTTATTATATCATCCTTTAATTTTATGATTTTATCGGAACTACTGGTGTTCTGAGCATTGCGAAAGCGAGCTGCAGCTCTCACGGCTGTACGAAGTCGAGTGATTCGTTCCGGTGTTAATAGTTTTCTTTCAGATAGTGGAATAGATGTATCCTTTTGTAGGTGCATGAGTTTACTACTGTAGTTTCTAAGCAGGTGGTTTGAACATTCAATTTTTTGCACTTGCACATTAGGATATGGCCTGCTTTCCAATATTTTTTTGTAAGTGCTTGCATCTCCATCTGCTATAAGAGTTTTATATATCAAGTTATGAGTGCTGACTGAAGTTTTGAATCCCTCGACTATGCTTGTTTGTTCCATACTTGTAGAAGATCCTACATGATTTCTAGTGCACTGATGAATAGGTGGCGACTGCTTTTTTAACACAGATCGGGCGCATACTATACAATATTTATTTTTTACCTTCATAAACAAGACTTTCCCAGTTTTAAATCCAATAATTGCAGCTGCTCCCGATGGTGCGGCATAATTATTCCCATAGGATCTTTTAGACCAGCACGCATCAGCCACAACTACGATCGCAGGAATTCCGTCAATAATATCTCCACTTTCAATTGCTAGCTCACCTTCTTCTTTAGCAGCCTCTTTCATACTGTTTTCTGCAGCTATTGCCCACCAATTGGATACGTCACTATGACACTTATTGTAAGTTTTTATATTTATTTTTGGTAGATCCATAGCTGTTAACAACTCATTTAACTTAGTTTGTCCACAGCCAATCAACATTGCTCCAGTCAACGCAGCGTGATTTATAGTCATATCATTGAATTCATCGGGTGAATTTACACAAGAATTTATTTCAAATCTTTGGTTGCACATGTTACATTGGAAGTAGATGATCGACTCCAAACCAATAAGCTTCTCTCTTATAATTTGTATGTTGCTTATTGAACAACCTAAACCCGGATTATGTTCCGATAATGTTTTCATTTGGTCAAAAAAGTGATTGAAGTCAACTATTCTTCGACCTTCAATTTTAAATAGTGGACTGGTTGAAACATTTGATTCCACACTCTAAAACAAATATGGTTATACATAAGGCATAAAAAAGGAAAACGGATACTGTGTCAAATTGTTTAAATGCTTGTATTACAACGATTACAACATCATTGTCATCGAATGGTACTCACAATTTCTAAATCTTCAATATCGTTCAATTCCTCTACAGTACCTTGCATTATATTTTTCGGTGTTTCGAGATCTTCTATTAATGATGAGAAGATATCCTAAAACACAGTGTAAGGTTAAGACGGGGAACTCAACGTTATATTGCAACTCACAAGATAATTAATGATAAATATTATCCGCAATGGCAGCACATAACTAGAAATACCCTCATAATAAATAAACACCTACATTTGCGGTAGTATTCTCTAAATTACAGCTTTTTGAGGTTATCAAACTACAACTTAATCGATTTTTGGAGAATTTAGGTCTGCCTTTGTTGTATCCAACATAGAACTCGAGTGAATATTACCATAAATCTATTATTTTTGCTGAAATCTCACTTAAATGCAATTTTCATCATTTGCCTTACATTACACAACAAAATCAGTCATTTTTTTCCATTTGTTAAATTAATTAATTTATTTATTTATATTATTGAGGACCTCCAACAAAAGATGTACACAAAAAATCACAAGTGACAGATACAGGATTCTATCTGGTGTACTCCTTCACTTACAGGAGGCCACAGAGGCAAATTCATTAACAATACTAACTAAAATACTTACATGACCTCTATCATCATAGTTTAATGCATCATTGGATTTATTCGACTTTTCTATACTTGAATTTTTTTTTGTCTGAAAGAATAAACCTGGTAAAAATATGTACAAAAGTATAGCCTACTAATATTATAAATGCAAAAATAAGGATCTTTGTTTGTTTGTCCTTCGATAACGCTAAAACAGCTGAACGGATTTGAATGAAATTTAGCACACAAACCATAGCCAAGATTAATATAAAGGCAAGGAAGTTAAACAATCCCCGAAGATAAAATCTTTGTGATAAACCGAATTATACGTGGGCCTTAACCTTCTTATTCGGAGAGGGGTCCGTGCCCAGCAGTGGGACAGTAATGGGCTGACTATGCTTATTCAAGCCGCGGGCATAGGGTTAAATAATAAAAAGAAGGCAATTTCATAGAGCAAACTTTTAACAGTTTCAACTTTTTTCGTTCAATAGATTCGGCTATGACAGACGGACAGACAGACACGAGAGTGATCCTATAAGAGTTTAGTTTTTTCCTCTAGGTACGGAAGCTTAAAAATACATTATTTATAAATAGGTACCCGAATAGCTTACGTATGTTTTTATTAAAACCCTAACCCCTATTTTTTTATCCAAAACCCTAAAACATGAAGTTTCAAACTTGAATCGATTGCACATTCTAGAAGACTTGTAACAGACCGAATTTCACACGGGCGAAGCTAGTGTAACATAAATATACTCACCTTTTAGCTCTTGCCTTAGCCAAATTTTCTGAATTTTTGCGTCTTCTCTTTCCGAAAAACACCTTTATTTTATTTCCCATACCGTCTAAAACATAATTTTTTGTCACTATAAAACAATGTCAGTCATAAAAAAAATACTTACCAAAGTACTTATGATCATACTATAAAATTTTGTCGGTCATCAAAAATAAAATATTTTACTTACCAAAGTAATAAGATTTGACGATCACCCTAAAAACTTTTAGTATCCTTGTATAAACGCACGGCAAAGGTCGCCAACCCCAAACGGAGCGCCGAGCGACGTGACCACTCTCTGGAAGGGCTCGCGGCGAAGTAATTTGAATCGATTCGAACGCGTAGTTTTATAGTAGTTTTAAAATATTTATAAAAAAATTATAGAGCTAATTTAGTTGAAATTTTCAAGTGTAAGTTTAAAAAAATATGTTCTTCTATTATAGTAATTTATTGTTATATTAAATTATGTAAGATATAGTGGTGAAAATAATAATTGTATTGACTATAATTTCTGAATAATTTCACATTGATTAGATTTTTATTTCTTATGTATTCAACCTAAAATAAAAAATCCTTTCTAGTAACTTTTTTTTTATGGATCTTCCTAGTTGGTAAAAAAATTTTGTTTGTGAGGTCTGTCAGTGATTTCAGATATTTGAAGCTTCGAAATTGACGCTGAAAGTGAAATTAAGAAAACCTCTGTTCAGTTATCTTGATAGATTTCACAAATACTCTAATAATCGAATAAAATAAACTATCTTCTATTTAGACAATAACATTTCCTAAAATTATTAGTAATTGATATGTTCGTAAGATAAGTGGTTGATGAATAATCAGATTTGAAAAGTTACGTTTTTGAGCAAAACAGGCCACGGACCGAACATACGCTCTTAACCCTATGTCCACAAGCAAGCCTTACAAAGGGTTGGCTTCTGTAAATATTAATTATCTTTTAATTTTAATGTAGAAATAATTAGTTAATAAGCATGCCAAATTTAACTGAAGTTAAAGAAATTTTATGTGTGTAATATCATTACATATTATGACAGTCTATTGTAAGACATTTTTTATGAAAACCTAACATTAATGTCACCTCAAAGCCTGTTTCTTCTCCAGCTTGTTGGCAAGTAACAGAGGCCACACCAATTATCTTTAGAGGACTTAAAGGCTTTCCCTTACTGGGACCTCCACCAGTGCCGTGTATGTCACGATTGTTGACAGATACCTTCTTTTTTTGTTTTTGTTTTCCAATCGGAACATACCTATGGCATATAAAGCATGATAGACTGTTATAATATAATTTAATATGCACTTGTATGTAAGATACCACTGCACCAGCCAATATAAATTAATGTGCCCTAGTTTTATATACATATTTGTTTGATAAATAGAATAAATATATTGTTTGCACCACAACCAATTAAATTATGTTGAAACATTAAAAATATCTTATTACCCTTTTCCATTTATCAGCAGTTTTGTTTACACCACCTCCACCCGCAGAGTTGAGCATATCGCTTGGCTCCTGCCAAAACCGGTCAGCCATTTGCCTCCCTTGAGGGCCAACAACTGGCCTTGAAAGATCTTCGTTCCTACAAATAGAAAATAGTGTATATTTCAATTTATATACTTTATATACATTAACAAAGCCCATTGCACTGTTTACTGATGTAGTACACAGGCCTCTCCCAAACTGTGCCACAAAGTCATTCACCACTTTTCATATATTTATTTGTAAACACAAGTTAGTAGTACATATTGAAGTTTAAATATTAATGTATCTTGTATTATTTAATATAAGTACCTACCTACAAATGCATGACCCCATTTTGGAACAACAACCCAATTGTTTAATAGTTCGTGTCGTTCGTGGGATCACATCATTGTTTACATTAAACATTCCATGAACAAAGAGTTTGATTCGGAAATGGAATTTTAGGAACTAAAAGCGTAATAAAATGAATAAAAATTACCTTTCCATGAATTCCAACATGATAGTAAATTGTTCAAAACTAGCCCGAAGTCTATTTTCCATCTAGAATCAAAAAAGAAAGATTCTTTATTTCAACGCTTTGACAATATACCTATTTACTTGGTCTATGTTTCAACGATACAGAATTCAACTTGTGGTTATCGACTTCATGAACATTCACTTTATACGCCACTCACTATATATTGTCTGAATTAATTGCATAGGTACTTACTTTATTTGATTAAAATTATGAACACTGCTCAACTTGTCTCGAATAAATTTTAATCTCACGAAATTACCGCGCGATCAGCGTTTTGTTAGTGACAATGACACCAACTTTGGCAGCCGTCACACGCTATTCCATAGACACTAGCGTGGGTCGAAACGGGTTCGTGCGGAATATGCGTTAGCAGCACAATGTGTAACTTGTCTATTGTCTACCGTTTTAGTCACGCTAACACAAAGGCGTTAGCGTGTGCGGATAAAGAAGCGTGTGGATTTTGTCTAGGCCCCCAGAGGGTCTAGACAAGATCCACTTTCCGCAAACGCCTAACGCCTGCGGAAAGGAAAAAATGTATGGAAATGACATAAGCTTGAGAGATGTCACGTGACTGTTGCTAAATTGGTAGACAAAATCCCACATTAATCCGTGCGGAAAAGTTAGCGTTTAAACCCAACGCCAATCTTCATATAAACGGTTGACAATGGTAGACAAGCGCCATGTTTGACTACGGAAAACGCTATTTTTTCTGTTCCGCAACACGATAGTTTAGCGTGAGCTCGGACCCTGACGCTAAAGCGTAAACATACGTATTTGTACATTTTTTCTGTGTATTTTATAGTGATATTTCCTTAAATTAAACTTTAATTTTATTCTAAAATGCATTCGCTGAGACTATTGTGGGCTGCCAATATCGAGGAATCACTAATAAGACGTCGAACAAGAACATATCAACATAATATAATCCTCTGTGATATAATCGCAGAGAATTGGAAAAATCTGGATTTATTCATCGTTTTCAGCATAACAAACGGTGTTTTTGGCGTTTATGTACCGATTTAAGACGTTCTACAAGCTTAAAAGGAACCCAGGAGATAAATTTAGCGATAAAGGTAAGTTTTGACCGTTTCTATTTCTGCCTTGGACTTTTATTGCAATACCGTTTGTATGTTTGACAGTAATAATAAATGCATCTACACTACTATAATTGTGAACTTTCTTTACTATTTAAACATTCAAACTCTGTTCGAGGTTCTATGTACTCTGAGCTTATTAGCAACTGGTTCATACCAACGTGTTATATGGCTAAATCAACACTTGGTACAGAGAACAGCGAGTAGGTGCATAAGACAAGTAGTTGAGGCCCTAAGCCATTCTACTATTGTAAATAAATGGATCCTATTTCTGAGGTCGCAACAAGAACGAGCCAGCATAAGACTTGAGTGAGTTAAATTTATAAAAAATATTTAAGTAGATGCATTATGAAAAAATTCTACCAAATAAATTGAAAATTTAATAATATTAAAAATGAGCTGCATTTTTTTCTAAGGTAATGATCATCATCATCATTTCAGCCGAAAGACGTCCACTGCTGGACAAAGGCCTCCCCCAAGGGGGGGGGATACGCCATAATGGCCATGCTTGGCAGGCAGGTTGGTGATCGCAGTTGGTTATTTAAATACTCAAAGAACGCTGCTACCCATCCTCTGGTGAATCCATTAGTCGCGTTTTACGACACCCATGTTCTCATGAGAGAGAGTGGTGCAATTCTTTAAGTCCAGCACCACACGGAACTAAGCTAAGCTAATGGGTACTAAAAAGTAACCATTTTGAAGATTTGTTGGTACCTATGTATATTAAGCAAGCACACCATTTATCCCAGTGAAATGATAAAATTCTGTTTTGACAAACATCCCCGGTGAGACAGTAAGGGGCAGTAGTATAGCATATAAACTGGAGATAAAAATTCACTCAGGAACAGGATATGTAGGTACCTATATTTTTATTGTTAATAATTACTTAAGTACAATAAAAAACCAAAAAAAAGTGTAAATAAATTGTGTAATACCGAAATAATAAACAGTTAATAAATAATAACTGAAAACAATGTCAAAATAACATGAGTTGGTAGCAAAATTACCAACAGTTGATACAGATCGATACAAAATAAAATGAGTCATAAAATTAAACAATGTCAAAGGCAATAATAAAAATGAAGATCCAATGTCAAAAGTAAAAAATAGGAAAATAATTACACATGATCCATTTTCAGATTCAGATTACACTCCTCAATGTGTTAGTAAAGTAGTTTATGTTAGTATCAATAATTCCATATATTTTATCAATAAAATAATATAGTTACATAATAATTAACCCTTATATTATTTTATAGGTACTTAAAAAAAAAAATACCCAACTTATAACAAAATAATAAAAATGTCAGTCACCCCTAGTTTCTAAAAGACTGATCAACACAAAAAATAACGAATCAGTAGGCTCGAATACTAGTCCACTTAGGAAGTGGAATCCGGGCGAAATACTAATGCTCCTACATAATCAATAAACTTTTGTAATATTTCGTGAAGCATTCTATCATTTTGTAAACGTGCTTCTTCCACCCGAACACGCTGTGCTTCCACTGGAACTCTCTCCGCCTCAAGTTCGACGCGTTGAGCATCTATTCTCAATCTCTCTTTCTAATTCCAGATGACGTGCATTGGACTCTCGTTGCAGCCGCAGACGACCTTGCTCGATAGCCACAAATTCACTCGTGGGTCGTGGCCCGATCGGATGGCCCTTGTCGATATCTGCGCTGCTGTCCAGTAAGGCGGGGGCGACGCGAACTTGAAAAACTGGACACTGGCGACCTTTCTGCAAACAAATTTAGATAATGTTATAAAATAAAATAATGATTTAAATTTGTACAATAGTTTAAATGCATATTCAATGTAATGTCTTTTATGGTGTACAATAAAGCATATATAAATAAATAAATAATAATGATTTAGGCTGCATGCAAAATGGTTATATTCGTATATACATAAGTAATTACCTTGTGCAGTTCTGCTGAATGATTGTCCTCTCAAGGGGTTGGTACGAGCCGGTCGAATCGGAGTAAATGCTCGTTCTGAAAATATAGAAATAATTTATTTGGTAGTATAAATTCTATGTTATCAGTAGGCGACGGTTCTGTCATCTCCTGTGATTGACTCTGACGGTACCAACGCCTCTTGAAGTTGTATCTGTGGAGGCATTTATTATTAATACAACACAAGCTACATTTCTCAATCGTTTTTATTAACTAGCTGGGTACTATCTTTGAATGCATTCTCTACAGATGGAAAATGGTGATAGTATTCGCACTATCATATACAATACAACATGTTATTGAAATAATAACATAATATCATCATATTCATTAATATATATTTAGTATTATATCCACGCATCTTACTATAGTCAGTCACTGTTCGTGAAGACCTATTATTGGCAGATTGTATCTTATCTAACATTGTTATACTATTTTAATTAGTGTTGGTCTTCCAAATAATAAATAAATAACTGAAAACCGCTTAAGGGGTCATTGTACTCATATAAGCAACTTTTATTATGGGACTAACCCGGAAATCGCGAAAAAAAATCTTCTGTTCCCTACATTTCGTCAATTTATGTGAACACAAATATAGGAATCAGCTGATTTTTTTTCGCAATTTCAGGGTTTGTCCCATAGTAAAAGTTGCTTATATGAGTATAATTACCCCTTAAGATGTTTTCAGTTATTTCAATAACACGTTGTATACAAATATCTCGAAAATATAATGGTACATACCTATGATGATAATATCCATCTGATATTCGACCTCAAAATGTCTTAAATGTGCCTCTACTTGTTTAACCCTATGTCCACAAGCAAGCCTTACAAAGGGTTGGCTTCTGTAAATATTAATTATCTTTTAATTTTATTGTAGAAATAATTAGTTAATAAGCATGCCAAATTTAACTGAAGTTAAAGAAATTTTATGTGTGTAATATCATTACATATTATGACAGTGTATTGTAAGACATTTTTTATGAAAACCTAACATTAATGTCACCTCAATGCCTGTTTCTTCTCCAGCTTGTTGGCAAGTAACAGAGGCCACACCCATTATCTTTAAAATTCTCTCCTCAAGAGGACTTAAAGGCTTTCCCTTACTGGCCTCCACCAGTGCCGTGTATGTCACGATTGTTGACAGATACCTTCTTTTTTGTTTTTGTTTTCCAATCGGAACATACCTGTGGCATATAAAGCATGATAGACTGTTATAATATAATATAATATGCACTTGTATGTAAGATACCACTGCACCAGCCAATATAAATTAATGTGCCCTAGTTTTATATACATATTTGTTTGATAAATAGAATAAATATATTGTTTGCACCACAACCAATTAAGTTTTGTTGAAACATTAAAAATATCTTATTACCCTTTTCCATTTATCAGCAGTTTTGTTTACACCACCTCCACCCACAGAGTTGAGCATATCGCTTAGCTCCTGCCAAAACCGGTCAGCCATTTGCCTCCCTTGAGGGCCAACAACTGGCCTTGAAAGATCTCCATTCCTACAAATAGAAAATAGTGTTAATTTCAATTTATATACTTTAACAAAGCCTATTGCACTGTTTACTGATGTACACAGGCCTCTCCCAAACTGTGCCACAAAGTCATTCAACACTTTTCATATATTTATTTGTAAACACAAGTTAGTAGTACCTATTGAAGTTTAAATATTAATGTATCTTGTATTATTTAATATAAGTACCTACCTACAAATGCATGACCCCATTTTGGAACAACAACCCAATTGTTTAATAGTTCGTGCCGTTCGTGGGATCACATCATTGTTTACATTAAACATTCCATGAACAAAGAGATTGATTCGGAAATGGAATTTTAGGAACTAAAAGCGTAATAAAATGAATAAAAGTTACCTTTCCATGAATTCCAACATGATAGTAAATTGCTCAAAACTAGCCCGAAGTCTATTTTCCATCTAGAATCAAAAAAGAAAGATTCTTTATTTCAACGATACAGAATTCAACTTGTGGTTATCGACTTCATGAACATTCACTTTATACGCCACTCACTATATATTGTCTGAATTAATTGCACTATGTACTTACTTTATTTGATTAAAATTATGAACACTGCTCAACTTGTCTCGAATAAATTTTAATCTTACGAAATTACCGCGCGATCAGCGTTTTGTTAGTGACAATGACACCAACTTTGACAGCTGTCACACGTTATTCCATAGACACTAGCGTGGGTCGAAACGAGTTCGTGCGGAATATGCGTTAGCAGCACAATGTGTAACTTGTCTACCGTTTTAGTCACGCTAACGCAAAGGCGTTAGCGTGTGCGGATAAAGAAGCGTGTGGATTTTGTCTAGGCCCCCAGGGCCACCGTTATGGTGGCCATAGCTAGGGAAGTAAGTAATCAAAACTAAAAAGTATCGATATCGATGCTCGTGTTTCGTACCAGAGATGTGTGCTGATTAAAATCAATTTCAAGTAGTAATAAATAATGCAATTATATCAAATACTAAGTTCGGCTGTCCTTAGGACATAAAAAATCAAGCTTCTAAGTCAAGGCAATCATACGGCTATGTCACATTATGATACTCGCAAACTCACATAAAAAACCTATAGGGTACTTCGCATTGACTTATTAGAATCATGAAATTTGGCCAATATATCGAAATATCTTTTTTTTTTTCAATATGTCGAACTCGGATTGTATATTTAAAAATATCGATATATAGAAAAACTGATATTTAAAAAAAATCAACAGCCCTAGTTTGTTTACTTGAGAGCTCATGTACCACACACATTGCGCAGGGGGTCGATTTCATGTATCGAATTAAAATGGCACATTTTTGACGATTTTTGTAAACTGCCGCTTTATTGTTTTATGAACGTGTTTAACGTTTGCTATAATGAAGTTATACACATTCTATGTAAAAATACAGGGCGCATCTTGTTAAAAATATAAGAAAACCAGAAAAAGAGAAACACGAATGAATTAGTTTTTACACAAATGAAATTCTTTAATCGCGAATGAAATGGGTAGGACACTAATGATTTG
This sequence comes from Asteroscopus sphinx, assembly GCA_949699075.1. Lineage (NCBI taxonomy): Eukaryota > Metazoa > Arthropoda > Insecta > Lepidoptera > Noctuidae > Asteroscopus > Asteroscopus sphinx. Next base: position 24,675,855 of record OX453003.1, on the reverse strand, counting down.
CTAGCTGGACAACATTCATAACCATGATTTTATTAAACATTTTATTTGAAAATACATAACAAGGTATTGAATGAAGCGGGCAATGGTGATTCTAAGGTATCTAAGTGAGAAATAAAAACAAGGAAACGTTTTTTTAAATTCAATTTGTATCCAATACGTTTTTATGACAATAGTTAAGGCCCCGAATCCCGTTATTGTTGCTAAATAATTTCAAACCTGCTTATAAAACTAATCACTGTATGGTACTGAAATTAAAAGACATGATACTCAAGGATATACGTGACAATATTATTGAGTTTAAAACACGAATGCACTTATTTGACTCGACCATAAAAAAAATCAAAAATATCTTTGAAAATAAACAGTTTCGTACATATATCGTACACTTAATAGTATTTTGGTATGATATTTCACCTAAATATTGATTTATTATTATGAAATGTTTTATTTAAGTCTTTTTTTTTTAAATGTACATAATTTCTGGGTAATTATTGTTTTTCTAATATGTCGCTTATTACATTTTCATTCGAAGTAGCTTCATTTCATGCCGCTTTACTCCTTCCCAGCCATCCTCATATTTTGCCTCGCGCTCACTCTCATTCCGCCACTGTTGCCAGGTCTCCCGATTTTCCGGGAGATTCACAGATTTTCTTAGAAATCTCCCGATCTCCCGATTTTCGATAAAATGCTCCCGATTTTTAACAATCCCTGTATAAAGCCTGTTAATAGGAATAAGATCAAAACCTGGCAAAAAAAATCCGTCACTCCCAGTGTATCGTATGTATGTTCACTAAACACAGCATAAAATAGACTATCACAAAATGATGAAAAATAAGATTTTTTTTTTTTTATTACGCAGGGCATCAAAATGTAAAATATAATACCGTGATTACTTCTAAAACTTAGATTTTTGTTGAAAAACATCATCTCCCGATTTTTAAATTTTTTCCTCAATACATTTCCCGCTTTTTTCATAATAAGCCTCCCGGATTTTGAAAATCGGACCTGGCAACACTGCATTCCGCGGTGATCCGCGTTCAGCGTTGCCAGACGTACGATAATTATCGTAAATATACGATAATTTTGGCTCTGGTACGATACAAAATTGATTGAAATACGCAGAAATACGATAATTACAAATATACCAGTCGGGACTCTTTTAAAAGGAAAGTTCGGAAGTTCTTTCTAGATAAAATTTTGGCAGAATCATCTCATTAGTATTTTATCTATGACTATAATAGTATATTATTATATATATTTAGTACTTATTGTATGTTATATATATATACCTATGTATGTTTATCTATTGTTTTAGTGGTAATTTATTTCTCATCTTGTTTTGTGTCGTGAATCAATATTGCACCTGCCTTGTCATCTCTGTATCACCCTAAGGTTGACTGGGAGAGAATGCCTAAGGCATTAAGTCCGCCTATGTACACATGTTGCATGAAGTTTAAATAAATAAATAAATAAATAATTTTGATGCTGAAAATCATTGTTTTTGTTCGTAGCTCCTAGATGCTTGTTTCCTCCATTTTTTTGAATTATTTTTGTTTCGCGTTTGTAAATAAAAATTGGGTATAGTTAAAAAATAGCACTGAAACATTATTATGGATATATTAGGCATGTCTTTCATAAATATTTGAGCACAATCCCGCAGGTCTAAGGTCTAAAATCCCATGTAGAAATCGAGTTCAATGTTGGGTTTCTGTAAATGTAACATTATAAAAATTTGTACAGCTGCAAAATAATGTAATAGCATACAAGAAATAATAGTAGTTAATAGGTACTTTTTTGTAACAATGTGATTTTTGTAAAAAATGTGGTACAAAATATTTACATAATTCCGATTTAGTCTAAGGCCCGTATTCCAGAAGGATACTCAAGCGTTGATCTCTGTTTAAAACTAGTTTCAAGTTGAGCTTTGATTTTAGAACGTCCCTCAAGCAGAGATTTGTTGGTCACAGTTCAGCTGAGTTTAGTTTCGTTTTATACCAGGCCCCTCAGAAAGTATTGCGAAAAAAAGTTTTTATATATGGGAGACTGGCCAGTTATAATGTTTTTCGAAAATATGATTATTTATAAGTAAAAATAAGTAAGTTCCAATTTCAAAATTTCCCTCCACATTTTTTGCGAGTTAATTCAAAGTATTGTGTCTCACTGAAATATGGATCTGCGCCGGGAACATTTTAGAGCTATGATTTTATACGATTTCAAGTGTCGCCTGAAACCGGATGAATCGTACGATAGACTTCAAATGGCATTCATGGATGAAGGCCCTTCCAAGGCAACCGTGTATCGTTGGTATAACGAATTCAAGCGCGGTCGACCAACTTTGGGGGATGACGAAAGAAGCGGTCGCCCTTTGACGGCTGTTACCGAAGAAAACGTGCTAGCAGTGAAAAATTTAATCCAAGACAATAGGCGAATTACATATCAGGAGATTCAACACATATTGAAGATTGGATCGGGAAGCGTTCACGAGATTCTACACAGCCATCTTCGCGTGAGGAGGATAGTATCACGCTGGGTGCCGCACAACCTCACCGATGCTCAGAAGCAGGCCCGGGTGGAATGGTGCCGTGATATGCTTAACAAATTTGAAGCAGGCTCGTCTCGGCGTGTTTACGACATCGTTACAGATGATGAGTCCTGGATTTATCAATACGACCCAGAAACCAAGCGCCAGTCGACTGTTTGGGTGTTTCAAAATGAGCCAACGCCTACCAAAGTGAAGCGATCTAGAAGCGGGGGTAAGATTTTGATCGCTAGCTTTTTTAATTTGACTGGCCACTTGGTATCAATTCCCTTACGGGATCAAAGAAGCATTAATGCCGAATGGTATACTACCAAATGTTTGCCAGAAGTTTTCTCTGTTATAAGCAACAAGCGACCAAACACAGGGCTCCGCGGGCTACTGCTCCACCACGACAATGCACCTGCGCACACCGCACTCAAAACGAGGGACTTCCTGGACAGCACGCCAGTCAAACTCCTGGGTCACCCTCCTTACAGCCCTGATCTAGCACCGTGTGACTTCTTTTTATTCCCAAAAATAAAAAATCAGCTCAAAGGGATACAATTTTCGTCGCCGGAAGATGCGCTGGCTGCGTTCGAGCAGGCTGTAAACGAGGTGTCTGCGGCGGACTGGAAAAAGTGTTTTGAAAACTGGTTTAGGCGCATGAATCTTTGTATAGAGGCTGGTGGAAAGTACTTTGAAAAGATTTGATAAAAATATATGTACGTATAGAACAATTTTTTTTAGTTTCGCAAAACTTTCTGAGTGTCCCACGTATTGTCACCTGTTTCGGTATTTGGGCAGATATTTGATCTGTAATCACTCAAGCGTGGTCCAGACTACGCTTGAGTAGAGATTTCTATTATATTTCAGGTCAAATTCGTGTGTTTTGTTGTTGAATTAAAGTTTATGATTACCGTTCTGGAATAAGACCGATACTCAAGTAACGATTCTATCCTTAAGTAGTGATCAGGTGATTGGAGTTTAAACTGTACTTGAGGAAGCTTCTGTAATACGGACCTTAGTATAAACAAAGAATAAGGTTGGATATTTGTATATGTAGGTATTTCTACTGATTTCTTATAATATATATTTTTAACGATTTAAATAGTGGAAAGAAAAAATCGCTCACGAGCAGGATTCGAACCTGCGACTCCTGGCTCAGTACGCCAGTGCTTTAGCCACTAAGCTACCGTGAACACTGTTCGTGGTATTGAAATTAACCTCGTTTTTGGTACGTCTTTGGGTGACGTCAGCGATATCTTATTAAGAAACAGTGTTTCTTCTTTTTTTTTCTTTCCACTATTTAAATACCGTTAACATGGTTTTGTGGGGCATAGTGATATTGCAAAATTTATACATGTATGAATAAATAAATAAATCGTTAGATTTCGCTTCGCATGCATAAATGCGAATTACGCATTTACGCATGCGAAGCGAAATCTAAAGATTTAAATTGTGAAAAAAGAAAAAGATAAAATCGCTCGATTTTTTTTTTCTTTTCACAATTTAAATCTTTAATAAAATATATATTTTTGTCAATCAAATTTTTTTTTTGTTGTATCTGCAATCAGTTTATACAATTAAAAAGAATTTTCAAGGTGATCTACATGAGGGATACTTTATTGCGCTAGGCGCTATGTATGGCACGTTTTTAACGTACTTTTGTGTAAAGTTGTAAAACAAAAGTTGTGTAGTTAGACGTCATTTAATACTCATACTGGACTGGTAATCTGAAGGTCGAGCCGCAAGTGTACCCTTTTTTTTTTTTTTTTTTCTTTTTCCGTGGGGAAATCCTCATGGACGCACTCCGCCCGGGGTAGGCGGAGCCAGTGTCGGACTCTTACCGACTAAAACCACCACGGTGTTCCTTCAACTACCTTAGCCGGGGGCGTGGGAACCCGTGAGTATTCACACAACCACCCCCGACAGGTCCCGGCTCGCCACAAGCAGGCGAGCCCCTTCTCCCCGTGCGGCCTAATGACAGCCGCACCCTCCTTTGTGGCACACACGGAACACTGTACGCCTCCTCACCTCACTGGCCTTTACCAGCTACGCCAGCTGCTGGTCGGGCAGCAGACTACCCCGAGTCTGCTGCTCGCAGGCCCATCCTCCTGTAATTTTTATAGAGGTGTTCTTCCTCGCGGTCCTGGCGGTAAAGCCAAGACCCTCGGTCCCAAGAGGCGCGAGAACACTACTCAGCAGGCACTCCTGGGATTACGAGACCGACGGGGGCAGGGAAGGACAGTCCCCCCGCTGCCTGCACAGTGGCAGGGTGAGTGCACACCGGGCCCGCCCCTGCTCCTCCACAGTGCCCTCTGCTTTCTCAGAGGGACACGCGGAGCAACTTCACATTGGCCCACATCGGGCCCCTCCCGTGCCAGAATATTCGCCACAGGCAATAAGGTCTCCTGGTCTAAAGGAAACTTATTGCCCGTGCTCAGGGTGCACCGGCCCAACAACTGCCGATCCCTCTAGACGTATCCAGAAGGACAAGCAGCCGTCAGACACACGTGGTTTTCTGGCCAGCACCCCGCCATATGGTACCCTTCCATTATACCCTTTTAACCTTTTTCAACTATGTAAAAATTTTTTTTTATTCTAATAATTCATTTTAAAGAACACGTCATTTGTGTAAAATTCAATTTCATTAGTGTTATGCCAAAAACGACACGAATGAAGTGGCACAAATCAAATTTTGAGCGAAAAATCGGATTTAAATCATCATTTGAAGGAAACAAAATATCCGTGTATTTAGATACTACCATACGCGCATTATAGTGAATTTATTGTTAAAAAACTCGTTGTTATACTTCTATAAACACGAATGATTGTATTTTTGTCTTGAGCATTCTTCTTCTTCGTGTCAATGGTTCTTATTTACTTCACACTGTATTCATGTGGTATTTGGCCACCTCTATGGCGTTGTTTGTGGCTTTGTTTAAATCTTCTCTTGTGCAGGTAGTAGGGCACAAGGGACAAGTGAGCAAATGGGCCATGGCATTGAAATCCAATCATATATAGATTTCTCACCGGAATAACAAAGCGTGCGTCTGCTTTCACATGTTCAGGTGCCCTTGGGGCTCCTCTGCGTAATGCAGGAGTAAGGCATGGGCAGAAATTCACAGGTTGTTTTTAATAGATTTTTTTTGTTGATCTACACTAATGATTGAAAAAATTTATCGTATAATGAATCGCAGAGAAATCATGTTCTGCTTTGTGGTAGTTAGTACCTATAGGTGTCACTCGACTTCATGGTTATTAATGTGTAACCGAATGAAGTTAAAGTACAATTTCACCAGATCATATTTTTTTAAATTCCCTTTTTGTTGAAAAAGCAATAAAAAACCAAGTGCCACGAATGAAAAATTTGACAGTTTTTATTGATTATCTTAAATATGAAATTTAATAGTGTAATATTTGTAACTGTACCATATAAAGGCATAACATAAGTATCACATCAAATGAGGACTATGTAAATTTCAGCAAAATTGTAGAAATTATTTCATGAAAACACTTTTTACGCTTCGTTTGAAATCGACCCATGGCCACACTGCAAGGTAAGCGGGGTTGCCACGCGGCGTAGGTATTTTGACATCCCGTAAAGATGTTGCCAAGCAGAGAATATACAAATAGCATGCGATCTCTTTCACCAGACGACATAACACGTTGGTTAACAAGAGACAAAGAATAGATTCATAATTCAATAACGATTTAATAGATATTTGTATAAACTAGGTGGATATAGAAGAATATGCCGCTTCCTTAGGTTTCTTAATTCAATGAGAAGAATAAGCCTAGACATCTGTAACTCAACAAAAATGCATGAGCTGCAGCTCAGCTCACGGTTCAGGTCAGTGAGTTGGAGCTGTGAACCGGCTCACAGATCAGCTTAATTTGTGTATCTGCCTCGAGATCTACTTCGAGTTATGATCTGTGATGCGAGTCGCTGAGCTTACAGATCGTTCATCTGTTTGAGCTGCACTCGCTCGCTCACTCTGCGACTCACCGCCGATCTGTCGCCGCTCCCGCTCACCGCCACTCACCGGTTCAAACAGGTTTTTATTGATATGGACATCTTTTATCTTTCGTGCAACGAATGTTGTCGCACAGAATGATACTATTCTTTGAGCCGTGAGCTGCGTATTTTGTCATTGAGCTGCAGCTCAACAGCTCAAGCTTATTGATCTGCATATTTTAACCGGTTCTGAGCTGAGTTACACACCTCTAAATAGCCGCTTCCATAGGTTCTTAATTAAATGAATATGTCAAACAAAATTTTATTGTAAAAATTATTGACATTTGACATGACAACTATATCATTAATCTGTGTGGCAACCACAGACTAAGAAGTGTACTACGTAAAGGGCTACGTTCACTTACTACGCACTCAGTGTGAAAGTCACCCGGTGCGAATATCGCTCGATCATTGACGATTTTCTCAGAGTTACTGAACGACTTCGGGCGACCTTATGAAACTGACACTAGAACAATGAAGCCCTGACAATTATGACAATCGAAACCTCAAATTATCTGTCATTTCATACTTTTATCTGTCAACATGACAGCAGAGCGTCTTTTACCCTACTATTTCACGGGGTGACCGGTGCGTACGCTCGACGACGCCCGCCCACAATACTGAACGGTTTGGTGTGAACCAGGGGGTACAATCTTAGAACAAAATTCTTGGGATACCATCAATTCTTATCCGACCAAATTGACGAGTACTGATAATACTCAAACGTCGTTTGACCACTACGTATTTTGAATTTACCAGTATTATATTTGACTATATACAAAACAAAAACACAGATGTCGCTAGTATCTACGTGTTATGCTATCGAGGCTAAGATTTGACTAGCAAGATCCAAGATACAAAAAGTTGTCTAGGAAACTGTATAGATGGCGTGAATTTAAAATTCAAAGTTGTATACAATTATTTACCAATGTTTTCCGGTTTATTCACTTTCGTTTTTAATATGTTTAATTTAATTGCCTATTTAATAGGCAAATTAAACAAATCAATCCATAAGATTCTTAAAGTATAATTATGTTGGGAAAACGTACTTTGGTATATAACACCAACATTTAAACTTATCATTTGCTTTTTTTAATTATACTAAGATTTTTTACGCATTTACGCAATTGAAGTGATATCTAAATATATAAATTGTAAAATAAAAGTTATGACGTTAACGAAATACGTAATTGAAAGTTAAATTCAATGGTTGCAATAAGAATCACGGTAGCTTATCTTGAACTGTAGTTGACTTATGAAGTTGGAGTTACAGGTTCAAATCCCGCTAACATTCGAACTTTTTGTCTTTATTTTTTCGATTTCTAATAAGGATGAATACAGAGCCACCTAGTTATCTCGATACATAGTTATCAAAACTGATTCAAGAGTGACATATATCTATAGATATATGAAATGAAGTTGTAGTTCCAAAACAAAAATATAGAGGCGCCACTTGGTGTGTGCCTCTATTGAGGGCAGAGTGAGGTCTATTTCATATATATAAAAGTACTCTGTGGTGTGAACGCCCGGACGATCACTCCGAGTAACTGAACGACCAAACAACGCTCCGGGCGTCGTCCGCCGTCGTCGGACGATAATAGTGAACGCACCCCAGACGACCCACTCCCATACTAAAAAATGGCCCGTAGTAGTTGGAAAAATTGAACATGACAGTTCGTTTTTTTTTTTAATTCTTTTGTTGAATTTTGGGCAAAGGCTCACACTGTATGCCTTATTTAAGCTGTTGTATATTGTTATTTCAACTTTAGTTCGTAAAATATAGCTAAGAGTCCTGTAACAGATGTCAAATACGTAAAAATACATTTAAAATTTACGTATTTGACTTCTATCACAGGACTGAAGCTATATTTTACCAACTATACATTTTCGAAACGAGAACTGAGAATATGTAAATGAAACAACATATTTTGTTCAGATTTTTATTTATTAAATTATAGTTTTTAATACAATATGTCTTATTTTGCATTCTCGGAAGAGATTTTCTAATTAAATCTGTGCCTTTCAATATTTTATATGAACACCAGTTGAAAATTAAAAAATTTACCATGCCAAGGAAGGGCACTTCAGTTTTTTACCCGACTGCGCCAGAAGGAGGGTTATGTTTTTTCGTGTGTTTCACAAGAAAGGAAGTCAAATGAGTAGGTACTTAGACAAAGTTTGGCTTGGTATGGTGAACCCGATGTACAGGCTACGTGAAAGAGTTTCCCTCTTGATGTCTTACTATTCAAGCTAGCACAATTCTCCAAGTTGAAAAGATTGTCAAGAAACATACTGTTTCAGCAGTATTTTTTAGGATGAAACTATCTTCTTTCCCATCAGCATATTAAGCTAGAACAAATGACACTTGAATTAAACTTGGTACAAATGGTACATTAAAGTTCGAGATTTAGAAAAATATAATTATATTATATTTTTATATTAACATTCATGATGATGAGACTGGTTTAAATAAATTAAAACACTAATGTTTACTTTTATTTCGTAATAGTAATTAGCAGGTCCTATCTCTTCTCATGGGTGTTGTAAAAGGCGACCAAGGGATTCACAAGAGAATGACCATCATTCTCTGAGTTTTCAAGTTAACTGCGATCGCCAACCCGCCTGCCAAGCGTGGCGATTATGGCATATCCACTTTTTGGGGAGGCCTATGTCCAGCAGTGGACGTCTTTCGGCTCAAATCATGATGATGAATCAGCAGGTACCATATAAATAGAGATTTAAAATAGTTAATTAATCTTACCAATTTATAACGGCAGATGGGTAGATACGGTCATCATGTTTCCATTTACAAGAATAATTATTATCACGATTCTGACATACATCTGAAAAAATAAATACATTAGTATTCCATAAACTATTCTCATTCTTTATTGTACACCAGAAAAATACAGTACCTATTAAATTATAAATAGAAATTAGGTAGGTACATGTATGTACGAGCAGGCGAACTTAACTCAAAAATGAGTTTTCTGCCAGCAAACCTTTGAGTGATAGATTTTAAACTATCTTGTAACACTCATTTTACATCAATATGGGATGATGGATCAGTGATCAATACTGTTTGGCATTAACTTTGCGGGTCTCAGTCAGTCTACTGCGTCAACAGTATATATTCCACTACAGTAAGTTTGCCAATAGTACATGATGCCTGGTCTAGTGACACGGCCTGTTAGAAATTCCAATAAAAAGCAATAGGTACTCGCTATCAAACTTGAGCGGGTTGGAGTGGATATGAGTATACTCATTTTTTTACTATATAAGCTGTACACCTAACATTTTATAAGTAGATTACTGATTACGTACGAACCTTCATAAACTTTTGTATTCCTGTAGTTATTTCATCGGCCAAAAACAATGTAGGATAAACACCAACTTTAAGCCGATACTTCTCATTGATGAACCTTTTTTCAATGCTTCAGACACAAACATAGTTTGTGAAGATATTGCACGCTAAGCTGCGCAAATAATCACTGCTCATAAGCCACTTTAAGTCCTATCTCACTAACGGGAAGCGAATACATCTTAGCGTCCTTTCGTTTGCTGTGTTTGCTGTCACAATGTTCGATACAACAATACAACACTTGTTGTACATCTTACTTGTACTACCACTGCAAAATATCACAGTTTAGAAATAATTAAGAGGATAAGTACAGAAATTAATCAACGCAAACTTTAATCAACAACGTTATGTGAGGATGCTAGCAATATAGACTGGTCTCGTCTCTTTGCTTCCATTTCAGTTGATGAACAGGTACAACTTTTTACCGAGAACCTTGTTGCACTGTATGACCGACACGCTCCTGTTCGAGCGGTTAAAGTACGACATTTGCCAGCGCCGTGGCTCAATGATGAAATAAAAATGTTAATTCATAAGAAAGCGACGGCAAAATCGAAATATAAATGGCGGTCTACAGATACCAACAAGGAAAAATATGTATCAATCCGTAATCACTGCAGTAAGGTGTGTAGGAATGCACAGCGCCAACATGTCCACAGCTCTGTTCAAAACGGAGACCCAGCAAAAGTCTGGAAATTTTTAAGATCGATGGGGGTCGGGAAATCCCGTCAGGATACAATTCCAAAAGATTTAGACATTAATTCACTTAATAATCATTTCACTGCTTCGTCTAATTTTGATAGGACAACAAAAAATAATACACTGAGTTATCTTTCATCTCTACCCGCTCCCAGTTATTCTCCATTTACTTTTAGTCTTTTCTCCGCATGTGATGTTAGAAAGAGCATTTTATCGATTACTTCCAACGCTGTTGGAAGTGACTGTGTCAGCCGTAATATGATTCTCCCAGTACTTGACACAATCCTTCCCGCTATTTGTCACCTCCTTAACTTTTTCATAAAAAATGGTATATTTCCTTCTGCGTGGAAGGATGCCCAAATAATCCCATTACCAAAAAAACCCAATCCTAGTTCCTTTTCTGAATATCGTCCTATATCCATTTTGCCATTCTTATCCAAAGTCCTCGAACGGCTGATCTATAATCAACTGAGCACTTTCCTTTCCAAAAATAATCTCCTTAATCCCTTCCAATCTGGTTTTCGTTCCGGTCACAGTACTACCACAGCCCTTGTCAATATTACGGATGATATCAGGTCAAACATGGAAATCGGAAATCTAACGGTTCTAGTGTTATTAGATTTTAGCAATGCTTTTAATACCGTTGATTTCGATGTTTTGCTTGGCATACTATGTTCTCTAAACATATCTCCATCGGCGTTAGACTGGTTTCATAGTTACCTGTTCGGTCGTCGGCAACGTGTTTGCATTGAGAAGACTTCGTCTTCTTGGAGCAATACCTTTGCCGGTGTTCCACAGGGTGGCGTTTTATCCCCTTTACTTTTCGCAGTTTTTATTAATTCTATCTCCAATGAACTACTTTCTTCCTACCATCTTTATGCAGATGACTTACAAATTTACTCACGAGCACCTCTTGGTAATCTGTCTGAAGCTGTTCACACTGTTAATAAAGACCTAGCCGTTATATGTGACTGGAGCAAGCGGTACGGACTCACAGTCAATCCTACGAAGACGCAGGCTATTGTGGTTGGCAGCTCCAGGATGATTTCTCGAATCGATTGGACGACTCTTCCTCAAGTTTCCTTTGACAATATTTTGCTCCCATACAGCGAAAAAGTCAAAAACTTGGGGATTTTCGTCGACCGGAACTTTTCCTGGACTGCCCAACTACAGGAAGTTAGTCGCAAGGTCTTTGCATCTGCTGGGTCTTTAAAAAGACTCCGCAATTTCTTACCGACTACCACCAAGACTGCGCTTGCACAATCTCTCCTTCTTCCCATCCTTGATTATGCTGATGTCAGCTATCTCGATCTTACAGAAGACCAACTTAATAAACTTGAGCGGCTTCAAAATTTCTGCATTAAGTTCATATTTGGTTTGCGCAAATATGACCATGTTTCTGATTTCCGCGTTAAGCTCAAGTGGTTACCTATTCGCCTTCGTCGGAATGCTCATATTCTTTATCTTCTCTATAACGTGCTTTTCTCTCCTTCTACTCCCCTTTACCTGAAGAAACGTTTGGAATTCCTCTGCAACACTCACACGCTATTCCTTAGGTCATCAAATAATTTAAGGCTGAAAATGCCAATGCATTCCACAACATTTTTTGACAAATCCTTTACGGTTCAGGCTGCTCGTTTGTGGAATGCATTGCCAGTGCCTATTAGAAGAGCGCAATCGCTGCCAGTGTTTAAGAGGCTTGTGAAGGAGCATTATTTGTCGCTATGAACATGTTTCTTCTCCTGTATGTGGTCGTTTTTAATTACTTTACCGTTGCTTATTATTTATATGTATATATGCATATAGTATTTATGTATTAGGATTTATAGAATATATTTTTGTTGTTATTTTATAGTAGTAGTATAGTATTTTATTTTATTACTAAATTATGTATCGAAATTGCACATCTGACAACCCCATTTTCTGTCCAGTTCATTCTTGTCCATCCTAAGGTTGCCTGGAAGAAATCGCTGATCGCGATAAGGCCGCCATTTGTACAATAGTTTAAATGCATATTCAATGTAATGTCTTTTATGGTGTACAATAAAGCATATATAAATAAATAAATATATGGAAAAATCGAAATCTTACAAAAACAACCAAAATTAACGTAAAAAATTAACAATGACCACAGACTACATAGAGATACTACGTATGACGGTCGAAAATTATCTATGGTATTGGCAAAGCGCCTAAACGGGGTGAAGACTGTTACAAGGGGGCGAGGGTCTCCTATCATGTATGATTTTTCTAACCATAGAGTAAATCTGTATACGGTTGAAATTATTTGTTCCAAGTTTATCACCCGTGGTGGCAACTCAAGATCAATGTTTTTAAACGTAGTGATTATATACTCTTTGAATGTTTTTAGGAATGTATGTGATGTTCTTGGTTTTTACTGATTAAATTCATTATATTATCTTTTAATCAAAGAGGAAATACTTTGAATCTTTTACAAAATGTGTCGAATCTCCAAAAAACCAGGGACTTGTTTTCTTTTTAATTAGCTTGCACCGTACCGTGCACGAAACAAAGAGACCACCGGCACCTTATACCGGTCACCGGTATTATTACCGGCGATAAACATGGATGAAGAAGAATACACTGCTTGGAACTACATTGCACTATGTGGTGAACCCACCATATATGAAGGACTTCGATTTGCCAAGGATTTAATCATCGCTAATATTACTCTTCGCCTCTTCATACAGTTTGTACCAGTGCCTCATAACGTCAGTCACAGTTTATGTTTAGTTATTGGAAGTTTTCTTTTGTATTATAATATTGGACCTCCATTTATATGGACTGTAGGGCTCACAACTGGTGCTTACATATTTTTAATATTAATATCATTTGTTACAAAAAAATGGAGAGGACTTTTAATGTCTATGTCTGTTATTGCATTTCTGTTATTATGCGAACTGTATGTACATAATCCAAAAATGTGGCAACAAATAAGAGGTATCCAGATGATAGCAGCTATGAAGATAATTTCTGTAGCAATTGAATTAGACAGGGATTTATTCAAACGAATGCTTAACCCAGTTGAGTTTGGAGGGTACATCCTTTGCCCAGCTAATTGCATTTTAGGACCATGGATATCATTTCACACTTACAATCAATACCTTGAAGTTAAATTCTTATCTAAAAGATGGATCAAAATGATTGTGGTCAATCTTTTTTTGTCAATGTTTTTCTTGATTTTATCAAATTGTATTGTGCCATGGTATATTGATGATGAAATGCCTAAATGGTTAGTAGCATATAGAGATGCACAAGCATTTAGAATGTCACATTATTTTGTGTCAAGCATGTCTATTGTATCAATGATAAGTGCAGGTTTTGGACTAACAAATGATTGCCATTCCGATGTACATGTCACTAAACCCTTTTTTATTGAATTGCCAAGATCTCTAGTCCAAGTGGTTGTTTACTGGAACATTCCCATGCATCAGTGGTTGAAAAACTATGTTTTTAAAACATGCCAACCTTTTGGTCAATTTACAGCCATATTTGTTACTTATGCGGTGTCATCATTGCTCCATGGATTAAATTTCCAGTTTTCAGCAGTCCTTCTGAGTATAGGGACATTCTCATATGTGGAGTACAATTTACGCTATAAAGTAGCCTTGGCTCTAGAAGTATGTTGTTTAGCAAATCCTTGCAGTAAACAGTGTGATCATAAACATAAGAAGAACACTATGCTTGCAATACTCACAAACACAATCTTCTCCATCATTACCATCATACACCTTGCTTATTTAGGTGTTATGTTTGAAGCATCTTTTGCTGTGCAAGAATCAGGTTACTCATATTTTCACACTATAAGTAAATGGGAAAATCTTAATTATTTCAGTCATGGTCTTGCAGCATTTTTGTATGTGATTTATTTGATGATGTGATTAAGTAATATATTTAGTAAGTAAGCATTTTATTATATTTTATTATGGTATTTTCTGAATCTCCTCTTGTGATCTGTACAGTATTATATACAAATATTTTTATCTCTATAGGAACGTAACAATTGAAAATTATAGACTTTTAAAAATAGCATAAACATAACTGCTTTAACATAACATAACATCACGCCTGTATTTCCCCGAAGGGGTAGGCAGAGGTGTATAGTACACCGTAATGCTTTAATTATTTATTATTTTGATTGCGGTCAAGAGCAGATCTATATCTCATCAATCTGAAGATAAAAATGTATTATTGCCCAATTTATATCTTTAGATTTCACTTCACAATCACATACATTAAAATAATTAGTAAGGGTATGCACATCTATACGCTTTTTAATTACCTGCAAAGTTAGTCGAGTTGGTTAAGGAACATGGTCGGTCTCTTAAGATGTAGCTGACATCAGCGTCACTTAAAGATATATTAAAAAACTGGAATTAAATTCAAAACCTCAGAAATAGTTCACAGTAGCTTAGTAGATAAAGTACTGGTATACTGAACTATGAGTCGCAGGTTCGAATTCTGCTTGTGAGAAAAAAAATATTTCCACCTTGAATTTTAATATTAGTACTATGAATAGATGCAAAAAATATGCATACTTCAATCTATAAACTTAGACATACCTAACCAGCATAAGTAAAATTATTTTATAACAAAAGAAAATCTTGATTAAAGTTACATACATAATGACAAGCATAATAATATTTTAAACAAAATCCATTTGCTAAATAACTTTACAAGTAGACTCGAATTTTATGAAAACAGATGTTCGAGCACATAATTTATTGATAAACACTGGTCTTAGAGTTTGGAACTGCTAAAGTTGAATACAAACTTGCATTTTATGCATATTTATTATTAAACACACTGACAAGTTTAGTAAGCCATAATAATATATTTGAATTATTTAAAACACTTGATTAGCACTATCTTTGTATAAACTTACAACTTTATTGTTCCAATTGTTAAGTTTTGGTAAAAAAAACAAGAAATTTCATATTTACTGCCACTTTATTTCACTATCTATTATACTCATATATTTCTTGTAGTACAAATTTGATGTTCTTACATTTATTTGATAAGCCCCTGTGCTATTATCGTCTGATAATTGGACTTTAAAGTTTAAACCTTCTGTAATTTGAACTTCACCAATTTTAAGATTACCTGAATTTTTGCTTGAACTGAAATATTCAGGCCTTGTATAAATAAATATTACTTTGTATTCTTTACAAACTTTTTGTATCATTTTAACTAAAAAATTTAAATACGAATCCATTTTTGTTATTTTGAATCCTTGTTCTGACCAATAGAATGCTGTTATAGTATCAAAAATGAGTAATGAAATATTTTGATGTTCTGTTAAAATACTCTCCAAATTGTGAATAGTTGTGTAGAATTGTGTTGCATCATAAATGTTGAGTAAAAACAAATTTTTGAGAGTTTTTTGAACGATACCGTCTAGTTCTATTGAGCAAAAATCATTGGTGCCCTTGTGTGTTAAAATCTTCTTTTTCAGTGCTATAATCAATTCTTTGTAGTTCAATTTTCCAACAGTATTAAATATAAGAACGCCTACTGGTTCTTCATTTAACTTACTAGGGAATAATGCTTCACCAATCAAATCAATTAGTAAATATGTAGCACTAATATTACCACAAATTTCAACAACATCATCATGTTTTAGTCCAGGCTCGAATAAATTTGGATAAAAGTTCTCAAATACCGGCTTTTTAATAAGTCTTGCAAGCAGTTGTACTCCTGATTCAACCTTATATTTATTCGTTTCCATTGTGCACTTATATTATTTTGGAGAATGGAAACTGCATTCGTTATTTGAGTTTGATACGGTTTTAAACAGCTACTATTATCTGATCTGTGGTTTTAAATAATAACAAGCTGTTGAACTTAAAGTAAACACCAAAGATAATATAAATAACTAGAAGTGGGCGTTTAAACAAAAAGCGCTTCAAAAAGTCTAATAAAAAAAAAAGCGTATAAGCACGCTTTGTGATTAAAGCAGATTTCGTTTAGACTTTTTCGTAAACCAAACTTATGCTTTTAATAGTACGATTGAAATGTAACCTTATTTCTATGAACATAAGACTCAATTTCAATGTTGACTGGTGGTGGTTTGAAACCGGCAGAATTAAATTTTATTCGTTTACGTAAAATTTGTTTAGAGAAAGCACTTTTTTATTTTGTTGATTATTTTCGTATCGTTTAAAAATTTTAAACGTTTTTGACCTTGATTGATTTGCTTTTGCTTTGGCGCTTAGTTTATTTTTCGTCGTCAACGAGTGAATGCGTTTTTGAATGTTCTCCTTGGTAATTACGCGACGATTGTAGTTTGTTTGTATAGTTTTTAGTGAACTTTGTAAATAGTTTAAATGTAAATAGAATAGTGTAATTTAGACAAATAAAAGTCAATTTTTTTTAGAGTGAAATACGAAAAGCGGCAAAAGCGTAAAAAAATTCGTTGGCAGAAAAAAGCACTACGTTTAAACGGGAGCACTACGTTTCACCGAAATACGATCCACCGAAACACGTTTTACCGACAACTATTCGTCGAACGTATCATTCCCCGATGCAACACTTGGTCGAATGTACATTTAGCCGACGCACGTTTCCCCGAATTATTTTTCGTCGAAACACTATTTGCCGATGGCTTCTTTTACCGACGTACCTTTGACCGAAGGCTCAGTTTGTCGAATCGTGGTTTGGGTATATCTAGAGTATGTAAACTGTATTTTTATAATTGTATCGATTAAAAAAAAAAAAATTAAGTAACTAACTTACTTACTTTGCAATTTTTTTTTTCTTTTTGCCGTGGGGAATTCCTCATGGACGCACTCCGCCCGGGGTAGGCGGAGCCAGTGTCGGACTCTTACCGACTAAAACCACCACGGTGTTCCTTCCACTACCTTAGCCGGGGGCGTGGGAAGCCGTGAGTATTCACACGTAACCACCCCCGACAGGTACCGGCCCGCCACAAGCAGGCGAGCCCCTTCTCCCCGTGCGGCCTAACGTCGGTCGCACCCACCCTCCTCAGTGGCGCACACGGAACACTGCACGCCACCTCACCTCATGGGCCTTTACCAGCTGCGGCAACTACGCCGGCTGTGCTAGCTACGCCAGCTGCTGGTCGGGCAGCAGACTACCCCGAGTCTGCTGCTCGCAGGCCCTACCTCCCGTAATTTTTTATAGAGGTTTTCTTCCTCGCAGTCCGGGCGGTGAAGACCCTTGGTTCCACGAGGCGCGAGAACACTACTTGGCGGGCACTCCTGGGGTTACGAGATCGACGGAGGCAGGGAAAGACAGTATCCCCGCTGGCAGTGGCAGGGTGAGTGCACACCGGGCCCACCCCTGCTCCTCCACTGTGCCCTCTGTTGGCAACAGAGGGACACGTGGAACAACTCCCCACTGGCCCAGAACGGGCCCCTCCCGTGCCAGAATTTTCGCCACAGGCAATAAAATCCCCCAAAGGTTAATCACTCGAAAGGAAATTATTGCCCGTGCCCAGGATGCACCGGCCAAACAACTGCCGTTCCCTCTAGACGTGTCCAGAAGGACAAGCAGCCGTCAGGCACACGTGGAGGTTTTCTAGCCAGCACCCCTACTTACTTTGCACTAGTTTATTGTATTGTGCTGGCGCTGCGTACGGAACATATTTTTCGTAGGTTTTGTTAGGGTATGACATATCTATACTATTTTTATAATTTTATCGATAAAATTATAAAAATACAGTTTACATACTCTAGATATACCCAAACCACGATTCGACAAACTGAGCCTTCGGTCAAAGGTACGTCGGTAAAAGAAGCCATCGGCAAATAGTGTTTCGACGAAATATAATTCGGGGAAACGTGCGTCGGCTAAATGTACATTCGACCAAGTTTTGCATCGGGGAATGATACGTTCGACGAATAGTTGTCGGTAAAACGTGTTTCGGTGGATCGTATTTCGGTAAAACGTAGTGCTCCCGTTTAAACACGCTTACGATTTTAAGTCGTTATTCCCAACTTTATAAATAACACAGGGTACAGACTAGCGTAGCTACCACAGACCAAGTAGAGATGCTACGCAAATTTCAACAACATCATCATGTTTTAGTCCAGGCTCGAATAAATTTGGATAAAAGTTCTCAAATACAGGCTTTTTAATAAGTCTTGCAAGCAGTTGTACTCCTGATTTAACCTTATATTTATTCGTTTCCATTGTGCACTTATATTATTTTGGAGAATGGAAACTGCATTCGTTATTTGAGTTTGATACGATACGGTTTTAAATAATAACAAGCTGTTGAACTTAAAGTAAACACCAAAGATAATATAAATGATATAAATAACAGGGTTCAGACTAGCGTAGCTACCACAGACCAAGTAGAGATGGTAGCTACTATATAGTGATCTGTGGTACAGACCACAGATTACTATATTAGTAGCCTTTAAGCGGCATATTCTTCTATATCCAGTTATCCACTTAGCTTCTTAAATCGTTGTATCCACCTAGTTTATTCAAATATCAATTATGAAACTATTCTTTGTCTCTTGGTAACCAACGTATTATGTCGTCTGGTGAAAGAGATCGCATGCTATTTGTATATTCTCTGCCTGGCAACATCTTTATTATTATTATTATTATTATTATTCATTTATTAATCAGATAACAAGGATCTTCAAAAAAAGGCGGGAAACTTTCGAATTAGGCGGGAGCGTTTTTCATATAACTTTTTGATAAAATTCATATTTTATTAGTAAAACGAGGCCAGTTGAGTAGATTTGTGTAAATATCATATATTTAGTTTATATTTCATTTAGTTTGTAGTGTATTGTGAATATTTAGGTAAGTTTTAACAATTTTTTCGTTTCTGACCCATGGATAAGGAGCCGCCTGACCGGGGGGACCCAGTCCCCTCGGTAGGCGAAAATATCACCATTGTTTCCTCCGTATCCTTGGAAAATGAATCCAGCATGGATACGGATGGGTCCATTACTCGAGAGAGGAAAAGGACGAGGGCTTCACGTAAAATGTGTAAACACTGTAACAAAAGACGGCGGCATGGTCAGGAAGGTAATAGTACAGCGAAAAGTAGTAAAGGGAGTCACTGTCATTGCGACAGTGATTCTCAAATAATTACAGAATCAATTGCCACCACCTCAAAAGAAATATGCCAGGAGGGTCCTTCACCTTTACAATCTGTAAATGGTTTACGGCCTGAACAAAACATTGATGATAATAGTTCAAATAATCCGCAAAAGGCGCCTCAGGTAACCAGGACATCGTACGAGCCCACAGATCTGGCACCTTATGTTGTGCATATCCAAAAAGAGGGGAATCCAGCTACCACACTTCACCCAGTCACGTTAGGACATTTTCTCAAGAAACGTTCATTCCAAAATATTATAAATGGGAGTTTAAAGCGTATAGGTAGGAACCGAGTTTCAATTTCTTTTTCTAAGTATGAGGATGCAAATTCTTTTGTGAATGATATTTGTCTTACTAAGGAGAACTTAAGGGCCTTCATTCCTTCTTTTAATGTTTGTAGGATGGGTATAGTTAAGGGTGTACCTACTGAATGGTCTCCTGAGGAGATCATTGAAAACATTTCTGTGCCCGTAGGGTGCGGTAAAATTTTAAAAGCGCGACGGTTGAACTATAAAGTTCAGGGGCCAACCCCTGTTTGGAAGCCTTCTCAGACAGTAGTAATAACTTTTGATGGGCAGGTGCTACCGAAGAGAATTTTTGTATGTTACAATTCTTTACCAGTAACTTTGTACACTTTTCCAACGATTCAATGTTTTTCATGTTGTCACTTTGGACACACAAAAGTGCAATGTAGGTCAACCCCTCGGTGTTACAAGTGCGGACAGGGTCATTCTGCCGACACTTGTGGTATAGAGGATGAGGTTGATGCTGCATGCTGCCTTTGCGGTGGCCTACATTATGCAATTGATAAAAAATGTCCCGAGTTTGAAAGACAGAAATCAATTAAACTTTATATGGCTCAAAATTGTGTCTCATATGCTGAGGCATCAAAGTTACACCCCCCAGTGTCGAAATCATATGCAGATATTTTATTGTCTGCCCCATCAGCTCATAATAAACCTTCTTCTTCTGTAGTTTCCCCTTTATCCTCATCTAGATCATATAAAAAAACAGTGTTCATGAAACCTCGAACTCCTCCAAAAACATCAAAGGGTTATGATAAGGCAGCTCATCAAGCTCTGATTAAAAATGACGCTCCATCTCTTTCTAATGGGTGTGCATTACAAAATATAACAAACAATGAAAATCAAATTTTAGCTTTAATCATTACTTTAATTAATACACTTACACAAAATAATAATATTTCACCGTCCAACGTTGCCCCTTTGATTGAAAATTTATCTAACTTGTTCACCTATAATGGACCTACACCTGTCCAAGATTATACAGTGGAACAGTCGTAGCATTATTAATAAAAAAACGGAATTGTCACATATTTTAAATAAATTCGAACCATGTGCGGTTGCTATTTGTGAGACATGGCTTAAGCCACTGTTCACATTTAGAATTCCTGGATATGTTTGTCTGAGAACAGACAGAAGCGATGGGTTTGGCGGAGTTGCCTTACTCATAAAGAATTCTTTTCCTGTAAATAATTTTCCTCTTCCCCCTCTTAGCGACGATATATCGGCTGTCGCTGCTATTGTAAATAACATTTGTTTAGTCTGTATATATTTTTCTCGTCCTACTGTAAATATTTTATCGGAAGTTAGTAATTTGTTATCGGTTTTACCTAAGCCATTCCTAATTATGGGAGACTTTAACTCCCATCATCAGTCTTGGGGTAGCTCTATTTCTAACTTTTATGGAGAGAAACTTTTGGACATACTGGATTCTCATAATCTGTGTATCTTAAACACCGGCCTTCCAACTCGCCTCACAAGTCCAGATGAGGGGTTGAGTGCTCCTGATCTTTCAATTTGCACACCTGATATAGCATCTATTTTATCTTGGTCTCGTTTATCTTCTGTCCATAGTAGTGATCATTATCCGCTAGTTATTTCATTTCCATATAAGAAATCTGTAACTAATATTCCAAAACCACGTATAAAGTATAGATTAGATAATGCAGACTGGGATTCATATAGAAGTTCTGTAGAGCAAAAAATTCTTGAACTTGCTGATTCTTTTCCAGTACAGGATCCCCAATTATTATCTGAAAAATTTACAAGCATTTTAATAGAGGTCGCAGAGGTTACTTTCCCTATAAAAAATGGAGCATTGGGCAAGATTCCTTCCCCTCCCTGGTGGGATGCTGAATGTACTCAGGCTGTTAAAAACAGAAAAGCAGCAGAGGAAAATTATTCTTGTGGTATGACTACAGAAAATTTCGAGGTATATCTAGAAGTAGCTCATACTTCTCGTAAACTGCTTAGACGAAAGAAATTCGAAGGCTGGCAGAAATTTTGTGCCTCTATCTGTCCAGATGTTAACTGTTCTATTGTGTGGCGTAATATTAGGCGCTTCAGGTCTGCATTTAGTGAATCTTCAACTTCGAAATTGCCACCAGTCTTGGCTAATCAATTTATGGATAACTTAGCCCCTCCTTCAGCTCCAGAACAGAGTTCTTTTCTTCATGCTCCTCCTTTACCTATGTGTGACTCTGAGCTTAACTCCCTGTTTTCACTAGGCGAGTTGAAGGGTGTTCTTTCACATGTCAAAGATTCAGCTCCTGGTGAAGATGGTATACCCTATTCTTTTATAGCTAATCTTTCAGACTCTGCCTTATCTGTTTATTTAAATCTTATTAATACTGTGATGATATCTGGCAATATTCCTCCAAGCTGGAAATCTCAAACCATTATCCCCATATTGAAACCAAACAAGCCTTCTTGTAATGCCACCTCTTATCGTCCTATTGCACTTTCATCAGTTCTTGCCAAAATTACTGAGCATCTTGTTAAGATTCGTTTGGAGTGGTTCGTAGAAAGCAGAAACTTACTAGCTTCATCTCAGTTTGGGTTTAGGAAGGGTAAGAGCACACTAGATAGCCTTAGTGTATTCACTTCAAATATTCGTTTAGCTTTCTCTTGTAATAAATCTGTAATCGCAGCATTCCTTGATATTAGCTCAGCTTATGATAATGTTTTAGTATCAGTTCTGAAACAAAAACTTCAATCATTGAAAGTTCCATCAATGATGACAAATTTTGTTATTAATATGCTCTCTGAAAGGTCTATTAATCTGTACCTTGATGATGAGTCCAAATTAACCCGATTAGTATGGAAAGGCCTTCCTCAAGGTTCTGTACTTAGTCCACTTCTTTATAATATTTACACCTATGATTTAGAATCTTCCCTTAATGAATCAGTACAAATTCTTCAATATGCAGATGATTTACTTTTTTATATTTCTGGAAATTCTGTTCAGGAAATGTGCACTTCTTTAACCTCCTCTTTGTGTTTGTTGAAATCTTGGCTAGGAAATAATGGTCTGGAACTTTCAGTTGATAAGAGCAGCATTGTATTGTTTACTAGAATGCGTAAACCTCCTTCAGTCAATGTCCAGTTTAACAACATCTCCATGCCTATTAAAAATCAAGTAAAATTTTTAGGTGTTATTTTGGATTCACATCTTACAGGGCTTCCACACTGTGAGTACATAGCAGCTAAATGTGAGCGCAATATAAACATCATCAGATGTCTATCTGGTGTTTGGTGGGGTGCTCATCCTTTTTCATTAAAATTAATGTACAATACTCTAATTCGAAGTGTATTAGATTATGGGACCTTTTTGCTGGAGCCTGGCAGTGCTGCTGGGTTGAAAAAATTGGATGGTGTACAGTCTAAGGCATTGAGGGTAATTTCAGGTGCAATGAGATCTAGCCCTATCAACTGTCTACAAGTGGAATGCGGAGACCCTCCCCTACATTTGCGAAGACAGTTTCTAGCAGACCGATTCTTATTCCGATGCTTACAATTAGCTAACCACCCTTTAAAATCTATAGTTTCCCGGCTGTCCTATGAAGTTGTTTCTTCAGTTTATTGGAGAAATAAAGCTACCCCTTGCTTGGTAAAAAGTTTAACAAAATTTAATTCAGTTGAAGCTCCCTGTCATAATTCTCAACTTCTTCCAATATTTCACTGTAAATACAATGCTTTAATTTTATCCCCAAACATTCACTTTAACCTAAATATCTACAAAAATGACACATGTCAAAATCAAAACTTCAATTACATTATGGATAGGGACTGGGGGGGATACCATCATATTTTTTCGGATTCATCCAAGCATGGGCACAATAGTTGTGTGGGGGTTGGTGTATACCACCCACGTTACAATGTGGTACAGAAGATTAAACTTCCTGCTGAAACATCAGTATTTACGGGGGAATGCTTTGGTTTATTTAAAGCAGTTGAATATATTTTAGTCATGGGGTTACAAAACGCAATTATTTTTACTGATGCAATGAGTGCCTTGCAAGCCTTAGCTAGATTTCCTTTTTATTCACAAAATCCATATATAGTTTTTGAAACTCGGTGTCTACTTTTACAGTGTTCTTTGAAGGGGTTTTCTGTGTATTTTGCTTGGATACCTTCTCATTGTGGTATTTTGGGTAATGTAAGAGCAGATCAATTGGCTAACGAGGCTGTGAGTTGTGGAGATGTATTCCCTTATAAAAACAGTTTTCAAGACCTGTCTGCGCTGCCCAGAATTCATTTACAGGAATCCTGGGGTGAGCTCTGGACAAAGCACTCAGAAAAGGGCCGATTTTACCGTTCAATTCAGCCTGATATCCCTACAAAACCATTGTTTTCTAAATTTAAATTCAGCAAAAAAATTACTTCCATCATTATACGTATGCGCTTGGGCCATGTGTGCACTCCGGCTCATCTGGCTAGACTTAGCATCGTGCAGAGCCCTATGTGTGCCTGTGGCGCTGATGTGGGTGATTTGAATCACCTAATTTTTGCTTGCTCCCTGTATGACCACACCTCTCTTATCCAAAGTCTTGTGTCCCTCCAAGTTCCTTTTCCTACCTCTATTTCTTGTATCTTAGGTAATTGTAATATAGATATATACAAATCCATTGCCCATTTTATTGTAAATAACGATATTAAAATATAATTCTTGTGTACATAATAATACATTAATTCACCATTATTTAGTATAAAATGATATTTTTTATATATATATTTTCATGTATTTTTTTGTGTTTCCTATAATAACTGATCTCCTTTTCCTTTTCCAAATTCCGATCCAATTTGTGTTTTCGCGTTTCGTTTCCTGTTTTTTATAATTTGTCGGTGGCTAAAAGCACGAACAGTGCAAAGCCAGAAGAAAAAAAAAAAAAAAAAAAAAAACAAGGATCTATAATGTGTTAGTTATAAATGACTTAAAAATATGTTAGTATTATAGTTAGGTAGTCTAAAAACTTGTAATTATTACAGCCAAACCCGAGTAGTAAAATCACTTCTGCCAAACTAGCACCTGCATGAAGTGATTCAGGATTGGCGAATCTATTTTATCCACTAACATCTTCAAAATGCTGTTAGGACTTGACCGTGTTCTCTGTAAAAGCGAGGCCGTCTTAATCCTTACCATGGCGTAGAAGTCACGAACGCGTGCCTGAGCGAACATACTAGAGGCACTACAAAAACGCGGCAGCCCCAAAAGCATTCTGAAGCTGTTATTATATTGGACCCTCAGGGCGTCCAGTGTTTTCCGCGTGTAGCTGGCCCACAAGCTGCTTGTGTAGAAGGTTTGACAGTAAGCTTTAAATAATGTGATCTTTACTTCCTTGCTACAACAAGCAAACCTGCGCACCAGCATATTGCTTCTCACAGCTAGAGCCCTGCGCTCGCGATCGATGTCCTCATGATCTTTAAGGTCCTCCGTTATGGGATGTCAAAATACCTACGCCGCGTGGCAACCCCGCTTACCCCGCAATGTGGCCTATAGTACATGTGCTGTCACGTAAACAAACTAGGGCTGTTGATATTTTTTAAATATCAGATTTTCGATATATCGTTATTTTTAAATATACAGAGTTCGATATATTGAAAAAAAAGGAAGGTATTTCGATATGTTGGCCAAATTTCATGATTCTAGGTCAATGCGAAGTAACCTATAGGTTTTTTATGTGAGTTTGCGAGTATCAAAATGTGACATAGCCGTATAATTGCCTTGACTTAGAAGCTTGATTTTTTATGTCCTAGGGACAGCCGAACTTAGTATTTGATATAATTGCATTATTTATTACTACTTGAAAATGATTTTAATCAGCACACATCTCTGGTACGAAACACGAGCATCGATATCGATACTTTTTAGTTTTGATTACTTACTTCCCTAGCTATGGCCACCATACCGGTGGCCCGGATATTGTAGGCATACCACGCTTATTTCGTAGGTCGTAGGTATTACAGGTCTATTAGGTACAAGTCAAGTCAAGTTAGTAGCTAGCCAGAGACATGACATTTACCGTTGGTAAAGGTAGATAGTACACTTAACAAAATAATGCAAACAAAAACAGATCTTAAACAAGTATCATAAGATTTGTATTTGAAGTAAGAGGGACTACGAGCTGACAGAGATGGCATTCGAGGAGTCAAGGTATCCCTTTCTAATGTTGTCTATGCATTTCGTTTATGTATTTTATTTAAAAAAGTTCCTAGCCTTAAAGGTAGGTTTTATTAAGGTGTCATGGCAACAAATAAAATTGATGGCGTCAAATTCAAATGTTTTTAATTCGAATAAGCATTTATATGCCCTGTCAAAATATTAAATCCTAACTAATAAAAAACTGGTAACGTTCGTTTGTTTGTTCGAGCAATACGAAAAAACAGCTGGACAAATTTTGATGTTTTTTTGTGTGTTAAAAGCTTAAAGTTGATTAGTGGAGTAGACATCTGTGTCCTTAAATCGCGATTTCTCAAAAATGTTGTATTAAAATCATTAAAAAAAAATTATAAACATTTAAAACCTGATCATAATTTTCTGTTATATTTTATCCATCATAATATATGAATAAGCATAAACTTATGTTGATATAATAAAATAATAATATTATCATGCTACTATTTCTCATCATAATATTATTATTAACTGGCTTTTAACCGCGGCTCCGCTCGCTTTAAATTCTGTTAACCAATGTGACGAATAGGTATTTTCCTTCAATATTATTAACTGAAGATGTCTGTTTATTAACTCGAGCATCACGCAAAAACTACTGGACTGATTTTGATGAAACTTTTTGTGTTTAAAACTAACCAGTTATTATATTTAATACTGGTATGTATTTTATGACAAAAATACCGTACGGTGTGGGATGAACTGAGAACCACGGAAGCGAAGCCGCGGGCAAAGTCTAGTAAGAATCTAAACACTTCGTTTCGTTTGTCCGAGTCTTGCTGTCGGTATTGTATTTCATCATTTTTTTATCGTTTGATTTCTAAAATGGTAAAAAGGTGTTGCGTAAAAGTTTGTGGGAATGAATCCTATTCCAGCTGTAACATTTCTTTTCACAGGTAAGCTTTAATACAATGAAATCTTACAAATTAATAATGTATATTATTGATAGGGTGACAATATTTGCGGTATTATTGTTGGCCTTTGGGTTTGTGTTTCAATTTTTCAACGCACTATTTTAATGTTATTTTCTAACTATACCCCACTCCCGTTTTTTTGTATGCTCTGTCACGCGGTAATTTAGATCAGATTTCATCAGTAGCGAAATCATTAAGTCATTATTTCTCCATTTCAGCTTCCCTAAAAATCAGGAAACGTATCAGAGGTGGCTACAATTAATGATTCCAAAACATACAAAATACATGTTTTACTGTGGATCGAACCTGGGCCCTGTGGTATCTCAGTCCGACGCATGATGTTCCCTGCCATCTATGCTTGTTTTATAGTTGCAAAATGTTGCAATATTGTTACAAACAACAAAGGGATTCACCAGAGGATGGGCAGCAGCGTTCTCTGAGTATTTAACAAACCAACTGCGATCGCCAACCCGCCTGCCAAGCGTGGCGATTATGACATATCCCCCCCTTTTGGAGGAGGCTCATGTCCAGCAGTGGATGTCTTTCGGCTGAAATGATGATGACCATTATGATTGTTACAACAGAAATAGAAAGAATGGAAAAAGCGGCGGGACGCGCGTGGCAGCACTATGCACCATAGTGCAGTGCATTTCAAAGCCTTGGCAGTGGGGCAGCGGGGCAGCGGGGCAGTGGGGCAGCGGGGCAGTGGGGCCGCGGGGCAGCTGGGCAGTGGGGCAGTGGGCAGCGGGGCTAGCGTGGCCGTGGGGCAGTGGGGCAGCGGGGCAGTGGGGTTGTGGGGCAGTGTGGCAGTGGGTCAGTGGGGTAGCGGGGCAGTGGGGCATCTGGGCAATGGGGCAGCGGGGCAGTGGGGAAGCGGGGCTGTGGGGTAGTGAGGTAGCGGGGTAGTGGGGCAGCGAAACAGCTGGGCAGCGGGGCAGTGGGGCAGCGGGGCAGTGGGGTAGCGGGGTAGCGGGGCTGTGGGGTAGAGGGGCAGCGGGGCAGGCAGTAGGGCAGTGGGATAGTGGGGCAGCGGGGCATTGGAGCAGCGGGGCAGCTGGGCAGCGGGTAAGTGTGGCAGCGGGGCAGTGGGGTAGCGGGGCAGTGGGGCAGCGGGGCAGTGGGTGGCAGTGGGGTAGTGGGACAGCGGGGCAGTGGGGCAGCGTGGCAGCTGGGCAGCGGGGCAGTGGGATAGTGGGGCAGCGGGGCATTGGAGCAGCGGGGCAGCTGGGCAGCGGGTAAGTGTGGCAGCGGGGCAGTGGGGTAGCGGGGCAGCGGGGCAGTGGGTGGCAGTGGGGTAGTGGGACAGCGGGGCAGTGGGGCAGCGTGGCAGCTGGGCAGCGGGGCAGTGGTGGAGCGGAGCAGCGGGGCAGTGGGGAAGCGGGGCAGTGGGTCAGAGGGTTAGCGGGGCAGTGGGGCAGCGGGGCAGTGTGGTAGCGGGGCAGTGGGGCTGTAGGAAGCGGGGCAGTGGGGCAGCGGGGCAGTGGGGCAGCGGGGCAGTGGGGCAGCGGGGCAGTGGGATAGTGGGGCAGCGGGGCAGAGGAGCAGTGGGGCAGCGGGGCAGTGAGGTAGCGGGGCATTGGGGCAGTGGGGCAGCGGGGCAGCGGGTCAGTGGGGCAGCGAGACAGTGGGACAGTGGACTGGAATGGACTGGACTGACGTGGGTTAGCAGAATTTAAAGCGAGCGGAGCCGCGGGTAAAAGCTAGTAATAAATAATAATAAATAGCCAACTTAGCTTAAGTTACTTGAAGCGAAGTTCGCTACGTCGCCGCGTCGTTTACGTAACTATTGGAACATGAAGCAACTACGTGAATCCTTAATTGATAAAAACCAACCATCGCCATTCCACCGACATCCTACTGACACTCCTATACAACTGTGACAAAATGGGTATTCTGCTAAAACTTAAATGTCAATCTCGTCGGAATGGCAATAGAATGGTAATGGGATATCAATTGTTTTCAAATCGATGTTGCCCATTTAAATCTACCATTAGTAGTTGTATTGTTTTTTATCAAACTTTTTTTAAGTTATTATCAATGAAATATTTAAATTAAGAATTTTATTGATATTACCTACAATATTTTCATGTCTATAAAATAATTAAAACACATCAAACGTAAAAAAAACAGCTGTTTCCTACATTTTGTCGATTTATGTGAACACAAATGTAGGGAAGAGCTGATATTTTTTTGGAGATTTTAGGGTTGGTCCCATAGTAAAAGTTGTTCACACGGATGAGTACAATGACCCCTTAAGAGGTTTTCAATAACACGTATATCGATAGCGTACTACGCTACGCGGTTATACATCGACACACGTGTTATTGAAAACTTCTTAAGAGGTCATTGTACTCATCCGTATGAAAAACATTTACGTTTACGTTTTTAGGGTACTACGCGGCAATACTATCCACATAAGACGTGTTATTGAAAACCTCTTAAGGGGTCATTATACTCATCCGTAAGAGCAACTTTTGGTACTTTTACGTTTACGTTTTTAGCGTACTACGAGACAATACTATCGACGTACAACGTGTTATTGAAAATTTCTTAAGGGGTCATTATACTCATCCGTATGCACAACTTTTACGTTTACGTTTTGAGCGTGCAACGCGGTAATGCTATCGACATACGACGTGTTAATGAAACCTCTTAAGGGGTCATTATCATTATACTCATCCGTATGAATAACTTTTACGTTTACGTTTTTAGCGTAGGTTTTACCCGCCAATACTATAGACATAAAACGTGTTCTTGAAAATGGCTTTACGGGTCATTGTACTCATCTGTATGATCAACTTTTACTAAGGGACCAATCCTGAAATCACAAAAAAAAACGAATATGTACAATGACCCTTTAAGGGGTCATTGTACACATTCGATGTATGAAAAACATTTATTAGGGACCAAAGTTGAAATCACCAAAAAAAGTTATTAAAAAAAAATATGATGGCAAAAAAATCATTGTAAGACGATTGTGGGAAACGTCAAATAACAGCAGAATAGCAAATAGTCTAATGGCAGTTGAATTGTAGTCAATGGCAGTTCAGTGGAAAGTCATTGGAAAGCCATTGGTCTCAAAATAACTAGTAGAATACCAAATGGGTAAAACTATTCCACCGACACTCTACCGACACCCAACTGAAGCGTTTGTCAATTAGCAGACTCGGGGCCCTGATTATAGGTACACAATAATAACGCTACACACAACAGTTCAACAGACGCATTTATTTTTATCACACAAAAGTAGGAATTTACAGCGCTTTATAGGTATACCAAACAATTTATTTACAGGTAAAGTCATAAAACAATTTTATTAACGAATACGAAAGGATATCATTATAATTTAATTTTAATTTATTTTATTTAACAAGTAAAACAATGGCTCACTGTGTTAGTAACAATCACAGAAATAGATAGAATGGTTGTAATCACAATTTTACTTGCGATTCATGCGTGGCAACTTTCGAACAAACTACGCCTTAACATATTGACGTCATTAATTTTTTTAAATTAACTTTAATCAAATGCACTTTACAGCTTTTGTTTCTGCAGTTGGAAACAGGACAATACAAATAATAATAATAATATAATAAAATATAATATATAGGATGGTTTTTGTTACATTATTTACAGAAACAAGTCATAAAGCGTGCTGAGAAAGGCTTTGAAATGCACTGCACTATGGTGCAGAGAGCTGCCACGCGCGCCCCGCCGCTTTTTCCATTCTATCTATTTCTGTTGTAACAATCATCATCATCATCATCATTTCAGCCGAAAGACATCCACTGCTGGACATGAGCCTCTCCCAAAAGGGGGGGATATGCCATGATCGCCACGCCTGGCAGGCGGGTTGGCGATCGCAGTTGGTTGGTTAAATACTCAGAGAACGCTGCTGCCCATCCTCTGGTGAATCCCTTTGTTGTTAGTAACAATATTACTTAACAACTATGTTAATATTCCTATTCTACGCACTTAACCTAAACGCACTGCATGGTATGCAAATCCCATACAAATTTATAATGAGAAAACATGTAATAAAAGAATATAGTAAAAACTGTAAACAAAAAACATGTGCGGTCTGGGACGAAGTTGTCCTTAAAATTCATATTTTTTGACCGGTTCAGTATAATGCTGCATTTTGCAATTATAAAGCAAGCATAGATTTTTACTTTGAACTTATCAAAAACTAAAATATTAAATTTCGCGATCCGTAACTCAAATATGTTATTGGCCAACTCACTGAAAGTTACTGCTAAGCTTTACCAATCCACCAGCAATAGTAACAATACCCATGATGGCAATCTCTACAGCGTTGAGCGACTTACATCGATAAAGTACCTTGGCATAGTGATTGACTGCAATCTTACTTTCAAAGAATACATAATACACCTATCAAATAGACTGCGCAAGCTTATCTACATCTTTAAGCAACTACGCCATTCAGCAGATCCAGATGTCCTGAAAATGGTTTATCAAGCACTGTGCCAATCAATCTTGATTTATTGCATCTCTTCATGGGGTGGAGCTGCCAAAACCCACTTTATCCAAATTGAACGTGCGCAAAGAGCTGTTCTTAAGGTATGCTGCTTTAAACCACGTCTTTATCCCACAGTCAAGCTTTATGAGTACTGCCAAGTGCTAACTGTTCGCCAACTGTTCGTACTGGCCACTGCCATCAAACAGCACACCATTACCACCTACTCTCGGGAATCCATTCGCCGCAACCATATCGTTGCTACATCTACTTCACTAAATACTTCCTTCAGTCATAGGTTCTTTATCTTTCTCGGACCTTATCTCTATAATAAAATACACCAAATTCTGTCCCTGCACTCATTAAATAGATATAATTATAAAACAATACTTCAAGCTTGGCTTCAAAACCAATCATATACTGAAACGGAAGCCCTCATGATTGTTCCAGTGTAATCCCTAACGACTCATACCTATAGTCTAAACAGTTACTCACATATACACACCCACACATACACTCACATATACAAACACACTTTTATACAAATTACATACAACTATGTTAATTTTATTTGATATTGTTTTTGTTTGTTACGCTCATGACTTTCATGAGCAATTTTTGTTTCCTTAAACTCACTATTTTTTTTTTTTAGAACCTCTGTATTTTGCATAGTATTTTAAAATGTAGCACTAGCTAATCAAACTTGTATCTTCAGAGCTGTGGGGACCTGGTGACCTGTATTACAGGTGTTTCTACCTACCACAGGCACCTGCGATCCACAACCAGAAACTGGTCTCAGCTATATTAATTGTGTATCTTTGCTTTGTATTTTTTTGGTTTGTGGTGAGAAATAAACGTTTTTATTATTATTATTATTATTATTATAGATGGCAGGGAACATCATGCGTCGGACTGAGATACCACAGAGCCCAGGTTCGATCCTCAGTAAAACATGTATTTTTGTATGTTTTGGAATCATTAATTGTAGCCACCTCTGATACGTTTCCTGATTTTTAGGGAAGCTGAAATGGAGAAATAATGACTTAATGATTTCGCTACTGATGAAATCTGATCTAAATTACCGCGTGACAGAGCATACAAAAAAACGGGAGTGGGGTTAGAAAATAACATTAAAATAGTGCGTTAAAAACTTTTACACAAACCCAAAGGCCAACAATAATACCGCAAATATAAAATACCCTACCCTATCAATAACATACATAATTAATTTGTAAGATTTCATTGTATTAAAGCTTACCTGTGAAAAGAAGTGTTACAGCCGGAATAGGATTCATTCCCACAACCTTTTACGCAACACCTTTTTACCATTTTAGAAATCAAACGATAAAAAAACGACGAAATACAATACCGACAGCAAGACTCGGACAAACGAAACGAAGTGTTTAGATTCTTACTAGACTTTGCTCGCGGCTTCGCTTCCGTGGTTCTCAGTTCATCCCACACCGTACGGTATTTTTGTCA
Organism: Asteroscopus sphinx; assembly: GCA_949699075.1. Taxonomy (NCBI): domain Eukaryota; kingdom Metazoa; phylum Arthropoda; class Insecta; order Lepidoptera; family Noctuidae; genus Asteroscopus; species Asteroscopus sphinx. Next base: position 24,642,810 of record OX453003.1, on the reverse strand, counting down.
TAAAATGCATACCAGTATTAAATATAATAACTGGATAGCTTTAAACACAAAAAGTTTCATCAAAATCAGTCCAGTCGTTTTTGCGTGATGCTCGAGTTAATAAACAAACAGACATCTTCAGTTAATAATATTTAAGGGAAAATACCTATTCGTCACATTGGTTAACAGAATTTAAAGCGAGCGGAGCCGCGGTTAAAAGCCAGTTATGAGTTAATAATAATATTATGATGAGAAATAGTAGCATGATAATATTATTTTTTAATTATATCAACATAAGTTTATGCTTATTCATATATTATTATTATTATTTGTATCTCTTTAACATATCTCGGCACATCTTCCGTGAGAAAAGAATCCGGACCTTTGGAAGGCTTGCCAGAGGACACAAGTCCAGCTCGCAGTTACCCTTTTGAGAAATTTAATCTAACTGGGGACAGTCCACAGCTGCACTATAGGAGTACAGTCATATTCCGTCCCGGGGAAGTGCAGAACTATTGCAAAATATGGGAACTAAAATTGTTTGAGGTTGATGGTCTAGTTTTAACTTCTTTGGCCGGAAGAAAACGGCGTCTGCCTCTCAACTTCAAAAAATTGATATGTGTTGGCAGACGGTGACTCGCCAACTCACTAGCTGGGCCCCCTAAACAGCCGCCAGTACAGGCGGCAGGGGGCAACACCATTGCGAGTGGCTAAGGGTGTAGAGAGGTGTGGCCCCGGTTTCACGATCCCGGGTCTAATAGGGTCTAAACCCGAGTGTTTCCCCGCTATTACGCCATTAGACACTTCCACCCCCGAACATATAGCTCTGGCGGTCCACCTCTGGCCGGACAACCAAGGCAAGCCAGAGTTGAAAGTCCTGCAGGCACTCTTGGGGTTCCACTCCAGCTACCCAATAAAGGCAAACTGGAGACGAGGCCCTGACCGACTCTCTGAGGCGATAAGGTACGCAGTGTCGCCACTCACCAACAGCTCGCCACAAGCTGCCCTGCGGTTTGTATGCTTTTCAATAGACCTCCTGATACATGTTTTTGTTTATATCATAAGGTTTGTATAAAACTGGTGTAATCTTCCCTCTGGTTTTACGTTAATCTCATAATGAGGTAACGCCTTTCCCAGAGGGGGTTTATTATTATTATTATTATCAGCCTGTAGTGTCCCACTGCAGGGCAAAGGCCTCCCTTCCCTTTTTCCACTTGTCCCTGTCTTTTGCCTTCTGGGGCCAATCCTTCAGATAGGAGTCAAGTTCGTCCCGCCATCTCCTTCTGGGCCTGCCGCGTTGTCGTTTGCTGCTGTCTGGAATCCACTGTGTGGTTGTTTTCGCCCATAGCTCCTCCGGCATGCGGCAGATGTGACCAGCCCAGTTCCACTTAAGCTTGGCAGCTGTTTGGCCTACATCAGCAATTTGTGTTTTGGAACGCAGTATAGAGTTTCTTACGCGATCAGTAAGTCTAACTCCTAGGATACTGCGTTCCATTGCTCGCTGGCAAACTCCAAGTGCGGACTTTTGACGCTTTGTCAGTGACCATGTTTGCGCTCCATAGGTGAGGGTGGGGAGGATGCACACGTCCATAAGCTTTCGCTTTAGTGAGAGAGGGAGGGGTCCTTTCATCAGTTCTTTCATCGACCAATAGCTCTTCCAGGCGTTCTTGATTCGTCTAGCTACTTCTTTATCCTGTCTGGCCTGGAAGGAGACTATTTGGCCGAGATATATATATTCATGGACATATTCAACCCCCACACCCCCAATTTCTATGCTACGCAAAGTGCTGTTGGTCATTATCTTGGTCTTCGTCATATTCATCGCAAGTCCGACCCTAAGGCTTGCCTGGCTCAGTTGTTCGAGCATAAGATTAAGCTCAGCTGCCGAAGAAGAAAAAAGAACAATGTCGTCGGCGAATCGGAGATTATTATTCATATATTATGATGGATAAAATATAGCAGAAAATCATGATCAGGTTTTAAGTGTTTATAATTTTTTTTAATGATTTTAATACAACATTTTTGAGAAATCGCGATTTAAAGACACAGATGTCTGCTCCACTAATCAACTTTAAGCTTTTAAAACATAAAAAAAAACATCAAAATTTGTCCAGCTGTTTTTTCGTATCTCGAACAAACAAACGGACGTTACCAGTTTTTTATTAGTTTTGTTGAGTTATATTTTGTACGGAGCATGGTATAATAAGATGTTTCACCAGGTATTCTCTTCCCGTAATGACAGCGCGATGCCTCCAAGCTACGTCACGATCAGTGCTGCCATTGATTGATATCTTCAATATACTTAAGGAGATTTTTGTTCATAATGAATATAAAATAAATTCCTAACTAGCCTAACTATTTGTTATCTCGTGTTATTCATCTAATTAGTTAATAAAGGAAACTATATTAAATTACTAGTTAAAAAGTGATTCTTTATAGAAGAAAGTAAATGAAAAGATGCATTTTGCTCGGGTAATTTATTTTCACAAATTGGCAGCACATCAAACTGACAAGTTTCACGCTAACAGCCCGCTATTGGCTCCACGGCCGATGACGTAGTATGGAGGCAATCACGTGACCTAGCTGTCACGGGAAGAGACTACCAGGGGTACGTTCAGTATTATCGTCGGATGACGGCGGACGACGCCCGGAGCGTTGTTTGGTCGTTCAGTTACTCGGAGTGATCGTCCGGGCGCTCACACCAAACCGTTCAGTATTGTGAGCGGGCGTCGTCGAGCGATCGCACCGGTCACCCCGTGAAATAGAAGGGTAAAAGACGCTCTGCTGTCATATTGACAGATAATAGTATGAAATGACAGATAATTTGAGGTTTCGAGTGTCATAATTGTCAGTGCTTCATTGTTCTAGTGTCAGTTTCATAAAGTCGCCCGAAGTCGTTCAGTAACTCTGAGAAATTCGTCAATGATCGAGCGATATTCGCACCGGGTGACTTTCACACTGAGTGCGTAGTAAGTGAACGTAGCCCTGGTGTGATTATACCAAAGACATTTCTATACTACGTCAGTATAATACCTTTATGGATTATACCATGGTACGGACAAAGACATTTCTATACTAACGTAATTGACCACTACAGTGTGCGACTGAGATACCGATCTTTACGAAAAAACCTATATGCTAGAAAGAGACATAATAAAATGTCAGTCGAACCGATTTTGAAAATTGTAATCTCCCATAGCTTCCCATCAAAATATAATCTCGTATTATTTTATGATTTATTTCACAATCGTTCTGTATTTTATCCAATTAATATCAATAATCGTAATGGTGTAGTGTTCTGTGTTATACTGCTGTGTAATTTACATCAATAACCCAAAGAAAGAGACGTTTCACAGGTAAGTATCTGCAGGACAATACTACTTTCATAATGCTTATTTTCATAGGAGTTATTCTTAAAATTATTTAGTAATACATTAATAACATGCAGTAAATACCCCATTTTCTATATAATGTGTTATTTTAAATAATTATGTGTTAGATAAAAAAATATTGTGTACGTGAAAATGAAACCGTTTCGCATATGGATTGCTCAAAATATATCGATATGTCGATAGTTTCAATTATATATTTTTTGTACTACCTAGCACCATACATGTCACAAGTTAGTGTCCCTTACTGCTTTCAAAAAATACAATCGAATTGAGAACCTCCTCCTTTTTTTGAAGTCGGTTGAAAGTATTGAAAGGTTGATTTAGTCCGGCCGCACATTGGAAGGAAATCACAATGATTCATTCATTGATCACAGAAAAAATCTGACGCACCGGAACCTATACCATGGTTGTACTTTTACGATGTTATAATAGTATGTTGTACGTCTATGGCAAAGAGACGTTTCACAGGTAAGTATCTGCAGGACAATACTACTTTCATAATGCTTATTTTACATTTATACAGTTAATTTTAGTACCAGCCCCGCAGACTGACAGAATTTTCCGAATCGTATGTCTGCTTTTGACATATTAAAATTTAAATACGGTGCTATTTTATGACAATGTGCGGCCGGGCTAAAAATGCTGTAAAATATTGACCGGCTAGCTTCATAACTTCCAGATTTCCTGTAAATGCTGTTATTGAAGAAAAATGGATGGGCACAAATGTTAAAACGAATAAGCACCGTATCTACTATTCTCCGCCAAATAGTGATGCTTGCATTGCTGTGTTTCGGCACAGATAATATAATACTATACGTTTCGGTCAGAATGGTACGGGTGCCGGTGTATTTACAATCACATGAGACTCCATCTTCATGTTGTTTGGCGAACCGACTTGCGGTACCATTTAGGTAACAGCCTAGATGGTATTGCAGTTGTTATTGGCAAAGGTAACCGCTTAACATATGGTGGGCCTTTAGTTCGTTTCGCCATCCTATACAATAAAATAAAATAAAAGCTGAAAGCCTCGAAAAAAATACAGGGTTTGCAGTAGATATTTTAAGGATAACTGTATCGTTTAATGAAATCACCAACGATCCATACCTACGGTTTGATTTGTTGCTAATTAAGTTTGTTTTCATGTTGCATGTTTACGTAAGGGTAAGATAATATACATATTTATGAGCGCATCTCGCCGTTAAACTTGATAGTTTCGTGAGTTTTCTAGTAAATTAAAGCTAAAGAAATTGTACCTGTGATTGAATAAATAAAATAAATAAAAACTCATCATAACGAACAACATTTACTATGAGAGCAACCACAGAGTACATTATTATAACTGGAGCAACCCTGAAATCGCGAAAAAAATCTGCTGTTTACTACATTTTGTCGATTCGTGTGAACACAAATGTAGGGAATAGCTGTTTTTTATTAGATTTCAGGGTTGACCTCGTAGTAAAAGTTGTTCGATAGCACTCAATAAATAAGCTCTTCAAATATGACCACACACGAATATCGGGAGATCATCAGTATTAACGGCGCGCGAACTGGGCTCTTTGGTCATCATTGCTAGAAACCACTGGTCTTGCTGTTCTCATGGAATACAAATTCCCATGAAACTTCATAGAGCATCTTAATCATGGAAGGGACTAGGTTGCTATCCGCGGCTTTAAGTTTGATCAGATAGGTCCTTTTTACTAAAACAAATCTCATAGATACAAAAAATACAACAAAAAAGTTTTATACACTTATTTTTCATGTTATATGATGGCGAAACGAGCTAAAGACCCACCTAATGTTAAGCGGTTACCTTTGCCCATAACGACTGCAATACCAACTAGTCTGTTACCTGAATGGTACTGCAAGTCGGTTCGCCAAACTGAGACATGAAGACGGAAAGTCTCATGTGATCATTCAATTTGTAAAAATATACCATATTTTGAAAATGGGTTCTTGCAAATGCTAGATTGTCAAGTATGCGAATGCTAAGAGATAGATTCTTAGCCGGTTGCAAATTTAGCCTGCCGCTGAGAAAACTCTTTGTTGAGCTGACGCGGACTTGATTTTACATGATTCGGTCGTCTGTATCGAATCGAAAATCATGGCCAGGTTCTTGCTCCACCTCCAATTTCATCCTCAGAATTTAGTTGCACGATTCTAAAAACAAAGATCCTATATCTTTGTTTTTGTAATCGTGCAACTAAATTCTCGACATTTAATTCTTTGCCTATTTGAAATAAAAACTAACTAATAACTAGAAATTATCGAAACACTGATGTTTCTAAATCTAAGTCGATAAAATTATAATGTATAAGTCTGATGTGTAACTTAAGTTGACTGGCAAGAAAACTTGTCAAGTTCATAGATATTGTAATTTTTCATAAAAATTTAATAATTTGACCAATTCCGGAATCGTGTATAGGAACTTGTTCCGGGATTGAAAACCTTTCTATACACCTAATTAAAACTAATATGATTAATTGTAAAATGTTCCGTGTGGTGCCGGACGTAAAGAATTGCACCACCCTATATCTTCTCATGGGTGTCGTAAAAGGTGACTAAGGGATTCACCAGAGGATGGGCAGCAGCATTCTCTGAGTATTTAACCAACCAACTGCGATCGCCAACCCGCCTGCCAAGCGTGGCGAATATGGCATATATGCTTGGGGGAGGCCTGTGTCCAGCAGTGGACGTCTTACGGCTGAAATGATGATTAATTCGTTTTTTAAATTTCTTACATAAGTATTCCTTACCTTCGTGACATTAAGGTGAATGCTACAGGGTAGCCCGCGAAATTCAAAATTTCTTGCGTATTTTGCAAATTGTAGTTGTATTTCGCGTTGTGTATAATTAGAAATATGATTTGCGGTAGTAACAACAATATATCTAATACTCATAAAAAATATTGACCTAGCTCTATATGCTGTACAAGCTCGATTATATCAATTTACGATCAAATTATCGATTATCGAGCTTCTAGAGCTTATAAAGCTAGGTTTATATTTTTATCAGTATCATTCAGTAGATATATTGTTATTACTACCGCAAATAGTATTTTGATTGATATACAACTCAAAACAGAGCCACAATTAGCAAAAAACGCAAGAAATTTTGAATTTCGCGGGCTACCCTGAAGCATTCACCTTAATAATGTAATTATAATATAACCCTTAATTGCGTAACTCAATCTATTAAAACAAATGAAATTATGTCTCAAATATCTGTAATTTTAAAACAATAGTTACTTAATAGCTTAGCAGTTTTAAAATACTACCACTCCTTAAAAGTAAGGCCCGGCCGGTTGAAATATATCGATAATGCAATAACATCCATGACACATCACTAAAAATCACTCCTACACGTGTCAATTTCGCACATATATTCATTTCGCTTTCGGTGACGTGATAATTAGGTGACAGTGTCTCTATTACGTCAGTATAATACCTTTATGGGTACGGAGCTTGTGTATATTACAATGTACTCTGTGGCTTATGTCAAATTCCAATGGCCCCACCTGTCAAAACATATCATTAATCTGTGGTCAAAACCCAGCGCCTTAAAATGTATAAAAATAATTTCATTGTTATTGCATTTATAGTTACTTTATTACAATATGTCGCTTCGGAACTCATTACTTTATCGATAATTGGTTCTGCCGCTGTGGCTAGTTGGTACAAATGGGATACCATTAAAGATAACACGTATTGTCGGTATGTGGAATGTTGTAACGATCACCATGTGCCTTTTGATATAAATAGTGAGTAGAAAACATCATCAAATATTCAACCACACAATATACATAAGAACTTTAAAAAAAAACAATATTGAATGAGTCACAACTTATCATTTGTGTCGCAAATGCCATATTTATGTTTCAAATGCTATATTCATTGTTTTGTAGGTATTCAAATAATGCAATAAAGAATTTTGGTTCTTATTGACTTATTATCCCTTGTATTGTAGAAGTAATAAAAACATGAACATTTACAGAGTTAAAACTATCATTATCACAAAGAATGTTTGGGCAACCTTTAGTAGATGAACTAGTGAACATACTGTACGCACACAAAGAGGCTGTACATGATGAAAACAAAAGAAATAAGAAGGCTCTAGTAATAAGTCTGCACGGATGGCCCGGAGTGGGTAAGAACTATGCAGCTACTATGATAGCTGAAGCACTGTATGCAAATGGTATGCACAGTAAATATGTGAAGCTGTTCATGGGAAAAAAAGATTTTGACTGCTCTAACTTGCAGCAGAAAAAAGTGAGTACTTTTATCTTTGTTCACATCAGTGGTAGATATAAAAACAAGTCAAGTCACTGAAAGGCCTTCTGAACTGAAGATATTTAAATACAATACCAGTTTTATTTTTACTTTTTTTTATTGAAAATGTTGTTTTAACCTTATCACTACCAATGACACCTATAGAAGACAAACAATTTCATGCCTTTAGTGCCATGACTTTATGACTTTGTACTAACATCCATACAATATTTGTCTTCTATAGATGTGGCGCTGAGGGCAAGAAAACCTTTACAATGCCGTTGGTGGTGAAATGGTTAAAGAAAACATTTATGCTACTAATGATAAGACTGATCTGTATTCTACTCTATTTTAGTAATAGTAGAGCACATAGTGAAGTACTACCACTGTACCTACTTCTGCCACCAATCAGCAATGCTTGCTTTGCTGTTTCAGTGTAAAGGGTACAGGTATCGATGAAATTTCAATCACATGAGACTTTCCAGTTTCGTGTTTCAGTTTGGCGAACCGACTCGCAGTAACATTTAGGCAACAGCCTAGGTGGTATTGCAGTTATTATGGGCAAAGGTAACTGCTTAATACCAAGTGGGCCTTTAGCTCATTTCACCATTCTATAACATATAAAAACTATGAATTCCATATACCTATTCTTTCTGGCGAAGCGGTGGTTGTCAGGTGTCTGGTGACATTGCAGGTGCAGCGCCAAGAGGGTGGTGTGCCCCCATATGAATCCGGCACTGGTCCACTTTACAAAGTAATAATCCTTGTTAAGCAGGAATATTCCAACCCACAACAATGAAAGTTATTCATGTTTAAAACAGGGTTGATAAAAATCATGATTTTTTTGTTTACGACAGATTTTTTTGATTTAAAAAAAAATGATGAAAATCATTGATTTATTTGATTTTTTTCACTTTTTATTTGACTTTGAAGGATTTAAACTTGATTTTTACTATAGTATTATTTACATACCCATAACTGACAGCATTCCAAATATTGTCTACAAAATCCCAATAGTTCCGAAGAAAAAACGAAATAAGTAAAAAAAAAAAAATGCAAAATGTATCTGCCAAATTTTTTTTTTTTTTTGTGGAAATGAATAAATAAATAAATAAACATATTTTTTCTCCAAATACGTGTCACACTGTTACACTGGGTGTGACTCGTTGGGAACCCTCCTGGATAAAAAGGTTGCAACGAGTCACAGTGTGACACGATAGGAATAAAAATCCCATCAAGTCATACTTATCAGTAAAATGAAAAATAGTACCTAGGTATTTTATAAATACTTGAGTTAAATAGATTAAAAAAGTTTTCATCAAATAAACCAAATAATAATAAATAACATTACACATAATAAGGACGGCACAGTTGACATATGTCAGGTATGCCACTGTACCAGGGAATCCATCCGTCATATTATTTCTGGTTGTTCTTGTCTTGCTAACGGCGAGTATTTGCATAGGCACAACCTAGTAGCCAGGATTATTTACCAACAACTTGCCCTGAGATACAGCCTTGTGGGCGCAGAAGTATCATACTACAAGTATGTGCCCGTCCCAGTTCTTGAGAATGACCATGTCACATTGTACTGGGACCGATCTATCATTATTATCGCTCACAACAAGCCTGATATAGTGGTGATAGATTGATCAGAGACCTTGACTTGGCACACGAGGTTGTCGACATGTGGGATGTTGATTCAGCAGTCATTGTGCTGATTGTTGTTACGGCCAATGGCTTAATAGCCAAGAGCTCGATCTACATCTTAGGAGGCTCGCGTTGGGCAGATGGGTCAATGGCTTGATACAGAAAGCGGTACTCCTGGATTCGGCGCGTATTGTCAAGAAGTTCCTCTCTCTGATGCCCTGACCACCAGTAGTTTGGACCCTGTTCCCGATGCCGGTGGGCTACTATTTTTTTATATTTTTAAATGTTTTTCTATAGAAATATTTAAAAATGTAAATAATATGTATATAGATGAATAAAGGAATAATAAATAATACTAATAACCGCGGTTTGATAAAGTAAAATGGTAGATTACTTTGATTATCAGAAGCCCCTTACAAAACTTTCGTTTTGTGCACGTCCACACTACTAATCCACTCTTGTGTCTTCTTCGGACGTAATATTGGTGTAAAATGTATTCTTTTATACTGAACTGCCGCTTGGCTCGGCGTCCGCCATTTTGGCTAGCGGACCAATCCATGCACTGAGGCTGAGGCACACTGACTGTAGGTACACAGCAGTGTATTGCCAGCGCCGAGAAAACATCATCCAACAATGGTGCCATCGCCGCGAAAATATCATCCGATAATTAGGTACCTATATAAAAAAGAGCAAACAAAGTTAATTTGATTTTTTTTTAAACAAATATCTTCAATTGATAAAATTTCGGTATAAGTTTTTCATAGTGATATGGTTGATATAAAAAATGAACATAACATAACATCATGCCTGTATTTCCCTGAAGGGGTAGGCAGAAGTGTATAGCAGTGATGTAACGAATGTCATTTTTTGGACATTCGCGGATGCGAATGCGAATATCTGCTAATGACATTCGCGAATGCGAATGTTCAGTTTTTGTTAAAATTTGGCGCCAACTGTCTACGGCTTGGTGGCGGTCTCGAGGTGCGTTCCGTTTGTATTTTGTTCCGAGAATTGCCGAGTTGATACGAACTCATCCGACTGAAGTGTCATTATGTCGGTCTTTTCGTAAACAAAACAAGTGAATTATGAGGTTACAGCATAAAGGTATTATACTGACGTAATAGAGACACTGTCACCTCATTATCACGTCACCGAAAGCAAAATGAGTTTATGTGCGAAATTGACACGTGTAGGGGTGATTTTTAGTGATGTGACATGGACGTTTCCGCATTATCGATATAGTTCAACCGGCCTTACTTTTAAGGAGTGGTAGTATTTTAAAACTGCTAAGCTATTAAGTAACTATTGTTTTAAAATTACAGATATTCGAGACATAATTTTATTTGTTTTAAAAGACTGAGTTACGCAATTAAGGGCTATATTATAATTACATTATTAATGTCACGAAGGTAAGGAATACATAAGTAAGAAATAAAAAAATCAATTAATCATCATTTCAGCCGTAAGACGTCCACCGCTGGACACAGGCCTCCCCCAAGCATATATTGGGGGGATATGCCATAATCGCCACGCTTGGCAGGCGGGTTGGCGATCGCAGTTGGTTGGTTAAATACTCGGAGAACGCTGCTGCCCATCCTCTGGTGAATCCCTTAGTCGCCTTTTACGACACCCATGAGAAGATATAGGCTGGTGCAATTCTTTACGTCCGGCACCACACGGAACATTTTACAATTAATCATATTAGTTTTAATTAGGTGTATAGAAAGGTTTTCAATCCCGGAACTAAGTTCCTATACACGATTCCGGAATTGGTCAAATTATTGAATTTTGATGAAAAATTACAATATCTATGAACTTGACAAGTTTTCTTGTCCAGTCAACTTAAGTTACACATCAGACTTATACATTATAATTTTATCGACATAGATTTAGAAACATCAGTGTTTCGATAATTTCTAGTTATTAGTTAGTTTTTATTTCAAATAGGCAAAGAATTAAATGTCGAGAATTTAGTTGCACGATTCCAAAAACAAAGATATAGGATCTTTGTTTTTGGAATCGTGCAACTAAATTCTGAGGATGAAATTGGAGGTGGAGCAAGAACCTGGCCATGATTTTCGATTCGATACAGACGACCGAATCATATAAAATCAAGTCCGCGTCAGCTCAAGAAAGAGTTTTCTCAGCGGCAGGCTAAATTTGCAACCGGCTAAGAATCTATCTCTTAGCATTCGCATACTTGACAATCTAGCATTTGCAAGAACCCATTTTCTAAATATGGTATATTTTTACAAATTGAATCTTCTTCTTCTTCGTGTCGACATGAGCTACATATTAATAATAGCTCATGTCGTGGGGAAAAGATTAGCCAGTCAGCAGGTTGATAGCGGGGCTGACTGCCCAGAGTGCGCCGGACGATCAATTAAATATCGTCACTCGTGGAGGCTCTTTTAATGCACAAATTGAATGATCACATGAGACTTTCCGTCTTCATGTCTCAGTTTGGCGAACCGACTTGCAGTACCATTCAGGTAACAGACTAGTTGATATTTCAGTCGTTATGGGCAAAGGTAACCGCTTAACATTAGGTGGGTCTTTAGCTCGTTTCGCCATCATATAACATGAAAAATAAGTGTATAAAACTTTTTTGTTGTATTTTTTGTATCTATGAGATTTGTTTTAGTAAAAAGGACCTATCTGATCAAACTTAGAGCCGCGGATAGCAACCTAGTCCCTTCCATGATTAAGATGCTCTATGAAGTTTCATGGGAATTTGTATTCCATGAGAACAGCAAGACCAGTGGTTTCTAGCAATGATGACCAAAGAGCCCAGTTCGCGCGCCGTTAATACCGATGATCTCCCGATATACGTGTGTGGTCATATTTGAAGAGCTTATTTATTGAGTGCTATCGAACAACTTTTACTACGAGGTCAACCCTGAAATCTAATAAAAAACAGCTATTCCCTACATTAGTGTTCACACGAATCGACAAAATGTAGTAAACAGCAGATTTTTTTCGCGATTTCAGGATTGCTCCAGTTATAATAATGTACTCTGTGGTTGCTCCCATAATAAATGTTGTTCGTTATGATAAGTTTTTATTTATTTTATTTACTCAATCACAGGTACAATTTCTTTAGCTTTAATTTACTAGAAAACTCACCAAACTATCAAGTTTAACGGCGAGATGCGCTCATACATATGTATATTATCTTACCCTTACGTAAACATGCAACATGAAAACAAACTTAATTAGCAACAAATCAAACCGTAGGTATGGATCGTTGGTGATTTCATTAAACGATACAGTTATCCTTAAAATATCTACTGCAAACCCTGTAATTTTTTCGAGGCTTTCAGCTTTTTTTATATTTTATTTTATTGTATAGGATGGCTAAACGAACTAAAGGCCCACCATATGCTAAGCGGTTACCTTTGCCAATAACAACTGCAATACCATCTAGGCTGTTACCTAAATGGTACCGCAAGTCGGTTCGCCAAACAACATGAAGATGGAAAGTCTCATGTGATTGTAATTACACCATTACCAGTACCCGTACCATTCTGACCGAAACACAGCAATGCAAGCATCACTATTTGGCGCAGAATAGTAGATACGGTGCTTATTCGTTTTAACATTAGTGCCCATCCATTTTTCTTTAATAACAGCATTTACAGGAAATCTGGAAGTTATGAAGTTAGCCGGTCAATATTTTACAGCATTTTTAGCCCGGCCGCACATTGTCATAAAATAGCACCGTATTTACATTTTAATATGTCAAAAGCATACATACGATTCGGAAAATTCTGTCAGTCTGCGGGGCCGGTACTAAAATTAACTGTATAAATGTAAAATAAGCATTATGAAAGTAGTATTGTCCTGGGGTACGTTCAGTATTATCGTCGGACGACGCCCGGAGCGTTGTTTGGTCGTTCAGTTACTCGGAGTGATCGTCCGGGCGTTCACACCAAACCGTTCAGTATTGTGAGCGGGCGTCGTCGAGCGTACGCACCGGTCACCCCGTGAAATAGTAGGGTAAAAGACGCCCTGCTGTCATGTTGACAGATAATAGTATGAAATGACAGATAATTTGAGGTTTCGATCGTCATAATTGTCAGTGCTTCATTGTTCTAGTGTCAGTTTCATAAAGTCGCCCGAAGTCGTTCAGTAATTCTGAGAAAATCGTTAATGATCGAGCGATATTCACACCGGGTGACTTTCACACTGAGTGCGTTATAAGTGAACGTAGCCCTGCAGATACTTACCTGTGAAACGTCTCTTTGCCATAGACGTACAACATACTATTATAACATCGTAAAAGTACAACCATGGTATAGGTTAAGGTGCGTCAGATTTTTTCTGTGATCAATGAATGAATCATTGTGATTTCCTTCCAATGTGCGGCCGGACTAAATCAACCTTTCAATACTTTCAACCGACTTCAAAAAAAGGAGGAGGTTCTCAATTCGATTGTATTTTTTTTAAAGCAGTAAGGGACACTAACTTGTTACATGTATGGTGCTAGGTAGTACAAAAAATATATAATTGAAACTATCGACATATCGATATATTTTGAGCAATCCATATGCGAAACGGTTTCATTTTCACGTACACAATATTTTTTTATCTAACACATAATTATTTAAAATAACATATTATATAGAAAATACGGTATTTACTGCATGTTATTAATGCATTACTAAATGATTTAAAGAATAACTTCTATGAAAATAAGCATTATGAAAGTTTTATTGTCCTGCAGATACTTACCTGTGAAACATCTCTTTCTTTAGGTTAATAATGTAAATTACACAGCAGTATAACACAGAACACTACACCAATACGATTATTGATATTAATTGGATAAAATACAGAACGATTGTGAAATAAATCATAAAATAATACGAGATTATATTTTGATGGGACGCTATGGGGGATTACAATTTTCAAAATCGGTTCTACTGACATTTTATTATGTCTCTTTCTAGCATATAGGTTTTTTCGTAAAGATCGGTATCTCAGTCGCACACTGTAGTGGTCTATTACGTTAGTATAGAAATGTCTTTGGGTTACAGTGTGAATAGTTATTTATAGTGAAATATGGACTTATTTTACACTTTGCTAAACGAACTAAATGTAAGCTGTGTAACAATGAATATTCAAGAAAAAAAAGAACTAGAACTGCTATGAGAATAGTGAGAATAGAGAATAATGTGTTTGTTTGATTATTATTTTTAGTTTTGTTCAAGAAGATGATTATATAACATTATATAAAATTTCATAGAAGAATTTGTTTTTTTTTGTTTACATTGCAATAATGCAATGTAAACAAAAAAACAAACTCAAGTTTCAGCATGTATAAATATACTTTTTGTCTTATAAGTTCTATTGAAAATTTAATTATTAAGCTTCATTGCCCAAAGTTAACATACATACATATTATCACGCCTGTTTCCCATTGGGGTAGGCAGAGACTATGGATTTCCACCAGCTACGATCCTGACTCACCTCTTTCGCTTCATCTACGTCCATTATCCTCGTCATGCATGCTCGTCGGTTTAGAGTACTCTTAACCTGGCATTTTTTGAGAACGTCCACGATTTGATCGCGATACGTTCGCCAAGGTCGTCCCCTTCCAACTCTTCCATCCACATTCGCTTCGTATACTTGTTTCGTCTATCTCCTCTCGTCCATCCTCTCTATATGTCCAAACCATCTTAACATACCTTTTTCAATCTTTGTCACTACATCTTCTTTCACTACACAACGCTCCCTTATCACGTTATTCCTTACTTTATCTTGTGTTTGTGTTGGTCTGGGTGTTTCTTATGTATTATAAGTATGTATATACAAAAAAAAAGTATATAAGTATTATATCCATTGTCTAGTACCCATATCACAAGCTCTGCTTAGTTTGGGACTAGATGGTGCTGTGTAAAAATGTCCCGAAGATATTTATTTATTTATTTATTTATCTCTCAAAGTTACACCACACATACTTCTCAAAGCTCACATTTCAACTGTATTTATTCTGCTTTCATGTTTCTTCTGCCATACCCAACTTTCACTACCATACATAAGTGTAGGCACTAACACTCCCCCATGAACAGCTAGCCGTGCCTTTTCCGACACTTTGCGGCTATTCATAAAGGTGTGTAGCGCCCCATTCACCTGATAGTAACCTAGTGATAGTCACCCCAAAGTAAAATAATAAATAAATAATACCAAATGAAAAAGTGAAGACTGATAATGTGCTTACGAGGTTAAGTTACTTTCCCTTGCATTAAAAAACATAAGAAATGAATGGATTTTGATTTTATTAACCTACAATTATCTTCAAATTGTGTTTTTTTCTGATATTCACATTCGCAAAACATTCGCAGACATCTTGCGAATGCGAATGCGAATATTCGCGAATGCGAATATTCGTTACATCAATAGTGTATAGTACATCCACATTTCGCCAGTTATGTTTTTAAGTCCCATGTAATAGGGGGCGAGCCTATTGCCACTAACCGGGCACAAATCCAGACTAGGCTGCTACTGAGAATTTTCTACTGAAAAAACCCAATAACACTTATAAAATATGAAATGCGTGGAAAATCCCTTTTTTTATAACAATGGATAGATTTAACTAGCTAAGCTTCGTAGTTATGATTTTATTGTAGGTGACTGAATCGGAATAATAGTATGCAACAGTGTGACTCGTTGGGATATTTTTTCCCAACGTGTCACACTGTTACACTAGGTGGGACTCGTTGGGAATCCTCCCGGAAAAAAGGTTGCAACGAGTCACAGTTTGACACGTTGGGAAAAAAAATCCCATCGAGTCACACTGTTACACGATTTGGTATGACTCGTTGGGAATTCACCAAAATTACTATGTCAAAATAAAATAAAACCGGCCAAGTGTGAGTCGGACTCACGCAGGGTTCCGTACCACCCATCGACCTGATACCCGATAGAAACTGATTTAATTTACGAGAGTTTATCAAAAGACATCAACAAGCGTAAGCGAAATGTGAATTTTTGCAACTCTTTCTTATATAGTTACCACCACATATGTCTATGTTTGTCCTGTTTTTAGTATTTGTTGCTAAACTACATAGTATGCACTATAATCAGACCAAGTTTGACGCTAGTATGTATAACCGTTTTGAAGATAGAACAGGAACAAAAACGTTGAAAAAATGCATGTTTTTTGAGGTTTCTTGTATGGGGACCCCCTTTAGTTTTAGACTTTTTTTCGTTTTTAGTATTTTTCGTGATACCCCTTATAGCAACACATATTCTGTGAAAATTTCAACTGGTTATCTATTACCCTTACAAAGATACAGCCCTGTGACAGACAGACGGACGGACGGACGGCGTATCGAGAGTAATAGGGTCCCGTTTGCACCCTTTTGGTACGGAACCCTAAAAACTAAACTTGAAGAAGACCTACGTACTACTCCTTATTTACTTGACTTTTACTTATTCACTTATTAGGAATATTTTTACGAAAAGTTTTACTAGTATGCAACTTTGTAAGAATTAAAAAAAACAAGTTAATATTTGTATGACAGTACTAATTAAGTACAGAAACAGTTCATTCAAACTTCTAAGACTTTTTAGTGGTCTAGATAAGATAAGATAAGATAATGTTTATTTGTCATAACAAAAGTGAAGTGAGTGAGTGAAGTGTGTGTGTTTAAGTTGTACAAAATTATTATAAGGTCTATCATGTTATACCTTTACGGCATACAAATATAATTTTATTAATGGAGATGTCATTAATCAAATATGTAGAAACTTATACAATACAATACTGAATTCACAATGATAAAATATTAAATTAATGAGAAATGATTAAATTATTAAAATGTTAACTACAATAATGTCTAAATCTATACTGTAATTGGTAATAAATTTATGTCAATTTTTAATAAAATCCTTCAAAAATTCCTTAATGTCATAATATACTTCTATTCTATTAATCAGTTCCGAAAAGTAAATTCAACATCTAATTGAAGCATCTCCTAACTCGATTTTCTAGACTATTTGTAGTTTGCTATTGCCATTTTATTCAATATTCAGTAGAAAATAAAAATAATTTTTGATATGATTTTTCTTTTCTAGTCCCATAACATTATGATTTAAATAAATCAACGAATGATTTTATGGAAAAAAATCAAGTTAGATTTAAATCACTGATTTTTATAAAAAATCAAAAATCAATCAACCCTGGTTTAAAATATAAATATTTTTCTTGTGACAGTAACTATATTACATCATATTTTGCATATTATTTTAAATTAAAGATATTTGAATATTGATTTTGATATAATTTAAAATTTTTAACAAGTCCTTATTTGGAGATAAATAAAATTATATTAAATACATTTGAATTTTGGTAAATTTGTGGGTTGGATCATTTCTGCACAACACAGTCCAATAGAACAGTTAACACCATAGAAATAAAAAAAATAAGGTAATAGAAATGTTAGCTACCGTCTTTTACTATCAGAACGCATGTCGCCGGTTTTCCGCTACCAACACATAAAAACTCAATCACGCCCACCATGTTTCTAGCATTCAATGTAAAATAAATTAAGCCTAAAAATAATTCCGCTATTAGATATGCAGCAAAATACAATTTTAGTGACTGCCTCCAAAAAAGCACTGATGATCAAGCAAACGATTCGCACATTGGCACCTGTACGCGGCGACAAGTTCACGCGGCTTTACCACTTCTATTACCTTATTATTTTGATTTCTATGGTTAACACTCAAATCTAACAAAATATCATCATAGAGATAGATGAAAGCACAGAATGGAAAAGTGGGCAGAACGCGCGTGCCAACACTGCACCATATGACAAAGCCATTCATTTCAAAGCCTTTCTCAGTATGCAATATGACTTGTTTCTGTAAATACTGTAACAACAACTGCAGAAATGCCTTATTGTGCTGTTTCTAACTGCAGAAACAAAACCTGTAAAGTACATTTGATGACAGTTTTTTTTTTTTTACGAGCCTGTTTTGTCCCACTGCAGGGCAAAGGCCTCCCTTTTCTTTCTTCCACTTTTCGCGGTCTATGGCAATTTGTGGCCAATCCTTTAAGTAGGAGTCCAGCTCATCCCGCCATCTCCTTCTGGGCGAAAACACGGTAGTTTTCGTTTCCGGCTGTCTGGGATCCACTCTGTTGTGAGTTTCGCCCATACCCCTCCGGCATGCGGCAGATGTGGCCAGCCCAGTTCCATTTTAACTTGGCAGCCGTATGACCTACGTCTGCAATTTTAGTTTGGGAACGCAGTATCGAGTTTCTTACACGATCAGTAAGTTTGACCCCCAAAATACTGATTACAGTTAATTTTTAAAAATTAATGATGTCAGTATGTAAGGCGTAGTTTGTTTTAAAAGTTGACACGCATGAATCGCTAGTAAAATTGTGATTACAACCATTCTATCTCTATCTATTTCTGTGGATGAAAGCTTTAAAAAGAATTGTTTACTAATCCTTAACAGAGTTCAAATTCATTTAATGTTGATCACAGGTTCATTAGATGTCAAAATATACAAATTAATATAATAGGAGAACAGCTATTTTCTGTCATTGAGGCATACAATAATACAATTACCTGCCCTATAGCCATCACACCTATATTCGCAATAAACATTTGAATTGAATTGCGAGTTCTATTATACTATATACCCTTCATTAATTTAATTTGTTTCATTTTACAGGAAAATTTGGTGGCAATTTTAAATAGTATTGTGAAAAAATGTCCAAGATCACTTATTATATTTGATGAGATCCATGACATGTGCCCTTCAGTGTTGGATACCATCAAACCAATGCTGGATCACCATCATGCTGTCGATGGTGTTGATTATAGGCAAGTGTTAATTATAACAGTAACACTAAGGCACAAGGCCATAGCCAAAAAAAAACTTCAGGCACAGAATACCTAATAGTACTATCGTGCAGAACGGCCACTCAACGCCCCCCGCCAATTTAAGATTCCTCACCCGCACCCCGCACCCACCCGCTGTTTGCCGGCAATTGGACTGCAAGATTGCAATGGAAGTCAATCGCCAGTCGCGATACAAGCACGCCATCTCTGAAAACTACTGAGAAGCGCTTGGAACCCAGTCGGCACTACGAGCGGCGAGCATCCATAACCTACATGTGTGTGTGCGTTTGTATACAGACGTAATCTTGTGTATGTAGGTGGTGCTAGCATTTATATTGTATTGAGTGGCCGAGGTGTGCTTCAGGGTTGGTCGAGCTCTGTACTAGAGATTGCATACAAATGAGAAGAAAGCATTTCGATAAAAGAGTTTAATGATTCATTTAATTTATTAACAAAACATTACATTTCGAACTAGTCTAAAATATTTTTGTATGTATGAAACGGTAGCTTAGCTAAGGCATTTCAGGGGGTTTGAACCCTCCCCGCATATTTGCTAAGGCAAATCATATACCAGACACTTTCTGCAAGAAATTGATGTTGCATCACATGCTTTTACTACTATAGATTGTCTTCACAGATTTTTTTATAGAATAATGTCACTATCATAATATGGCAATAAGAGAGGTATGCAAATAATAATGGTAAATGTTTACCAAGTATGTAAAGCAATAGTGGTTTTATTCTGTGAGGCTTACAAATCATGTACATTGTTAAATTGCAATTATAAAATAAGCTTCTAGAGCTACCATATTTATCAAATTAATGTGTAAATGTTTTCTTTGTAGAGATAGCATATTTATATTCATATCTAACATCGGAGGTCAAGAAATAGCAACAAAATTGTTAGAATTGTATGGGCAAGGTGCTAAGAGGAATGATGTTGAATTTCATGATTTTGAACCTATCATAAGGAGGACAGCATATTTCCAAGGTTATTTTGGTTCATGTTTATTTTTGCTTTCTGAAACTTTCATGTATTTGATGTTTGTTCATCTCTAAAATAATATCATATTGTAGGAGGGTTTGAAAAGGCAGCTGCAATAGCAAATCATTTGATTGACCATTATGTCCCGTTCCTACCACTGGAGCAGCAACATGTGGAAATGTGTGCACTGGCTGAGTTTCGTTCGCACTCTGTATATCACCCTACCAAGGAAATGATGGCGTAAGTACTTTTAATAAATAAGACTGCTTTGCTAGGTCCTACAAATAATTGAAATCATTATTTGAGAGCTAGGCTCTTGTCGGTGAAGTATTTTCAATCTTTCTCTGCATGCCGCCTCTCTTGACTTCCTGATAGGGATTAGGGACATATTTATTTTTCCTACTATACTATGAAGACCACAGAAATAGATAGAATGAAAAAGGGGGGCAGGGCGCGCGTGCCAACACTGCACTATAATGCAGTGCATTTCAAAGCCTTTCTCAGTACGCCTTATGACTTGTTTCTGTAAATACTGTAACAAAAACCCGCAGAAATGCCTTATTGTGCTGATTCTAACTGCAGAAACAAAAGCTGTAAAGTACATTTGATTACAGTTAATTTAAAAAAATTAATGACGTCAATATGTAAAGGCGTAGTTTGTTCGAAAGTTGCCATGCATGAATCGCAAGTAAATTTTTTATTACAACCATTCTATCTCTATATATTTCTGTGATGAAGACTATTATAGAAGGGAAGAATGAAGATAGATCAGAAGAGGAAGACTCAGAAGAACATCCATGCAACAAGAAAAGGACAAAAGTTTGTAGAAAGAGTAAAGCTAAATTACCTCTACATTGAATCTGACTATTAGATACTAAAATAAAACAATGCAAAAAAAATTAATATAATAATTTTGTAATATTAAGCATAATAAAGTTATTTTTCATTTACAGGGAAGCATTGTCTGTCATAACATATGGCCCGAATGAAGACCAGCCTATATTTGCTAACAATGGATGCAAGCGGTTTACAAGACACATTCCTTATATCATCCAAAAGAATAAACAGAAGATAGAGTTGTAGTTGATCTCTAATGGCCAAAATTAATATCCAATTTATCCACGATTTGCCCTACTAGAGATAAAAATTTGACATAAGCTCCATACAAAATATGTCAAATTTCTATCTCTAGTAGGGTAAATCGTAGATAGATTGGATATTAATTTTGGCAGTAATTTAAGAGTAACCTTGTGATATTTTCAACTGATACTTTGTTGAGTTACAAATATTTATTTAGCTTTAAACCTTGGTTGTAAAAAAAAAGTTGTTATTTCATAGGATGAAGAATACCATAAGTTGAAATAAATATTTTGTTAATTGATTATATTTTAAACCTATTTGATTAGCTGGCAAAAATTCGTGTTCTTAATTTGGAAAAATCATGTATTATTTATTTATCGTTACATGAAGTTGCTATGCACTAGTGAGAATGTGAACTCGAAATGTCCATAAATTAAACTTCGTACTAAATAATGATCTGTGAATAAAATATCTAGACTTAGTAAATTATTGTGTGCAAGAACTAATAATCAGGGAATGTTCTCTCTATGTGTAAAGTATGTTTTTACTATCACTGAAAGTGATTTTTCTTACAATAAAACGATTGAATGTGATGTTGTAGTTGATTGAATTCCATTGTCTATAAGTGAGGCTTTGTAAATTAAACTGATAACAGTATTAAAACACACACAAATGTAAGAAGTTGTCTGGATAACTCAAATGCTCAGAAAGCCATTGTAGTGGTGTGTCTGAAGGAATTACTACCCCATGCGTTCTCAATTGTACTGGAATAAAAAGTTATTATACTTAGTAAATATTATTACATTAAAGCATAATCATTTAAAAAGTTTGTGATATGGTCACACTTGGTTCACAATAAATATTCATGTAAAATGAAATATACGAACCATCAAGTTTATCTGGATTAAGTTCAGTAATCATTTGTTGCAATGTTTTCCTACTGCCATCACTGTTCTTAGGACTGACTAGACGTTGACTACAAGTTCCATCATCAGAGTATAACTTTATGGGAATGTGTTTAAAACCTTCATTGTCTCCATGCGATTCCATCAGTCGCCTGTTAATGGCCCAAAATTGGTCAAATTTATCTGCAAAGTAGGTTGTTTTACACACTGTTATTTGTAAATAAACATTTTCATCTATCATTCATCTAAAAACATATTAGCCAATAAATTAACACAGAAGTATACTTTTCAATCATAAATTAATTATTCAGGGAAAAATATTCCTACTATCCCTACCAGTGGGGGAGGCGGGGAGATACATGAATTTTAATTTGGACAAAACAGTTCCACCTAACCCAACAACCATACAGCCACACCTAATGTTGAATATAACGCGTACAATAAATTCTACTGCAATTCGATTGGCCCTACCAAGGCAGCTATTGGCTAATCACTAACGCGGCAGTTTTGACAGCTCATGTAAGTGGTCAAAACTGATTTGAAGATTTCAAGTGGCAACCTACATTAGTGAAATTTCATAGATGTGTTGCAGACATTGGTCACCTGTTACGAGATGTCTATGGGCTGTATGGTCGTTAACCTAACCCTACTGGTAGAGATGAATGGAATTAAATTATAACTATCTCTACCAGTGGATGGAATGAGAAAGATATTTTGACAATAAGTTCCAACTATCCAGGCTTTCCCTGCTGGTAGAGATAAATGGAATGAAATTCCAACTATCCCTACCAGTGGCTGGATGGGGGAGATATATAGACAAAACAGTTCCACCTATCCCACCTACTGGGAGGGATAGGTGGAAAACATTCCAATTATCCCTACCAGTGGAAATACATAAGTAGAGATAGATAGAGCAGAAGATTCCACTTAACTTAGTTTTCCACTTGGTAGGGATAAGTGGAAGAAAATTCCAAATATCCCTAACAGTGTACCAGTGACCTTAGAGGGATAGATGAAACAGGTATAAAAAAAAGCATTGAAATAATCATAACTTAAAATTGTTTGTATTCATGGGCGTCGCCAGGGGGCGGATGCCCTCACCACAAGAGGATTTTAATAATAAATAGTCGAAAAATTCACAAAAAACCCAAGAAGATTGTTTTAATTTTTTTTTTTCTTGTAGTTAATGATTAAAACTACAAATTGTATTTGAAAGAAAAATGATTTATTGCCACAACAAGATGACATAGACATTATTTATTAGATTACCTATCATCTTGCCCCCCTCCCCCAGCCCATTGGCTGGCGACACCCTTGTTTGTATTGACTTATAGAAATATTAAGTTTATTTTACACAGGATGTCCCGAAACTGAACGTAAAGCGGATACTGGGCGATAGGCTAAGCTATACTAGTTCTAGCAAAAAAAAAACTGTGTTACTTGGTTAAGTGATTATAGCAATACTTTTGAAAATGTTGAAAATCAACACCCTCGATCACACATTTAGGTACTGTGATCACAAATTTTGCAATTTTGCAGTGTTTTTTTTTTTAATGTAATCCTTATTAAATATGCTATTGATTGCAGTCACAAATCTAATAATTCATATCGTCGGTTTAGTCAAAAAAAAAAAGTATGATTGAGTCGTGGTTAAAAAACGTTTTGTAAGATAACTTTGTCACTTAATCTTTAAAAAAAATGTACTGTACTACCCTAGGCAAGTTATTTTAATAAATGGCCCATTTAATCAAGATTTCAAAATGGTACAACACTTGCTACTTACCTTTCACAAATATATCATTGCTTATTTACTTGCAAAAGCATATCATTTCAAAAAATCTTTTACCTGAATACTACTTTTTGTGTGCAAAAAGGTCGGTTTCTAGGGATGGGCAAATGAAAAATTCAATTTCAATTAAATGAAAAATATGTGAAAAATATGAAAAATTTCAAAACGCAGTGAAAAATTTCAAATTGAGTGAAAAATATTTTTGTTCTATCAAACTCCCGAAATCGTATGATTTTATGAACGATTGACGTAACAACTATTATTTTTTAATAAAAAAATATGTAGTTACCTATTATTAGATTTCATTTATGTTGGTACTTATCAATGGATTTTATTCTGTTACCCCAGTAATTCGATAAAAATTTAAACATCTTTCTTTTCATTATCATTTTTCTTTGTTGTCATCTTATCTTCCTGCGACCACGAATGCTGCAAAGCTTTCAAAACGTCAGGAAAACCAATTTAAATAATATACGCGATGTAATCCGGTTCATCTTTGTTTTATTATAATGTGTAGTGATCGCGAAAACCTAAGAAATTGTTATCTTTCTTTTCGCTCAACGCTCGTTTCCGCGCCCACCTCGCACAATCCGATCAGCCGTCTCATCGGAACCACTTGGTACTGGACTTAGGAGTGTGAGAAAGAGACAGCGACTTTTATATTGGGAGATAGAGGCGTCATTCAACGATTTGTGTATATGTGCCATCTGGTGCTCTGAACCACAAACTAGCTAACTATTAAATAAAACACAACAAAATGACTCATTTTACTGGGAATCGAACCTAGGCCCTTTTTTTTCGTGAGGAAAATTCTCATGGATACACTCCGCCCGGGGAAGGCGAAGCCGGTGTCGGACTCTTACCGCCTTAAAACCACCATGGTGATCCTCTATCGACCCTTGGCTGAGGGCGTGGGAAATACTCTCGCATTCGCCCCCAACCATCCCCGGCAGGTCCCCGTTCACCACTAGCAGGCAAGCCCCTTCTCTCCGTGCGGCAACCACATCGGCTGCACCCTCCTCTTGACTGGCCGCCCTGTCTAGATGACGGCCCTGTTTGTCAGATAGGCCCCAATAGTGTGGCCTCACGCGCATGATGGCGTCCACAGTTAACAAAACTGGTTGTCCGCCAGATCCGGCCCCATCCTAGTCAGGTGCTGGACAAGGTGGTCTGCAAATACTCTCTCAAAGACCTTGCCCAGCTCGTCCAGCACCACGATGAGGCGGTATGCAGATGGTGAGTCTGCAGGGCGCCCCTCTTTCTTCAGCAGCACCAGTTTGCTAGTCATCCAACTCCGTGGAAACTGGCCCCGCTCAAAGCATGCGCTCAAGAGCCCTCCCAAACGGGGCCCAAGGGCCTTCAGGGCAGGACCTATGCTCGGCCAGGTATGCCGTCGGGCCCTAGGGCGGTGTTTTTGGCTTGAAGCCGTTTTACCGCTGCCATCAATTCTTCCCGGGTCACTTCGGGCACGTCGTCGTCATCCACGTTAGGCGCAATGTGAGGAAGAACCATTAGCGGAGGGGTCTGCTCCGCCCTTGAAGGGAACAGAGCGCTCACCACACCCTCCAGCAGCTCAAGCCGGAGACTCTGGGATAGTGGGGGAGCCCACGGGTGATGTTTTCCCCGTACCATATGGGTTGGACGCCCGTCACGGACTTGCGTCCAGAGTCGCCCGCATGGCGTCGAAGCTTGCCACCTTGGCTTCCACAATGGCTGCCTGAAGGGCCACCTTCGCTGCTCTGTACCCGTCGTACAGGACCGGGGCCGCCTGGGCTGGGATGGCAGAGGTTTGAGTGGAGACGGCGAATTGGATGTAACGGTGATCCGACAACGTCTCCACCTCCTCCATCACACGCCAGCCATGGACATGGCGCTCTGAAGTGGGACAAGCGAACGAGATGTCCACTATGGACCCACCCCGCTGCCGCACGCATGTTTGGACGGAACCCCGGTTAAGGAGCAGTAAGCCAGACTCCATAGCCCACTCTTCCAGTACCTCACCCCTTGCATCCGTGGCCGGGGAACCTTCAAATTAAACCTTCTCATACAAAAAACGTTGATAGCAAAAGTAATAATTGTTGATTCATTTATAAGCACATACACATACATCCAAATATTTATGTGATAGAGTGAGATAGAGAGTGACGCCGTTCGAAGTTCAATACACTGAGACGGACTGACATTTTATTTTCAGGGAAAGCGAGACGGATAGTGACGCCAATGCACAACAGTCAATTGATTATTGGTTCTTATCATTCAGTACGCTTCGTTCTTTCGTTTACTGTGCATCTACTCGTAATCGTGTAACTTACGTACCTAAGATTTTGCATTGTGTTACTCTGGACTTGATATCACATTTGTTTGACGACTTTGGCTTGTGTTACCCTGGACTTGATATCGCATTTGTGTTGACGACTTAGGCTGTGTTTTCCTGGACTCTGTTATTTATAATTCTGCCAACTGTTTTAGCTGGTATTTAGCAATAAAAACGTTTCGCAACATGCCGTATGTGTACACAGCGGAAGAATATGCTAACATGCATATTATCTACGGTGAATGCCTGTGTAATGCCTTTGCCGCAGCCAGATTGTATCGCGAAAGATACCCAAATGCGGTGCATCACCCAGATCACCGCGTGTTCATCAATGTTCACCAGTCATATTCGCAAGGACGATTGCCAAGTGCTCGTGCGGCCGGTGGGAGACCACGAGGACACGACGATGATGTAGTTTTAAATGAAGTTGAAAATAATCCCAGCACTTCAGTACGTGCAATTGAAAGAGCCACTGGAATACCGAAAAGTATTGCTCATCGAATTTTAAAGCGAAACGTGTATCACCCTTACCATGTGCAACGTGTACAAACTTTGCTGCCTCGTGACTACGCACCCAGAATCGATTTTTGCAAACAATTCTGCAAAATTTGTGATCACAGTACCTAAATATGCATATTCAATGTAATGTTTTTTATGGTGTACAATAAAGCATATATAAATAAATAAATATGTGATTGAGGGTGTTGGTTTTCAACATTTTCAAAAATATTGCTATAATCACTTAACCAAGTAACATAGTTTTTTTTTTTTTTTTTTGCTAGAACTAGTATAGCCTAGCCCAGCGGTTCTCAAACTTCTTTGGTCACGGAACCCTTTTGACAAGCAAAATACTTGACGGAACCCTACAATAAAACAATAGTTTTTAAAAGTGTATTCTTTATTATATAAGCATAATAAAAGTACAATGTAACAGTTACTAATTATTACTTACTTTAACCACATGCCAAGTACAATAATAGAAGATATTAAAAATGAAAAAATCTTAACTAATGGGAGGTATGAAACTGTTTTTTATTTTTCATAAATTGGTTGATATCAGGTTTGATAGAAGACATTTGAAGTCTCATATCAGGTTCGGCGTCCAGTCTATTGCGATATTTTGTTTTCGTGGCTGCATAGGTTGAGAATCCTGTTTCGCACAAATATGTTGTTGGGAACGGGAGAAGAATATTCAGAGCCATTCTGCCAAGCATTGGATATTCATCACGGATTCTGCACCAAAAATCGTTGAGAGGCGTCGTTTTGAACAGTGACTCCATACTTGTGTCTGATGACATTTCTAAAAGAGATTCATATATCTCGTTTGACATACTTTCGGGCTTTTGCAAGTTGGGTAAAAAAGGATTATGAATCCATGAATTCAGCTTCATTTTTGTATTATGTTCTTCGGGAAAATACTTTACAAAAGATGCGCGCATCGAAGTGAGATATTGGACCAATTCTTCAAACACATCATCTTGAAACATTTCCGAGTCGTTATCGCTAACAAACTCACTGAGTGACGTAAAGCTTTCTATTTCTCTCTTACCAACGCAAATAATCCAAAAATCTAATTTTCTTTTGAAGGCAGTTATTTTGTTATAGGCCTGGAACACTGTTGTCTGTTTACCTTGCAATGATAAATTCAATTCGTTCAGTTTTTGAAAGATATCCGCCATAAAAGACAATCGGAACAACCAAGTTTTATCATACAAACGGTCTTTCAAATTAAAAGAAACTGTATCTGCTGAAAGAAACATTTGTAACTCGGCTCTAAGTTCAAATAGCCTTGTTAAAGTTTTACCCCGAGACAGCCATCGCACTTCTGTATGGAGCAGCAGTGTTTTATGTTTGCTGCCATAATCTTCACACAATAATGAGAACAATCGGGATTGTAGTGGTCGTGATTTGATAAAATTAATTATTTTTACCGCTTCATCCATAACTAATTTTAGATTTGACGGCATTTGCTTCATCGCAAGTGCTTGTCTATGCAGAATACAATGGCTGGAACTACAATTAGGCGCTTTACTTTTTATTCGTGATACTGCTCCTGCTGTTTTACCTGTCATCGCCTTGGCCCCATCTGTACAAATGTCAATGCAATCGTTCCAACTAAGATTATTTTCTTTAAAAAATATGTTTATTTTATTAAAAATTTCTTCCCCGGTAGTGTTTGTGGGCAGCGGTGAACACATAAGCATGTCTTCTTCAAAAGAACGTTCATATGGATATCTCACGATAACCAGCAAGATAGCCAGACCAGTGACATCAGTTGACTCATCCATTTGCAAGGCGAATCGTGTTTTTTGTAGACGTGCAACTAGTTCTTGTTTGACGTAGCTTGCCAGATCATGGATTCGCCGTGAAACAGTATCGTTTGATAGAGGTACAGTAGAAAGATGCTTTGCAGATTTTTCATCGAGCATACATTTTGTTATGTCTAACACACATGGCTTTATTAAATTCTCAGCGATAGTGTGCGCTTCACCTGCTTGTGCAATGCGATAGCTAACTAAATATGATGCCTCCGTGGCCTTTTCATTGATAGTTTGTGTTACATGCATCATATTTTTTTGACTTTCCAATAACTGTTCTTTTTTACGAACAAAAAATTATTTATTCTTGTCTTTAGACTCGGGTCGGGGTGTACAGTTTCTAAATGTCTGCGTAATTTGGCAGGTGCCATGGAACTATTAGGAAGCAGTTTACTACATAACATGCAGAGAGGTGAGCCGTTGGAATCAACAAATCCGAAACTGATATATGATTCATCATACTTCCTTTTTTTCGTCTTTGAAACCGTGGAGCTTGACGTCGTGGCATCATCGTCTGGATCGGTAATTTCTGTATTCTCCGCGCGTACTGCTTTTGAACATTCAGCGTCATTAGAAGATGTCGTTGCAACACGTTTAACACCTTTAAGCCAACGTTCCATTCTTCTTTATTAATAATGTTACACGTCAGGATGGTAGGGTCAAAATAATGCACAATCGTTACTGCGTTTATGAGACAAAGTTTAGTCCAAAGAAGAAATGTACAAAACTGATACAATCAGAATACAGCGGGCAGTAGAACTTACAAGAAGGCAGCAGGCTAGCCAGCTTGTAAGTAGGTAGGTACGAACTTATCGCTCCGAACGCTAATCGTCAAGTGACTGACGAGGCGCGACTTTTTTTATATAATAGCGCTTTTATACTTAGTCCTAGACTCGAACTCGAACATTCTCAAAAATACTCGAGTCGGCGCCTTTGATAAACAAAAAGCGGAAATAAAAATATAAATACAAAAAAATGCGTTGTAAACAATCTCGACTTTATGCTTTTGAAGATAGAGCCGAAAGTCGCTTGTTCACAACTATAGCGTCTAATTCAGAGGCGGCTTTTATCAAAGGGACTGCGCGCTCACAAGTATACGCGCGGCGGGCGGATTCAAAACGTTCGACCAGTGACCAGAGAGAGGTGTTTTGTTTTTTTTTTCTAAATTCTTGCGGAACCCCTACAGGGGTATCGCGGAACCCTAGGGTTCCGCGGAACACACTTAGAGTACCGCTGGCCTAGCCTATCGCCCAGTACCCGCTTGACATTGAGTTTCAGGACACCTGTATACAGTTTTATTTGAGTTGTATTTTATGTGAATAACCCCAGTTTCTGGAAGGTCTGATCTGTTGTCAAATCGAATGTCAGCTCCTGTGATTGGCTGGCAAAAATGTTGACAACCAATCACATCGCTTAACCTGAGATTTGACAGCTTATTAGAAAAAAATTGCATGATTCAACCTTTCGGAAACTGGGGGTAAATTGTTTAAAATGATTACCATTTTGTAAACCAAGCCATAATTGGTTATGATCTTTTTTTTGCATAGTGGACATGACTTGCCCTCTGTGTTTAAGAACATCGGCCTCTTTAACAGTAGACATAAAGTGAGCTTCCACTACATCCCTGAAACAATCATACTAATATTTAACTTTTTTAAACCTTAAAGATTCAACTATAAAAATAGAAACACTGTTTATTAGAATTCTAATACTAGAATAAACTCACTTGTTGACACAATGAAGAAGGACATCTTCAGGGAATTTCGTGAAGTGCACAGTTAGATGCCAAGGCAACTGTGGATCTTGACCACAAAGCAGATCATAGAGAAAGCCTATAGGATAGTGCCATTTAAGTGGCTGCCCGTTATAATCCAACCACATTTCACTGTCGGAATTTTCTTGAGATATGTAGCGCAAGAAGTGTCTTTTCATCTGAAAGAACAGAAATTAAATGTAGTCTCACATTACTGTATATAGTTATTCAGTAATTAGTCCTTATTCAGTAATCTGAGTGTACAGTCACACCCTGGCCACTCAATACATTAAGAATGCTAGCACCGCCTACATACGCAAGCTTACATCTTATACAAACACGCACACACGTGAATGAATAGGGTTGCTTGCCGCTCGAAATGCCGACTGCGTTCCAAAGGCTTCTCAGTAGTTCTCAGAGATGGCGTTGACATTTGGGCCCTACGTCCCGGACCTGAGCCGAGGCACTTGATAGCACGAGCGGTTGGTAATGATACCTATCGAATTATCGATGTATTGTATGATGAATATGATATATTAACGAAGCTTGGTAATAAAATTAAATCTGCAAGCATTACAATTTATAATAATTTATATTTCTCTTATCATAAGTACGTAATTTTACAGTAAACAATCTCTCACTATAGTTGTAAAATTAAACTCTCGCGGTAAGTAGATACCTACCTTTAATAAAATACAATAAATAGGTACCCAAAGGAATCTGCTTTCAAGCAGCTTTTATGTTACTAACAAAATATGGATACCTAATTTGATCCAAAATAAAGATTACTTATATTATTATTATTATAAGCAAATTATTTTTTCCTTTTCATTACTGGCAAAGTACAAAAAAATCATTTAATTGTAAAATTAAATGCTCGCTGTTCTGTAGTTCTACCTATAAAGGTTTTATTGTGGCTTACCTTATTTCATCCTTCGGAAATCGATAAAATCTTCTGTTTCCTTGTCTAGATGTAGACACACATCCGTATAAAGCACAATACACTACCATTTTCAATTAAAATATAACTACAAACACCAAAAAATATATTGCGTAACGCACTCGACTGGCGATTGATATCCATTGAATATTGCAGCCCAACTTGCCGCTAAACTGAGGGCACGTGCAGGGCGCGGGTGAGGAACTTAAATTGGCGGGGGGCGGTGAGTGGCCGTTCTGTACGTAGTACTATTAGATATTCTGTGGTACAGTCCTCAATTTGATAGCAATTAAGGTTTGAAACACATTGTGCTTAGCAAGCATTTTAGTTTTTTCGAGGAAGCTTGTTTCATACTAACCTTGTCTGTTACAAGGGGAAAGTAGCTCAGTCTAGGGACCATCACATAAAATGCATCAGGTTGTTGTATTTCCATAATTTCTTCTTGGGCTAATTGAAAACAAATTGGCAGTTTTCCGTCCCATATTTCTCGAAGAACTTCTCTATCATTAGCCATGAAGAAACACTGGTGCTTGTATTTCAGTATAGCAGTTATAGCACAAATACTAGCGGAGCCCTATTTAGAAATAACAAATTCTTTATTACCACTTGATGACTTGACTAACAATAATGGTATTTCGTAACAAATTTAACAAAACAGACAGAACTTGATTACGTTGTAACGTAGTGATTATTTTCTCTGTGCTTCAATTCAATTCAATTTTTTTAAGTTATGGCTCCATCACAGACTACTTAGAAGATACTGGGCTCCATCGTTATTCGATGATTTTGCCAATGTCAAGCTAGGAAAAGACAGTGATAAGTTCTTAGTTTCGAATGTTGCTTATCATACTCTGTGCTTGATTAAATTATCTTTTGACAGAACTTGACAGGAGAAAGCAGAAAGCAGTGTTGTGTTGCTAACAAACTAGTGTTGCCTGACAATCGATAGTATCGTAAACCCTATCAATCATACTATCCATTGTATCGATCGGAAGGTATCCAACAACACTATCGATACTATCATGCTATCGTTTAGATCTAGGAGGAATAAAGACAGGGGTAGGTATCTAAAGAAATCTCGAACATATTTGTTCGCCACTTTTAGGGGGAGGAGAGGGTTACACACAGATGCACATAGGGCATGGATACCGGTTTTCGGTATTACCGAAAAACCGGAATACCGGAGGTTTTTTGGCATTTCCTAATACCGGTATTGTAATCGCCAATACCGGTTTTTCGGTATTTTGCTTTAATTCAAAATTTCCGACCCCACGTCGACTGCCCAACAAGAGTCAGATGTATGTAGCACGCATTTAAACATGTTTGTGCGATTTACATACGAAACATTGCCATTTTTATGTTTGACTAGCTGTGCCCGCGACTCCGTCCGCGTGGAAGTCGGAAAATAACATCGTGTCATTATTGTGAACACAATATCTTCAAATATATACATATAAGCGCCTACACAGACGATTACACTATTTATTTTACCGACCATACTATATTTTGTTTTTACAACCAACCGGCTAAGGTGAACTCCCTCATTCTGAGAAGACGCTCGTGCCCAGCAGTGGGACGTAATTGGGCTGATTATGTTATTCTATAACACTAACCACATCTCTTCTTATGCTGAGAAGAGGCCCGTGTCCAGCAGTGGGACTGTAATGGGCTGGTAATGTTATGTTATTCTAGAATACTAATAATATCCAGTTCATTAACTCTTCTAATTTTGAGAAGAGGGCCATACCCAGTAGTGGGACAGTAATGGGTTGACTACGATATGTTATTCTATATTTTCTAGTTTCTTAACTCTTCTCGTTCCGAGAAGAGGTCCGTGCCCAGCAGTGGGGCAGTAGGTAATGAGCTGATTATGTTATGATAATCTATTACACTAACAATATCCAGTTCCTTAACTCTTCTCATTCCAAGAAGAGGGCCATGCCCAGCAGCGGGACAGTGATGGGCTATGTTATGTTATTCTATATTTTCTATAATAGTAATAGAATCCAGTTGTATTTTTAGGAACCTGCAAACTGCATACAACCAACAATCATGACCTCTACTTTGTATGCAACTTAATACAATAGAGGGGTCAAGCTGTATCGCTGGATCTACTCAACCGATTCAGATAAAACATACCCTATATTTTAAGTTAGACTAATACCAATACAAATGCTAAGTTTCATTACGATCTGTTCAGCCGTTTTCACGTGATGAGGTAACAAACAGACAGACAGACAGACAGACAGACATAAATTTTTTCAACGATTGATTCGTGTTCTATAGCTTATTTCTAGTCCCCCTAGCCGGTTTTCGCGAAAAAATACTCAATGTACAGACTTTTCGACCTTTACAGTTTTATTATAGTATAGATTGTTTGTTCGTTCTAGATGATAACTTTAGACAATTTGAAAAGTTTAGTGTTGAATAACTAGATTATTTTTACAACTGATTATTTGTGATACTTTGATTGTTAATGGTCTCAAAAAGACTTGGCTACGATTGAGCTGAAATTAAGAGCCCTTAGCTAACTTATCACTTTAACTATACCTATTTGATTGATATTAGATTTTAAGATTACAAGTTGAACACATAACGGCTTTGGAGTTTTACAGTACTGTGATTTTTTTTATTGTTTTGTAACATACATACATACTTTCTATCTCGTCTGTTTCCCTTTGGGGTAGACAAAGACTATGGTTTTCTACCTACTAGGATCCTGATACATAATTTCACTTCATCCACATTAATTAATCTCATCATGCCATGCATGTATATGCACGTCAGTTAAAAGTGCTCTTAAACCAGCCTTTCTGAACGCCCACTACTTGGTGACAGTACCTTGACCGAGATCAGCCCTTTTTTTCCTTGGGGAAGTCCTCATGGAAACACTCCATCTGAGAAAAGCGGAGCCAGTGTCGGACTCTTATTGACTAAAACCACCACGGTGTTTCTCTAACGACACTTGGCCGGGGCGTGGGAAAATATGTATTTGCCCAACCAACCCTGACAGGTCCCGGCTCACCACTAGCAGGCGAGCCCCTTCTCCCAGTGTGGCCTCAACATCTGCCGCACCCTTCTCATGACTGGCGCGCGCAGAACACAATGTACTACCATCACGGGCCTTGACTGGTCGGACGGTGGTCCTGGGGTAAGACCGGCGCCCGCAGGCCCACTCCTAGGATGGCTAGAGGTCGGTGTGCACCCTCCTGCAGTGCCCAGTCAGACTCCTGCGGGTGGGAAGAGATCATCGTACCCTCTCCACCGCCACCTTCGCGAGCATCACCTCCCCTCAGTAGGAGACGGTACCTTCCCAAGCGCTCTCGCTCCCGACTATGGACAGAACCACAACCGGAAGCGAAAGATCGCTGCCACCTATTGCATTGATGAGGTCACAGCGGCAGTGGTACTGGCCCGAGCTGGGCACTCCGGCAGTGTGTGCTGCGCCGTGTCCTCAATGCAGCTCCCGGCCTATGCAACACAGATACTTCCCGAAGCAACCATGCCTCGAGAGTATCTGCGTCAGCCGGTGGTGAGGGCGCCATTGTGGCGTGCCCTACCAAGGTTGGCTCCCTCCAATTCTTCCATCCACTCTCGTTTCGTATACTTGTTTCGTCAATCTCCACTCGTCCATCCTATTCTACTCAAACCATCTTAAAATTCCTTTCGAAATCTTTGGTATTACATTTTCTTTCACTCCACAATATTCCCTCATCACGCTTTTTCGCACAGTATTTTATTTTTATTTATGTTGTATTTTGTAATTAGACTTTATAGTTATATATTATTTTAGTTATTTTAAAAATTTCTATTATGCACCCCAAGTATGTTTGCACGTCATACGTGACAGGATATTTTAGAACACAAAAATTTTGTGACACCTATTTATGTACCATATTCTAGCAAATAAATATATTGAATTGAATTGAACACCTAAAAGTAGATTAATAAAAAGGAACTTGATTTTTATTTTGTTTTTACACTAGCAAAATGAGACCAATCACGATTATGTATTGTTTTCTGAAAATGTATAATTTTCTTATAAAAATACCGAAATAACCGGAATTTCGGTATTTAAAATTTCAACACCGAATGAAAACCGGTTTTACAAGAATCTTCAATACCGCCATGCCCTAGGGTACGTTCACTTACTACGCACTCAGTGTGAAAGTCACCCGGTGCGAATATCGCTCGATCATTGACGATTTTCTCAGAGTTACTGAACGACTTCGGACGACCTCATGAAACTGACACTAGAACAATGAAGCACTGACAATTATGACAATCGAAACCTCAAATTATCTGTCATTTCATACTATTATCTGTCAACATGACAGCAGGGCGTCTTTTACCCTACTATTTCACGGGGTGACCGGTGCGATCGCCCGACGACGCCCGCTCACAATACTGAACGGTTTGGTGTGAACGCCCGGACGATCACTCCGAGTAACTGAACGACCTAAAAACGCTCCGGGCGTCGTCCGCCGTCGTCCGACGATAATACTGAACGTACCCCTAGATGCACATAATCACACTAAAGCAAACATTATCTTCGTCACTACAGTAGCACACATACGTAAAACTACATACGTAATTAAAATTCATGCTCACACTCTCAAAATCGTGTGATAACATTGTAACCATACACAAAGTATCTTAGTCAGTATACTTATATCGATATCGATAAAATTCGAATAAGAAGAATAGTTTCGCTCTTGATAAAATGACAATGCAACCGGAAATATTTTTGATGTCTTTACAACACTACACTTTTCTTTAGTTTTTAGCCTTAGTAACATGATGCTCCAATATTGGAGCCTTTTGTTAATGTGTTGATGCCACAAGAACAACCTTGTCGTTCATAAAATTAAATGTTTGTTGTTCAATTTATTATAATCGAACCTGCCACCCGAGAACCATAAAGAGCTGATATCTCGGGAACGGGCAGAGATAATAGAATTCTGCCCACATTTTTGGCCCCCTCTGCCACACCCTGATCCTCTCGGGGTCTTCTCATCGCCCTGCAAGGGGCGCGAGGAATTGGGCTCGGGGGTGGGACCCCCTTTCCCGAGGTATCCAATCTTCGCCTGTGAAAACGGGTGTGTCCTTGGGTTGTAATATTATTCCCATTGTTTTCACGGGAGCGCTTCTTCACGACGCCTTGGCGGTCAGACCCTACCGGGAGAGACCAGCGACATAGGCGTCGACTTGAGCGCCCTCTACAGGAGAATGCTGGCCTCCGCTTATAGCGCGTTTGGACTAGCCAATCACGCTACAGCTAAGAGGCCGTGATGTGTGTTTGGACGGTTTGTATTGTGAGTACACCATCCAATGTTTACGTACGAATTGCGCACCCGCGCTTTCTACGTGAGAATATAGATGCATGTACAGTTACGTATGTCTGTATCAAGAACATTATATATGTATGCATTACATACATTACTGGACAGTAAAATACATATTTTTATTAATACAAAATGATACTTTAAGTCTATGTAATGTAAGGAACAGCTGATATTTTTTTCGCGATTTCAGAATTGATCCCATAGTCAAAGTTGTTCATACTGATGACCCCTTATTCAAATATTTCAATAACACGTTGTATAACGATTATTTTATGAAAAAAAATCGATATTTTAATTTATCGATATATTTTTTGTACATCCCTACATACAGCACGTACACCTGTGTTGCCAACCCGTACGATAATTATGGGGACGTACGATAATTTAGTCATTGATACGATGTACGATAGCGAAGCTGCGAAGATGTAAATTACGTTAACCGTACGATAATTTTGAGCATTGTATAAATAAATCATCAATGCGCAAAATAAGCTAAAAAAATGTATTTTTCGTAAGGAAAAATTAAACGCAAATAACACCAACAGGCAAGTTTCTCTCTCCCTCACTCATATTATGCGTTTGTTTGTTAAAACGACAAAACAACAGTAGGTAGCTCACTCTGGCTCACTGCTACGCTTTTTTATGTGTCCTGACTGCTAGGACCTTTTAGCTACGTCTTTAGTAAAACACCCCTTATTAAAATGATGGTAAACTAGAAGTTTCTGAGGGATTGATCGTTGCCTCGTATGACTAACTAATGTTCTGCCAGAAAAGTAATTTTAAAAGTTAATATTTTATAATGTATGACTACTAGTGGCACCCTTACGCCGTACAATAAATAAAAATTAAGGCTTTGATATAATCCTGGACTGCCTGTGCGACTGACTCATGTTTATATACAGATGATAGCCCGTCATTTATTTGTTTATACAGTACCGTATGTATAGGCCCTGGAACGGGCCTACCAGCCTTGAACCCTACCTGCCATCCATACACTCAGCTGGATAGTTATGTGCAAAGCCTAAATACTGTTATATTCACTTCGCTCTCGCTACTATGCTTTTGTCAATTTTACCTTAATGAAAAACGCAATTAATTTAGGTGCAGTCCAAAGACCCTCAAATGGCAAGTATATGAAAAGCCAAAGCCTAAAACTCCTTTTAAAATATACTTTAAAAGCGACGTCTGACGTCTTCAGCAAATCGCAAAAAAAAATCGCGCTTGCTCCGCTCGCCCTGTCTTTAATACCTATAGGGAATTCCTATTCCTCCTCCCCTAGGCCAAAAGCAAGATACAATACGTATCTAAAAACACAGAAAAATTTAAATTCTTCTATTCAAAACATTACAACAGTCGTCGAAATCCCGTCAAAAAGTCAAACGACATTTCAAAAGTGGTCAAAATATCATTTTTTTCCTGATAGGTATTACAGATTGTACGATAATTTTGTCGAAAAACGATAATTTCAATAATAATAAATATTTTAAATTTCAACTTTTGGAGTTGGCGACACTGATGAACACGTGCTTTGAGTTCTGACTTCTGAAAATGGTTTATAAATAAACACAATTATTACACCTTGTTTGTGTTGAAGCAGTGCATTAAATAATTATAAAGGCAGCTACGAACCCTGCTCTTTAATTTACCATAAAACTGTAAAAGGGAAAGTATGGGTAAAAAGAGGAAGCTTGGAGCAAAAGACGATGAATTTGAATTCGACCCGATACCAAAACATTTGGTGACTTCGCACATAAAAAAGCAAGAGAAACGTCTCGTTGTTATTTTGGAAAAAGCTCAGCTTGAAACAGTGAAGGTAAACAAACCATGCATACATTGCAGTGTTCATAATATTTTATAACCTTTTCTAAATTGACTGACAACAACTACTATTGACAGCAATGAAGCTTACCTTCTTTCACAATATATGCATGTGTATTGTTTACAGACGGGCAATAGTTTTGAGCTGCTAAACTGTGATGATCATGCCAATATTCTAAGAAAGAATGACAGAGACCCAGGATCTTGCAGACCAGACATCACTCATCAATCACTACTTATGTTGATGGACTCTCCTCTCAATAGAGCTGGCTTGCTGCAAGTCTACATTCACACGGAGAAAAATGTTCTCATAGAAATAAACCCACAAACTAGAATACCACGGACTTTTAAGAGGTTTGCTGGCTTAATGGGTAAGTTTCAATCTATCAATCAATCAATCTGTCAAACAATCAATCAAATCATTTATTCGCCACAAGATATCGTGTACAAAGATATTACAATTAATTACAACGATTTATTATTAATTCAAGAGAATCATTACATGATATTTTTAGTTTTCATGAGCTTAGTCATTTGAATATTATTGTTTTAAGCTGCAACCCCACAGTGAGCAGAACTAAAGGGTATCGTCGGCGGGTCTCGTTGTGTTGTAATATACTGAACTGTATTAGACAGTGCACACAGTACTGTCCTGCTGGTTGTTTTGTCCGTTCCGCTGCCGCTCCGCCAGGCTGTGGACAACCGATATGCTGGCATTGTATTATATGAGAATGCATAGAAGTAGTCACACAGACAGCAGAAAGTTTTCTTCTGGTGTGGTCCGCCCATAGTGTGACATGCAAGCCCCATCCACGTTCGGGCGACGCTCCATCTCAGTTCCGTCCCGCATACATAATATGATGCTGATTGAATGTTCATTATTTTTTTCAGTTCAACTCCTTCACAAGTTTGCTATTAGAGCTTCAGATGGCCCAATGAAGTTACTCAAAGTAATAAAAAATCCAGTCACTTCACACTTACCTGTTGGAGTAAGGAAAGTGACTATGTCCTTCAGTTCAAAAGTTGTGAAGAACTGTAGGGAATTAGTCCCTAAAGATGAGCCAATAGTCATGGTTATTGGCGCCATGGCTCATGGCAAAGTAGAAGTAGACTACTCAGAAGATGTTATATCAATCAGTAACTATCCATTGTCAGCT
The DNA here is from genome assembly GCA_949699075.1 of Asteroscopus sphinx. NCBI lineage: Eukaryota > Metazoa > Arthropoda > Insecta > Lepidoptera > Noctuidae > Asteroscopus > Asteroscopus sphinx. The sequence continues at coordinate 24,603,260 of OX453003.1, read as the reverse complement.
GCATTGACTTGTGCTAAATTATGCACTGCCTTTGAAGAAGTATGGGATGTTGTGTGAATAAATATTTTGAACTCTACATTTGGGTTTAATTTTCTGTCATTGCTTTTTACTTTCATAGATTTATTATTACTAAATATACAATATGTTATTGAAATAACTCAAATCCTGAAAATAGTTTCTCAGAATCGAGAGTAGAATGGTTTACACTACTTTGTAATATAGGTTAATATTTAATTCTTAGAGTAATAAAACAGAGTTATAGTTTCATTCAAAGTTCCGCTCGCCGACACACAGGCGCGCGTAAGCTGTACTGAACATGCCTTTTAAGGCTAACTTGAATTTGCTTCACTCCGCGTGGACTACTGCGGTTCTAAGCCTTATTATTGTGTAATGGTTAGTAAAAAAAAAAGAAACAATTTTTTTTTTTTTTTTTTTTTTTTTTTCTCTTGGCAAGTCGCTATTTGCGCATTTGCCACTAACAAAAACGGGGAAACTTATAATAATTAAAGAATGGTATCTGAACGGAATTTGGAAATAAAAATTGGTCAGGATCGGAAAAGGAAAAAAATTTCAAATAAAATATATAATAAACTAAATACGGATTGAGTTAGAATTAATGAAAATAGATAAACAGTTGTATATTATAGGATCATTAGATGCTAAAAGAGTAAGAATGGAAGTAGGAAGAGGAACTTCATGACGATTTAAGGAGTCCATAAAAGGAGAATGATTATAAAGAGAACACGAGAAGAAAATGTGGTTCAGATCCCCCACACTTTCACCACACTCACTAATATCGTTATCTATGATATGAAGCCGTGCAAGGTGAACTGGAGTACAAACATGTCCCAGTCTCATACGGATAATACAACTGGTGGAAGTTTTATTTAACTTTAATTTAAAAAACCAAGGTTTTTTTGGGATACACGTTTGTATGGTGGCATAAAATTTACCTTTTAATACTGAACTGTCTGACCATAAGTCTCCCCAAGACTCCCGAAGGAACGTCATGGGGAGACCTGCAAGATCATGACAATAATTAATGTACGGAAAACGATCTCCACAATCAACAGCCTCATTGGCAAGCTGGTCAGCCCTGGTGTTGCCCAAAATGTTGCTATGTCCCGGAATCCATGCAAAGCTAATTACAAGCCCTTGCTGATAACATTTGTACAATAGATTTCTTATAGATATTACCAAGGGATAAACTGTTTTACATTTTAATGGAAATTTGCTAAGAGCTTGCAAAACACTCAAAGCGTCTGAAAATATGACCGTCTTTTTTAATTTCATAATGTGTATATATTCAACAGCTTTGAATAAACCAAAGCATTCTCCTGTGAACACTGATGATTCAGGCGGAAGTTTAACCTTTTGAACTATATTGTATTGAGAATGAAAAACTCCGACTCCTACACAACCAGAATCATTGTGTTTGGACGCATCAGTGTAAATATGATGCCAATCTTTCCAATAATTATATTTGATTGAATTAAATAAGAAATTCGTAAAATCATCCCCTTTATTTAAACCCAAGGAAAAATGTATGTCAGGAATAGAAACTAGAGATTCATAATTACTGCAAAAAAGAGGATATAAATTTGAACTGTAGCTTGGAGCCTGTAAGGCAATAAACTTTTTGTAACTCTGAATAAGACATGGTGGATTTTTATGAGACCAATAATTAGAAGAATTTATTTGATTTAAAAGTAATGGAAGTTTTGTATATAGAGGATGGTTAGAAAATTGCAATGAACGAAATAAAAATTTATCGCAAAGGAACTGACGGCGAAGTGAAAGAGGAGGATCCACACATTCAAGTTGAAGGGCATTAATTGGACTAGATTTCATAGCTCCCGTGATTATTCTTAGTGCTTTTGACTGTATATTGTTAAGTTTTTTAAAAGCAACAATACTCCCTGGTTCTAACAAAAAAGACCCATAATCTAATACGCTTCTAACTATAGCATTATATAGCAGTTTTAAACAATAAGGATGGGCACCCCACCATACTCCAGCCAGGCATCTTAACATATTTAACCTTTTTTCGCATTTAGATAAAATATATTCACAGTGGGGAATACCAGAAAGCCTGGAGTCTAAAATAACTCCTAAAAATTTGACTGAAGATTTTTCTGGAATCGGTTGACCATCAAAATATATAGAAAAAGGAGGAGGAAGCCGCTTTCGTGAAAATAAAACAGCAGAGCTTTTCGAAGATGATAACTCTAGTCCATTACGATCAAGCCATGTTTTTAAAAGATTAAGAGAAGAAGACAGTGAAGAGCAAACCGTTTCGATAGAGCGATGAGAACAGTATAAAACCAGGTCATCAGCATATTGGAGAACTTTTACTTTACTGTCCAGGGAAGATTCGAGATCATATGTATATATATTATACAATATAGGACTTAAAACAGACCCTTGAGGAAGCCCTTTCCACACTAATCTAGATTCATAAGTAGAATCCTCTAATAAAACATTAATACGTCGCTCAGATAAAATATTCATAATGAAATTAAAAAGAATTGTAGGCACATTTAACTTTTGTAATTTATTTCTTAAAATCGGAATAACTACATTGTCATAGGCGGAAGTAATATCTAAGAACGAAGCTGTAAGGTGACTATTTACAGAAAAACTTAACCTAATATCCGTGACAAAAATACTTAAGCTATCTAAAGTACTTTTGCCCCGCCTAAAACCGAACTGACTGTCACTCAATAAATCATTGCTCCCAATAAACCATTCTAAACGGTTCTTTACCAAATGCTCTGTAACTTTTAATAAAACTGAAGAAAGTGCAATGGGACGATAGGCATTATTATCTGACGGGCTTTTGTCAGGTTTCAAAACTGGTAAAACTATTTGGGATTTCCAGGATGTGGGAATGTTGCCAGTGACCATAATAGAGTTTATAAGATTTAAAAAATAGTCAAGTGACGTTTCGCTTAAATTTGACATAAAGGAATATGGAATACCATCAACTCCAGGTGCAGAATCTTTTAGGTGGGACAAAATACCTTTGAGTTCAGCAAGAGAAAATGGACTATTGAGTTCTGCAAGATTAACATAATCGGAAAGAGGTATAGAATAAATAATTATTTCCTCAGGGACATACGAAGGTGCTAGCTTATCTAAAAATTGGTCTTTCATTGAAGAAGGAAGCAAAGATGAGGGAGACTCCTTAAATGCAGATCTAAACCTACGAATGTTTCGCCACACAACTGATGGATGAATATTGGGTGATATGTTCTGACAAAAACGTCTCCAACTTTCGAACTTCTTTTGTTTGAATAATTTACGAGTATCAGTAATGGCAGAACATACAACATCAAAGTTTTCATCTGTAGTGTTGGCATAATATTGAATCTCTGCTTGTTTCCTCTTTTTAACTGCAATTGAACAATCCCTATCCCACCATGGAGGGGATGGGATATAACCTAGAGCTGTATTTTTTATAGGAAAAAGACTATCAGCAGTTCTTATTATTAATTTTGCTAAAGCTTCAGCACATAAGTGTTCATCACCAAATTTAATTTCAGGAAGTTCCGAAATGTTCAAATCCAACTGCTCCTTAAACAATGACCAATTGGCATCTGCAAGTCTATACTTTAACCGTGGAGGAGGTTTAGAATAATGCTTATTATAAAAAGGAAATGAAAGTAATATTGGAAAATGGTCACTACCATGAGTAGAAGTTAAGACTTCCCAAGATAAATAAGGTGTAAGACTGGGAGAGCATATTGACAAGTCAGGAGCACTTATTTCCTCATTGGGAGCAGTGCGTCGTGTTGGAGAACCATTATTAAGAATGCAAAGATTATGAGTGTCAATCAGATCCAAAAGACTAACCCTATAGCTATTGGTCAAGGAACTACCCCAACATTGATGCTGAGAATTAAAATCACCTAATAGTATAAAAGGTTTTGGAAGAATCGAAAGAATATTTACAATTTCATCGAAAATCAGAGTAGATGGTCGAGGAATATATACAGAAACATAACAAACTTTATTTACAACTGCTGCAATAATAGAAAAATCACTATTATGAGCAGGAATGGAAAAATGAGTAAAAGATTGAGGATGTTTGATGAGTAAGGCTACTCCACCATACTTATCAAATCGATCCTCTCTGAGACATGCATAACCCGGAATCCTAAACAAAGAGTCCGGACTAAGCCATGTCTCCTGTAAAGAAAAAATAAATGGATTATATTTATTTATAAGATAAATTATTTCAGTTTTTTTAGAAATTGCACTTCGGCAATTCCATTGGATTACCTTGGCTGGACTGTCCATTATTATTATTAGAAGTGCAAGTAACTGCTTCGAGTGCAGAGGCAACGTGAGACGGTGAAATTAAATTAGACTGTGACAAAGACTTAATTAATGCTATGATTAAATCTCTTGTAGTTTCAGATAGATTGTCCTTAGGAATCAGAGCAGTGCCATTATTTAGTGAAGAAGTGTTATTATAGTCCTTAATAAGGTCATGATGAGATTGACGATCGTAACCTATAGAGGATTTTGTAGGTGAACGAGGTTTAGTATAAACGGTTTTTTTATATGAATATGACTGATTCGATGTAGGATTAACCCGTGGAACTGAAGGAGTAAAGCTATCTGACACATGAGTGGTAGTTAAGGCGTCAATATATGACTTCTTAGAAACAAAAGGATGTAGTTTTGATGCTTCTGCATAAGAAATGCAACTTTTTGACATTGTTTCTTTTATCGATTTCTGTCTCTCAAATTCAAGGCACTTCTTACTAGTAGCTTCATGAGACCCCCTGCACAAACAGCAAGAGACATCATCATCTTGAACTGAACAGGACTCACCTGAATGTCCATCACCACACTTAAAACATCTAGGCTTAGACCTACAAAGACTTTTTACATGACCATACCTACAACAATTATAACACTGAATAGTTGGGTAAATGTATAATTCAACACTCAAGGCTGTGTAACACATAAACACCCGCTTTGGTAGAACTTGCCCATCAAATGTAATTATAATTGTTTCCGTGTTCTTGAATATATTATTACCATCAACCATTACTTTCCTTCTAATCCTCCTAATTTTTAAAATTTCTCCACAGCCTATGGGGACAGAAATAGCCTCCTGAACCTCCTCATCGGACCAATCGGCAGGAACGCCTCTTACAACACCCATACGGGTGATGGAGAAAGCAGGGATAAAAACTTTATAATTTTCTTCAGCTAATTTTGTATTATTTAAAAACAGATTCGCATCTTCATAGTGAGAAAATGCCAATGAAATTCGATTTCTGCCGATTTTTTTCAGACTACCATTTATCACATTTTTAAAATTATTTCTTTTCAAAAAACGACCAAAAGAAATGGGATGAAGGAATATTTTTTCAGTGACTTGTTCACGTTGCACATGAACAACATATGGAGCAGCATCTGATGACTTAAAAGTCAACCTAGCCAACTGAGTTGCAGACTGTGGAGATGTTATTTCATTTTGTACTATGATTGATTCATTAGATGCCTGAGTAGTAGTTTTTTGTGAGGGGTCTGAACCATTCTCGAAATGAGAAATTTCCATCTCCTGATTCTCTAGTGCACAATTGCAATCCTTTTTGCCGCCATTTTTGCGCCTTTTTTTGTTGCAATGTTTGCAAATTTTGGGCCGAGCTGAAACCCTCTTCCTTTTACTATTATTTACTGTTGATACTGAACAATCAGTATCAACACTGGTTTCATTATTCGAAATTGTCACGTAGTGAGCTATGACCGGAGATATCGACCCCCCAGGATCCCCTGGAGGGTCCATAATAGAAGATTTAAAACTTACCAACTATTAATACACACTAAAAGAAACTAACTACTAAAAATATATAAACAAAAAACTAAGTATTTACACAAAAAGATCCCAACAAACTTATTTTAGGAAATTAAAATTCACTTGGAAAGAAAAAACACGACCGCCGTATTCAAGGTTTCCCGCGCTTTTTCACAATTTTTTTTTCTTTAAAATACTATGTTCTCCCGGAAATCAGTTGGCAACCCTAGCGCCATCTGTGCTTTCTTTGAGTATTGTATATATTGTATTTCAGATGTGATAGATGGCGTTTATTGTTACTGTGATAGGATTACTGTTAACTTAAGGTGCATGTAGCAGCCAAGTGGTGCCCCTATTTTGGACAACATTTACTTTGAGACCAAAACTGAAATCGCGAAAATCAGCTGTTCCCTACATTTTGTCGATATATAGGTAGTAGGTACTCCTTGAGAGGTTTTTAGCTATTTCAATAACACGTAGAAATAAACTGAAGTGGTATTTGCGGAAAGGTACGAAAAAAACCTGATACCCGGGTATGAAAAAAGACCGGGTACGCGAGAACGCTAGTAGGTAGATACATAGGTACTAGAAAAAACAAAAACACTGTCACTATCCAAAATAAAAAATGTTTATGCTCCAAATTCCGCTATTTGATTTTAGATAGGGTACAAAGCAATTAGTATCTAGGGTCACCAGATAAAAAAAGAAGTTTTTTTCAGAAGATTATGAATGTTTTCGAGTGAAATATCATTTTAAATTTTAATAACGGACTAAGCTACATAACAACATAACATCACGCCTGTATTTCCCCGAAGGGGTAGGCAGGGGTGTATAGTACACCCACATTTCGCCAGTTATGTTATAGTCCCATGTAATAGGGGGCGAGCCTATTGCCATTAACCGGGCACAAATCCATACTCCGGGCTGCTACTGAGAATTTCCTAATGAAAAAACCCAATAACACATTGCCCGACCCGGGAATCGAACCCAGGACCCCATGCTCAGCAGTCGCGCTTGCGACTACTAGACCAACGAGGCAGTCACTAAGCTAAACGTACAGTATTATATTATCTGTGACTAAACTATATTTATAAAAAACCATAATCAAACCGTTGAGTGTGCTACGCTACGCAACATCGAAAAATGATACGCCGAATAACTCAACACCGAATGTTTGCAATAACGAATAATCTAATGACGAAAGCATGAAACAACGAATATCGTAACAACGAAAACACTCAATGACGAATCACGGAACAACGAATGCACGTTACAACGAAAAACTTCACACCTAACTATATGGCCCCGAAACAATGAAACAACTCGTATGCACTACAAATCAATATTTATTACTTAAAAAATATCGAAAACAAAACAACAAAAAAACTGACGGGTAGTTTCTACTAATTTTGACATAATGATAACAATGTCCTCCCGGCCGAATTTCGGTCAAGGCGGCCAATCTCAAAGGAGACTAGCCATCTGCGCGGGACATATTATAGTGCACAAGTGTGTGCGCAAACACAGGTGCACTATGTATTCCCTCACTCTCATAATCCGATGGGACGGCAATTCGACACGACCGGAGAGAGATCATACGGCTTTATGTGCTCTCCCAGGCACGAAGTGATCTCAATGTGTAACGAAACGTTCACCCGTCCACAGACTGACCGCGGCTAGTGCAGCCGCCTAACACCTAACACCTATTGTTTAGGAGAAATGGGCCATCAGAAGTTTTGACCATTTCTGTCTCTAGAGCTCATCGAGCCGTTTCAATTAAGTACTAACACAATGGGTCTAAGAGCTCTAGTTTAGGATATATGCCCATCAGAAGTTTTAACCATTTATTTGAGGAGATCTTATCGAGCCCTTTCATTTGAGTACCAACACGATGGGCCTGAGAGCTCAAGTTTAGGGTATTTGGTTCAGTTCAGCTCAGGTCAGCTCAACTCGGTTCATTAGATCAATAACAGTATTGTGTTTGCGTATTCTTATTAGGTACTAGCTGTGCCCGCGACTCCGTCCGCGTGGATGTCGGAAAATAACATTGTGTCATATTTATTAACACACTGTCTTCTAATATATACATATAAGCGCCTACACAGACGACTACACTATTTACCTACCATGCTATATTTTGTTTTTACAACCAACCGGCTAAAGTGATGGAATTTCATGGAATTAGCCCTAAACTCCCTCATTCTGAGAAGACGCTCGTGCCCAGCAGTGGGAAGTAATTGGGCTGATTATGTTATTCTATAACACTAACCACATCTCTTCTTATGCTGAGAAGAGGCCCGTGTCCAGCAGTGGGACTGTAACGGGCTGGTAATGTTATGTTATTCTAGAATACTAATAATATCCAGTTCATTAACTCTTCTCATTTTGAGAAGAGGGCCATACCCAGTAGTGGGACAGTAATGGGTTGACTACGTAATGTTATTCTATATTGTGCCCAGCAGTGGGGCAGTAGGTAATGAGCTGATTATGTTATGATAATCTATTACACTAACAATATCCAGTTCCTTAACTCTTCTCATTCCAAGAAGAGGGCCATGCCCAGCGGCGGGACAGTGATGGGCTATGTTATGTTATTCTATATTTTCTATAATACTAATAGAATCCAGTTGTATTTTTAGGAACCTGCAACCTGCATCCAACCAACAATCATGACCTCTACTTTGTATGCAACTTAATACAATAGAGGGGTCAAGCTGTATCGCTGGATCTACTCAACCGATTCAGATAAAATATACCCTATATTTTAAGTTAGACTAATACCAATACAAATGCTAAGTTTCATTACGATCCGTTCAGCCGTTATCACGTGATGAGGTAACAAACAGACAGACAGACATAATTTTTTTAAACGATTGATTCGTGTTCTATAGCTTATTTCTAGCCGGTTTTCGCGAAAAAAAACTCAATGTACAGACTTTTCGACCTTTACAGTTTTATTATAGTATGTCGATAGATATAGATAACTAAATTTATACTTAGAATTATCATTTTTGGAAGGGGTTATTGGTAGGGTAGGTATGTCAAAATTAGTAGAACCTACCCGTCAGTTTTTTTCATGTTTTGTTTTCGATATTTTTCAAGTTATAAATATTGATTTGTAGTGCATACGAGTTGTTTCATTGTTTCGGGGCCATGTAGTTAGGTGTGAAGTTTTTCGTTGTAACGTGCATTCGTTGTTCCGTGATTCGTCATTGAGTGTTTTCGTTGTTACGATATTCGTTGTTTCGTGCTTTCGTCATTAGATTATTCGTTATTGCAAACATTCGGTGTTGAGTTATTCGGCGTATCATTTTTCGAAGTTGCGTAGCATACTCCAAACCGTTTAATAACAATTTCCTGAGAAATCTTCATCTTTAACTGGCGACCCTGTATACTAGTTACTTTGTTAGACTGTACTTACCTACCTAAAGAAGGTAGGTACCTACCTACCTTAAGTAGGTAAGAGTAGGAAGGTGCAGAAAAATATAAAGATGCGTAGACCCGCAAAAAAATATTTGAACAAAATCTGAAATGAATAATGGCATCGCATAATCGCACCCTATTGAAACTACCTAATTGGCTTATTAGTTCCAAAAGCTACTTACAAATGGAGAGGAGTGAGGAGACAGATTTTTTATGACAAATCTGAAACTGGCATCTACCTTCTTAATACGCATACCCATTTTCAAAGACCCATACCTACTTAATTATAGAGGTTAAGGCTTTTGTTTTTTCTAAAGTAGTTTATAAAAACCGGCCAAGAGCATGTCGGGCCATGCTCAGTATTATAGGGTTCCTTAAGTAGGTGTACAAACGAATCAAAACGAATATTAATCATGGCTATTTTAGTTTTTGCAATAATCGGCAGCATTCGCGACTCAGAGCGTGTTGTTAGTAGTGCCATCTAGCGATAAATTCAAGTAGCCAAATTGAAGAAGTGTGTTCAACATAACACAAAGTTACTTTTTGTGATTTTTTCAAATAGAAAGTAGCTAAAGGAGCATTATTTGCTATGATCATTTTTCTCTAAGGTCAATGACCTTTGAACTAGGACGTTTTAAGTATTTTTCAGTTTTCTGTCTATAACTCAAAAAATTATAATCACATTATACTCGAAATAATTTTAAAAGAGAGTTTTTACAAAGGTCTATCAATGTGGAAGATTATAAGTTTCTACGTTGCATAGTTTAGAAATGGCAGGGGGGGGACACATTCCAAGCCACTTTGGCGGGCTATATTTCGCAGATGGTACACCTGATAAAAAAGTGATGTATGAAACATTACCTTCATTTTAGTAGACCTATTCAATGATACTCCACACGAGGGGGTGCAGCGAAAAAATTTTTTTTTTTTGCCATTTCACATGTATGGGCGCTACCCCTAAAGAACGTAAAAACTATTTTTTTATTCTTTTAAAATTGAGATCTATATGCAGACTATTTTTGAACAAAATTTCATTTACTTATGTTTATAACTGTAGAAGTTATTAAGCTGTAAAGGATTAGGACAGACGGACAGACGGACGGACATGACGAAACTATAAGGGTTCCTTGTAGGACTTCGGAACCCTAAAAACGAAAAATTGTCGGTTGAGCACACTCATGAAATTAATACCTATTGCTCAAAATTCAAAATTAACGGAATTCTAAAATTTTGTGGTTGTATTTTGTTGTTTACCACTTTGCGTAATTATTCTAAGGTGTACGTACCTAGGTACAATGAAGGGGTCTGTTTCAAGGTATTTCTGTAATATGTACCAATTAATTTTTTTGTTGAGATTTGATCCTTGAGTGAACTATCTCGATGGAATGTGAGGTCGGGGCGGAAGGCCGGGAACTATGGAATGCGTTCATGAGGTTTTGTTTTGTTTTTGAGTGAAACAAAAGTACCTACCTATAACAACAGAACACCACCGTCTGTTAAGAATTTATTAAGCACAATCATATCGTATTATTAGATTAAAATATTGTTCAATGCGGTTCAACAACTTAAGTTATCTGGCATAACTACCTAAGTCATGAATATCGTGTTTGTATTTTTTTTAATCGATCAAATTATACCTACCTAGGTACCTACCTACGTACCTACCTAGTTTGTTTTGCTGAAGTAGGTAAGCACCTAATGGCAGTAAAACTATTTTTCATTTGTTTCAAATGTGCATGCATATTGCATAATACCATTAATACCTTATTAGAATTAGGTAGGTACCATGCACTTGCACGTCATGCCAAGTTATGCCAACATTATGCACAATACATAAAGAAATACTTGTAAAAGGATAGATAATGCTTGATATAAGTAATCGTGGCCATTCACTATGATCGTGGCATGATGAAAGCGGTTGACCGGTCGCCGCCGAGCCGCACGTCGACTTGTGGGACTAGATTCTCGGCAACTTGCCTTATATGGTGCATGGTCTGACTCTGTGAGCCAATTAACTGCACAATAATGTAAACAACTCCCAACTAGAATGTATTTTATACCTATCTAGCTACTAGACATAGGTACCAATGAACTAATTTAACGGGTCATGTATAACACAAGAAAACTACCTAAGCAGGCAAAGACATTACATGTAATTTTAACTTAACTTGTAAGTAATCTGTGAGAATGGGTGCTAACTAAAACACTTCCCTGGGGTAGACCATTCTTCTGAGGTCTGCTATTTGTAACCGACTTCAAAAAAAGGAGGAGGTTATGTATTCCGCGGGTTTTTTTTTTTTTTTTTTTTTTTTTTTTTCATGTATGTACACCGATTACTCCGATATTTCTGGGCCGATTTGCGTGGTTGTTTTTTTATTTGGTAGAGAAAGTCCGCGCGGTGGTCCCATATAAATTTTATTAACTTAGGTCGAGTAGTTTTTTAACCAGCTTCAACAAATCAGTTTAATTTAGCTTCGCTTACCTAGATGATCTACTAATAGTTTAGTTTTTCTGTGAATTATCAACTAAAAAGTATGAAATAAAAACTTTTTAACAAAAAATAAAACCGACTTCAAAAACCTTAACTAATAACAAAAAAAACAAAACCGACTTCAAAAACCTTAACTAAAAAGTAAAAAATAATCCTTGTATGTATTTCAAAATCTTAACATAAACCAAAATTTTGAAGGTGGCGCGTGACTGTCCCTTTGCGTCATGTAAAAATATAATGTACTGTCGAGCGCTTATCTATAGTAAAAAACAGTTTATGCGAACATACATGAAAAACACGCGCCGCCTTCAAAATTTTGGTTTATGTTAAGATTTTGAAATACATACAAGGATTATTTTTTACTTTTTAGTTAAGGTTTTTGAAGTCGGTTTTGTTTTTTTTTGTTAAAAAGTTTTTATTTCATACTTTTTAGTTGAGAATTCACAGATAAACGAAACTATTAGTAGATCATCTAGGTAAGCGAAGCTAAATTAAACTGATTTATTGAAGCTGGTTCAAAATCTACTCGACCTAAGTCAATAAAATTTATATGGGACCACCGCGCGGACTTCCTCTACCATATAAAAAAACAACCACGTAAATCGGCCCACAAATCTCGGAGTAATCGGTGTACATACATGAAAAAAAAAAAAAAAAAAAAAAAAAAAAAAAAAACCCGCCGAATACATAACCTCCTCCTTTTTTTGAAGTCGGTTAAAAAGTAAAAAATAATCCTTGTATGTATTTCAAAATCTTTTCATAAACCAAAATTTTGAAGGCGGCGCGTGATTGACCCTTTGCGTGATAATGTACAGTCGAGCGCATTATCTATAGTAATAAACAGTATACGTGAACGTACCTACATGCATATCACGCGACGCCTTCAAAATTTTGGTTTATGAAAAGATTTTGAAATACATACAAGGATTATTTTTTACTTTTTAGTTAAGGTTTTTGAAGTCGGTTTTTTTTTGTTTAAAAGTTTTTTACTATAGATAAGCGCTCGACAGTACATTATACTTACATGACGCAAAGGGACAGTCACGCGCCGCCTTCAAAATTTTGGTTTATGTTAAGATTTTGAAATACATACAAGGATTATTTTTTACTTTTTAGTTAAGGTTTTTGAAGTCGGTTTTATTTTTTGTTAAAAAGTTTTTATTTGCTGCTTTTTTCTGAATTATCATGATGATTTCTATAAACTAGTCAGCCTCGGGGAAACTTCTTTTTCAAATAGGTACCTACACATTTTAAAGGAAAACCGACCATAGCAAACTAGACTAGACTGACTAGTTTTTGATATCATAGTATTATGCATGTAGGTATACAAAAGTTCTAACATTTAAAAAAAACTTCATTATGTTCTTTAAATTATCTGGGACGCACACTAAGGCAAAAAGCACATGTGGAATGATAACGGAAATCGTAGAGGTTTTCCTATTAAACTAATCATTAAGGCGCTGACAACAGCCAAATACCCCAAATAGGCAATAAGATAATTAAGATAAGATAATTTTTAGCTGTATTTATTCAGTTTGTGGCAGTGAAAAAAAAAATGTTAATCTTGATTGTATTTTCAAAAACGCTATTGCTTGAAGTTTTCTCTACAGAAAAAAATTGTAAACGCATTAGACCAAACAATCTCTATTATTTACAAAATATTATAAATGAAATTAAGAAGACATTATTATTAGAAAGACGATAACCTAAAGCTGACGCACCTGTTTTATGAAAACACACATATTTCGTCTTCTTGGCATTAGGGGAAGATGAGGTGGCTTCGTACAGTTTTTGCTCAGATTATTAAAAAAAAAACTAACAACTATTTCATAATAACCTTAACGCTGCTGTATTTACCTAGTTATCTGGCTATCTATATCTATCTATCTATCTTCTATCTATACTATAATATAACTGTAAAGGTCGAAAAGTCTGTACATTGAGTTTTTTTTCGCGAAAACCGGCTAGGGGGACTAGAAATAAGCTATAGAACACGAATCAATCATTTAAAAAATTTATGTCTGTCTGTCTGTCTGTCTGTCCGTCTGTCTGTCTGTCTGTCTGTTTGTTACCTCATCACGTGAAAACGGCTGAACGGATCGTAATGAAACTTAGCATTTGTATTGGTATTAGTCTAACTTAAAATATAGGGTATGTTTTATCTGAATCGGTTGAGTAGATCCAGCGATACAGCTTGACCCCTCTATTGTATTAAGTTGCATACAAAGTAGAGGTCATGATTGTTGGTTAGATGCAGGTTGCAGGTTCCTAAAAATACAACTGGATTCTATTAGTATTATAGAAAATATAGAATAACATAACATAGCCCATCACTGTCCCGCTGCTGGGCATGGCCCTCTTCTTGGAATGAGAAGAGTTAAGGAACTGGATATTGTTAGTGTAATAGATTATCATAACATAATCACCTCATTACCTACTGCCCCACTGCTGGGCACGGACCTCTTCTCGGAACGAGAAGAGTTAAGAAACTAGAAAATATAGAATAACATAACGTAGTCAACCCATTACTACTACATTATTACTGGGTATGGCCCTCTTCTCAAAATGAGAAGAGTTAATGAACTGGATATTATTAGTATTCTAGAATAACATAACATTACCAGCCCATTACAGTCCCACTGCTGGACACGGGCCTCTTCTCAGCATAAGAAGAGATGTGGTTAGTGTTATAGAATAACATAATCAGCCCAATTACTTCCCACTGCTGGGCACGAGCGTCTTCTCAGAATGAGGGAGTTTAGGGCTAATTCCATGAAATTCCATCACCTTAGCCGGTTGGTTGTAAAAACAAAATATAGTATGGTCGGTAAATAGTGTAATCGTCTGTGTAGGCGCTTATATGTGTATATTTGAAGATATTGTGTTCATAATTATGACACGATGTTATTTTCCGACATCCACGCGGACGGAGTCGCGGGCACAGCTAGTTAATAATAAAGCTGAATGTCGGTGTTGATTTAATGCAGCACAACTGAGCAATTGCCGTTTAAAAAAAAATGGAAAACGTATGAATGCACCCCACACGTGGGGTAGCTTCGAACATAGGATCGGGTACAATCGTTCATGGTGGGAGCCAATGGAATAAATTTGTACAAAATATATACCTGTTTATTAAGTATATATAAATATTTATTACTAAAATACAACATAATTTCTGAAAGATTTCTGACAGAAACAATCTTAAAATCAATAAAAAACATTGTCTTTTTGGCAAAGCTGTGATATTTGCCTCTGACAACTAACTTAGCGCGCTTTTCATTTCCTTTGCTCTATTTATTCTTTCTTTCTCTTATTTCTTTATCTCTTCTACTTTTTAACATAACATAACATCACACCTGTATTTCCCCGAAAGAGTATGCAGAGGTGTCCATATAGTACCTGTACCTGCACCCATATTACGCCAGTTATGTTATAAGTTCCATGTAATAAGGGCGAGCCTATTGCCATTAACCAAGCACAATTCCAGACTCTAGACTGATACTGAGAATTTGCTAATGAAAAAATCCAATAGCACTGTCCGGCCCGGGAATTAAACCAAGGACCCCACGCTTAGCAGTCGCACTTGCGACTACTAGACCAACCAGCTAGTCTTTTACATTTTAAATTTTTTAATTCAGTGTAAATCCTTGATTTTGCTGTAATTTTTCCTTTCTATGACTTTTTGGGCGCATTTTTATATACCTTGGAATAGGATCAAATCATTTCAGGTGTTAGCAGGCCTAAAACTGATGTTGATGGTGGATCAACAACGCATTCTAACGGTTGTGAGAGTAGAGGGTGATGCTGGCGCAGAACTCAGTGGAGGATCTCGTTGAATTAGATGTATTTCTGCGGGCATGGATGCGCGTTGTCATTTAGATCAGCTGTAGAAACTGCAATTTCTTCAGGCACGGTTTGATGCATGCTGCTGCTGTAGATCTGCTGTAGTGTAGAAATTGATTGATTAACCTTGCCAAAGAAAGCCAGCTTGTTAAATGGCCATATTCCAGTCTTGAAATAATAATCTTCCAGGTGAAAAAACCATCACAACTCACAATGGATGCCTTCGTACACCGTACGAACCCACCCCACGTAAATGTGTACGAAGGTGCCCCAACCCAAATAATCAACAAATTTATTAGTTGAAAAAAAAACTGTTGCCGTTATCCAGAAATAAATGATAACATAATAATTTCACACATCTAGGTATTTACCAACTACAATGAATATTTTTTACAATTAGATAAAAATTTATTAGGGATAAAAAACTTCAAAGTTACCTAAGTCTTAATATTACTTACGCAGCGCGAAAACACATTTCGACTCGGCTCAACTAAGCCATCGGCCGCACTGCCTGCTCCGTCTCGAGGGAAGCCTATGCGTATGAGCGGGAAACACGAACATAAAAATAACCGCGCTAACGTATTAGATAGTGTAGATACAGTCACTGTGCGAAAGCTCCCTCTGTGCGAATCCACCCCATCTTCCCCTAAGTGTTAGAAGATTTTGTCGTAGCCAAATAGAGACTTGCCTCATTCCTGACTACGTCTTCTGTGTCTCTGTCGTTGAAGAATGTCTCCATCGATGAAGAACCATTATAAAGCAGTACAGTGTCGTCAGAATAACATATTGTTTCCGCCTCAATACTACAGTGTATGTCATTCGTGTACATTATAAACAATGTAGGCCCAAAGATGCTTCCTTGTGGGACGCCAAAATTAATTATTTTGTGGTTCACTCTCATACTCGCCAACTTTAATATTTTGCTTTCTTTCCGTAAGGTAGCTTCTGAACCACTCGAGCGTTATGCTTCTTATACCTAAATGATTTTCGAGCTTTCTCAAGAGTATTTGGATTGACACAGACAATGTCAAAGGCTTTTGCCAAATCTAGGAAGACAAGACTGTCACGATGGTATGACACTGTTGTCGTTAGTAGCGTGACAGCATCTTCCTTTGATTTTCCGCTCCTAAACCCAAATTGCATGGTGGAAATGAGGTTACTGGATTCAACATATTTAAAAAGTCTATTGTTAATTTTCTCCAGTAACTTCGAGAAAGCAGTCTGCAGTAAGATAGGTCGGTAATTTTCTGGGGAGTCTTTTGGCCCATTCTTGTAGATTGGTACGATAGACGCTGTCTTCTATGGTTAGGAAAAGATACCCAATTGTAGGCTCATCTTGATTATTGTAGTTATCGGTGAATTATTGGTAATTATTTAACTATTACTTACTTACTTGATCCGTTGGCTCAGCGATTCGACCCAAAATTTATGATCTTTGGCAGTATCTCGCCAAACGCTGGCTCGAATTTCCAGATCGCCATCTACCGCATCGTTCCAGCGATATCAAGGGAGACCGACTGGGCGTCGCCCTTTCGGTCGACCCAGAAATTAATTTTTATTGGTGGTATTTCTTATTTCTTTCAGGAGAGAGTTAGTGATACCATCAATACCAGGAGCTTTATCTCTTTTTAGTGATAGTAATATTAGTATCAGAGACTCGATATCGCATTCGTCTGTCGGTTCCATGAAGAAAGAGTTGGTTATAAGATTACTGCTGACTTTAGTTGAAAGAAAGAAAGAAAGAAAATATTTATTTCAGTCTCGGTACAGGCGAGAGAAAAAAAAAAAACTAAAAATAGTATATTAACAATAAACTTAAAAGTTAAGTTAAGTTTTTAAGTTGCTAACGTAGCCTGGCTTAGTTGTAGGTTATGGAGGATTTCATTGGCTAGTTACTGTCCCACCGTTGATAAGTAGGTATGCAAATGTCTAGCTAGAGAATGTACAGCATTTGTGCAGTGTCAGCAGTTCATTTGATTTTTTGTTACTCTTTGATAAGTGGCTAAAGTGGCATATACTGTTTTGATAGTTTTCCACAGTTTTGTATAGTTGCAGCTGAACATTAGTATTTACTGGACACACGGAGCGACTGCCATTATACCCTGAGAGGGTTGCCAGATCCAAAAAACATAAATTCCGGAGAAATTTCCGGACATTTGTAAAAAAAAGGACATTTCTTAAATATATCTTATTTCGCGGCATGTCAATTTCTTACGTGAAGCGATGCATTTGTGATGCGGGCACGGGTAGAAGAAGTTTAAAGTGAAGAATTTCCGGATAACTTAGAATTTCCCACGCATTACGGATAAAGGACAAAATTTTCGGACACGTCCGAAAAATTCCGGACGTATGACAACCCTACCCCTGTGCCCTACCCACAACACAGTTACTAGGTAATACCGAGATCCTGAAGTTAGAGCAGTTGTCAGGCTTTTACCCTGACACGCTGTAACGTCGTGCTGCTACGTAGGCCGCAGCGCGCGATGGCCATCAGGGTGATATGGGGATATCGTACGATCTCCTTTGAGGCGGCGAGCCTCCTAGCCGGATCCATGCCCTGGGATCTGGAGGCGAAAGACCTTGCGCTAAGGTATGACCAGCGCGAGGACCCACCTGATCAGAGCGAGGGCCGCCAGATCCTAGTGGCTGAATGGGAGGTGCGACTTGCGCAACCCAGCGCAGGGCACGCCGTAATCGCGGCGGTAAGGCCCGTCATGGAGGAGTGGCTGGAGAGGAGCCATGGTGCCCTCACCTACCGGCTGACGCAGATACTTTCGGGGCATGGTTGCTTCGGTAACGGTAAGTATCTGTGTCGCATAGGCCGGGAGCCGACGCCCGACTGTCATCACTGCGGGAGCTGCCCAGAGGACACGGCGCAGCACACATTCGCGGAGTGCCCAGCTTGGGCCGCGCAGCGCCGTGACCTCATCACTGCAGTAGGCGGCAGTGATCTCTCGCTTTCGGCCGTGGTTCTGTCTATGGTCGGGAGCGAGAGCGCTTGGGAAGGCATCTTTCCTTCTGCCAGGAGGTGATGTTCGCTAAGGAGACGGCGGAGAGGGTTCGAGAGGCGATGACCTCTCTTCCCATCCGCAGGATATGACCTGGGCGGCGTAGGAGGGAGTATGCCGGCTTCCAGCCACCCTAGGTGTGGGCCTGCGGGCGGCGGACTCGGGGTGGCCCGCCGACCGCCCGACCAGTCAAGGCCCGTGACGATGGCGCGTAGTGTTCCGCGCGCGCCAGTCAAGAGGAGGGTGCGGCCGTTGTGTTTGCCGCACGGGGAGAAGGGGCTCGCGTGCCGGTGGCGAGCCGGGACCTGCCGGGGATGGTTGGGCGAATACGGTAGTATTTCCCACGCCCCCGTGGTGGTTTTTAGTCGGTAAGAGTCCGAGCAGCAGACTCGGGGTAGTCAGCTGCCCGACCAGCAGCTGGCGTAGCTGGCACAGCCTGCGTAGTTGGCGCAGCTGGTAAAGGCCCATGAGGTGAGGTGGCGTGCAGTGTTCCGTGTGCGCCACCTAGGAGGGTGCGGCCGACGTTAAATTGTTAAAATTGTTGTCAGGCTTTTGGTTTTATGACTACCCGTAACGACTGCCATAGATTAGATATTAGTATGGGAAGTTGCGAGGCAACCCTAACACAAGTCTTATAACTTACTGGGGCTGCCTCAATTTCTGTGTTGTATGAAAATGGATGAGAGGCAATAAAAACCTACTTCATTTTATCTATTTATATTCGTATGTCAACCGGGACCGACAGTTTAACTTAACGTGCTGTCCGAGACACGGAGGGGTCTCGATGTGTAACGGTCACCCATCCATGGACCAACCGCGGCTAGTGCAGCTCAACCTCGCAGATCTTGCATGCAACCCACGTGGTTATTAGGTAGGTAGTAGGGCTTCTCAATATCGCCTTTTTTCCAATATCGGAATTGGACCCGATATTGACCTCAAAATATCGGAATTCCGAGATTCCGATATTGAGACACAATATTTTTAAATACTACTAGGACTTGATTTAAAATGAAAACCTAATCTTGTTTGTAGAGTAAAAAGTGGAGATTATGCCAAAACTGTTGCTTTTGAAAACTAATGGGTCTTTATGATCTAATAAACATGTACGGCCTGTCATCATCATCATCATCATTTCAGCCAAAAGGCCCGAAAGACTTCCACTGCTGTACATAGGCCTCCCCGAAGCATCACCACAACGACCCGAACTGCGCTTTCCGCATCCAACGGATTCCCGCGACCTTCACCAGGTCGTCGGTGCACCTTGTGGGGGGCCTACCTACGCTGCGCCTTCCAGTACGTGATCGCCACTCCAGAACTTTACTGCCCCATCGGCTATCCGTTGTGAGCAATGTGCCCCGCCCACTGCCACTTAAGTTTGGCAATTCTTCGGGCTTTGTCGGTTACTTTCGTTTTCCTGCGAATCTTCTCATTTCTGGTTCAGTCACGCAGGGATGCTCCGAGCATAGCCCTCTCCATTGCCCTTTGAGTGACTTTGAGCCTTCTTATCAGGCCCATTGTGAGCAACCACGTTTCAGTACCGTTAGTAATTACTGGCAACACACACTGGTCAAAGACTTTCTTCTTGAGACACTGCGGTATTTGGACCAGAATATATTGCGTAGCTTCCCGAACGCTGCCAACCGAGTCGAATTCAACGATTGACCCCTTTCTCGAAGTTGGACCTACCTAGCTGGACAGTTTGTCCTAGGTCTTTGATTAGTCAAAGTCCTAGGTACCTATACAAAATCGTCAACAACTTCGAGTGTAGATTTCCGATATTTACGGAAATGGGAAATTTGGGAATTCGACATAACCTTTGTCTTGTCCATATTTCCACTCTATCGGAAGCTCTACTGAGGTCATTGAGCTTTAAACTGAGGTCCTCTATGATCTCAGCTATGACTATATGCTATCGGAAAACCGAAGGTGAGTGATATACTTGCCGTTTATTTTAATGCCTAGCCGTTTCCAGTCCCGAAACCTGAAGACATCCTCCAATGCAGCAGTGAACAATTTCAGAGAGATCACATCTCCCTGTCTCAGACTTCGCTGCAGAAGGATAGGTTTTGAGGCTTGGTCCTGTAATCGTTTTCATATAAACACACTTTGATGTACCTATAGTCAATCTGGCACCTTTGAAGAGACTGTAGTACAGATCAAGTCTCGGTCGAATCGAAGGCTTTCTCGTAGTCCACAAACGCTAAACAAAGAGGCACGTTATACTCTTCGGTCTTCTGTATAACCTGCCGCAGTGTATGTATGTGGTCTCCGGTGCTAAAGCCTTTTCGGAAGCTGGCTTGTTCGGGAGGCTGGAAGTCGTCAAACCCACGCGAAAGACGGTTCGTAATGACTCTCGAAAACAGCTTGTAGACATGGCTCCGAAAATTGTCATTAATAAGTGAAAAAATCTTTGTAAGCAATAAAAGCAAAAGCATTTTCTCACTAGCAGTTTCTAGCTAGTCTTCTAACTCTGCCAGGGATCAATATTCAACAAATATAAGATTTATGAATGGAAAATACATTACAAATTAAAAAAGTTTGTTGTATGGTCTCCGTTCGAGGCACACCATTAGTCTCTATTAGGGATACATAACTAAACAATAACTAGCTCTCAGATTTTTTGATGTTCTCATACATTTTCTGGAAAATATCGAAATATCGGAATTCCGATATTTTACTCTCTAATACCGATATTATAAATACGTAGAAAATGTAGCGAGATTCCGATATTTCGAGATCTCGGAATCTCGGAATCGAAGCCCTAGTAGGTAGCCCCTCACTGCCCTCTCGTTTGTAACTCAATATTATATTGGTTTTAATAGGTACCCATATACCTACAATACCTACCTATACAATAAAATATTATTGTCATTCTGGTGATTCTTCTGACTACAACGAGTGTACAAAGATGAAAAAACGCTACGCGATTGCCACAAGGCAAGGCCAAGCGTAAATTCTTGTAATTCATCAACGATGTAACATATATTTCGTTGTAATTCACCGAATGAACAGTTCTGACTACAGATTTCTAAAATTCTGTTTTCTGTGGTTCTGACAATAATATCTAACAAAGTAACGACTTTTAATACAGAGCAGTCATATAATAGTAATATACAACGGTATGTAGGCAAAGTATGTAACGTACACTTGAGAATAAAGTGTTCTGTATCACTTATAACCGCATAAATATCGGATTACGCGGTTCCTTGAATTTGGTTGCTAACAAGCAAGTAGATAAAGTAATTGTAAGATAAAGCTGTTGTTTAAATGTTCATGTCACATAATGCAATGTTATTTGTTCAAGTTAATTGAAAGCTTTAACTAAATTTTATTCAAGTTACACCACACACACAGTGGGGTAGGTACATAAAATTGATCGTCCGGCGCACCTTGGTGTTGGCTGACAAGCTAACCTTGTCCCCAGGGCATGAGCTATATCATTATCATTATGTAGCTTATGTCGACACGATACAACTAGAAGAAGAAGACTGCACCACGACCCAAAACAATTTTCGCCAAAAAGACATTCATGTCATCTATTGGATGGATTCCGTCCTTTCTTTTAATATTCTTCCTTGATCATCATCAATTGGGACAAGGTAGCATAAGTAATGGCAAATCAGGGGTAACGTAAAGCCACAATTTTACCTTTTTAAGACACAATATTTTTTTGTTATGGTAAAACAGTGGTAAACCGTAAAGTCATCACGGGCAAAGATGAAAAAACCGTTTCATTTGGAAGAGGTTAAGAGGCCTTAGAATAATTCTAAGTGAAGCATCGCATTTTTACAGCGCCGGCTCTAGCCCATGTGGCGCCCGGGTGCAATCAATATCCTAGCGCCCAGTAGTATGCGTGTGATCAAAATGGAATATGTACTTACAGTTATATTTTCCCAAAGAGATTTAATATTCACTAGTAAATATTTAATGTCTTTGTATCTTCCCCAGTGATCGCGATATGCGCGCAGGCGCGAATCCAAGTTTTTGCTCGAGGAGAGGGGGAGGTGCAATTTATATTACAATTTCCATGAACTGGTGGACTACCCCCAATTTTCTTCTTACAAAATCAAGATCATCTCCGATCTGGCACTACAGTCCCACATTAAGAGCAGACCATTTGAGCAGTAACTAATGTTTTTCAGTTTTTTTTTGCGAAAACATGACGACAAGTTAAGCGTATTTTAAAGCTAGGTTATCTCTTTATTTTCGCACTTACTCGTAATATTCCTGCTAATATTACGAGTAAGTGCGAAACAGCGACAACACAGCCCCTAGACGGATATTGTTGAATTTAATGCGTACAAACAATTCTGCCACTAGCTGAGGTATGAGGAAGCGGGGTACTGCGATCCGGTTGGCCCTGACAATGTCATTATGTCATAGAAACTTCAAACTTTGTAGGGTTAGAGACGAGACAGATTTAGATTCAACACGATATAATATCGATAAAATATTATTTTATCGATATTATTTTTATGTAATACGTAGTATTAATTATAAGGATTTTAGCTTCTTATTTCTTTTAATATTATTTAATAATAAAGTAATTAATATACTAATAATAATAGTAAGTATTACATGTCTTTCAAAATTATCTTAATTTTGAAAGTAAGATGGGTGCTCTGTACTTTCAGAATTAAGATAATTATATCTTTAAAAATATCTTTATGTATTTATTTGGTGTTGAATATAGAGTTATTATTTTGTAAAGCGGATATTTTAAAAGAGGTAATTGTCCGTTTATATAGTAAATAAATATTAAATAATAAAATAATTAATTTAGTAGTAGTATTATATTATTTATTTTACCCAGCAATATTACACAAAATGTTACATTAACATACTAGGTACTACGTCTAGGTATAAATATTATTGTACCTACTTAACATTTAAAAGTGAAAACAGCATGGAACAAAAACAAATATTATTGCAAACTATAACAGCTAATTAGCACGTAAATAAATCGTTATTCAAAAGAAAAGAACCTACTCAAAAATAACTTAAATTTAAAGGACAAAAAAAAAAAAAATCTAATCACCACTAATCATTTTTTTAATAAATTAATTTTATATATGTATAGCCTTCGAATAGTGCATTTGTAACTTTGAGCTTTTATAATAAAGCCATTATAAATACCATTCGATATAATCAAATAAAACAAATTTTGTGACTAATGAATATAACAACTAATAACTGTAATTTGGTTCTAGTACTCGCTGGCAGCTACCGCGGCACCACTCACTTCGCTCGCTCACAGTTCTAACCTTACCTAACCTATTTGATATATTTCTGATTGTTTTTATATAAACAATGTTGAATTAGACAGTAAACTGTACAATTGTCGTCAATGTAACCTCAAATTATGCGACTGCTCAAGAGGTCTCTTTTGGGTATTGAAATCTTTCTTATTATTTTATTTTAGTAGTAATTGAAAGCGAAATTCTGATAGTACTGAGTAATTTTTTCAGTGTTTACGTGTCAAACCGCGTTTGACAGTATTATTGTGATATCTAATAGATTTTAACAAAACCAAACATTTTCAGGGATGTAATAGTGCGATTGATTTTAATTGAGGAAGTTTTTCGCAAAGAGGCCTTCGAAAGAAGTAAAAGACCAAGTAGCTTCATGGAGAAATATTACACATCCGTGCAAATCTTAAATAAAATCGAATGTGACACAAAAGTTGTTATTTTACTAAATTATTCATTCCTAGCTGTGCTTGTGACCCTGTCCGTGTCGAAGTTGTAAATTAACATCGTGGGCCTTACTCCCGACTGGTTCAAGCTCTGAACCAAATCGAGCTAATTTCAATTCCTAGAAAAAAGCAGTACGATTTGACACTAACTCGAATTCAAATTCGATTGATACAGCACTCGATCCAGGCGGGGTCAGGAGTAAGGCTTAGAAGTGGGTAGCTACTCTAATAACTAGCTAAATAGCGGCTATTCAACAAATAGCCATGGCTACTTCGATCAATGGCTACGATATCTGTCAACACGATAGCTAGCTATTGGCTACTGCTTCGAATAACCAACAAGTTTACGGTGTAGCGGGCAGCCGCCGCGCTGCCGTGAGCTGACCAAGTAAAATAGCTATTGGCTATTGGTAGCTAGCTAGCGACTTTCTTTATTTTTACGATTTCTAACTTAACTTAGTAGTCAATTAGGTTTAAAATCGTTTGAGATCTATAATTTTGTTTGTACAACAAAAGAAGGGTCTTTTGTTGTAGTTTTTACTGTAATTTTATTAGTTAATTTTAAATTTTCAATGTTTTCGACAGTTAAATATGTAGTAATTAATAATACGTTATAAATGTAAAAATACGTACGTACGAAGGAAAGTCATTTTTTTTCAACAATACAATACAATACAAATACTATTGTACACAAAAGAAGATAGCAACATATATGACTTATATAGAACACATGTACAATGGGCGGTCTTATCGCTCAAGGCGATTTCTTCCAGACAACCTTAGGATGGACAATATGGGCAAGTAAAGAGAGGGGTAGTACGCAGTGTAACAACATAATAGAATACATATACTACATAACATAAATACTATACATATATCTATAACAAAACTACATAAATATAAGATACAATAAACATAATAAATACAATACAATATGTCTAAATATTACATAATGTACCTGCCGGAAATTACAGTGATGATAGGTAGCGATCATTTACCAGTTTTTTAAATATAGGCAAAGATTGAGCACGCCTCACTTGTACTGGCAAAGCATTCCACAGGCGAGCAGCCTGAACTGTAAAAGAATTACCAAAGAAATTTGTGGAATGCGATGGTATCGCCAACGTGAGGTTTTCTGATGACCTTAAGAGCCTCGAATGTGTGTCACGAAGGAACACTAACTAACTAAAGGACTAACTAAAGGAACTAACTAAAGGAGCATTCTTTGCTAAGGTAATTTTTCTCTAAGGACCTTTGACCTAGGACGTCTTAAGTATTTTTCAGTTTTCTCTCTATAACTCAAAAATTTATAATCACATTATACTCAAAATAATTTTAAAAGAGAGTTTTTACAAAGGTCTATCAACGTGGAGAATTATAAGTATCTACGTTACATAGTTTAGAGATGGCAGGGGGGGGGACACATTGCAAGCCACTTTAGCTGGCTATATTTCGCAGATGGTACACCTGATAAAAAAGTGTGTTTAGTAGACCTATTCAATGATACCACACACGAGGGGGTGGAGCGAAAAAAATATTTTCATCCCCATTTCACATGTATGGGCGCCACCCCTAAAATACATAATCACGCATTTTTTATTCTTTTAAAATTGAGATCTTTATTTAAACCATCCTTTAAAAAAATTACATGTACTTGTATTTATAACTGTAGAAGTTATTAAGCTGTAAAGGATTAGGACAGACGGACAGATGGATAGACGGACAGACGGACGGACATGACGAAACTGTAAGGGTTCCTTGTAGGACTACGGAACCCTAAAAAAGGTACATATATCATTTATCGTGTACGTATCGGTCGGAACAAAAGTTCGTTTATTGTTGAACGGGAGTAGACTCCCTGGCTGTTATAGGTATATAAAGATTGAATGTTTGAAATCGTAGTTTTTTTTTTTTTTTTGTAGATTGCAAAATATTCTACTACCTAAATTTTTCAATTTCGTTGATAGTATGGAGAACTTTGTTTCATCGATAACAGATTTAGTACATCACTAGTTACATTGACAATTAAATAGAGGGAAAGAGATAGTGTATTAAGTGCTTGCGTAAGAAAGAGATGTTTTGTGAAAGACATCAACGTGCCGTCTGCACCTTTGGTGTCCGTTACGAATTAACCAGTATAAGATGAACTCTCATTAAATATTAAATCAGTTGGAAAATCTAATTGGATAATGACATTATTAACTTAACGATGAAATGTTATGCCGTCTTTCTGGACTCTCAGACTTGCTGTTTTTACAACACAATCGTACTGTGCAAGAAGTCATTATAACATTTATTTGTAAATTTTGTGTTCACTAACACGGAAGTGTCAACGGCTCACAGAAGTGGTCGTAACTGATTCAAATTGTTTGAGTGGCGGCTTACATACAGGATTTTTCCCTTATGTGTGATAGAAATCGGTCGCCTGTTATGTGGCGTCTAGGGGCTGTGTCGTCGCTGGTGCGAAAGTTCATACTATAATCCATGAAAAATATCCATAAATTTATTTGTTTGTCCTTCAATCACGCTGAAACGGACGGAATTTCAACCTTTTATCGATATACCTAACCTACCACGAGAGCGAAGCCACGAGCTATATATTAAATATCAACTATTATAATATAAACATGTTAGAGAAAAGTTATTGGTGCCAGCAAATACTCTAAGGAAGACGTAACGACAACGCGAGCGAAGCGAGCTCGAAAATGTTGATTTCATGTTATTGAGGATTTCGGGTTTTCCTCTTTACATACACATATGGAATATAATCTAAATAAATAAATACATCACAATAATTGCTTACAGTATAATAATATGCCAAGCACGTAGAGAAAACCAAAGTTGTAAACCAGGACAGGCGAGCAGGTTTTTTTCCTTTAGATGAAAAAGCGGGATTTTGGGCGTCCCGCTCAGGCTACTGGCGGGATACGTCCTGAGAGGGCTGAAAAACGGGTCGTCCCGCCGAAAGCGGGACACCTGGCAACACTTTTTGGGAAGAAATAGCCCGTTTATTTCGCTTTCGGTACGCCCTCGTGAACCTCGCCCTCGCGGGGTAGACTCGAGAGTAAAAAGTATTTTTCAGGAAGGCTTTCAAGAATAAAAAATCACAACTCAAAAATATTTAATTTAAAAACTAAATGCAAATGACAGGACAAAGTCGGTAGGTAGTGCCGCGTGCGACGCAGGCTCTTTAGAGGCGCGTAGGCGTCGCGATCGGTTGTCGCTCGGCGCCCCCTTTTTTTTTTCTTTTTTTTTTGCCGTGTGGAAATCCTCATGGACGCACTCCGCCCGGGGTAGGCGGAGCCAGTGTCGGACTCTTACCGTCTAAAACCACCACGGTGTTCCTTCAACTACCTTAGCCGGGGGCGTGGGAACCCGTGAGTATTCACACAACCACCCCCGACAGGTCCTGGCCCGCCACAAGCAGGCGAGCCCCTTCTCCCCGTGCGGCCTAACGTCGGCCGCACCCTCCTAGGTGGCGCACACGAAACACTGCACGCCACCTCACCTCATGGGCCTTTACCAGCTGCGCTAACTACGCCGACTGTGCCAACTACGCCGACTGTGCCAGCTACGTCAGCTGCTGGTCGGGCAGCAGACTACCCCGAGTGTGCTGCTCGCAGGCCCTACCTCCCGTAATTTTTTATAGAGGTTTTCTTCCTCGCGGTCCGGGCGGTGAAGCCAAGACCCTCGGTGCCAAAAGGCGCGAGAACACTACTCAGCGGGCACTCCTGGGGTTACGAGATCGACGGGGGCAGGGAAAGACAGTCCCCCCGCTGCCTGCCCAGTGGCAGGGTGAGTGCACACCGGGCCCGCCCCTGCTCCTCCACTGTGCCCTCTGCTGATATCAGAGGGACACGTGGAGCAACTCCCTACTGGCCCAGAACGGGCCCCTCCCGCGCCAGAATATTCGCCACAGGCAATAAAATCCCCCGAAGGTTAATCCCTCGGCAGGATTTTATTGCCCGTGCCCAGGATGCACCGGCCAAACAACTGCCGATCCCTCCAGACGTGTCCAGAAGGACAAGCAGCCATCAGGCACACGTGGAGGTTTTCTGGCCAGCAACCCGCTCGGCGCCCTCTAAATCCTGCGCCCGTGTGCGTCGCACACCCTGCACTATGCATAGGTAAAGCCGGCCCTGCATTTATATATTCAAGTCTTTATTGGTTTTTTTTTTGTGTGTATTTAGTGAATAGGTTCTTTAATTCTTCTTGTTCTTTAATTTCTGGCCAACTGAACATTACTTTATTTATCTTGTTAAAAAGCTTGTTAAGTGGCAATGGTCTGGCATCGCCTGAATAAACAGAGCAAAGCGTTCTAAACTTCTAATTGTTTCAGAAATGTTCAACTAAATTAGGTACTTACAGTTAAATACTTAGGCCTGTACCACTTATATTTACCTATAATATAAGTTGTTTGCGGTTAAAAAATTAAATACGCAATTATTGCTTACCTACGGTAAATTGGCGCTAATAAAGAAGACGTCATCACTCATCACGTGCATTTGTAATGACGTCCTATTTACCAAATTTACATAGGTACCTACTACAAATACCTACTACAATAACTGCCTATTAACGTAGGTACGTACTACGTAGATATTCCACATTCCTATCGTATGAGAAAGATAGATAAGTAGGTAGCATAATTTCTTACTCGGTATACGTTATCATGCCACAATGAAAGGTATGCCGCGTATTTATTGCGTCAGTCACTGTATGCACGTCCTTCGTTGACTAGACGTATAGGTGGGGGTGGGATTGGGATATACCTCCTAGCGGTTCACCCCGGGCAACGTCGTTACTGTTACAGTGATGGCGGCTGAACGATCCCTCATTTTGCGGTGGTAGGATCCTTTGGGTCAGCCTGGCTCGCGACCCCCCTCCCACTGTAGTCCAGTGCCAAGCAGTTCGCTGTGTTCCACTGATCACGTGGGAGTGCCAGTGCCATTGGTGTTAGTGTGGGTCCAGTTGCATTGCACAGAACTGGTCTCTGCCTCTAGGCGACGCTGTATCGAGCGACTCATCTCGGAGCCTAGCGGGATCCGAAGCACGGTCTTAGCCGTTGACCGACCGCAGTCAGTAGGGGGCCCAAGTAGCGCGCTAGCCACGTGCCAAAGGCTGCCCCGCCAACTCGCGAAAAAATCCCGAGATGCTCCACCGTGCCAGTTGGCGACTGGACGGGAGGACCCGGTGGCCATCAACGGGGGGGGGTTCGGGCGTCCCCGCGGTCTCCGAATGAGTCCCTCATAGGTCAGTTTACCCAAAGAGTGCAGTTTAGTTTAACTGAGCAATGTCTCGGACTTTCACTAACACCACCAATACTCCAAAACATATTACGAAAAGCAGAAAAAGGAATAAGGTTTGCAAACGGCTGCACTTCCTCCCACTGAAAGTGCACTCCACCAACATCAGGGGGTTGCACTCCAATCTCGACTCGGTCCACCACCACCTAGAGACTGCAAAGCCGCACCTACTCTTCCTCACGCAGACGCAGATAGCGACCCCGTCAGACGTGGCGTACCTCAACTACCCGGGGTACTCGCTTGAGCACTTGTTCAAGCAGCACGCTGGGGTTTGTGCGTACGTACGCGATGACATCTGCTGTCGGCGTCTCCGCTGCTCTGAGGCGAAAGGCATTCCTGCCATGTGGCTATTGGTGGATACTGGGGTGGAAAAAACAGTCTAGGAAACTGACCATGCTGGACGTGAAGCGCGCAAATTTGCGTTATCGCTAGATCTTACACAGCTGGTGAACCAAGCAACGCGTATACCGGATATCGACAGCCATCAACCCAAATGCCTGGACCTTCTGCTGACAAAAGATCCACACAGACACTCAGTATCAGTCTCAGCTCCGCTGGGAACGTCTGACCACTGTGTGGTGAAATCCGTGTCGATCTGCTCCCCTCAGGATAACAACCCTAGAGGCACGAGGCGAGTGTGGCGATACGAGTCAGCAGATTGGGATGAGATGCGTCACTTTTTTGCATCTTACCCTTGGCGGCAATTGTGCTTCTCTTCCAGCGACCCGACTATCTGCGCTGATGCTGTCACTGACGTGATACGGCAGGGAATGGAGTATTTTATTCCGTTCTCTGACATACCAGTCGGACACAAAGTCCGACCTTGGTACAACGCAGACTGTGCTAGAGCTGAGGCTCGCAAAGAGTCCGCTTACCAATCTTGGGTCAAAGCTCGTGACCGCAAGGACAGACGTCGGAAAGTGCGTGAAAAGAAGAGAGCCTTTAATACTGCCGCCAAGTCCTGCAAGCGGGTAGTACGAATGGCCCGTTTCGACCATGTTGGGCATATAGGGGCCAAGTTAGCTTCATACCCTCCAGGTAGCAAGCAGTTCTGGTCCCTGTCTAAATCGGCCGAGACGAACTTCTGTCGTCCTTTGCTGCCTCCAATGCAGAAACCTGATGGATCACTGGCTTACTCCGCAACAGAAAAGGCAAATTTATTTGCATCTTTGTTTGCGAGTAATTCGCGTCTCGACTCTGGCTCAAAACTACCACCATCTATACCTCACAATGATTTTCAGATTATCATTCCAGAAAATCGCTATTCACACTGAAGAGGTTCGAAGAGCGCTTTTCTGTCTTGATGTGAATAAGGCCAGTGGACCCGACGGTATTTCTGCAAGGGTTCTTAGGCAATGTGCATCTGAGTTGTCTCCTGTACTGACACGCCTTTACCGCCTCTCTCTTAGTCAGAGAACTGTGCCCAAGTCCTGGAAGCTTGCAAATGTACAGCCAGTACCCAAGAAGGGTGACCGTTCTAACCCGGCCAATTACAGACCAATCGCCATCACCTCCATATTGTGTAAAGTTATGGAAAAGATACTGAACAACAAGTTGCTGGCATACCTAGAAGACAATGATCTTCTCAGTGATCGTCAATATGGCTTTCGTCAGAAACGATCAACTGTTGATCTTCTTGTGTTCGTCACGCACTGTTGGGGCGAAGCTATCGAGAAACATAGCGAAGCCTTAGCTGTGTTTTTGGATATCTCGAAAGCTTTCGACCGGGTTTGGCACGCAAGTCTGCTGAACAAGCTTCCAGCGTACGGCATCCCACCTGACTTTTGCACTTGGATAGCTGACTTTTTGAGTGAACGGTCCATTCGAGTGGTCATTGACGGCTGCTCCTCTGACCTCTTGGCCATAAATGCCGGAGTTCCTCAAGGGTCTATTCTCTCTGCGACACTTTTCCTGCTTCACATAAATGACCTGCTTCAGTTAGGTCTTATTGGCTACGCAGATGACAGTACTATCACAGAGAGATACCTGTCCAGTGTGAGAGCCAACCAACGGGAAATCTGTTCTCTACGAGAGGCCATGATAGAGCGAACTAATTCGACCTTAAATCTGGTTTCCCAGTGGGGAGATGACAATCTGGTCAATTTTAACGCCTCTAAAACTCAGGCGTGTCTTTTCACCGCAAAACTGAGTCCATTCCACCTGGCTCCTACTTTCCAAAGTACACCTATTAGCATCGCCGACCACCTAGACCTTCTTGGCATGGAGTTGACAACTAACCTCAACTTCGGCACCACAATCGAGGCAAAGGCTCAAACTGCGGCCAAAAAGTTGGGCATTCTTAACAAGGTGAAGCGATACTTCACTCCTGGACAGCTTTTCACTTTATATAAAGCTCAAGTCCGATCGTGTATGGAGTATTGCAGTCACTTGTGGGATGGCTCCGCCAAATACCAGCTTGCGGCTCTTGACTCGATTCAACGCAGAGTTGAGAGTCTGAGAGGCTAATTGGTGATGAACTGTTAGCAAAATCTAAGTTACAAAGCTTAGCCCATAGACGCACAGTTGCTTGTTTGTCGGTGTTCTACAGGCTGTACTTTGGAGAGTGTGCGCATGAGCTCCATGAGCTTATTCCTCCATCTCCCTTCTTTCATCAGACTACACGCCGCACTGCAGGATATCATCCACATTTGGTAGAAATCCCTACTATCAGGACCAAGCGCTTTGAGAACTCTTTCATAATGCGCACAGCCAAGTTGTGGAATTCACTGCCGGCATCTGTATTTCCGGGCACTTATAACCCTAACGCCTTTAAAGCTGGAGTGAATCGGCACCTAATAGGTTTGCTCGCTCCATCGTCGACCACATCCTGACAAAGCTGTCTAGATTGTGGTCAAGAGCAGATCTATACATCATAAGAAAAAAAATAAAAAAAGTTGTAGGTACGCACGGCTACACATCAAGCTGTACATTTCCAGTATAAGCTGATCTCGCATTGTACGGAAAGCCCATAGAGGAAATGAATATAAAAGTATTCCGTGGGAAAGCCTATGCAATGCGAGGTCAGCATAAACTGGAAATGTACAGCTTGATGTGTAGCCGTGTGTACCAGGACTACCAGGTATTTCATAGGGCAAGTTCTGGTGGAGCGATGTGTGACGAGGACTGATTATGTATACATACAGGTACCTACATCTTAATAAAAACAAGGACAAAAAGTAAGTAGGTACCTACCTACCTAACTACCTAGATAAAGTCGATTGTGCAGCAAGACATAGGTTATGCTTATTGAGTCTTCTCACTGTAGGAAAAGCAGTAGCCTATATTACAATTTAATGTACCTACTCTGTGAAAAGAAGTTTTTCAAAAAAAGGCTTCTGGAATTAACAACAGAAACATAACTTATTGTTGTCGGATTAAATTCATTTTTCGGGGGCGTTAGGCTCTACGCTGCCTTCATGAGTGTCCGTCGACGTCGTGCTAACGTGTGAGGTGAGGATGACGCGGGCGGGATAAAGTGTCACATTGTATGCAGATTGCAGATGCAAGCTCGCACCACTGCTCTATTTCACCCGCCTGCCATATCGGGATCGTGGACGTGCGTGACAAAGCGCCCAATACAACGACTTTTCATTACACGCATGTAGGAGCGAGCGCGCCAGACGAAGTGGCGGCGACGGCGACGTGCGCCTGCGCCGCCAGACCGTTCGGCGCCTGCGCTCACAAAGGACTCATTGTATTCTTCGCCGCCCGATTCTATAGAAGGGAGAGGGACCCTTAGCGTCTCGCTTTTTTCCCCGAAATTCCTGATACTAGAGAATAATACTCAAACAATGGGTTTCCGTCCCTTTATTGGCACCTTATTTTTTGTGGCACCTTAAACGGACCCGCCTAA
This sequence comes from Asteroscopus sphinx, assembly GCA_949699075.1. NCBI lineage: Eukaryota > Metazoa > Arthropoda > Insecta > Lepidoptera > Noctuidae > Asteroscopus > Asteroscopus sphinx. The sequence continues at coordinate 24,569,826 of OX453003.1, read as the reverse complement.
GTTCTAAACAAAATCACAACCTGTTCGAATGTCGGTGAAGATTTCGCCGCCAAACATTCCTTAATTTATTGCTTTTTCATTGTTTTGCAATGTTTTTGATTTTAAGATATTTCGTCTTTTGATGCTTTGATCTGCTATTGTTCAGAGGAATCAGAGGGATCAGTGCAAATCCAAGTTAACTAGGTAGAATTAGCACTTTGCGACTCTACATTTTTAAAGCTCGGCGTTTCTTCACGGTATTAAAAACAATTAGACTGATGTTTAATAGTTATGCTAAGAAGAAGCATTAGCATTAGGTGTGGCCGGTCCGCGGGCTCGGCAGACGCCCACGATCGACATCGGCTCTCCGACAAAACAGGTTTCCTCTCACTGCGGCAACGCTGACGACCACGCCATGTTCACAGGCCGCGCCGCGTGCGCCTCACCCAAAAACTGCACGAAACATGACACCAAACATTTTAAAATGACTCTGGAACTGGAAATAAAGGTTAAATGTAAAATTCTCTTCAAGCTACCTATTGAATGCCAAAGGTTTCTAAAAAGTAAATGGAAAACATTTCAGCAAATCACTAATTCTGTAGGTAGATACTGAAATGAACTACAAAGGATTTATCAATACCTACCTACTGGTCATGACTCGTATAAAAGTCCTTGCAGCATACTTAACAAATGATAAGCTATGCAGATATATATATACTTATAGTCCTCCTTACCGATTTCGGTAACGGCGACCCCAACAAATTATTTCCTAGCATGAGCCCTTATATGGCTCGCTAGACCGAACTTGGTTTTAAATACCCTATCGCAAGAAAAGCAATATAGTTGTCCCGCAGAATTATATGTATATGTATAGGAGGGCTTAGGTCTCTCTTTGCGTATTTGTCGTTCGAAAAGGTCATCTTGGCGTTCTACTATCTATAAAAAGATACAGAAATTCGAAGAACAACGACTTGACCATGCAGATATACCGTACATATGTAGGTAGGTACTAAATAACTACATGATACATGCTCAGTGAGTGAGGGCAACCATGTGACAGTATCAGCATGCTAAAATTGACGCATCAGGAACATTACGCAACAACATAATTATTGCGCACAACTTGTTCTATTCCAGTTCCATTTTCCCCGTTATCTTGAGTTACGATATCGGCTCTGCAACTTTAGTTGAATCATGTCAAGTAACGCAGCGAAATTTTATCTACATCCGTTTGTGGGTCCTATGTTATGGCATGGTACACGGCACGTAGTAGGTATAGGTACTACACAGTTCGCTACTTCATTTGACGCACTTGTATGACATGACGTACCTAGTAGTCACAATAAAAATTACGTTCGTAAATTTCTGTATTATTCATGAACAAACTGATTGGCTCTTCACAAAAGCATAGATATTCTGTGACAAAAGTGTACGTAAATAAATGCTTATGCTTATTTCAGAGCAACCCGTTTTTGCGGTGCCTAGAGCAGTTCATAGATGCTATAGCGTAAATAACAAAATATAAATTAACTATGGAGTACTAAACATGTTGATGGTTATCGAAGTCTTCAATCGACGGTGACGCAACGGGGAGATTGAAGAAAAACCTCGCGGCGCGGGCTTTGGCGCGGGCGGTGCGGCATAATCGCGCGAATATTATTCATGACTAGCTGTGCCCGCGACTCCGTCCGCGTGGATGTCGGAAAATAACATCGTGTCATAATTATGAACACAATATCTTCAAATATATAGGATAAGCGCCTACACAGACGATTACACTATTTACCGACCATACTATATTTTGTTTTTACAACCAACCGGCTAAGGTGATGGAATTTCATGGAATTAGCCCTAAACTCCCTCATTCTGAAAAGACGCTCGTGCCCAGCAGTGGGAAGTAATTGGGCTGATTATGTTATTCTATAACACTAACCACATCTCTTCTTATGCTGAGAAGAGGCCCGTGTCCAGCAGTGGGACTGTAATGGGCTGGTAATGTTATGTTATTCTAGAATACTAATAATATCCAGTTCATTAACTCTTCTCATTTTGAGGAGAGGGCCATACCCAGTAGTGGGACAGTAATGGGTTGACTACGTTATGTTATTCTGTATTTTCTAGTTTCTTAACTCTTCTCGTTCCGAGAAGAGGTCCGTGCCCAGCAGTGGGGCAGTAGGTAATGTTCTGATTATGTTATGATAATCTATTACACTAACAATATCCAGTTCCTTAACTTTATTTGTTTATGATACTTTATTGTACACACAAATACCTACACATTAATATTACAATAGGAAAGCTTAACTCTTTTCATTCCAAGAAGAGGGCCATGCCCAGCAGCGGGACAGTGATGGGCTATGTTATGTTATTCTATATTTTCTATAATATTAATAGAATCCAGTTGTATTTTTAGGAACCTGCAACCTGCATCCAACCAACAATCATGACCTCTACTTTGTATGCAACTTAATACAATAGAGGGGTCAAGCTGTATCGCAGGATCTACTCAACCGATTCAGATAAAACATACCCTATATTTTAAGTTAGACTAATACCAATACAAATGCTAAGTTTCATTACGATCCGTTCAGCCGTTTTCACGTGATGAGGTAACAAACAGACAGACAGACAGACATAATTTTTTTAAACGATTGATTCGTGTTCTATAGCTTATTTCTAGTCCCCCTAGCCGGTTTTCGCGAAAAAAAACTCAATGTACAGACTTTTCGACCTTTACAGTTTTATTATAGTATATATAGAAGAAGATAGATAGATAGATAGATATTAATCTGAGTTCATAATAGACGAATGAATACGGAACAACCCGAATGGGATTGGGATGGGATTGGTGCGAGTTCAATTTAGTAATTTGATATGTGTATCTTGTTGAATTAGTATGTAACATACATACATTCATTCATTGTACATTAATTTAGTAAATTATATAAACAGGAAAAAAAATGGTCGACCTAGGCCCAGGGGGGTCATTTGATGCACTTGTACGACATGACATACCTACCTACTTCTCCGCCAAATAGTGATGCTTGCATTGCTGTGTTTCGGTCTGAAGGGTGCGGGTGCCGGTGAAATTACAATCACATGAGACTTTCCATCTTCATGTCTCAGTTTGGCGAACCGACTTGCGGTACCATTTAGGCAACAGCCTAGGTGGTATTGAAGTTGTCATGGGCAAAGGTAACCGCTTAACATCAGGTGGGCCTTTAGCTCGTTTCGCCATCCTATACTATAAAAAAAAAAAAAAAAAAACAATAAAAATTACGTTGGTAAGTGGTATTATTTTTCTTTCAGTAAATGACTCTTACATTACTGGTTGCAATATTGCAATGTTCTCAAACGTTTTATAGTTGCGGTGATTGAAGGTGTTAAATATTGGGACAGCGAAGCCGAGACTAGCTTGTGTCTACAAATAACTCGTTGCATCGGATCGGATGGCCATGATTCGTCAGCTGGCTAGGCGCCACCGTCACCGTTGCACAATAGGTACAAAATCTACCGAGCTAATTCGGACAGATTATAACACTAGGTATTATCTAGATCAAGCGAACTAAAATAATCTAGACTACATTTACGTTTAAATGAATGTAGAGTGGTGGTCCACCGTCCACCAACTTAGACGAGGCTTGCTAAATATACCAGTAAAGTGGTAAATTGATATACCTATACAATGAACTTTAAAAGCAAGCGTTGGCTGCTTGCATTCTTGCTGTTCTACCGGTAAGTATGAGTGAGCATCAAATCTTTAGCTCTACCATGAGTTTACACGGCCAGAAATAATGGTATACTGGTAGTCTGGTCATCATCATCATTATAATTTGAGCCGAAAGACGTCCACTGCTGGACATCTATAGGCCTCCCCCAAGCAGTTTGGTTATATTATGTAGATATATGCCATAATCACGTTGGTTGGTTAAATACTCAGAGAACGCTGCTGCCTCTGGTGAATCCCTTAATCACCTTTTACGTAAATAAATAGTAATATGGTAGGTAGTCTGGTATATTAAATACATTACTCGACATTCTTACATTATTGGGGTGCATTAAAAGAGCCTCTACGAGTGACGATATTTAATTGATCGTCCGGCGCACCCTGGGCAGTCAGCCTCGCTTCGCTACCAGCCTGCTGACTGGCTAATCTTTTTCCCACGGCATGAGCTGTTATCATTATGTAGCTCATGTCGACACGATAGAAGAAGAAGAATACATTACTAAAAGTATTGACTCGTAGAGTCATTGAAGTGAGTAAAATAGGTAGGTACTTTTTTCTGCACTAGGTTTTCAGTTGTATTTTACAGTACGTAGAGACATGAATCGGAAAGTCAATGGTGTGGGGTGTGGCTGTGCCTCGCAGCCGCCGCGTGTCGTCGTCGCACGCCTTGTGCTGGCGCCGCATCGCGTGTCGAGCGATGACGTGCGTACGCGCACCCTGTCCGCACCGTTACACTTGCACAACACCCACCGAGCGAAACACTATCGCATCAAGTTCATTGGCGTGGCAGATTACATTTTTATTTTATTTTATTCACTCTTGAAATAGCCTTGATCTGGAAGGTTGAGAACCTGAGACGGTCGATACTTGATATATTTCTGTGTCGATGCATTCCTAAACGTTTGGTTTATTAAGCTCTGAAATTAATCACATTAATCACTGATGAAGTGATGGGATAACATCATGATTTTATCTTCCAAGATATTCAACCCTAACTGAAAGACCGAGATTAGAGGAATTTGTTCTTCGATTTTTCTTATAAGGTTAGGCACAATAGGCACGCACGAACGAATAAAAAAATGTTTTTTATTCGTCCATGAGGTTATACCTATAAGGAGGTAGGTACCTAAGAGCCAAGTTCATAGTGCTATTCATTGTTTAGGTTTATTTTAAGAATTTATGAAGTGATTTTGTCATTATAGATTAGGATTACCGGCAATCTGTATTTTGGGTAATGTGTGAAATATTATTTATTTTATACTTTGCCTAGGCATTTTATACAATACCGAATACGCAGCCAGTGATGTGTGTAAAAGACAAGGGCAGGGAAGGGGGAGACGACTCATCTCACCCCGACTGCACATGGTCAGACTTTGTCCTATATCTACAGTGTTTTTTTTTATTCGCGGCGTCAAAAGCTCGCGAAGGAGCTCCTGAGTGTAACGAGAGGACGAGGCCATAGTGCAGTCAGTGAGGTGACAGGTGACGAGCGTAGCGAGCCGCAGACCGCGCGACCTCTCGAGCGTAGCTCTCTGTGCGAGGGAAGCCAAGGGACGACAAAGAGTGTCTTCTAGCGGAGCAAACTGAGAGACAATTTCTCTTCTTAGGGTAGGTACATTTTCTGGTCGTTGTTTTATTTTTTTGTCATTTTATAGGTAGGTAGGTACTGACATAACATTGATAAATATAGACCATAATCTATTTACTTTACACATTGCCGGTACACCAGCAGGATACAATCCCTGGGAATTGTATACATTACATAGGTAAAGTATGTAATAGACAATAATATTCATACGGGTCTGTCACGAATATTTCATATATTGCTTGGACGCCCCAGGTGTTATACAGGTACATTGCTTAGGTATTGTATAGAATACCTACCTGAATTATACAGATTGCCGGTAACATAGATATTGAACTGACTCTTTTAGGTTTACCTACTCGGAAATTTAATGGAAGTACAGCAGTAAAAGATAAGAGCTAGGTATGCCGTAGGAGCAATTTTTTCGTTCATCATTGATATTATCATCGGATAATATCAATGATGACCTACACACATTTCCTTGTAAGCTATTTGTCCTAAAATTGTACTTTTGAAAATTAATTTATTTATTACTACGTATAATTTGATATGAATAATGGATTTGTCTGCTAGGCTTAAGTTCACCAACGATATTTCCATATGTGTAATACCTAATTAGAATTTATTACATTATGATATTTCTCTGGACGATCGATCACCTCAAATTCTTGTTAATTTTCTGAGTAATCGGCTGTTTAATCAGAGCTTTGATGAACACTGGCTCTAGTCAGCCAAAATATTATGGCTGTTATAAAACGAATCGAAGTAAATTAATCATCAATATCACTCATCACCTCGGAGAGCACGTTAAGCTGTCGGTCCCGGTTGTCATACGAATATCTATGGCAGTCGTTACAGGTAGTCAGAAGCCTGAAAGTCTGACAACTGGTCTAACCTCCGAATGTCAGTATTACCCAGTAACTGGGTTGCGGGGGTCTGATGGCAGTCGCTCCGTGTAAAATACTGATGTTCAGCCGCATCTGGCTAGACTAGAAGCCGACCCCAATGTAATTGGGAAATGGCTCGGAGGATGATGATGATCACTCATCACCGCAAAGTTTGAAGACAAAGGTCTTCAACCAGTGCGTCCTGCCTGTCATGACTTACGGTGCAAGACGCCACTGACAGTTGGGCTAGTCCACAAATTGAAAGTCGCTCAGCGAGATATGGAGCGAGCTATGCTTGGGAAGGATAAAATCCGTAACGAGATTATCCGGAGAAGAACCGGAGTAACCGACATAGCTTGTAGGATCAGTAAGCTGAAGTGGCAGTGGGCTGGCCATGTCTGTCGAAGGACCGATGGCCGCTGGAGCAGACGAGTCCTTGAGTGGAGACCCCCCGCCATCGCCATGTGGACCGACGACCTGAAGATCGTGGCTGGGGGGCCTGGATGCGGAAGGCAGAGGACCGAGTGTTGTGGCGCAACTTGACAGAGGCCTATGTCCAGCAGTGGACTGCGATAGGCTGAGTTGATGATCACTCATCAAATTGCATTGCTAATCATTAATGTATCCAATAGCAGAAGCCCCAGTGGACCAAATTAGAAGCAAGGAAGAAAAACAAAATTCAATTTGAGAAAAAAAACCTTTTCTTTGTTGCGGCACTTGCGGCCTTTGTTGCAGCATGGCTTGTCATCAATACAAAAGTGTACCTACTCTGTGCTTGTCATGTGTAAGTGGTACGCTTGTTATCTGTCATACTGTAGCGTAGATATTATTTTATTTACCTATAGCTGCTGCGTAATAATTGGCAACGCGAATTGCCGCACGTAGGCGCCTGCTCCTGGTGATATGAACTCTAATACACGCGTGTTTATCAATATTCTATAAAACAATAAGTACTCATTCCTTAACGTTCTAATAGCAAGGCATGCCTTGACTCATTAATGTAAGTAATTATATAAGTAGGTACGTTTGAGCGGAAATGTTCCGGATGCAGCCTAAGAGTGAAGTGAGTGAAGACTCGATTCAAACTCGAAGCAGGTTCCCATCTCTGCCACTTTTTAGGGTTCCGAAGTCCTACAAGGAACCCTTATAGTTTCGTCATGTCCGTCCGTCTGTCCGTCTGTCCGTCTGTCCGTCTGTCCGTCTGTCCTAATCCTTTACAGCTTAATAACTTCTACAGTTATAAACATAAGTAAATGAAATTTTGTTAAAAAATAGTCTGCATATAGATCTCAATTTTAAAAGAATAAAAAAATAGTTTTTACGTTCTTTAGGGGTGGCGCCCATACATGTGAAATGGGGAAAAAATATTTTTTTTCGCTGTACCCCATCGTGTGGGGTATCATTGAATAGGTCTACTAAAATGAAGGTAATGTTTCATACACCACTTTTTTATCAGGTGTACCATCTGCGAAATATAGCACGCCAAAGTGGCTTGCAATGTGTCCCCCCCCCTGCCATTTCTAAACTATGCAACGTAGAAACTTATAATCTTCCACATTGATAGACCTTTGTGAAAACTCTCTTTTAAAATTATTTTGAGTATAATGTGATTATAATTTTTTGAGTTATAGACAGAAAACCGAAAAATACTTAAAACGTCCTAGTTCAAAGGTCATTGACCTTAGAGAAAAATTATCATGGCAAATAATGCTCCTTTAGCTACTTTCTATTTGAAAAAATCACAAAAAGTAACGTTGACATCAATCAGACTTCTTAAATTTGGCTTCTTGAATTTATCGCTAGATGGCGCTACTAACAACACGCTCTGAGTCGCGAATGCTGCCGATTATTGCAAAAACTAAAATAGCCATGATTAATATTCGATTTGATTCGTTTGTACACCTACTTAAGGAACCCTATAATACTGAGCATGGCCCGACATGCTCTTGGCCGCTTTTTCCTCTTCTGGGAATGGTTTCTTTATAATTTTCATGGTTGTATGACTTGTGACTTGTGGGTGTACTATAAACCTCTGCCTACCCCTTCGGGGAAATACAGGCGTGATGTTATGTTATGTGTGTATGACTTGTGTGTCATCGAGCTAATAACATCGTTATTTTACAAAGCCATGCTTTAATGCATGGGCTTAAGATATTCATACTCAGGTGTGAAGCGAAACCGAATATTTTAATAAACTAATGAGGTGCCATAATGCCATTGAATATCTTATAATAATAAATATGAGAAAACTGAGTTAGAATTCACAAGACCTTCATATTTCGTTTTGGGGTTATTAATTCATTTTCCTCCGTGTCCTCTACGGATCGCGAGTTATGAATCAAGTTTTGTTGAGAAAATAGGTTTTTCGTTAGGTATTGGAAAAGCGCAGGAAAACCACTTTTCATTTGGTGAATCCCCGAAACGTCGTCATCTCAAGGGCGTGTTCTATTATCCTGATAAGGTCACCAACATAGAATTAAAGTGGTCACCAATAATATTATTATGATTAAAAAACCTACATTACATACCAATAAATAGAGCATCGTTATCGCGTAGTAATGAATCCTGCGCATCACCAAATTCGCGATAATCGGTGCAATGAGGCAATGACTTGCTACTTGGTTGAAGTGATTGGCGCTCTATCAACACGTGACCGCTATATTTGGACGTGATGCAATCGCGCCGAGCGTGATTGTGTCGGTGAATGACTGCAAAATTGTATCGCAAACATTTGTCGAGCGGTTCTTGTCTAGTTTACGACGATCTTAAATCGTTAGCAATCGCTATTCGATCAAAGGAAAGAATTATCAGGTATTTAAAAGTCCAGGACTTTCTTTGGGTAAACATTTTAGCGGGCAAATATTACTCACACAGGTGTATAGTATTATATTATCTGTGCACTGGTGTTGATATATTTCTATACAAGATGTTGCTCTGTAACCGTGCCATGTAGTCCAGAGCAAATGATAAAAGATGTGCTTGATCATCTAACATAACATAACTGGCGAAATGTGGGTGTACTATTACACCTCTGCCTATCCCTTCGGGGAAATACAGGCGTGATGTTATGTTATGTTATGTTATGTTGATCATCTAAAAATACTTAACCAACCAAATTTTGGCTTAGAAACATTAGCGAAGGGTTGAGAATAAAAACCGAACGACTCTGAGAATAAGTCAATGGCGCGGCGCGGCGGCGGCATTGTCGAAGGGCGGAAAATTCTGCCAGTTTTTTGGTGGTCTCGCACGCGTCGATTTTGAGTTGCGTGCGACACACGGGGTGAATTTGTTTGTTTACAAATAGGCATTTAAAATATAATTTAAAAAATTGGTAAGTATGACTTTTTGTTAATTCATGTTCAGTATAAGTGGTATACAGTCTACTCCTTAAATATGGCACGAATATAGATCAACAGCACAGTCAACAGCTTGTGCTTACGTAGGTACCTACCTACCTACCTACTTTGTCCTAAATTAAAAATCGAATATTCCTTTGTTTAAACTTTAAAGTGTGACGAACTCTATTTGAGACAATGAGATAATGCCGAGATGTATCGCTGCAAGTAAATACATGCTGTATAAATATTAATTAGATTAACTAGGTCGCAGTACAAGCTAGAGGATAACGGTTGGTTTCTGTCGGCTAGTCTAGCATAAACTATGATTAGCTCGTAGTTGTAGGCGGCGCTAAGCTTGATTGCGCCCGCGCCGGCCACGGCCTGTTGCGCCGACCGCGTACAACGTCCCACACGCATTTATTAAACTATCTTTGAAATATTAACAACACACTACACAAAAACACTGACACATTAAATATAGGTACCTATGTTACCGTTTTTGTCCTAGCGTCTCGGAAATGACCAGCTGCTCTGCTCGTGCGTTGTTATTAACCTATTCAGAGAATCAAGTGTAACTTTGTCAGATAAATCGTACCTAATCTAGTTAAATAATAAAATAAAATAAATAAATAAAATAGGTTTTTATTGTCTCTCATCCATTTTCATATAATACAGAATTGAGGCAGCCCCAGTAAGTTATAAGAATACTTGTGTTGCCTCGCAACTTCCCTTACTAGTTTTATAGTAATTATGAGATGTTATACGTTATAAACTTATTTATATAAAATGTTTTTTTAATGAATAAATAGCTCTGGGTGTCGGTATGTTTGTATGTGTGTGTGTGGGATTTATGTAAGTAGATGTGGGGGTGTTTGTGTGTGTTTGTGTAGCAAATGTGGGGGTGTTGAGTATATGTTTGGGTGTACGTTGGCGTCGTGCTTAGTACCTTTACAAGTGTAAGCATATTATTAATGGATTTAAATATATATTAAATTTTAATGTTTCCATTTAATACCTAGCTGATTCTAACTAAGATTAGTTCAGTTTCATCATGGGTGAGTGTTTTCAGCCACTCTGTTATGGTTTTTTTACAGTCGTGAAGAAGCATGGGATAGATGTTTAGTTTAAAATTTAATTTATTATAGATGTAGGTCGATTGCGTGGCATACTGACGGCTGGCAAAACTAGTTCGAACCCATGGGGAGTGGGCCACAATGTCTTTGCGTCTTTTATCCAAATTGGCTAAGTTAAAAGGCAATGTTTTATGTAAGTTTATGGTTATTTTTAAAAGATATAATTTCCTGACCGTCAGGAGGCTACTTATCCTACAAAGGTTATCAGTGGAGTATCTGTAAGGCTTACAGTACATGACCTTTATGAGTGACCTTTGGGCTCTTTCCAAATCTAAAAAATTTGTTTTTGTAGCTCCTCCCCATACTGGTATGCAGTATATTATAACAGATTGTACTAGAGCAGTATATATCTTATTAAGTAACTGTGCTGGCATTATGTGACGCAGAGTTTTGAAGATCCAAATAAGCTTTCTAACCCTAGACATAATAATTTCAATATGTGAGTGCCATGACAATCTTTGGTCAAGTGTTATGCCCAAGTATTTTGTAGATGTAACTTGTTGAATATTTTGACAACTACAACTATGATCTAGCGGTTTGGTGCACGTATGGATCCTGATACCAAAATCCACCCCTGGCTGTGTTCTTTGATTCATGGTGAAGCAAATAAAATTTGTTTTAGATATATTGACGGTTAACAGATTAGTATTAAGCCAACCAGCTATTTCAGCCAGACCACGTTCAGCTGTACTTTGCACAGCATCCCATGAGTCCCCAGTATAAACAATTGCAGTGTCATCCGCATAAGAGAAGATCCGCCCGCCACTGTTCCGAATATTACATAGCTCATTTATATATATCAGGAACAGTGTCGGGCCGAGTACACTTCCCTGTGGCACACCATAGATTACATTTTCTTCGTCGCTGTTCAGATTATTAATTTTAACCTGCTGTTTACGGTTTTGTAGGTAGCTCTCGAAAAGAGAGAGTCACACCTCTTATACCAATATCTTCAATCCTGTGCAGAAGGATTGTTGTCGCTTCGGGACAGACATACCTATTTAATTATAAAATTTATTATTCTTATGTGATATTTAATTACTAAATTGTAATATTTATTTAAAACGTACTTTGTTAGTCACCTAGTAAATAATGTTTGAATTGTAAAAGTATTAATGTTGACTATACTGGTGCCGCGCTGTCATTGGTCCGTTGCGAGCTTATGGGGCAATGGTGGGGCGACACTTTTATGATGATAATCGAGATTCAGGCAGTTCGTTTACGAATGGAGCGCAAGTAGCATCTCCTTGAGTTATAATAAAGCAGTGTACTCTTATATTTGAAATTGATAGATAAAGTAACAATTATGGTTTATGTGTGCATTTTGTTTTAAATAACGGCTAAGTATTCAGAGATTGGTATTCTACAGTTATCGATTGCTTGATTAAATAGATGTTGGATTTATTCTGTGTTTATTTGTAGAAGTCTCTTACATCAGAAGTGGTAGCAAAACACGCCCAGATGCCAAGAAGCTGCAAGTGCACTCGAGAAAAAAAAAGAGAGAGCCTCAACCACGAGCTGTTCGAGTAGCTCGTTTTGAAGCTCTAGCTTGTCCTCGTCATGCAGCAGCAGCTCTGATGGACACAGGCACAGGAAAAAGAGACGCACCAGGCGTGCGTCTCGCGCAGTAAGCCAAAATGTCATTTGATCGCTTCACGCGAATTTTGCGTAAATTGCTCATTGAAAAATCATTTTACTCAGTCAATGAATATTTGGAAGATAAACATTTAATATACCTAGTAAATATAATATTATTGTGAACACTAATAGTAGCATGTCATTATGTTATGACAAAATATGCTGAACTACCTACTAAATATATTTGTAACGCCTACTGTAACCATATTTAAAAGCACATAAATATTTGATTTGATTGAAACAAAAAAAGAAATCTTCAGTAATTCCAGAGTTTGACCCATTAGTGGACGATATTCAAACGTGGATAAATGTTGTAGAAGCCTATGCTCGTGCTTTCCGTTGGTCTGATCGTGTCCTACAGTGTCAAGCGTTTCAAAAATTACGTAATACTGCTAAAACATGGTATGACTCGCTTCAAAAAAATAAAACAAGTTGGACTTCCTGGAAGTGGAAGGATTGGCGAAATACACTATTAGATTTGACTTTGTTAAAAGACTAGGTACAAACGAAACCCTCAGACGGCCAGTCATTATGCGAATTTTATTTTGTACAAAACGGCAAAATTGACAAGATAAGATTATCTTTTTCTGAACAAGATATTATTTCGGTAATAGTAGGATCAATTGACGATAAAAATATAAGCACTGCAGCAGATGCTGGTAACTTTAAGTACTGTGATTAATTGGCTTCATTTTTGCATGGGAAAATTCATGTTAACCTGGAACAAAAGACCTTTCGAAAACATAGCAACCTACATGGTAAAAATTCAACTCGCTTTCCCCACAGTAGTTTATATAAAAAGATAGAAAGTTCTTCAAACTTTAATGGAGTACCAATGCATACTTAGTTCAGTTTTCAATGCTGGTACAAATATTACATGTTTTCGCTGTGGTGAGCCTGGTCACGAAAATACCAGTTGCAGTCAAAAGGATAGTGTGAAGTGTAATTCGTGTAATATTTTGGTCATTTGGAGCTTGCATGTAGGTTTAAACCTAAAATGAAACCTGAAAAGAATAGTGAAGTCAAATTCATTATTGAACCGACTCCTAAGGATACATTTTATGAGAAAATGAAACTATTACAACGTCATCGTTGGCACGCGACTTAAACCTTACACTTTTCCAACTAAATAAACCGGATTTAAAATTGATTCTTGCTTTGAGGTCATACATGGGGTGCAGGTTGATATTATGGTTGATAAAGCCGAGCTTAATTTAATATGTGTATATTTGTGATGAATTATTTATTTATTTAAACTTCATGCAACATGTGTACATAGGCGGACTTAATGCCTTAGGTATTTTCTCCCAGTCAACCTTAGGGTGATACAGAGATGACAAGACGACTATTAGCTGGCTGTCCTATTTTAGTTACTAGGAATTTTACCGAGGATAAAATAATTATGTATGCACGTGTAGGAAATAGCCTATCCTTCTGTTTTATAAGTAACAACTATGTGGCGTTGATAGTCATCTATGTTCAATTCTGATTCCCTTGATCACATCTCTTTGTTAAATGAAATATTTGCTAGATATCGCCGGGTTGTTTCAGAAGATTTACAAACATTAGGACAGACTTTTTGGGTCGAGTTAGACATTGAATTAATAACCAATAAACTTGCTTATTGACGACCGTACCGTACGTCTGAATCCAAAAAGGCGGCTTCTAAGGAAATAATTGATGACCTATTAAAAAAGGCATAATTCGCAAAAGTAATTCCGCTTATGCCAGTCCGATTTTGTTAGTCGATCGATAAGCCTTCGGGCGAAAAACGTATGTGCATTGATTATACCTAGTTCTCTAAATAAAATTACTGTCAAAGAGAAATACCCAATGCCCATTCTAGAAAACCTTATAGACAAACTAAGAGGATGTAAATGCCATACATCCATTGATTTGTATATATATTTATTTTATTAAAAAATTGGCTACTATCAAATTAGCGTTAGTGAAAATTCTATTCAGAAACTACATTTAGCACCCCTGATGGTCATTTTGAATACAAGAAGATGCCATTCGGGCTATGCAATGCACCGTCTGTATTCCAAAGGTTAATTAACATCCGTCACTATTTATTAGGATCCGATTTCAAAAGTAAAATATACAATAAATAAGCCAGACATACATTCTAGAATTGGTAGGTGTGCATACATACATAGTTTACGTTCGAAATAATACACAAACCAGGAACTCGAATGCAACATGTTGACGCTTTGAGCCGGAATCCAGTCGATACAATTTCTACCCCCATATGTAATGAAAGTGTGTTAGCTTTTACCGAAGCAGATTAGTTATTGTCAGTTCAGTTACAAGATCCAAGTATTTGCGCAATTAGCGAAATATTAGTCAGGTCAGGCCGAGCTAAATAAAATAAAAAAAGGTGTATAATGACTATGACTTGTTAGATAATATATAAGGTATATCGTCGGAATGAATATGATAGACGATGGGTCGTTCCTAAACGATGTAGTTGGCAAATAATTAGAGCTAATCATAATGACCTCTAGCATTTGCCGTGGATAAGACAATTGAAAGAATAAAATCAATTTACTGGTTACCCAAAATTAAAAAAGTAGTATCCAAATATATAAAAAAATTGTATAAACTGTATTTACTGTACTTTAGTGCAACTAGATTCTTAACGTTTTGAAAGTGTATGCAAATGCTTAATCGAAATGAAAACTTTTGTACTTGAATTTACTATAAAAATATCCACGGCAAAGGTGAGGGCAAATTGTTTCCTATAGCTAAATATGCAAAGCATTTTTTCACGCTGCACATAGACTACCTGGGTCCATTTGTAAAGACCAGACATAAAAATACCTACCTGTTGGTGACTGACTCCTTCACGAAATTTGTATTTATTTCACCTGTCCGGAACACAAAGTCAAGTTGTTATTAATGAGTTAGACAAAATATTTAACGTTTTTGGTAATCCGAAGCGTCTTATATGTGACGCTGGAAGCTCTTTTACGTCCAAGTTATTCGTTAAGTACTGTCGGAATAAAAATATACGACAAAATGTCATAGCTACTGTTGTTCCACGCTCAAACGGTCAAGTGGAACGCTTTAATAGCACTATCCTTGACGCATTGAGAACCATCGGTGCTAACACAAGCTATGATAAATGGAACACATATTACCGGTATCCAAAAACCACTTCAGCCACTCCCAGTGAGGTGTTCTTTGGATACCGACTCCAAACTGATGCTTAAACGTAGTGATTTATATTCTCTTTGCTGATGCTGACATGTTGAGTTGATGCAGGAAGATCAATCTATTGACGTTACGTTATGGAAGATCAATCTATTGACGTTACGTTATTAAGGAATAACGTCATTCAGGACAGTGCAGACAAACAAAAACAAGTTTTCGATTAAAAATGAAAAGAGGCTCACAGTTACAATGTCAACGATTTGGTGGTTATAAAAATTCCCAGTCAATCAAATGCCGGGCAAAACACCAAACTGTTACCAGTTTTCAAAGGACCCTTTCAGGTGACTAAGTATTGGGTCATGATCGCGACAAGGTAAATAATATGCGTGGCGCTGAAAAGACAAGTGCTATGAGGAAACCACTTGTGCTGAAACTATGACGCCTTAGATCAATTAGGCACACCTGGAAATTGAAAGCTTGCAAGTGGCCTAAGATGTTGTCAGGTATTTATGGAACCTGGGTAATGATTTCATCTACATTGTCTGTCTTTTATGCAATTAATAACTATTATAATGTTATAAACCGTCTAGTGCATTTGCTTCAAACATATTATGGTATTTGGGTATTTGGTTACAGTATTTATTCGTGTAAAATAAATCTGTTACAAATGGATTTAAGGTTTGTAGTGATATGCAACTAGGGTTGGCCAAAGGCATCGCCTAGGGTAAGCTGCAAACTTTAAACTTATCAATAACTGACCGCTGATGGAACAGTTATAGATAGATCTAAATACCAATATATGTCATGAAAACAGGTCTTTTGAATTGAGGTCTTTCTTCGACTGACCGTTGATGGAACAGTGGAGTAGACGCTCAATTCAAATGTTGAGATTGGTAACTGCAACTACATTTAAAAGATGTCGTGACTTATTATTTATAATTTGTTCTCAGCAATTGAACCAGACTGGGACGCTATCCGGGGACGGATGCGTGAGCAGGACGGCCGGATGTTGTCGCTTCGGGACAGACATACCTATTTAATTATAAAATTTATTATTCTTATGTGATATTTAATTACTAAATTGTAATATTTATTTAAAACGTACTTTGTTAGTCACCTAGTAAATAATGTTTGAATTGTAAAAGTATTAATGTTGACTATACTGGTGCCGCGCTGTCATTGGTCCGTTGCGAGCTTACGGGGCAATGGTGGGGCGACACTTTTATGATGATAATCGAGATTCAGGCAGTTCGTTTACGAATGGAGCGCAAGTAGCATCTCCTTGAGTTATAATAAAGCAGTGTACTCTTATATTTGAAATTGATAGATAAAGTAACAATTATGGTTTATGTGTGCATTTTGTTTTAAATAACGGCTAAGTATTCAGAGATTGGTATTCTACAGTTATCGATTGATTGATTAAATAGATGTTGGATTTATTCTGTGTTTATTTGTAGAAGTCTCTTACAGGATGGGGATGGAAACGGTATCAAAAGCTTTTTTGAGGTCTAAAAGCATTTGTTCCCTTTATCTACGTTAGTTATAATCTCAGTGGTAAGTGCCGTAACAGCATCCTGTGTAGATAGCCCCTTCCGAAAACCGTATTGTGAGTTAGACAAGATTTGATATTTATTTAAGTAGCTAATTAGTCTTTTGTTTAATAATTTCTCTAGAATTTTTGAGATACATGGTAAAACAGCAATAGGACGGTAGTTATTGATATCATTCACATCCCCCCCCTTGTGCACAGGGGTAACCAAAGATCGCTTAAAAGCAGCAGGAAACTTCCCTATTTTGAAGCATAAATTAGCCAGTTGACTTATTAGTGGAACTACAATCTCCCTGGACGTTTTCAAAAATGTTGTGTGAATACCATCCCAACCAGGCGAGCTTTCAGAATCAAGTCCCATCAGAATACCATCCACTTCCTGTGGATCGGTGTCAAGTAGCCCAAAAGAGGTAGCCCGTGAGTGTACGTTTAATTGATACGATTGTATTTGGAGGGCCAGATGTATTAATAATATCTTCTGCCAAAATTTTCCCTATTTTAATAAAAAATCGGTTTACACAGTTTATTGATTGCAGGGGGTACGGTGCAATGTTTAGAAGGTGGGCGTTAGATGATTGAGAGGTTTTAAATTGGGTAATTTCGTTAATTTTTGACCAAAGAAGTTTTGGGTTTTTTATAGAGTCAGCTATTTGGTTTCTCTGAAATTGTCTTTTTAGTTTCTTAATTAAATTTGCACAAAAATTACGGAAACGTCTAAATGTAATTTTTAGTATTTTATTGTATGGGTCTTTTCTTGATTGTAGTTGCATTCGGTTTCGAAGTTTAATACATCGCAATGCCCCAATGGTTATCCAGGGCTTTAGCACACGACGACCACTAGAAATCAAATTAACTCTAAATTTGTTAACAGCTGTTTAAGGAATATCAACGATAACATCACCGAGCGAACCACAGGAGCGAACTTCAATGTACTCATCAGTATGAACAACTTTTACTATGGGACCAACCCTGAAATCGCGAAAAAAGCGAAACAAAAATGTAGAGGTCAGCTGTTTTTTTTTTCGCGATTTCAGGGTTGGTCTCATCACGGAATAAAAAAAACTAAGTTCCATGGGTCTCATAGTGAAAGTTGTTCATACTGATGAGTACAATGACCCCTTAAGAGGTTTTCAGTTATTTCAATAACACGTTGTATTGTATACAGCGTAGACAGTTTTACATAAACATTTATGTATGTACCTCATAATGGAAGATTTAAATGCTTTTCATACCGTTTACTACGAATTTATATAATTAACATAGATGTTTTCCTCGTGTGTGTGGCGTAGAAAGCTAACGTGGTCGTGAATGAGGCGAGCAGGCCTTGTGTAAGCAGGTACCTACCTACCTACCTGGCCGACCGACGTGCGCGGCGAGAGGAAACGCGCAAGATGACCACAAACCGGTTGCCTAGCACCAACTCCTCGCCACATCTTCGAATCCACTCCACATCTTCTAACAGTTATTCAAATTATAAACTTAATACTTAGCTACTAATTTCTTTCGATTTCATCACATATTTTGTTATTTATTGCATCAAAAAAATATGAAGCACTCATCTAATTCTTATCAAAACGCATATCCCAAGTGGCCAATGAGAAAAGTGGTTGTTGTTATCTATTTTAAGTTTATTGTTAATATGTTATTTTTAGGTTTTTTTTCTCTCGCCTGTACCGAGAGTTTGAGACTGAAATAAAAAAAAAGAAATTCTTTCTTTCTTTTTTCTTTACCTTTATTACTAGTATAGTATTATATTATTATCTGTGCCTTTATAAAAATCAAAGCATTTTATTAAGTACCTACTAGCTTTTATCCGCGGCTCCGCTCGCGTTAAATTCTGGTAAACCACGTGACGGATCCTGTTAATTCAGTCCAGTCCAGTTCCATCCATCCATCCTTTCATTCAGACTGTCCAGTTCAGTCCAGTCCAGTCCCAGTCCCAGACCCAGTCCCAGTCCCAGTCCCAGTCCACTCCACTCCACTCCACTCTTTCATTCATCCATTACCATTACCATCCGCTCGTGCAAATGCGTAGAAGCTGTATCTGTCGGGTGAGGACAGGACGCACCCCACGATATTTTTTTCTTTTTTCTTTCTTTCTCAAAACCCATACCAGTTTTTAAGTCTGATCATCAGCTTTCAAAAAAAAACATTTTCATTAAAATCGGTCCAGTAGTTTTAGCTTGATGCTCGAACAAACAAACAAACAGACATTTACAATTTTATAATAGTTATAAGATTAAGATTCCTACGCTACTATCTACTCTACGCTAGACGAGCCGAGCACATGCGGAGCCGCTCTGCACGTCGTCGCTCGCTGCGTCAAGTGTGGACTTACCTACAATGAGCCTACAACACGAGCGCACTGAGAGTGCTGAGAGCGCGATCCGAGTCCCTTTGTGTTCGTCAAAAAACCGACAGTTGGTGGAACACAGACAGCTGAGCACGACAGCACGAGCCAAACGCTTACGATAGTACTATTAGATATTCTGTGCTCCTGGCGTGCTCGTTCTAGGATCGTAAGGCGGTCCACGCTACACGAATTCGTACTCGTTTGTGCTCCGCTCGTGGTCGGCTCGCCTAGCGTAGCGTTCGCCGTGAACTTAGCGTGGAATATAAATAAGCATGTGAATCATACTTGAGCATAACCAGAAGAACTTGCTAATAGAAGTATAATATATATTCTCAAATAAGATACATTAAATATTTTGATAAAAACCAACTCTCCGAGTTGAATCATATAACTTTTTTGGAGTTTATGATTCGCTACCAGACCGAACCAACTACCACTTCGAATGTAAGGTGGCACGGCACTCCTCCTATTAAACTATATTTTGAAATAAATACTGGGTGTCAGGAAAACGCTCCCAAAACTGAAAGGCTATTATTATACTACCTAAACACAATCGAATACCAATAACCATATACTCATTGTTTTAGTGATTTGGTATTTTGCACACCCGCAATGTAAAGTGTACAAAACTCGGGATCAATGCCACGCGTACCTATTCCTAACCTACCTACGCTCGCTAGGACATGGACTGCGTATGCGAGCGGATGTCGTTCACCCCTAGTGCCAGCTGATATTTTATTTGAATTATATTGCGAACTTTAAAAAATTAAGTAAGTAAATAAACGGGGTTTTTTTGCAAATCAGTTTAATTTAACTGCTCAAAGCTGGTTATGTATGAAAAATGCAAAAAATACATGAAATTACCTGAAAAAAGAATCGCATATTTTTTTGTGGTATCGTATCAGTAATCACCAGCACCGATCTTCGTTTTCGGAAGCGTTTCCCTGACACCCAGTATACTAAAAAAAAATTGAGAAAAATGTCTCCTGCTCTGCTGGGACGTAGATCCAGATGTGACGCAGTTTGGGAAAGGCAGAGTTAAATCCAGAAACATCTACAATTTTTCCGTAGGTTACGTAGTAACTTATAATAAGTAATCTGTGATATAAGCAGTCTGTCCATGTTGAGGAATCCTCTTCAACTTGGAGTGACCTAGAGACTGGTGTCACAAGGCCCACAAGGCGGCATTCTCTCTCCACTTCTATTTTCAGTGTTTATTAACTTCACTACCCAGAAGCTTCAGTGTTCTTATGATCTTTATGCCGATGTCTTGCAGTTATATTCTCAAGCAAGGGTGGAAAATATATTCGACGCGATAGATGCCATAAATCGTGACTTGATGGCCATAAAAAACTGGTCTGATATGTTTGGGGTTGAGGTGAACCCTAATAAATGTCAAGCCATCGGTAGTTGCAAACTGAGCTGTGCAACACTTCCTTCAATCTTATTTAATGGCATGGTCATCCCACTCAGCCCTAGTGTCAAAGACCTTGGTTTGCATATTGACACCACCTTAAGCTGGCAAAACGAAGTGGCGAGTGTCAGCCAGAGAGTTACGGGAATATTACGGTCGCTCTATCGCCTGAAAAACTTCCTCCCACCAAATAATAAAAAAAAGCTTGTACGCACGGCTACACATCAAGCTGTACTTTTCCAGTATAAGCTGATCTCATATTGTACGGAAAGCCTATGCAATGCGAGGTCAGCAATTTGATTTTTCCAATTGTTGACTATGGTGATGTATGCTACTTTGACCTGAATGCAGTTCTTCTCAACAAACTTGACCGCCTTCTTAAAAACTGCATTCGATTCGTTTTTAATCTTCGTAAATATGACCATGTGTCTGAGTATCGTTTGCTTCTAAAATGGTTGCCTATCCGCCAACGTAGGCATATGAGGGCATTAACTACTCTCTTCTCTTTACTTTTCTCTCCCAATTCTCCTTCTTACTTAACTTCTCATTTTCAGTATCTATGTACAAGTCATACTAAATATCTCCGCTCCACTAATAATCGTCTTCTCCAATGTCCTTCTCACCGCTCTGACTTCGTTCACTCTACATTCTACATTCTTCGTGCAATCTATCCTATTATGGAATGCGCTTCCTCATGAAATCAGGATGGCTAACAGTCGGCTTTAAGAAAATATTTCCGTGAAAACAATTTAGCAGATTCAGATCGACTTTGATTTATCTTGATGTGATATATTTATAGTTATAATTATATGTAGGTATGTATAATATGTATATTTTATTGGCTTATTCCCGCGCGCTCCAAGATTTCCTTCCCACGGGCTCCAGAACGAAAAAATATTGTAATATTAATTAAAAAAATCGTTCCCATGAGCTCCAAGGATTTCAAAGTACAGATTGCATAAAAGTTAATACGTTAAAAATGTATTTTACTTTTAATTTGACGAAGCAATCATACTAACGAACAGAGAACTGCGAAATGCGAGTCTGACCATGCAGTCCACACCGCCATCGTCGTTGCGTCTCGTTACGTTTTATTGTATAGCATAAGATCGATCAAAGATTGTGATATCCAAAACTGTTTTTTTTTTCTTTTGTACAATTGATATTTTATGTACCTGACCAGTAGCATAATAATATCTAAGATCGACCATCGATCGTGTAAAATCAGAAACCGATTTTTCATATTTTATTTACTTTAAATAATTTACATTTGAAATATACATAAGGCCGATTTGTGATATCAGGAACATTGATTCCTGGTTATTTTTTACTTATCTGTAATTGATGTTTATAGCTTGTAAGGTTGATTTGTGATATCAGAAACTGTGATTTTATATTTTTTTAAGTAGGTATAAATAATTGACATTTTACATAACACTTTACATAATTTACTTAAGATAGCTTCAGTTATAAGTATTTGGATCTGGTTCCGTGTGGTGCCGGACGTAAAGAATTGCAACACCCTATATCTAATTGCATCACCCTATGTCTCATGGGTGTCGTAAAAGGCGACTAACGGATTCACCAGAGGATGGGCAGCAGCGTTCTCTGAGTATTTAACCAACCAACTGGGATCGCCAACCCGCCTGCCAAGCGTGGCGATTATGGCACATCCCCGCCCATTGGGGGAGGCCTATGTTCAGCAGTGGACGTCTATTGGCTGAAATGATGATGATGATGATCAGGATCTGTGATGTTTATAAAAAAAATGTTGCGTACTTTTAAATTTTTAACTTTTTACAATAGCATGAAAGTTGATTTGTGATATTAAAAACTGTTTAAAAAATATTAATTGACATTTCATATTGCCTACAGCATAAGCTAAATTTGGTGAGTCATCAAATCTGTTATTTTTTACGTTTAAAGTGTAACATTTTAGTATAGCGTAACTTCTTATAACATCAGAAACAGCTTTTTTTATCTTTTTTTTATACAGCATAAGATCGATCGAAGGTTGTGATAGCCAAAACTGTGTTTTTTTTTACTTTTATACAATTGATATTTTATGTACCTTGACCATAGAGCATAAGAATAGATTATTCAGATTTTATTTACTTATAAAACATTTTCATTTTTAGGGTCCCGTAGTCCTACAAGGAACCCATAGTTTCATCATGTCCGTCCGTCTGTCCGTCTGTCCTAATCATTTACAGCTTAATAACTTCTACAGTTATAAACATAAGTAAATGAAATTTCGTTAAAAATAGTATAGATATAGATCTCAATTTTAAAAGAATAAAAAAATCATGATTACGTATTTTAGGGGTGGCGCCCATACATGTGAAATGGGGAAGAAAATTTTATTTTCGCTGCACCCCCTCGTGTGGGGTATCATTGAATAACAACATAACATAACATAACATCACGCCTGTATTTCCCCGAAGGGGTAGGCAGAGGTGTATAGTACACCCACATTTCGCCAGTTATGTTATAGTCCCATGTAATAGGTGGCGAGCCTATTGCCATTGACCGGGCACAAATCCAGACTCCGGGCTGCTACTGAGAATTTCCTAATGAAAAAACCCAATAACACTTTGCCCGACCCGGGAATCGAACCCAGGACCCCACGCTCAGCAGTCGCGCTTGCAACCACTAGACCAACGAGGCAGTCTAAAAATAGGAAATCATATAATATCATATATCATTGAATAGGTCTACTAAAATGGAGGTAATATTTCATACATCACTTTTTATTAGATGTACCATCTGCGAAATATAGCCTGCCAAAGTGGCTTGCAATGTGTCCCCCCCTGCCATTTCTAAACTATGCAACGTAGAAACTTATAATCTTCCACATTGATAGACCTTTGTAAAAACTCTCTTTTAAAATTATTTTGAGCATATTGTGATTATACATTTTTGAGTTATAGAGAGAAAACTGAAAAATACTTAAAACGTCCTAGTTCAAAGGTCATTGACCTTAGAGAAAAATGATTATAGCAAATAATGCTCCTTTAGCTACTTTCTATTTGAAAAAATCACAAAAAGTAACTTTGTGTTATGTTGACGACACACTTCTTAAATTTGGCGCCATCTAGCGGCGTCTAACAACACTCTCTGGGTCGCCAATGCTGCCGTCAAGTGCCGTCTATTACATTTGGCACTGTATAGCGCCATCTAGCGGCTACTGACATCACTCTCTGAGTCGCCAATGCGGCCGTCTATTGCAAAAACTAAAATAGCCGTGATTAATATTCGATTTGATTTGTTTGTAACACCTACTTAAGGAACCCTATAATACTGAGCATGGCCCGACATGCTCTTGGCCGGTTTTAAATATACATAAGGTCGATTTCTGATATCTGTGATTTTTAATTACCTATTTTTTACTGTTGAATTTCACACTATAATTGTAACCTATGGTCAATTTGTGACTGATGGCTTAAACTATATTCAGAAAATTATAAATATGAATGTAAGCCATAAGTGTTTTATTTTGCTAACCATACACACTTTCGCTTGGAGCTCTCGGGACAGAAATAGGTAGGTATATTAATATTTATTTAGTTTGTTCTACAAAATTTGGAGCTCTCGGGAACCAATGTATGAAAACATTTTTTGACGAGAACAATAGATTTGGAGCTCATGGGAATAAGCCATTTTATTATATGTATAATGTACATAGGTATTTATCTATTTTTATTATATTTAATTATAAGTCCGTAGTATGGGCGCCGGCACGGGGGTGCCAGGGGTACACTTGCACCCCTCGGGATCAACAGGAATTATTGGGGTGCATTAAAAGAGCCTCCACGAGTGACGCTATTTAATTGATCATCCGTTGCACCCTGGGCAGTCAGCCCTGCTACCAACCTGCTGACTGGCTAATCTTTTCCCCACGGCATGAGCTATCATTATGTAGCACATGTCGACACGATAGAAGAAGAACAGGAATTATTGAAATAAAAAGCCGTCTGTTGGAAATAATTTTTTTATTCACAATAATTAGTAAGCAGTAATTACACAATTCTCATTTAAAAAGCAATTGCAGCTGGCGGGGTTTTTGACCGAACTTATTAATGACGTTTTCTATAAAGTTATCTTTATTGTCCTTGGTTATCTTGCCTCGGTGGACAAGCATAATCCAGACAGTCGCTCGTCACCTGTTGTGGACCTATTCCAAGTTTTAACTCTTTTCAGTGTGCTAAAAGCTCTTTCTATTGTGCACGTTGTGACGGGTAGACTTAGGCCAATATTGATCGCTTCTGCTACCGAAGGAAAGAAATCTTTTGCCTCGTCGATGTAGTTTATAAGATGTTTTTCATATCGATCAACTCCACTGATATCATTTGCCGCTAGCTGTGGATATTTCCACATTTCAAAGCAAGTCGTGGTTTCTGAAATAAAATTAGGTAAAAGATCGCCATACAAATTTTCAATGTCTTTTGCAGCTCTAAGAAATTCTTCTTTACTGAGGCCTTTTATTATTTTTGGGTGTAATTGTAACAGAGAAGATGATTTTTTTATGTGTTTCAGAAAATTTGTCTTTTAAAGAAGAAATGATCGAATCAAGGTATGGGATGTATTAAGCTCTTCTGTAAAATTATTCAACATTTTAGGATGGGTGGTTGGATCGATGAGCCTGTCGTTTCGTAACTCGTTGTCATTTTTAATCTCAATATTAAGGTCTTCGCAACTTTGTTTAACTTCTCCAAATATAGCAGTAAATTCCTGCGATGCGTTTTGTCTGTGACCCTCTATTATTTTAGTGAGTTTGCAAATGTGGTCATTCACTGAATTAATATCAAAATCCACTTGTTGAAGCTGGTTGCAGATAGGCTCAAGCTTTGCCGAGTAAGTAGCAATAATATGCAATGCCACAATGAAATTTGTGGTGGTCAAAGCAGTGCGCAGTTGGTAAGCTCTAACCTTTGTCTTAGAATTAGTGGCTTGATCTTCTGAGAGGTCTTGTAATGCTTCTACAATTTTGGTGCAATTTTGAGCGAAAATTCGAATACTTTTAAACTTTGCAGACCATCTGGTTTCGCAAAACAAGGGAATATTTAGAATTTTTTTTCGCCGTAAAATGCTCTCTCTAAAAAAAGTTATAGTTTCCTTAATCATTCCAGCAGTATTTCTTATTTCACTCAAATTATTTAAATCATTGACAACAAGATTTAATATGTGACTAGCACAGTGGAAATACTTTGCTTTGGGATGCTTATCATTAATTATTTTCTGAACTCCACCAACATGTCCAGCCATCGTGGAGCAACCATCATACCCTTGCCCAACCATTTTGTTGAGATCTAAACCACATGATGTCAAAAAAGATATTAATACTTTAGAAATCGATGCAGCATCTAATTTTTGAAGTGGTCTGTACCCCAAAAATTCTTCAAGTATTACGTAACTGTGTTTCGTTTGGTCAAACTTTATGCCCATTGAAAGCTGTTCAGTCCCGCTTATATCCGCTGTCTCGTCAGCCAAGATTGAAAAGTATGCCGCTTCTTTTGCTTCATCAGTAATGGTTTCACGAAGAACATCAGCACAGGTTTCAATAATTTCGTTTTGTACTTGATGGGATAAATAGAGAGCATTTTTCGAACCAGTTGCAAAGTGGTCTTTTAAAACCGTATCTCCTGCCTCAACTCGGAAATGTAGTAAGTCTTTGAAAACTGACCCATCTTCTGTTTTTCCTCGAAGGGGTAAATCATGCGTTCCACAAAATAAGACCGAATATATGGTTGAAGTTTTTTTCTGTTTTCTGAAATTGCCCTGTGATATTCAGTATCAATCTGTTCATAAACGTCTTTTTTTTTTCTTTGTTGCATGATTTCCAGAAAATTTTTGAACGTATAACCGATTCACGATGCCACTGGCTATTTGCATGAGATTTCGCACACTCATGAAATTTTTGATATTTTTTGCATGGCCGAACGATAAATGGCCCCTGAGTACTGCCTCGATGAATTTGTGCGGGAAATAATACACATGTACGGCAAAGTGGTCCTTTAGCCTGAGCAGAATAGGCTAACCAAGGGTATGCTGTGAGCCACTCGTGGCGAAATGCACGTTGTTGTGTTTGGTTTTTATGATCGATATCCTGCTTGAAATCATAATCTTGCGGAGGTTTCCAAGGTGTTTCGAGCACTTTAAACCGTATTTCATCACTGATAAGTACGTTAGAATCCAGATATAAACCCACATTATAAATATTAACTGAAGTTTGTTGTGTTGTTAATTCAGTTTTACTAGTACTTTGCTGTGCCGAAGTACTTGAACAATCTTTAGCATTAAACTGTTCGTTCATTTTCAATCTTTTTTCTCTTGCACAAAAATCGCCTTATGTCACTCATATTTTATAACAAAATTATAATTATTTTTACTTTGAAAATAAAGAAAAGAAACACACGTTAGCTGACTTGTCACTGCTTGCTTGCACTAATTAATTAATTACGGCGCGCACTGACACTGACTAATTAGCTCGCTCTTGCACATGTAATCAAGCAATCATTCTTGAATTATTGGACTGTATGAATTATCTATATATTTTCGAAATTAAAATACGGCAACACTATAACAACACTAAAAACACTAATCTATGGAAACGAATACGGCGGGGACTATTAATTTTTCAAACGAACGCACTGTGCACTGAAGATAACTATTAGTCACTACTCGCGATTTGTTCACTCGGAACGAACTGTTTGAACTTCAATCGAAAACTGACTGACTCGGAATTATTTTTTTTTTTTTTTTTCGAATGGGCTCTCGCAGGTGGGACCGAAGTCCCATTTCTGCTTAACCGGACTTAGTTGGCGGAGAGTCCCATGTGGGACTCCATTCGCCGAAGGTTTTTTCCCTACATACTTACAAACTAGATGCGCGCGGCATCAATACCGCGCGTAATCGGGCGGACGCCCCCCAAGGGGGGGGCTCGAACCTCGCTAGGGCATTGCAGGGGGACCCCGCAGTTCCTATGTCCCCCTAGCAGCCGTTGCTGCATCGAATTGGTTACCTCGAAAGTAGCGGACTTTCGGTCCCTATCGGGTGACGTGCTAAACGCCGTGAAGCGGCAAGCCTCGCCGGCGAGGCTAAGACCTACCTAGAAAACCTAACCAGTGGCTACGCAATAGCCTGCTCCTAGGAACTACTCTAGAGCATAGGGCCGGTCTCGCGTGACGAGATTATCTCCGGTTGCTTACACCGTGAGGGCGTCCCCAGGGGGGAGCTCGGACCTCGACTCAGGGTGCAGCAGGGGGACCCCGCCACTGATCCCCCCAGCAGCCGGTGCTGCGTCGGCATGTGTTTCTGTTTCTCGAGAGTCGGACTCTCGGATTCTGTGTGTGTGTCGCGTCGGTCCTCGCCGGCGGGGACGATATTTTGGACGACGGCGTCGGAGTGTGCTTGTACTTTTATCTGACTCCTGGAGGAGTGTAATAGCGTCATCGGGCTCATACTCGGAATGCGACCTAGCCCCCTTTTAAATCAAAATGTAAGGAAGGTTCCAGATTCCCAAACGTTCTCGAACGTAGCTCTGTCCCTGTCATCTATAATCTATGTCTCTTTCACATTTATGATCTTTCTAGTTCATTCGCGATTGACTTTGACAAGAGTCTCTTTCGCACTGCTTAGAAACTGTATTGCGCTTTCTCCGTTAAGTTCATCCCATTTATGCTGGTGCTATCTGGTGTGGAGTAGCGGTACTTTAAAAGGTGCGTTCAGAGAAGTAATGGAAATCGATTAATATCGATCCCGGTACTCCTGGCCCACCAACTTAGAATTTTTAAATTTCGATCGTCGTGAACAAATAGGTGTGAGCCGTGACGACTGGGTACCTATGAAATAAATTCATAATGAATAGTCAGATATTTGTAAATGTCTCGAACATTCCGACTAAAATTTCATCTTTATATTAACAATCATATACGGCAAAGATAAAGAAGAAACTAAAATCTGCACCACCTGGAAATTATTTCTGCCGGCGCCCATATACGAAACATATTTTACTACTTTACTGGTGCATCTACCTTATTCTTTGTCTCTGCATTACCCTAAGGTTGTCTGGTAGAGAACGCCTATGGCGTTAAGACCGCCTTTGTACCCTGTTGTGCATAAATAATTAAATAAATAAATAAATATAGGTGTAATTGGTGAGTGTTTGTTGTGTGATTCTAAATATGATACTGTTGCTGATAAACTCAATGCAATACATGAAACTGGTGATGTATTAGCTCCTACTTAATCATAAATAATGAACACTTTAGCTAAAAGTGAATCGTCGTTGGACTGCTTGCATATTGACTCTAATCGGAAAAACAAACTGATTGGCGCACGCGCTCCGCATTTATTATGAGAGTGAGAGCTTAGTGTCCAGTGTCTATTTGCATTTGTCGTGGAGGATATCGATAAGATTTTTTAAATTATTTGGCTGGCTCCAATTGCTTTAGATATTTATTGAACTCCAACTAAAAACATCTTTTATCATATCATGACGATCTGGGTTATTAATACTTATGCCATGTACCTATAAAACATGTTGATCTGTATTCGTGCCATTTTTAAGGAGGTGACTATACGAATCAGTAAAATAATAGCAATTTGTTTTTTTTTTTTAAATACCAAACAAAACAAACAAACAAACAATTTGCAGGTATTTCCACCCTTTGACATTGCCGCCGATGACTTATTTTCCGAGTCGTTCGGGATTTATTCTCAAACCCTCGCTATGTTTCTAAGTGAAAATTTAGGTATTAAATAATATATATTTATATTTAGAATAATAAAATAATATAATAATATATATTTTTATTTTTTTTTATTATATATATTTAGTACTTATTGTATGTTATATATATATACCTATGTATGTTTATCTATTGTTTTAGTGGTAATTTATTTCTCATCTTGTTTTGTGTCGTGAATCAATATTGCACCTGCCTTGTCATCTCTGTATCACCCTAAGGTTGACTGGGAGAGAATGCCTAAGGCATTAAGTCCGCCTATGTACACATGTTGCATGAAGTTTAAATAAATAAATAAATAAATAAATAATCGTAGATTTTTTTAGGTATTTTTAGGTGACTAAGCACATATTTGTCATCAGATCTCGAAATATGGCACGATTACAGATCAAAATCTTGTATTAAGTAGGTACGTACTTACTTAAAAGACACCTTCAGTTATTCAGTACACCTTACAGAAGTCAGAAACCATCGTAGTGCAAAATATTCTGCCAGAAAGGCTACACACTGTTTTAAAAACACTCGCTCCACAGGATGTGTCTCACAACACAAGTCCCATAGATATTAACGAAGCAAGAAGCAGCCCATTAAGTCCCGACAAAGGTCGGTATTGATACAGTTATCAATGCTACGATCTCAGGAGATATATTATGGAACTCTAACTGGTCCCCATTTGGGTGACGCTTGAACACACGTGCGCTTGAAACTTAAACCTCTACAAACTCTAACAGATCATGCCACTAGAAAACACATCTACTACTATAAGCTGAAGAGTTGATTTTCAACGTCAGATATTTGATATAAGTCACTATTGATATGGGATTATGTTTACGACTGAATTATTTTATAGCTTCAGCGCATGCTTTTCAAGTTAGTATCGTATGGCTACGATATAAAGTTGATAATGTAAAACGTAGTTGTGGTAGATAAACCTCTTCGTTATCGTGAATTACTCATTGGTATGGCGAACAGGCAGCGGCGTCGATGTGTCTGTAGGTTTGATTAGCTGATTTTATGAGCGGCGACTGCTTGTCTTGTCTTTCTGGCTGGTGTTAGGCTCTCAAATGTTCAGGAAAACATTGTTGATTTAAAGTAAGTAAACTGGTTAACAGTTAACAGTCCATGTTGAAGGTACCTACCTACCTACTGCATTTAATTTTAACTTTGGTTTTAACAGACAGAACCATTCTGTTTACATGGAATTAATTTCAAAGTTGCATTTTTTTGCATCATGTGGTAGAAAACTTAGTCTGCAACAAAAATAACATTTACTTGACTTCAACGTCATCTACATCTAAACCTACCTATGCTACCTATGCCTGCCTAGTTGATTGAGAATAGAAATTCATCTTCGAGTACCTAATCAAATACTGCAGTTC
The DNA here is from genome assembly GCA_949699075.1 of Asteroscopus sphinx. Taxonomy (NCBI): domain Eukaryota; kingdom Metazoa; phylum Arthropoda; class Insecta; order Lepidoptera; family Noctuidae; genus Asteroscopus; species Asteroscopus sphinx. The sequence goes on along the minus strand of OX453003.1, from coordinate 24,538,941 downwards.
TCTTTGTTTGGTACATTTGCATTATTTCAATGTTTTTTGTTTCAAAATAGGCTTTCTTCAAAGAGTCCTTCCTTTCTTGTCTCTTGTCTGTAAGCTCTTTGCCGTAAAACTCGTTGAAAATATGTATAAAATGAAACGAAGCGCTAGGTACACTCCTCCGCCCCCAAAGCCCGGTTAAGCAGAAAGAGCACTATAGTGCTTCCTGTGAGTAGCCAATTCGAAAAAAAAAAAAATAGGTACACTCTTATTGAAGCGTTGTTACGCTATGGATGGTATGGTGTCCATTAGTGGGTATTCGTCGTCCGCGGGGCAATTAACTAACCTGTATTCATGAGCGCAGTGAGTGGCATAGCGTGGCACCATGCAAAAAGTCGAGCCAGCTCAGTGGAATATTTTACAAACGCCATGATGTCATGGTGGATTAAATTACTGAGTACTATGACCTTGCCTGTCAGTTGTAGGTAGTTAGTCAACGAATATTATCTGTATAGTACAGTAGTTACTAGTTACAAGTAGGTACTAACAACAGCTAGGTAGGTATATTGCTTGAACGGCAAGCCACAAATCATCGTGCCTTTACTATTCTACGCTGTTCCAGTCTAATCCAGTAGGTACCTACCTACTTATCCCATTTCAATGTAGTGGTAATGGTAGGTACCTACCTAGCATATAATCTACGACGCAAATTCAAAACTGCGAACTGGATGTAGTATTTTAACTTTATCTAGAATACCTAATAACACTCTACCTTTAAACGAGATAGTTATTTATTTTTATTGGTTCTATTCATTTTGTCTATCTCTGGAGATTATAGTTGATTGAGTGTAGAACTCGTTTTGGTATGAGCGTTGTCGCCTGGAGGGGCCTCATATTAGCATGGATTAATTTCAATCAAGTAAATTTTGTCCGCAGTTGAATGAGCGGTAATGGCGGAGCGACGCTTGCGCACAACGCACACCGCGACCGGTTTGCTGGTTCTACTGTCAACTGTCACCATCCTGCTATTGTTTGCAAATATTATCTGAAGATATAATAATCTTGCAAAAGTTGGAAACAGAATTAAATATGACAGAAATTTCCTGTTTTAATTCCGATCAATTAGGTACAAGTAGGTATCTTGTCAAAGGCTACAAGAAAACTTTGTTATTCTTTGAAAAAAAACCGGCCCAGAGCATGTCGGGCCATGCTCAGTATTATAGGGTTCCTTAAGTAGGTGTTACAAACAAATCACATCGAATATTAATCATGGCTATTTTCGTTTTTGCAAAAAGCGCCACCTAGCGCTAAATTTAAGAAGCTAAATTGAAGAAGTGTTTCATATCAATACCTATAACACAAAGTTTATTTTTGTGATTTTTTAAATAGAAAGTAACTAAAGGAGCATTATTTGCTAAGATCATTTTTCTCTAAGGTCAATGACCTATGAACTAGGACGTCTTAAGTATTTTTCAGTTTTCTCACTATAACTCAAAAATTTATAATCACATTATACTCAAAATAATTTTAAAAGAGAGTTTTTATAAAGGTCTATCAATGTGGAAGAAGAAGTTTCTACGTTGCATAGTTTAGAAATGGCAGGGGGACACGTTGCAAGCCACTTTGGCGTACTGTATTTCGCAGATGGTATACCTGATAAAAAAGTGATGTATGAAACATTACTTTCATTTTAGTAGACCTATTCAATGATACCCCACACGAGGGGGTGCAGCGAAAAACAAATATTCATCCCCATTTCACATGTATGGGCGCCACCCCTAAAATAGGTTATCCAGATTTTTTTATTCTTTTAAAATTGAGATCTATATCTAACCCATTTTTTAACAAAATTTTATTTACTTATAATAACTTCATTTACTTATGTTTATAACTGTAGAAGTTATTAAGCTGTAAAGGATTAGGACAGACGGACAGACGGACAGACGGACGGACATAACGAAACTATAAGGGTTCCTTGTAGGACTACGGAACCCTAAAAAATGAATATTACCACGAAACGTCACGCGAAAAATGATCAGCGCATGATCCTGGAATGGTGAGGATGGATGTAATGTTGTTGTGTTTGTTAAATTTTGTAGGTATACAATACAGGATGTCCATGAAAATGGGACACATGCTTTAATGGCTGAAAGGGCCAGTGATGGGCCGAATAAGGGTTTTACCGAATACGAATAATCAGCCGAATGTTCGATTAAAAGTTTACCGAAAAGTTTAGATTAAAAGCACGCTATCCCCGGAGTTTTATTTCGTCAGCTAGTTAGCGACAAAATATTGAAACGAGCGTTTGTCAAAATCGTTAAAATTATGTAAATTGCGAAAAGAACAAGTAGAAAGGAAGAGGTCGAATATTTGGTAATTTTTCTGTGAAACTGACGATTAAAGTAAGATTAATACGATGTAGGTATCTCTCTAGCTAGCCAGAATAAATGATAAGTTATGATATGGATACACTGAGGTATGGATACAATTCTGTAAAAGAATTGTTTTACTTGATACAAGCATAGAGGTAACTATTTTTTTTCTTATGTTTTTGCTTAGACCAACAGAAAAAAGGTAGACAGAGTATCGCGCTGTCACAAGGAAGCAGGGTAAAGGAAGCTGAATTTGAAATAGGAAGCTGATCGCGTTCCAGTGCGACGCAGGGTTGCCAGATGAGTACAAGTGGATTATCGTACTGATGTTCTAAAATTATCGTATATCAAGGAATTTAGTGAAATATTATCGTAAACAGTGCTGAGCTACGAACAAAAACAATGATTTTCAGCATCAAAATTATCGTATTTCTGCGTATTTCAATCAATTTTGTATCGTACCAGAGCCAAAATTATCGTATATTTACGATAATTATCGTACGTCTGGCAACGCTGGTGCGACGTGAGAAACCGAACGCGCTAGACGTCACATTGACAGTAGGTATTGTTTATGGTCTTAATATGCCTTCCTGTGTTGTGAAAACGTGTAAAAATAACTCGCTGACACAAAAAATACCTTGCGGGATTACATTTCACAAAGAAGTACTAGATTTTACGTAATTTTAAATTATAAATACAATAAAATATTTTATTTAAATATTTGATTTAAAAGTAAGAGTAATAAATCTTTTTGAATATATGGCAATACCTGCAGTTTTGCAGCTTGTCATCTGTCGTGCCGAGTCGACAAGTGTAGAAGCAGAACGGGCATTTTCTGCCGCAGGATATCTGGCACGCAGCATTCGAAGTTGCTTAGCTGATGCACACTATCTATACATGTTATGTTTTCTAAGAAGTTACTTCCAAAATCACTCTTAACTTTTCATTATTATGTCTTTATTTACTGCAGTTAATCGATGACACAATAAATATTTTGTTATAAGTAAGAATATCACTTAGGTACATCGAACAGAAAGAGAAGGCCGCCGGCGGCGATGAGGTCTGCTGTACGATTTGTACAATATAGCAAGCAGTGGCGGTTCTAGGGGGGGGGGGGGGGGGGGTCGTAGGGGTCATGACCCCCCCCAAAATCGTACACGTCATATTGAAAAATCTCCTAAAAATAGACAATTTAGAAAAATAAATTAAATAAATTATTAACTTCCTGCTTAAACGTCCAAAAGTAAACAATGAAATCAAAACTAAGTAAGTACTACCTACTCACTCAAACATGACATCTACTCGTATGTACGTCAAAATATAATAAATTGTATGGTGGCAACGTGGCAATGCTGCCAGTATTCTGGTACGCTTCCGGTAGAAAGCGATGCGGGGGATTTTTTGTAGCTTTTACTTTTGTTTTATTTATTTTATTTATTCTTAAGTAAGTTGTGTATATAGTTGTGTATATGGTAACCAAATAAATAAATATACCTAACATTATTTTAGAGTTTTGTTTATGTACTGAAGTTCAATTTACAGCATAGGTATTATTTTGCTTAAAATAAAGTATGAATGATATTTCCAGTTTAATGACAAATAATATTACATACAACGGCGGTAGTTCATTTTGTTGAACGGTTTGCGCTACTTTACGTGACCCTGCCGTTGCGATCGGACACTATATCAAAGGTGCAAGCGATTGAAGCTATGGGTGAAAAAAAAATTCACGCTCGCTTCGCTCGCGCTTCTTTATTAACGTACGTAGTCTGCAGCTCCAAGTAAAATACACATAAATTGAAGTCAACTTTTCGCATAAATATGAAAAATTACCCTACGTTCCTTTCCCCTTTGTTGGCGTTCATTTTGTAAGTAACTATTCTGTTACATAACAAACGAACTCCAAACTTAACTTTTCTTTGAATAAATAATAAAAAAATGGGTAAATTCGGACCTTGAAACTATACGTAAGCCAAGTTGACCCCCCCAAAATCTTGGGCTGGAACCGCGCCTGATAGCAAGCTAAACCAAGTTGCAATTAAAATTAACATAATTTCTATATTCGTGTAATAAATAAGTAGGTACACACGGCTACACATCAAGCTGTACATTTCCAGTATAAGCTTTAATATTAATATTATAAACTTTAATTCAACAACATAACACACGAATTTGACCTGAATTAGAATAGAAATCTCTACTCAAGCGTAATCTGGACCACATTAGAGTGATTACAGATCAAATCTCAGCTGAAATTCCGAAACAGGTGACAGTATAAAATAAAACTAAACTCAGCTGAACTGTGATCAATAAATCTGTGCTTGAGGAACGTTCTAAAATCAAAGCTCAACTCAAAACTAGTTTTAAACAGAGATCAACGCTTGAGTATCCTTCTGGAATACGGGCCATAGAAGCTTGAATTTTTTTTTTACTCCACTTTTGAAATAATCCTTGGTTGGATTAAAGAATAACTTTCGCCATTTCGCCAACAATAAGTGAAGCATCTATAGTAGGTATGGCCCGGCACGCACACGTCACTTCACATCCATAGTATGCCAAAAAGCCGCGATTACGCAAAAAATCTAGTCTGACGGTAGTCATTGTTGTAGTGTCACAAATAAAATAACAGTATAAATCTGGTGTGTTAAAATGCTTTCAAAATTACAGTGGGTTTAGGAAAAAATTAAGTGCTTCAGTCTTTGTTTAGCGAGATTCCGTCCGCATTTTTTATTCGTCCGAGATAATAAGTACCTACCTAATACTACCTATGTCAAAGTAAATCATCTTAAATATTGTAAAATGGTAAATGTCTGTTTGTTTATTTGTTGTTGTTCTCAAGGGGTCATTGTACTCATGATTATTAACAACTTTTACTATGGGATCAACCACAGAACAAGCGGATCAACCCTGAAATCGCGAAAAAAAAAACAGCTGATCCCTACATTTTGTCGATTTATGTGAACACAACTGTAGGGATCATCTGATTTTTCTTTTGCGATTTCAGGATTGGTCCCATAGTAAAAGTTGTTCATAATGATGAGTACAATGACCCCTTAACAGGTTTAGTATAAACTAAGAATAAGGTTGTATATCAGTCTATAAGATTTACTTATATTTGTTTGCGATAGGTATATTGCGTAAATCATAGGTAACTCGTAAGTTCGTAACTCAACTCATAGGTAGAGGTACGGTCAACCACACGTCGGTGGTAACACTTTGACATTGACAGCATCTTTATTTCGTAAGCAGTAAGGGTGGTTTGCGAATTGATGTGTTACCACTGTCATGCTGTCGACTGTACTACATTTTATCGTTTCACACTGGTTTTATAGAAGTGCGCACAATGAAAAACGCTCGGACGATCCGAGGAAAAACGTGAAATTTTCAAGAAAACTGTGCTTTTTATTAAGGTTCTTGTTTCCAGTGATTCCACCAGTAAGCGAGTCTTATGACCACAGTAGTTAAAGAAAATAAAACATTAGTTACCTAGTTTGTTATGTAGGTATGATAAAAAAAATACTTATTAGGTACTTTATGCAAATAGCTAAATATCTTATACATAAATAAAAAATATTTCATTGATTTTTAAGAAACAACAACTCTAAACTAAGTAGGTACCTACCGCTAACAGGCACCGTTAGATTTTGTAAAGCACCCTGGTTTAAGAGAAATCTAATTTTTTCCAACTCCTTAACTGATTGATAAGTACGCTCCGTGCATCGTTGGGCGATATAACTGAACGCACCCATAAGGACATCCAGAGACACCATGTATGGTGTTGCAAGATATAATTATTTTGTTAATCAATTTTTGAAATCGATTTTGTAGTATTTTTTAAATCATAAGATTGCAAGCTTTTATGTTTTTGGGTGTATTAATTAATATCGATTTTACAAGTAATATTTCAGTTAATTTAAAATGATTATAACAATATTTACAATAAATGCATAGGTATTTTAAAGCAAAGAATCATCTTATTTTTCTGTACAAAAAGATTTCAAAAATATGTTTTGCAATTTCTTTTGATTTGACGTCATATGAGTGATTTTCTATAATTTTTAACGGATTTACGCATGCGAACCGAAATCTAAAGATATAAATTGTGGAAAGAAAAAATAAGGAATCAATCAATCAAGATAAGTCTAGTATAATAGCATCTTAAACACAGTAAAAGTTAATTCATAGAAGTATCCCTATTTAGAATCGATTCCAAATATTTGTGGAAATAGTCTGATATCTGGCAACATTTTCGTTCGGTTTGAATGGAGGATATACTTACGATTCAGTTTAATATATATTTATTATGTTTTTAATGCTAGGGTGAAAGAAATGTTGATAAACACATAAACATGAAAAAATAAGACATAATTTTTGAATAACATACAGTTTTGACATGGCGCCAAAAATGGGCCCATCTGTGGGCTTTGTCCTTTCAGTGTGAGGCGCGGGCACAGAGGAACGGATTCGTACGGAACAACGGAACCCAAAAAAAACCAGGCATATAGGCACTGCATCTGCATATAGGTAGTAGGCAAAGTAAAAACACTTTTGTCTACCATATAATTTAGGAAGACTGTCTTTAAAAAAATAGTATAGGTACTTATTCAATTATGTAGTACCTACGGTACCTATATATATAAATATTAAATAACAATTAATAAGTAATCTAAAATATTATTTGAAGGTAGTTACTTGACACAAAAGTTTTAAAAATCGATTTCCGACTTCCTGCGTACCTACCTACTTGCAACAAAACAAGCAGCTAGAGATGTCCAAGAAACGATAAATGGTATCGGTATCAATACCAGATTATGATAATTCTTAATAGGTATTCAGTTTTATCAGGAAGGTGGAAATAATTTAACTTACCTAAATTACGTATATACAGTCGACAGAACGTCAGTGGTAATAGTTGAATTATGAAAAACACCCTTATTGCTTACGAAATAAATACGCTGTCAAGGTCAAACTGTTATCACTGACGTGCGGTCGACTGTACTTTTAGTAGATACCCTACTTACTAGATATTGGATATAGGTAATTTAATATAATAAGACAAAAATAATAATAGAAGACATAATTTTTAAGATGAATTGCTTGGAAATTATGCTGCTATGCTACCGTTGGCGTTGTCTACTTATGAAATTAATAAGAAACTATGTGACGTCCCCGATTTTTTGTTTTTCTTCGGTCTCCTTCTTTATTTCATAATATACATATATTAAATAAGTATTTTAATCAGCATATAATCTATATTAGTTGTGCACGTATAGATACTTCTTGTAATTAACAAGGAGAAAAATAGTTTTTTTTTAATTATCTTAAAACATTGTGCCGTCCCTTTTTGAGTTGGATGGATCGCTATTTTCACGGTCGCCGGACGCGAGCGAGGCAGGCGCAGCAGGCGGCCGCATAACAAAAAAACAACTTTCCTCGAAACAGCGATGGCGCTAAGTTTGCAACGTAACTTAAAACGTCGTAACCGCCCGCGTAAGCCATGTTACTTCAGATCTTATGAAAACGCAACAGGCTGGGCCGAAATAACTTGTTGATGTGCGTTGCGGGTGGGGCGGCTGTGCGCGGGTGTAAGGGGGGGCTAGCGCCGCCAAGCGACTGCCTGTCTACAGCGGCGAGTCGGCGACACCCTGTCTGCCACGGTCGGTGCCGTTGCCGTTCCGTGCGCATTCCTATCCGCCCGCACCCCTCGGAGCTCGTGAGTCGCCCGCGCGCACTCAGTGGCAACATCGCATGCAAACTTGTTTCGTAAACGGATGTGGCAGCGACCGGGCAGGGCATGTTTGTCTGTCTTCTTCTATAATGAGAAATTCTATGCGTTGGAAAGAGATGGAAATGGTGGCGCTACGTGCTATCGGCTCCCACTTGCGGCATTTTTTCACGCCGAGAATGAGGCGAGATTACTGTGTAAAGCAACATACACATGCGTTATTTTTCATGATGCCTTTGTTTTTTTTTTCTTGAAACGGCTATTGTCTTATAAACGATTATAAGAGGTTGTGCTAAATATAAATAAAATTTCATAATAACGCGTTTCAAGTATTTTTTGGATGCATCAATTCGTAAATGTTTTTTGGACCGGTTTGGGTATGGTGCGTGCGCCTTTTTCCAGCGATTATAAACATTTTTAACATTTGTATAGGCTGGTAGTATATTCTGACTGGAACACGTTTGACAAAACATTATAGGAAATTTGTTAATACATACATACATCATACATTGCTTACAAAATTTAAAACACAAATGCTACCAGTGTGAACAGTGGTTCAATATGTATACGAGACTCACGTCGCACACTCACGCACGTTGGACAGGCAGCGGCGCGCCACCAACATCCGCGCCGCCGTGCCGAGGCGAGAGAGCAGCCACAGTCAGTTCGGCGCCGACAACCGCCACGCGCATACGTATTTTCGTCAGAATGGCTGCCGCCCACACGCACCCGGCCCCCGCGCCCTCTGACCGTCGTTCAGAGGGCCGCGCCGGTTCCCGCCGTATCTTCCCACCACAATTTAAGTTGCAAGTTCTCGAAGCGTACAGGCGCGACGCTCAATGTCGCGGAAATCAACGGGCCACAGCCAGAAAGTTCGGTATTCATCGTCGCCAGATCCAAAAGTGGCTGCAAGCGGAACCTGCACTACGAGCAGCATTTTTAAGGCGAGCACCGCAGCCAGCACCGTCTCCACCACCGTACGCAGCAGGATCTCCGGAAAGCGCTCGGTTACCTACACCGCCGCCAGTGACAATACCCACACCGGTACAAGTGCCCACGCCTCTACCAGTACAAGTGCCAGTACCTGTGCCAATGCTAGTTGCCGAGCCCATCGACTTGTCTGTACGCCGACCTACACCACCACCCGCGACACAACCAGCGTGCCTATACGTGCCTCCTACGGCACCTTGTCCTCCACGCAAGCCTTTCAAATTATTCCGGCCGTACCTCCTTGAGGACGAAGAAGAAAAGCGACCAGCAGTAGCGTCGCTGCCTGTGTCTAGCGGCGTGCATGTGTCAGCGTTCGTCCCTGTGCAGAGTGCAGCGGGTTGCGCACTGACTGCGTGCTCCGCACCACGCTGGTGCTCACCAGTTCCCTCCTTCTCGGCACCGCTCAGATGAAAGTATGCCACCGGAGCCCTGCTCCGCAACTCCTGTGATCTAGTCGCCGACGCCCACCTGGCGCCGCCTGGGGCGTAGCCCTCTATCATCGTGCCTTAATGTTCGTTCATGCCGCCATAGTGCATTATGCCGTCATCACCCGATGACAGATATTTTGTGTATAAAGATTTAAGAATGTATTTTTATATGTGGGGTTTATGAAGCTTACCTACATTTATAAAGATTAAATATTATAACTTCTATTATTATTATTACATAAATAAAGAGTATTGTTTAATGAAATGTATTTTAATTCATTAAGAGTCCACTTGCTGCACTGGAGCAGGTAGCGCCGGCGCCATCCTCCAGCCTACCTGGTGTAATCCCCTATTCCTACTATATTTTTGTACTTTTTTAAATTCATAAAACCATGAGACTTTTTTTAGACGAATGGACTTATTTTAGTAATACTCAAGTTCACTGTCTATTTTTATTAATTCTTGAGTAAAAATCCATTACGCCTTTTGTTTAATTAAAAAATAAATTATAGGATGGGACATTTGTGATTGGTGTTATTTTTATACCAAACGACTACCTACACTTAGGGCTAGTTTTTCAACAGTCTGATAACTTTTAACTGAGGAATAAATGTGACGTTTTGACAGTTGTAGTATAGAAAATCTGTCAAAACGTCACATTTATTCCCCAGTTAAAAGATAACAGACTATTGAAAAACTAGCCCTTAGGCAAATGCTTCAATTAACACGGTCTGTGACACTGTATCCTACCTGCAGCTGCCAACATAATTATCTTCTTTTCTTAAAAAACATATTCAATGGAGCTTTTACAGATCCTCATGAGAAACATTTCATAACGATTTCCAGTTCTACGTGAAAACCATGTTAGATACACCAGGTTTCCATTTTTTTTTTACAAAATGCTTATGGTAGGTACCTATACTAACCACATGGAAAAAAAATTAGAAACAAACAGCAATAACAACAATAAACAAACAAAAAATAGAAACAAATACAAATTGATAAAAATAGAAATAGGTAGATACAAATACAAAGTTGTGTGAAATGATGACGTATGAAAGTAAAATATTTATGTACGGTCACCACGATCCTTCCCAGTGGTACATTTTGTCGACAAAATCCCTTGAACGAATCTTGCTACCTCTCTTGCTACCTATTAATAATTTTATTCTAAGCTTGCTTGCTACATTACACGTACCTACGGCATCGAACATTGAGTGCGATTTTAGCCTTAGTGGTGGTTCACAAAGATTTCCGACTGTAGGTAGGTACCTATAAGTCGTCTGGCAATTTGTCATACATAGCTCACTCAGCTAAATCAAACACTGCTAATGGTTCAGACAGTGTTGTGGTGTCGCCTTAGAGGTATGAGTTAAACAATAAACAATTATTATGAAAAACGTTATGATTCACTGGTTTCGTAAATTATCTTTACAACAGTTATAGCATTTAGAGTTAAATGATACTTTCACATGATTTCTAGAAATAACAATGTAACCTAATCTGAGAGTTTCAAAATCATAATGGCTATGTTCATATTCCTTTTTCTTCCTTTATCTAATTTAACCCAAACAGTAAAAGTGTTAGTAACAGTTCCATAAAAAAAATTGCAACGCAATTGAGATTGATTGCTTACTTGTACACGAAGGCGTATTTTTTTGTCCCAAATTGTTAGGTTATGATTTTAATTGGAGGAGATTCTTTATGACAATACAAAACTATAAGCACTATTATAATACAATAACGGTACCTACCGGTAACTTTAAAAACGTTGATTTTCTCATTAAATACCGGTAAAAGTAGTAGGTACTTAATCGTAAAACGAGTTTTTATTTAACACAGCTGTAAGCTGTGAATACTAGATGCTAACTTTAGTTTCATTCTATACATAAGCACACCCAACTATGTAAAATGATCGTTTGGTACTTTTTTCAAAATGATTAAAATTTATTCCAAAAATAGTGATGTCAAAATCGGGTATCGATTGATACCAATTTTGTTGAACAGAAAAACAATGTTGCTTATTAATTCGCCAATCTCATTTTTTTTTTGTGTCCCATGAAGTCCCATCTGTAATTCTGTATGTAAACCATACGTTAATTTAAGTTTAAACGGTAAAGACCCGAGTTATGCTTGTGATGACCAAATGTGGTTTCACTAGGGCTTTCTAAGAAAACATGACAACATAACGTAACATAATTTAAATTAAATTACTCTTTATGTATTAACGAATAAAAAATAGCGTTATAAAATAAAACAGAAAAATAATTAAAACAGATCTTTCTTCTATGGTTATACCACGTATGTTTTAGTAACTACCTAAAACAAGTAAGTAAATACCTACTCGGAATATCGCTAAGAAAAGATTGATGCACTTCATTTTTACCCCCAGCCACTATAATTTCGACAGCATTTATTGTTATTTTATTTGTGACACTACCACGGTGGTGATTCTCGCGTCGTAGACATTATCTCGAACTCGACATAATGTCGAAACAAGATGGCGAATGTCGATTGAAAATAAATTTTCGTATTCTCAGCATGCCACGTTAGAGATATGTCTACGCCTAGCGCTTTAATACAAAGAGTGGTTCAAAGTAGTTGACATTACCAGCGACATCTTTCGTAGAGGTTTAAAATTGAGATTATCTCGAATTAAACATTTATCTCTATAACGCGAGAATTAGGGCCCCGTCACACGAGATTTGTTGCGTAAACGCGGCTTTTTGTCTTACTATGGGCATAGAATAGGTAATAATTTTTTTTTTTTTTCATTTTATTCATGACCATGGATACTTGTCCTTCAGTCGTAATCATTGAACATATTATACTTGTATCCTAGTAAAGTGATGGAAACTTTACTAGGTTTCTGAGGGGATGATGAGATAATACGAAAGTCATGTTTTTCAACTTTGTATCATTTATCCACACTTGTACACGTTAACGAGCACTTAACATTTAATAATCCACCATTATTACAAATTAACACTCGAAGAAACACAAATTTTGGAAAATAATAAAAAATCCACAACACGATCTTTACGAATTTTCCCGCCAACCCCCGGTAATAATACTATGGGTGTAGGGTTGCCAGGTGCCCGGCTTTTTACAATCGTGTCCGGCTAAATATAAACAAGTCCGGCCTATCCAGCTTTTTTTTAGGTTTTTGATTTAAAAAAAACACGTTAACCCGAACGTGGAAAGGGTTTTCTCGTTACGTTAATAAGTGCATAATAAATAAATGAACAAAAGATCGGAATAAATTACAGACGGACACAGCTGAGAAAATCATGTTTTTACCCGACTGCGCCAGAAGGAGGGTTATGTTTTTCGAGTGTATGTATGTATGTATGTATGTATGTATGTATATTTCTTTGGCACGCTCTGTGGCCTAAACGGCTTGATGGATTTGAGATTGAGAGGTGTCGTTCGATTCGTCTTAATTCTGAGAGTGACATAGGGTACATCAAAATTTAAAAAATTAAAATGGCCGCTTTTTGAGGCCATATTACATCTTCAAAAAATTTTTTTTTCGTCAAAAACTATCGAGTGGGGTATCAAAATAAAGGGTTTTATAAATGCTTTACAAAAATATATACAACTTATATGTTTAAATGTAATTTGGAATGAAAAATGCTAAAAAACAACAAAATATTCAACGTTAAAAATGAATTTGACTTTTCAAAAAAAACATTAATAGTATGTATGATAAATAAAACATGACAAAACTAAAAAAAATTAAATAAAAAAATTTAATTAACTAAAACAAAAAACCCGACTGCGTGTAAAAATAACAGAAAAGATATAAACAAGACTTATCAACACGCAGGCGGAGGCTACCTATGTACTATTATGTAATTCATGACCAAAAACATACGTAGCCTCCGACTGCGTGTTGATAAGTCTTGTTTATATCTTTTCTGTTATTTTCACACGCAGTCGGGTTTTTTGTTTTAGTTAATTAATTTTTTTTATTAGTTTCTAATTTGAAATACAGCAGCCAGAAGTTTTACAATATGATTTCCAAAGAATACCAAATTCTAGACAAAATTGGTTCAAATGCCAAATATTGTTAATAAGTAATAACAATGAAGATCTCTTTTTAGGGTTCCGTACCCAAAGGGTGCTAACGGGACCCTATTACTCTCCCTACGCTGTCCGTCCGTCCGTCCGTGACCTACGACACCGTATAGGTACGGTGTTATTTCCAATGAAAATACGGTGTTATTCAGTGTAGGGACTGAAACAATAAATTACCTAGGTACCTAGTTGTTTTATTATTGAGCACATTTGCGGTGTGGGGTAACGTAATGGCGTCGAGCAGTCTGGCGCGGTAGGGCGGCACAAGTCGAGCAGAGCCACGGTCGCCGGTCACGCATACCCGCAAGTCGCAACACATGCGGAATGCCTGTATCATATCATATGCCGCAGTAGGGCCGCCATTTGACGAGATAAAATGGAGGAGAAAAAGCTCTGCACAATCTGGTTACGTCATTAAAATAATTGATTCAGTTGGCTGACACGTCTTTTCTATTAGCAGTAGGAGTTTATAGTTTATTATTAGTCATCTATAAAAAAATATGATTACGCGGTCCGAACACTCCCTGTGTTCAACTGAACTGTACTGTAAACGTAGTGGTTATACCTATACTCTTTGCTGTACTGCACTCCGTACCCATGCCGTACACCTTGTTTAGTGTTGCTTTAAGATTCGTGAAGCGCGGAGCAGAGCTTGACTTACTCAAAATAATTAAATTACGTTACTAAATAGTGATATTACTTGTAGTTAACTCATAAGTCCAACTTCGGTCAACCGCAGGTAACTTTTCTCGGTTACACTGTTTCCTCTGCAGGAGTACGCCCGTTAGAGCAGAAGGTGCAGGCGATCCAGAACTTCCCGCCACCACAGACGATCAAGTGCATTAGAAGCCCTCAGCGTAATCGCACGCCGGTTTTATCTCGCGACGCGCTAGTAACGATTGTAAACATTCTCGTAATAAACGACATAAAGACAGAGTTTGAGTCTTAATTAAAAAACTACATAAAAGACACACCAACTGAACAACAATCTGAACAGGGTTCACAGGTGTTCCTCATGCTCCTGCTTACTTCTGGAAGCTATTAGCAGGTCATCAATGTAGGGGAAACAAAAATCCAGGCCCCGCACCAGTCCATCGATGAAACGTTGAAACGTCTGAGCTGCGTTTTTTAAACCAAATGACATAAAAGGAAATTCGAATAAACCGAATGGTGTTGTGATGGCTGTCTTCTCTATATCAGCTGGATTTACCGGGATCTGTTGGTATGCTTTCACCAGGTAGACCTGGTGGTAGACCTGGTGGTAGACCACAGAGAAGATAGTGCAGCCATGTAATTGCTGCGAAAAAATTTCGTAGTACCGGATAACGGTCCGGTATAATCCTCCTGTTCAATGCCCTGTAGTCTCTACACGGTCTCCAACTGTTATCTCGCTTAGGTACTAAATGGAGAGGCGATGCCCATGGTCCACTAGCATGTCGAGCTGTTCCATCTTTAAGCTTAGCATCGAACTCTGACTTGGCAATTTTCAGACGATCAGGAGCCAACCTACGTGGGTCTGCAGAAGATAGGTGGTCCTGGTGTTAAATTTATAAAATGAACCGTGGAGTGACGTACCTGTCTTGGTGTCCCCGGTGGACGTGTGATAGTACATAGTTCATAGTTATTTATTGATAATAGTATTATTATAGTTAAGTCACATTTAAAGTAAATAAAATTACATTTTCAGTTATCATTATTGCATGCATGATAGCAGGAAACTCCCGTAACAAATCATGATATTCCGAAGTTCCGGTAATGGTCTTAATACTAGGCTGATCGGACTGGGCTGTCGCTGCAGGTACAGAAAGGTTAGTAATGCCATCAACTTATTATTGCGACAGTCTACTATAAGGTGGTAGAAAGAAAGAAAATCATACCCAATGATAGGCTTCGACACGTCGGCAACTATAAATTTCCACCGAAAATCTCTCCTCAGGCCTAAGTTCAGCTGTAAATTAATATACCCGTAAATAGATATAATAGTATTATTTGCAGCACTTAGATCATAGTTGACCTTTTCTCTTCCCTCCGCCAAGTAAAAACGAGGATAGACACACAGGGGGTCTACTCCCGTTCGACGATATTCGATAAATCGTACGATTCATCGCACAATTTGCTACTCCGGTCAACCATCGTTCCCTTATCGCATGCGATGATCGTGTATTGACGTTTGTTTTTCTCATCTCCGGTAAATTGTATACGACTATGAACCGTAGTATATCTTAATTGTGCCTTTTTTATGTGCCTATCTTTATTATGTAAGTATCAGTCGGAACGAAAGTTCGTACTTCGTTTGTCGTTCGTAAAACGCGAGTAGACCTACTGGTCCGAGCCTGATACTTATGATGGTACCAACAAATGCTACGAATGCACCATTACTAACTAAGTTAGCAATATCTTTATCTGAAAAAATTTATTTAAATGAGTGTGGTCGAATATTACGACCCCACATACTTATATAATATATACTTACATACTTGAATAATTGGAAACAACGAGTATTAATAATAACTTATTATTAAGTATTACATTACAATAACGTACGATTACAACAATTAAATCAGTTTCTTCTGCAAAAAATTCAAAAAAAATTCTAAATTGTACATTGTCAAGTCCAATAATTAGACTCGCCCAACCAGCGTGAACAACGGAGTGACTATCTAATCTACCTCATTTTTCTTATGGCTGGGGGCTGGGCGCTGCGTGTCGAAAAGAGACAGTGTTACCTCATAATAGAGTAGATATTGTAAAACCTGTGGTAAAACTGTTAAAAGTAAAAAATATTATGAACATCTGAAATTTTAAGTGTAGAAGCCTCTAGTGTGTTTTGTAATAAATGTTTTTTCATTTTAGTATAGGTATATATTTTTTTTAAATTCTTTATAAGAAATGAAAAAAACGTATTTTGTGTTCTCTTAGTTTCATCATCATCATCATCATCATCATTTCAGCCGAAAGACGTCCACTGCTGGACATAGGCCTCCCCCAAGCATCGCCACAACGACCGGTCCTGTGCCTTCCGCATCCAGCGGATTCCCGCGACCTTCACCAGGTCGTCGGTCCACCTTGTGGGGGGCCTACCCACGCTGCGCCTTCTAGTACGCGGTCGCCACTCCAGAACTTTACTGCCCCATCGGCCATCCGTTCTGCGAGCAATGTGCCCCGCCCACTGCCACTTAAGTTTGGCAATTCTTCTCTTAGTTTAGGTTTTATTTATTCCTATTTGAATGATTGAAAAGCGGATATAAAAATGCCGTCGTATGTATATGTATTCTGCAAAATTATATCAAAACTGGAAGGCGCAGCGTGGGTAGTGGGTAGGCCCCCCACAAGGTGGACCGACGGCGACGACCGGTCGCGGGAATCCGCTGGATGCGGAAGGCGCAGGACCGGTCGTTGTGACGATGCTCAAGGGAGGCCTATGAAATGAATGAAATGATGATGATGATATCAAAACATGACAGAATAAGTATGCTAAAGGCTTGGACGAATAAAAAGAACGGACGTAATCCACTGAGGAATTATAACTGGAGCGGCTGTCGCCTACAATATAAAGTGCGCCCGGCTCAGAGCGCGGGGAGTGTGCGAGGTGCGCGGCGGGTGGCTAGCGAGTCATAGATGCGACGTAATCTGCACAGATGCGACACTCGTGTTTATTCTGCCTATTCGATATATTGAGATTTTTCAAAGGAACGAATTAAAATAAAAGTTCATTCATATAATTTGAATAACAAAATTTTATTTTCCATTAAACAATATAAGTTTGTTTCGTTTTTGGCGCTCAGATAAATAATCATTGTTTACTTTTGCTTCGTAGTTTAAACTTTTACTTCGTAGTTTAAATGGCTCGAATCAGATGAATCCTATGATTTAATGTGGGGGTTGATTGAAAGCATGCAAAATTAAATTAGTATCAAGCATATTATTTAGGCAAAATTTATTAGCTAGCTCCACCTTTTTTTTTTTTTTTTTTTTTTTCGTGGGGAAAATCCTCATGGACGCACTCCGCCCGGGGAAGGCGGAGCCAGTGTCGGACTCTTACCGACTAAAAACCACCACGGTGTTCCTCTACCGACCCTTGGCCAGGGGCGTGGGAAACTTAACTCGCCCAACCATCCCCGGCAGGTCCCGGCTCGCCACTAACAGGCGAGCCCCTTCACCCCGTGCGGCACCCACATCGGCCGCACCCTCCTCTTGACTGGCGCGCGCGGAACACGACGCGCCACCGTCACGGGCCTTGTCTGGTCGGGCGGCGGGCCACCCCGAGTCCGCCGCCCGCAGGCCCACACTTAGGGTGGCTGGAGGTCGGCATTCGCCCTCCTGCGACGCCCAGGTCGCCTTCTGCGGGAGGGAAGGGAGGTAATCGCCTCTCTAATTCTCTCCGCCGCCTCCTTAGCGAGCATCACCTCCTCGCAAAAGGAGACGACGCCTTCCCAAGCGCTCCCACTCCCGACCATCGATTGAACCACGGCCGGAAGCGAGAGATCGCTGCCGCCTACTGCAGTGATGAGATCACGGCGCTGCGTGGCCCAAGCTGGGCACTCCTCCAGTGTGTGCCGCGCCGTGTCCTCTGGGCAGCTCCCGCAGTGATGACACTCGGGTGTCGGCTCCCGGCCTATGCGACACAGATACTTCCCGAAGCAACCGTGCCCCGAGAGTATCTGTGTCAGCCGGTAGGTGAGGGCGCCATGGCTCCTCTCCAGCCACTCCTCCATGACGGGCCTTACCGCCGCGATTACGGCGTGCCCAGCTAGCTCCACCTAGTTTTACTCGTGGTAAATACCTATCACCCCTTAAGAGGGGTGATAGGTATAGGTGCTGCCTGAACTACAACGCTTGTCGCTCCCTATCACCCGTCTTACTGCTGGCGGGAATAGAACCTGCCACTCGAGAACCTTAAAGAGCTGATATTTCGGGAACGGGCAGAGATAACCGAATTCTGACTACATGTTTGCCCCCCACTACCACCCCCTAAGCCTGCTTCCTCTAGGTCACCCATACATAAAACAATCCCCCACTCCGTTCCTCCCCCCCAAACCCAAAGCACAATCTAGCTACACCCGCGGGAAACACGTTCCCCCCCTTCCACCGGAATTCGTCCAACCCGCAACCCCTCCCAAACCCACCCGAACTGCAACCCTTGTCGCTCCCTATCACTCGTCTTACTGCTGGTAGGAATCGAACCTGCCACCGGAAAACCTTAAAGAGCTGATATCTCGGGAACGGGCAGAGATAACCTAATTCTGACATTCTTGCCCCCCCTCTGCCACCCCCTAAGCCCACTCCCTCTAGGTCACCCAGACTTAATAAAAACCCCCCACTCCGTTTCTCCCCCCCAAACCCAAAGCACTATCTAGTTACACCCGCGGGAAACACGTTCCCCCCCCCCTTCCACCGCGAATTCGTCATCCCTTAACCCCTCCCAAATCTACCTGAACTACAACGCTTGTCGCTCCCTATCACCCGTCTTACTGCTGGCGGGAATAGAACCTGCCACTCGAGAACCTTAAAGAACTGATATCTCGGGAACGGGCAGTGATAACCGAATTCTGACTACATTTTTGCCTCCCCTGCCACGCCCTAAGCTTTCTCCCTCTAGGCCACCATACATAAAAAAAAACCCCACTCCGTTCCTCCCCTCCCCAAACCCACGTCCCCCTCCCTTCCACCTCGAATTCGTCCACCCCTCTAAATTTGCTTTGGTGGCCGCACACCCGTGTTCCGTGCGCTATATCTGCCTTATTCAGTAATCGGAGTACCAGACATCTTGTCCGTTCTGTAACTATTTTTTTTCTTAGTCTATGATATGCATATGAAAATGGCGCCACAAATGGCGGCACAAATGGCAGCGTGTACAAGTAAACTAGAAAATGTCAAAATGTATTGCATTTTGTTTACTTACCGGTGAAACGTTACGCCGTTATTATTGTGTTTCGATCTTGAATGGTTTTTACATGTTTTTAGAACACAAGACGGCATTTTTTTAATGTTTTGTCGTCATTAAGCATGGAGTAATATACGTTTGCATCGCACTGAGCGTAAAGACCGACTGGGATCACTGTGGCCCATGGACCTGAGAGCGTGCGTGATAAGATTTCTTTTAGAGGGCCGCTCTAGTTATAATTCCTCTTCTTTTCATTCGTCCAAGGCTAAAGGGAACAAAATTGTAGGTAGGAAGCGTGTCGGCGTCGGCGCTTCGCCGCGTCTTGAGAATAGCGCATTGACGTGTCTGATTTTACACTCTTCGAAAACAAAACATATGTGTACCACAGTTTACCTAAACTGTGACTATATTTCATATATATAAAAGTACTCTGTGGACTATAGGTACGTCTCTCGCTCCCCGCGCACTACGCGCTACGCGTATCGGCCACAGAAATAGATACGAGTAGTTAGAATGGCTAAGTGGGTGGCGGGGTGGGCGCGCCACAACTTTGAACATAAGCTCATAGTCATAACCTACACGCTCATAGTCATAACCTAATATAATCAAACGACGCATTTAGTTGCTCGCGGAACATATCGCTGTGCAAAGCTGGGGCTATTATTAGTTTAAAATGCCGTCCTGTGCTGTTATGAGTTGCAAAGCAAGAATAAAAGTACAAAAGAAAAAAAAAGGTAAATAATAATAATTAATAATATAATTTATGTTATGATAATTTATGTTATGTTTTTTGTTATGTGTGTAATAATATAATTTGACTATTTTAGACCGAATTTCGCAAGACGCAAATTGGGATACCAGGCCGTTAAAAGCTTGCACGTAACTATTTTATTCTGAAATAATAACACATTATTAGACATTTTGATTACCTACTAGATGAGCTTTTGATACGAACACCTACTAAATTTCTTTGGTCCTTTGTTCAAAAAATATGTTAGCCTCTCATTTGGTCGATGGTACCTAATATTAATTTAGAATAATATTCTTATTTTAACTATCAAATCTGAGATACTAATCTTTAGCGGGCTTGGCTTCTTTTTAGGCGATCTTTTTTTTTGTTTATTAATTAAATCAAAATAATTAGAGTTACATATTGATAACAGGTATATACCACACAAACCATCGCGGGTTTAACAGTGGTATACAGACACATCATCTCGGTTCATAACATACAAAGTTATAAATAGGTATCATAGATTGATAGGTACCCACAAGTTTAAAATTAATTATAAGAAAGAAAATGTTTTTTTAGTACTTTTTTACAGTTTTTAGTATTTATTGAGTTGCAGATTTCGATAGGTAGGTAGACCATTCAGTATTGATGGCAGCATGTATTCCCACGTCACGTCATTATTATATTTAGGTGTCTTATATGTGGGTAAGTATGACAAACAGTGCAACGACTTTGGTCTTAAAAAAAATTCTATGGTTACTAAATTATGGTGATTCTCGCTCAGTACGCAAATGCGGACCTTGTCGAAGACATTCACAATCTGACAATGTTTAATCTCCTTTCATACACAGAGTATTTGCCGTGATTCAGCTCGTAGCCGTTTTGTCGAATGTCTGAATTGAGTGATCTACATCCACATATCGGGCAATAGTTTCATTCACTTGTGTTTGACGAATTTTTGTATTTCGGCTGGGTTTTAATTTTTTTTGATTAAATGTACGTTTAGATTATGTCAAAAAAAAACACTCAATCCAGATGCTCATGGATTTCCATGTAGGTAGGTCGTTGGTCGTTGTGCATTAGGACAATACGTAAACTGCAAAAAGTCGTGTTTCGAGAGAGATTTGATAACTATTTTGTTAGTAGAATTAGTTTCCCGAGGAGGATAATTTAGCGTGTCACATACCTAATACCTACCTAGTTTTCTAGCATTGAATTGTTTTCGAGCTGCATTCGCAGATGTGAGTGTGATATTTACGATGCTCTGCCGGACGGCGCGATGTCTGTGGCGATGGGTCATAAAGCAAGTAGGGTCGTTTCGCCGGTTTTCGGCCATTTAGTGGAGTTGTCAACTTAAAGGCACCAGAAAAAAATATTGCCATTGTGCTAGCCTAGTACTATCAATGTTATTGTATAGCCTACATAGTGTAGTTTCAATTTTTATAATTACTTGGTGCTTTAACATAATACTTTTTTTTATAATAATTTTTTATGTGAAAAATGGGCATTATGCTAGTTTTCGGCCACAAATTTCAGATTTCGGCCTACATGAATTTTAGTTTTTGGCCACTACTTTAGATGGAATAGAAAGGTGGTACAAATGAAATATTTATTGTGAAATTATAATAAAATGTATTTTATTAATTAAATATAATTATTATCAATCGTACCTGATTCATGAGATCATAAGTTTTTAGTTAATCTTACCAAATCACATAGTTTCATACATTAATTCTAACTAGTCTTTATTAATTAAATACAAATCATCTGATTTAGTATTTGCAGGGTATTTTCACTGTAAATATACTTTTCAGTCGCAGTCTCCATACAATTATTGCTATTTTAAAAATAAGGTATTAAACAATAACTTCGAATATCATAATCAGTCATTTATCATAAAAATTAAGGTCATCATCATTTCAGCCGAAAGACTAAGACATCCACTGCTAGACATAGGCCTGCCCCAAGCATCGCCACAACGACCGATCCTGCGCTTTCCGCATCCAGCTGATTCCCGTGACCTTCATTAAGTCGTCGCTCCACCTTGTGAGGCGCCTACCCATGCTGCGCCTTCCAGTACGCAATGTGCCCCGCCCACTGCCACTTATGTTTGGCAATTCTTACCTTCGTTCTACTGCGAATCTCCTCATTTCTGATTCGATCACGCAGGGACACTGAGCATAGCCCTCTCCATTGCCCTTTGGGTGACTTTGAGCCTTCTTATCAGACCCATTATGAGCGACCATGTTTCAGTGCCGTAAACGGTTTGTTAGCACACTCTGGTCAAAGACTTTCGTCTTGAATCTAAGGAGAATTGAAGGAGATATTGCGTAGCTTCCTGAACGCTGCCTAAACGAGTCGGACTCGACGATTAACCTCTTTCTCGAAGTCGGACCTACCTAACTGGACAGTTTGTCTTAGGTATAAATAGTCGTCAACAACATCGAGTGTAGAGTCTCCGATATTAACGGGAATGGGTACTAACCTAACCTCACAATCCTAACATAACCTATATAATACAAACACCAACATACAGATAATCATAACCTTACAACAACAAACACATAACCAGTAACCACATAACATAACCTACACACATGACTTTAATACACAACCTTTGTTTATGATGTTTATTTCTTTCTACCGAAGTCATTGAGCATTGTTCTGAGGTCCTCCATAGTCTCAGCCATGACTACTATGTCGTCGGCAAACCGAAGATGAGTAATGTACTCGCCGTTCATGTAAATGCCTAGCCCTTTCCAGTCCAGAACCTTGAACACATCAGTTTTGGAGAGATCACATCTCCCTGCCTCACACCTCTCTGCAGAAGGATAGGTTTAGGCCTTTGAGGCTTGGTCCTGTCGTCTGACTGACACAGTGGCGTTTTTATACAACCACTTCAGCACTTCGATGTACCGATAGTCAATCTGGCACCGTTGAAGAGACTGTAGTACAACCCAAGTCTCGATCGAATCGAAGGCTTTCTCGCAGTCCACAAACGCTAAACAGAGAGGCAGGTTATATTCTTCGGTCTGCTGTTTACCGCAGCGTATGTATCTGGTTTACGGTGCTAAAGCCTTTTCGGAATCCGGCTTGTTCGGGAGGCTAGAAGTCGTCAAATATACTCGCGAGACGGTTCGTAATGACTCTCGAAAACAGCTTGTAGACATGGCTCAGAAATGAGATAGGCCTATAGTTTTTCAGTAGAGCATTATAGCCCTTTTTGAAGAAGACCACCACACCTCTGCTCCGTGCTGGTGGTGTTCTTCCCTCGAGTATGGCGGAATCAAACAACTTCTGAAGGGCCTTAAAGATCGGTTTTCCACCGCCTTCAAGAGTTCGCCGTTCACCCAGCTCCTTGTTGTTTTTGAGCTGTTTCAGAGCCATCCTAATCTCGTACAGGCGGACGTCCAATATGTCTTCAGAATAGTGTCGGATCAATCGAGCTCTTGGGTCGTTTGCCCGATTTGCAGCGGGTTTTCTTATTGACGTGTATAACTGTCCATAGAATTTCTAAACCTCTCTCAAGAGCTCTGATTTGGAGGATACGACTGCCATCCTTGGTCCTCAGTTTTGCTAGCTGGTTCTGCTCGAAAGGCAGGTCTCTTGCGAAGATTTTTGAGCCCTCGTTCTTCTCTATCTCGTCTTTAATACGTTCAGTATAAAATTGCCGTAGGTCGCGTTTCAAGGACTTTGAGATCTTATATTGCACCGCCGGTGCTCAGACGCATCATCTGAAGACAGCAAAATCATCTCGCGTCTTTCCTCCATGAGCTCGAGAGTATAGTCAGAGAGCTTTTTGTTTCTATTTGTACGACGGGTCTCAAAGATCCTTGTTGTATCTTGAGTACCTATATGGTGCATTTTTTTTCTTTATTTCCTCCGGTTTTGAAGGAACCCTCTGAAAATATATTTAAACATCTTCTACCAAAAACTGCTCGTGAATGACTAATTATTTATTGAAACGGTCGAAAACCAAAGCAGCATTCCGTTTTCGGCCACTCTCTCATTTCATACAATTTTATGTTGGCCGAAAACTGAATCATAATTATAGACTTATTCTAGTTTTCGGCCACTACCGAAATGGGTATTTTAGTTTCATCGTTAACTGTTATAAATTGCAGTATTTTGGTGGCCGAAAACTGCAAGCTAGTGTCTTCGCAAGCATATGATTCATTATAAATGAAGAGAAGACTAAAAGCGTGTAACCAAATAAATAAAAGAGATAAAAGTATCTAGGCTGAACGCGAGCGAGTTTTCGGCCACACGGCTGAAAACCAAATATTTGGAGAACTTTCCAAGTTACTTTCCGGCCACCTAAATTATTAACTTTGAAATCAAAATATTAGAATTATCAATGTGAAAATACAGTAATAAATTATATAAGCAGTGGAATATATGCACATTATAAGATAATCCTAGTAAATACAACACAAAACTTACTTTTGAGTGGACCGCGCGCCACTATTTTTTTCGCACTTTCCCTCACTCGTTGACAACTCCAGTGCTGGGGTTGAACTAAGCAATTAATTAGAATTCACGTGTTGTAGTTACCTGATCAAGTAATGTTAGAAGATATAATGCAACTATTTGCGGTTATATTAAAATTCATTTCGTGCGATAAAATGCATTAAAATTGTTATTAAGTCAAATTTACTGATTCACCTGGGCCAAAAGGCCGAAATCCAGAGGTGGCCGGCTAACCGGCACAACGACCCTAGTAGGCACAGCATCAACTATGAAGTCAAGATATTTTTGGCACACGCGAGCACAGGATACACTCTCTGGAAAGTTCACGGGTCATTTAAAAAGCCTTTCTCGATTATTTTACTCATTGGTCTTTCTTTAGACGTTTATTTTTTAGGGTAAAACCATCGATATCGGGAGTAAAGAACCGGCCAAGAGCATGTCGGGCCATGCTAAGTATTATAGGGTTCCTTAAGTAGGTGTAACAACCAAATCAAATCGAATATTAATCATGGCTATTTTATATTTTAGTTTTTGCAATAGACGGTAGCATTGGCGACTCAGAGAGTGTTGTTAGTAGCCGCTAGATGGCGCTGTATAGCGTCAAATTTAATAAGTGTGTCATGTCAACATACCACAAAGATACTTTTTGTGAATTTTCAAATAGAAAGTAGCTAAAGGAGCATTATTTGCTAGTATCATTTTTCTATAAGGTCAATGACCTTTGAACTAGGACGTTTTAAGTATTTTTCAGTTTTCTCTCTATAACTCAATAATTTATAATCACATTATACTCGAAATAATTTTAAAAGAGAGTTTTTACAAAGGTCTATCAATGTGGAAGATTATAACTTTCTACATTGCATAGTTTAGAAATGGCAGGGGGGGGACATTGCAAGCCACTTTGGCGGGCTATATTTCGCAGATGGTACACCTGATAAAAAAGTGATGTATGAAACATTACCTTCATTTTTAACCGACGAAAAAAAAAAGGAGGAGGTTCTCAATTCGACGCGTATCTTTTTTTTTTATGTATGGCCACGCGTAACTTTTTACAGAGTAGTCCGATTTGGATGATTCTTTTTTTAATGGATAGGGTATATCTCGAAGTTGGTCCCATTCAAATTTCAAAATTAAAATCCACCCCTAAGGAAAGCTTGTTTACCGCGGCGCCAAACAAACAATCAACGAAGATCATTAAATTAATTTAAATAAATAATAAAAACAACATAACATCAAATACAACGTGAAATTTTCAACGATAAACAATAACTTTCCAAAAATACAATCTCCGCTCGACCACTTGCAACTTGCACGCACTTTGCTTGTTTGTTTGGCGCCGACTCATAATTAGTTTAGTTAGGAAAAGACTAAAACCTTCATTTAATTTTTCGCTTTTCAATTTGTTTTCGTCGTTTCAATTTTTTGTTAAAAAGTTTTATAGTAGACCTATTCAATGATACCCCACATGAAGAGGGGCAGCGAAAAAAAATGTTTCATCCCCATTTCACATGTATGGGCGTCACCCCTAAAATACGTAAAAACGATTTTTTTATTCTTTTAAAATTGAGATCAAATTTGAGAAATTTGATTGATTGATTCAGATTTTTATATAGACAATTTTTTAACAAAATTTCATTTACTTATGTTTATAACTGTAGAAGTTATTAAGCTGTAAGGACAGACGGACAGACGGCCAGACGGACTGACATGACGAAACTATAAGCGTTCCTTGCGACTACGGAACCCTAAAAACAGTGTTTCACTTTTGTTATCTATACAACGTGTATCAGAAATGGGTGGTCATATTTTAAGAGCTTATTCAGGGCATAGCATAGAACAACTTTTACAATGGGACCAACACAAAAATCGCGATAAAAAAACTGCTGTTCCCTACTAAATCATCGATGTCGCTCGACAGAATGTAAGGATCAGCTGATATTTTTTCGCGAAGTTAGTATTGGTCCCATAGTAAAAGTCGTTCCATGTGATGCCCTGAACAAGCTCTTAAAATATGACCACGCATTTCTGATACAAGTTGTATAAACATGACCTACGGTTACTCTGTGGCAGTGTGACGCGTTTGCGAAAAAAATCTCGAAAAACAATTGGCCGAATGAAAATTTCTCGAATACAGTTGCCCGAAAGAACAATTTTCTCGAATAGATAATTTCTCGAACACAATTTGCCGAATGCTAATTATTCGAATAATATGGTCCACTCTCCGAAAGCTCACTGGTGATCCTCCCGATCCAAAATCACCGAATCAAGTAACTGCCAATCAGATAGCCCAACAACTTCTTTTAAATGGAAAACCTCCTAAAAACTACCCAAAATACCAAAAACTACAAGAGTGACTGAGGATAACACTAACATCAGTAAACCCTTTACGCTTTCTGATATCATCCCGGCAATAAAGGCACTTAAAAACGGTAAAGCCGCTGGTTTTGACGACATCTCTGTAGAGCAATTAAAGCATCTAGGCCCGGTAGCAGTGTCATGGTTGCTTTCTCTTTTCAACTCTTGCCTTAGAAACACAAAGCTCCCCAAACAATGGAGGAAAGCAAAGGTCATAGCGCTGCTTAAACCAGGCAAATCACCAAAAGATCCTAAAATTAAGCCTGTAACTTGTGGGAGAATTAAATAAATAAATAAAATAAATAAATTTAGAAATTTAGAATTTAGAAAAGTTATCGCCCGATTTCCCTCTTATGCCACACATACAAATTATTTGAAAGATTAATTTTCAACCGTCTCCAGCCCCTGATCGACCCCGAGCTGATTTCAGAACAAGCTGGTTTTCGTCCAGGAAAATCATGTTCGGGCAAATCCTTCGACTTACCCAATATATCGAGGATGGTTACGAAGCCAATAAAGTCACCGGCGTTGTCCTGGTTGACCTATCTGCGGTATACGACACCGTGAATGTTAAAAGGTTACTGTATAAATGTCGGCTCTAACGGACGATCAAGCCTTTATGTACATCCTGGGTGAGATTCATACAAACGACCAACCCAGCACCATCAACACAGAAAGATTCCTTTACGCAGATGACCTGGCTCTGGCTACTCAGGCGGCAAACTTCGAAGATGTGGAAACCAATCTTGAAAAGGCTTTGTCTAATCTTAGTTCATACTATGATAATAATTCGTTGAGACCAAACCCATCTAAAACGCAATCTTGTGCATTCCACCTCAGAAACCACCAGGCCACCAGGAAACTAAATATAACATGGCGTAATGTTGACATTGAGCAAACCTACCTACCTATTCTATTTACCTAGGAGCAACACTAGACCGATCACTGACCTATAAGAGACACTGTGTCAAAACAAAACTCAAAGTCAGCTCTCGAAACAACTTGGTGCGTCGCTTAACATCCACTACCTGGGGCGCCTCCCCCTCTGTACTCCGGACATCTGGCTTGGCTCTTTGCTTCTCGGCTGGTGAATTTGCATGCCCTGTGTGGCATCGATCCATACATGCCCGAGAGGTAGATACAGCCCTTAATGAAACGTGTAGAATAATAACTGGCTGCCTTAAACCTACACCACTCGCTGCACTATATCCCCTTGCAGGTATAACCCCTCCGGCAGTCAGAAGATAAATTGCCTGCTCCATTGAAAAATCTAAACAGGAGACCGACAATAGACATCTTCTCTATGGCATCGGGAAAGCAAGATGTAGATTAAAGAGCCGCAAAAGCTTTCTAAAGGTAACACAACCATTAACAGGCAGCAGCCCTAATAAGGCACGAGAACGAGAGGAACTGTGGCAACAGAGACACCCTCCCCCTGCTGACTACATTGGGCCTGCAGAAGAGCTCTCAGCAGGCCACCAACTACCATGGCCCATCTGAAAAACCTTGAATCGACTCCGAAGCCAGATGGGCCGCTGCAGGTCAAATTTAGTTAGATGGGGATACACAGACGAGTCACAATGTGACTGTGGAGTCAACCCACAGACGATGCCTCACCTCTTAACCTGCTCACTGTGCAATTCCACCTGCGCAATCAAAGACCTATGCGAGGCTACTGAGAGTGCTGTTGACGTGGCTACATTTTGGTCCAAAATTATATAATAAACTCGAATCATCGACACGAAGAAGAAGAAGATTCGAATTTTTTTTTGAATGGAAAATTAAATGCATACTTATTCATCATAATCATTTCAGCTGAAAGATGTCCACTGCTGGACATAAGCCTCCCCCAAGTATAATATAAAATAAAAATTTCTTTATTGTGCCAAAAAATATACATAACATTGGTTGAAGCCCTAGACCTCACACTAGGATTCCCTGTGTCGTGGGGTCTAGTCTCTTTCAGTCCAGAAGACATAGTTGACACGCCACAACGACCGCTTCCCGCATATATCGGATTCGCGACCTTCACCAGGGTCGTCGGTATTCAATGTTATGTATTTTAAAGTGTACAATAAAGCATATACAAATCAAATGATGACGTCTGTGGTCTAGGGGTTCGAGGGTCGGACTGCCGATCACGAGGTCGTGGGTTCGATTCCCACAGGACACAAATATTTGTGTGATGAACATAAGTGTTTGTGTTGGTCAGGGTGTTTCTTATGTATTATAAGTATGTATTTACAAAAAAAAAGTATATATGTATCACATCCATTATCTTGTACCCATACCACAAGCTCTGCTTAGTTTGGGACTAGCTGGTGCTGTGTAAAAATGCCCCAAAATATATAATATTATTATTATTTATTTAAATCCCCGGAAGGGTAATTTCCCGAATGGTCAATTTCCCGAATGAACAATCCCTCGAATTACAAGTTAGGTTTTTAGTGTCCCTGGGGGCTCACTGGAGTTCATAAAGGTAACAGGGGTCATGTAGTATTTATTGGATGGCCATATAATTATGACTCCAGTATATGAATGAACCTCTCCAGTGACTCGACTAATTTACCTATCAGGTTAAGCCACTAAGTGACACCAGTAATTCCAATGAACCCAGTATATGACCTCAGGGACCCCACTAAACGCCTCCCCATCCACTATATGACCCCAGTGACACCACTATACGCCTCCCTCGGGGAATCGTTACCCCCCTTAGAGCATTTGCTCTAAGTGACCCCCGATGACCCCTCTAAATGACCCCCAGTGAATCCTAAGGAACCCTAGAAACCTCATTATATTTTTTAAATTATTATTACAAGCTGAGATTACAAGTTACAATCTTTTATTTATTATTATTACAAGTTACAAGCTTTTATTTAACTATCTTGCTACTTAGTTAATTTTGGCTGAAATTTAGTACACCTATGTAAACCCGATGGCAATGCAATATTATGGTACTTAGGTGCTGTTCTGACGATGGAGCCGGAAGATGGTCACAGGATCTCCGCTGTGGTTAACATGGACACATCATCTTGCGTTCCATGAGCTCCAGAACCAGCGAGCTCTCCTGAATATCGAACAAATTAACTGACATAACTTACTAATAAAGCCCTCAAATTTGCTACGCCTGTTGAAGGCCGCTAAGTTTTAAGTGCCTCATAATGTATTTTACATAGAAATATAACACATTTCTATGTAAAATACATTATGAGGCATTATGTGTTATATGTCTATGGTATTTTACATAAATAAGAACTAAAATTGTACACTTAGTTGCAAATAAATGCTTTGAACTTTGAAAAAAAAAAATATAGCCCACCAAAGTGGCTTACAATGTGTCCCCCCCCCCTGCCATTTCCAAACTATGCAACGTAGAAACTTGTAATCTTCCACGTTGATAGACTTTTATAAAAACTCTCTTTTAAAATTATTTCGAGTATAATGTGATCATAAATTTTTGAGTTATAGTGAGAAAACTGAAAAATACTTAAGACGTCCTAGTTCATAGGTCATTGACCTTAGATAAAAATGATCTCAGCAAATAATGCTCCTTTAGTTACTTTCTATTTAAAAAAATCACAAAAAGAAACTTTGTGTTATATTGATAACACAAAGTAACAGCGCCACCTAGCGCTAAATTTAAGAAGTGTGTCAGATCAATATATGACACACTTCTTAAATTTAGCGCTAGGTGGCGCTGTTTGCAAAAACTAAAATAGCAATGATTAATATTCGATTTGATCCGTTTGTAATTAGACCAGCAGGCGTAGCATGACCGCTGTAGACAAAGCTTATGTCGACGGAAGAATAGACAAAATGACGTATTGTAGAAAGATTTCTTCCGTCCGTAGCATGCCGATGTCAATAATGAAGAAAAGAAATGTTTCTATACTTCGATCGACACATGTCTACAACGTCGAGCATGACGAACATATTTTATCTACTTTTGACGGTTAGGGGTAGACATGTTTCTCTTCAAATAGAAGAAATTAGTCTACATCTCATGAGACCTAGACAAAATTATTCTTTAGTTTTATTAGGACTAGATTCTTGTTAAATTGGTTTCATTGGAGTTTTTGAACAACAATAATAACATGTCGGGTTCCTATCGTCGCTATCTCCTTAGTTATTATCAAAAACCAGCCTTTGCCCGCGTGTGATTCGTAATAAGTATCGAATGACTATCGTGCATCCCTCGGGAACTGTGTCTTCCCGGAATAAAAAGGCTTCCTTTATGTTAATGCACACCCTATGGTCTACGTGCTAATCGTCATCCAAAACCGTTTGAACATGATTGAAGGACAAACAAACAAACATCCATACTTTTGCATTTATAATATTTGTAGGATTACATATAAGAAAATTTGCTGAATGCTCGCGGCTTCTTCGGCTTATCACAGAAAGCCTTATCGCGCATCCCTCGGGAACTGTTTATTTTCTCGGTACAAAAAGTAAATAGAGTATACTTTATTGTTTGCACGTCATAAAAATATTAATTTACTTTGTAATAGTGATGCGTCTCGAGTCCACTTTTACTCGAGTGACATCGAAAAAAAACGTACTCGAGCGAAAAAAATATCGACTCGAGTTCACTCGGACTCGATTCACTCGCCAATCACTCACCAAATAACGTAAAGTTATTTGGTTTTATGAACAGACCATATTTGCTCATTTTTATTAGCATACAATATTAATTTCGATACATAAATGTTGATTTTTGTAAGACTAGCGATGTATGGAAATAAAACTTCAAACTTGTCGTTTTATTAAGCCTCAACTTATTGACAAAATGAAAAAATAATGATTTCAAGTATTATGACAGGTGACTCGTTAGAGGCGAGTGATCGAGTGACTCGTGAACCACTCGAGTGACTCGACGGCTCGATCACTCGAGTAGTACTCGAGTAAAATTGTAAAATGACTCGAATGACACGAGTGGTAAAATCGGACTCGAGTCGCATCACTACTTTGTAAAACGCATCCTTCGACCTTGACATTCATGACTACAAAATGCGTATTGTTGTTGCTTTGAATTACGTACAAAATGGTTCAAAACTTATTCGATTCACCTTTTATCTAGATAACGAAACGTAATAATATGGTAGGATTTGGTAGAATTTGTACGGCACTAGCTAAGTTCTCGTTGCTATGGAAAAAGATCTGTCACTTTGTCTACGTATGCTACGCCTACTGTAGGCGTAGCATGACCAATTCTATGTCTATTCTTCCAAGAGTAGACAAAGCTCTTTCTATACGTCAAGATATCTCTTCTTCTCGAGCATGAGGCGACCCGTCGACTCGAGTTTCTACGTAGACAAAGTGACAGATCTTTTTCCATAGCAACGAGAACGTAGCTAGTGCCGTACAAATTCTACCAAATCCTACCATATCCTTTATTTCCATATCCATATACCTTTCGTTATCTAGAAAAAAGGTGAATCGAATAAGTTTTGAAACATTTTGTACGTAATTCAAAGCAACAACAATACGCATTTTGTAGTCATGAATGTCAAGGTCGAAGGATGCGTTTTGCAAAGTAGTGATGCGACTCGAGTCCGATTTTACCACTCGTGTCATTCGGGTCATTTTACGATTTTACTCGAGTACTACTCGAGTGATCGAGCCGTCGTCGAGTCACTCGAGTGGTTCACGAGTCACTCGATCACTCGCCTCTAACGAGTCACTCGATCACTCGCCTCTAACGAGTCACCTGTCATAATACGTTTTATTTCAATACATCGCCAGTCTTACAAAAATCAACATTTATGTATCGAAATTAATATTATATGCTAATAAAAATGAGCAAATATGGTCTATTCATAAAACCAAATAACATTACGTTATTTGGTGAGTGATTGGCGAGTGAATCGAGTCAGAGTGAACTCGAGTCGATATTTTTTTCACTCGAGTACATTTTTTTTCGATGTCACTCGAGTAAAAGTGGACTCGAGTCGCATCACTATTACAAAGTAAATTAATATTTTTATGGTGTGCAAACAATAAAGTATACTCTATCTACTTTTTGTACCGAGAAAATAAACAGTTCCCGAGGGATGCGCGATAAGGCTTTCTGTGATAAGCCGAAGAAGCCGCGGGCATCAGCAAATTTTCTTATATGTAATCCTACTAATATTATAAGTATGGATGTTTGTTTGTTTGTCCTTCAATCATGTTCAAACGGATTTGGATGAAGATTAGCACGTAGAGCATAGGGTGTGAAAATAGGAACCCGTAATTAGCAAAATAAAATACGTGGAAAATAAAGCTGTGAAGGCGGAGCTACAAGTTAAATGTAGTTAAGTTCAAATGTGCAGATTTTTGTTCATTAGCTTTTTTAGGGTTCCGTACCCGAAGGGTGCCAAACGGGACCCTATTACTCTCGGTACGCTGTCTGTCCGTCCGTCTGTCACAGGGCTGTATCTTTTAAACGGCAATAGGTAGCTGGTTGAAATTTTGTGATAATATGTGTTGCTATGACTACTATCACGACAAATACTAAAAATAAAATAAAGTCTAAAACCAAAGGGGGTCCCCATACAAGAAACCTCGAAAAACATGCATTTTTTTCAACGTTTTTGTTCTTGCTCTTTCTTTAAAACGTAATACATACCAGGCTCAAACATGGTCTGTTTATAGTGCATACTATACAGATTAGCAACAAATATAAAAATAGGGCAAACATAGATACCTATATGTGGTGGTACCTGCGCAGGAAAGAGTTGCAAAAATTCATATTTCGCTCACTGTGCGTTGATATCTTTTGATGGACTCTCGTAAATTAAATCAATTTCTATGGGGTATCAGGTCAATAGGTGATACGGAACCCGTACTGCGTGAGTCCGACTCACACCCTGCCGGTTTTTTTTAATGAGACATAGATCTGTTCTTGACCGCAATCTAGACAGCTTTGCCTTTGTCAAGATGTGGTCGACGATGGAGCAAGCAAACCCATTAGGTGCCAATTCACTTCAGCTTTAAAGGCGTTAGGGAATTAAACAATAAAGCACCTTTGAAAGCTTATTTTTCTTCAAAAAATAAGTAGGTAGGTATAATTTTTGAAACAAAGATATCATCATATAAAACAATGCTGGTTCAATTGTTTCCCGAATAAAAATCTAAAACTCATATTTTTTATGCTGGTAAATCAATAAATGACAGGTGGCAAGTTGGCAACCCTATAACTATTAGACTTGCCCGGGGCTTCATCCGCGTACTGAAATAAAATATAGGTAGGGTAACATGCCCAGTAGCCGGCCTCTTAAGAAGTCAGCTGACTTATTGCACTTATAATAAAATTAAGCTCTCCACTGGAATCAGCGTATAAGTATATTTTCATTAAATCATAAATATACTTAAAAATACATTTAAAACTGATTTAAAATACTTAGGTTGCTAGTTTTCATATGAAAAATAAATTTTCGAAAAAGTACGTTTTCTCCAGTGTTCGTCCGCCCCAATCCAGTGCCTGACCACCTTAGGCCTAGTCTCCGGCCACCTAACAGAAATCTAGAGGCCGGACGCTAGGAATTAACTTTTCTAAATTGCTAGTGAATGGCCAGTGGGCTCTCAGAATATTTAAAAAACCGGTCAAGAGCATGTCGGGCCATGCTCAGTATTATAGGGTTCCTTAAGTAGGTGTACAAACGAATCAAATCGAATATTAATCATGGCTATTTTAGTTTTTGCAATAATCGGCAGCATTCGCGACTCAGAGCGTGTTGTTAGTAGCGCCATCTAGCGATAAATTCAAGAAGCCAAATTTAAGAAGTCTGATTGATGTCAAAGTTACTTTTTGTGATTTTTTCAAATAGAAAGTAGCTAAAGGAGCATTATTTGCCGTGATAATTTTTCTCTAAGGTCAATGACCTTTGAACTAGGACGTTTTAAGTATTTTTCGGTTTTCTGTCTATAACTCAAAAAATTATAATCACATTATACTCTAAATAATTTTAAAAGAGAGTTTTCACAAAGGTCTATCAATGTGGAAGATTATAAGTTTCTACGTTGCATATTTTAGAAATGGCAGGGGGGGGGACACATTGCAAGCCACTTTGGCGGGCTATATTTCGCAGATGGTACACCTGATAAAAAAGTGGTGTATGAAACATTACCTTCATTTTAGTAGACCTATTCAATGATACCCCACACGATGGGGTGCAGCGAAAAAAATTATTTTTTCCCCATTTCACATGTATGGGCGCCACCCCTAAAGAACGTAAAAACTATTTTTTTATTCTTTTAAAATTGAGATCTATATGCAGACTATTTTTTAACAAAATTTCATTTACTTATGTTTATAACTGTAGAAGTTATTAAGCTGTAAAGGATTAGGACAGACGGACAGACGGACAGACGGACAGACGGACGGACATGACGAAACTATAAGGGTTCCTTGTAGGACTTCGGAACCCTAAAAAGAGTTATTTTTGAATGTTGATACAATTTATTACTGATTAAGAATCACTAGTTATACTATCCCTTTATACTGTGGTTATATCTTACGGGTTTACTCAAGTTTTTGCTCCGGGGACAGTAGCGTTCCCTAGAAACACACACAAACATTCGTAATACCAAAACAAAACTTAAATGAAACATATTAATTACATTTTGAAGTATGATTTGGAATAGGCTTGATTTTAAAAAAAAAAAAAAAACAAACTACATACTTTGTTATTTTTTGATTCAAAAAATCTTAAATTTAATTTATTTAAAAGAAACGAAACAATGGGCCTGATAAGAAGGCTCAAAGTCACTCAAAGGGCAATGGAGAGGGCTATGCTCGGAGTGTCCCTGCGTGATCGAATCAGAAATGAGGAGATTCGCAGAAGAACGAAAGTAACCGACATAGCCCGAAGAATTGCCAAACTTAAGTGGCAGTGGGCGGGGCACATTGCTCGCAGAACGGATGGCCGATGGGGCAGTAAAGTTCTGGAGTGGCGACCGCGTACTGGAAGGCGCAGCGTGGGTAGGCCCCCCACAAGGTGGACCGACGACCTGGTGAAGGTCGCGGGAATCCGCTGGATGCGGAAGGCACAGGACCGGTCGTTGTGGCGATGCTTGGGGGAGGCCTATGTCCAGCAGTGGACGTCTTTCGGCTGAAATGATGATGATGATGAAAAGAAACGGTGGATTATTTTTAATAAATATGTTACAAGAGCAGAGAAAAACACTGTCCAATACCATAACAGTTTTAGTGCATGAATTGTGTTTTAATTTGGTTTTATTTTGATATATATTTTATTTTGATTTATTTTATGTATAGACAGTGGACGAAAACTGGAACTATAGCCAGTGCTTCGGCCGCTTAGTATTTTCAAGGGCCGGTGCACTAGACCAGCGGTTCTCAAACTTTTTTGGTCACGGAACCCTTTTGACAAGCAAAATACTTGACGGAACCCTACAATAAAACAATAGTTTTTAAAAGTGTATTCTTTATTATATAAGCATAATAAAAGTACAATGTAACAGTTACTAATTATTACTTACTTTAACCACATGCCAAGTACAATAATAGAAGATATTAAAAATGAAAAAATCTTAACTAATGGGAGGTATGAAACTGTTTTTTATTTTTCATCAATTGGTTGATATCAGGTTTGATAGAAGACATTTGAAGTCTCATATCAGGTTCGGCGTCCAGTCTATTGCGATATTTTGTTTTCGTGGCTGCATAGGTTGAGAATCCTGTTTCGCACAAATATGTTGTTGGGAACGGGAGAAGAATATTCAGAGCCATTCTGCCAAGCATTGGATATTCATCACGGATTCTGCACCAAAAATCGTTGAGAGGCGTCGTTTTGAACAGTGACTCCATACTTGTGTCTGATGACATTTCTAAAAGAGATTCATATATCTCGTTTGACATACTTTCGGGCTTTTGCAAGTTGGGTAAAAAAGGATTATGAATCCATGAATTCAGCTTCATTTTTGTATTATGTTCTTCGGGAAAATACTTTACAAAAGATGCGCGCATCGAAGTGAGATATTGGACCAATTCTTCAAACACATCATCTTGAAACATTTCCGAGTCGTTATCGCTAACAAACTCACTGAGTGACGTAAAGCTTTCTATTTCTCTCTTACCAACGCAAATAATCCAAAAATCTAATTTTCTTTTGAAGGCAGTTATTTTGTTATAGGCCTGGAACACTGTTGTCTGTTTACCTTGCAATGATAAATTCAATTCGTTCAGTTTTTGAAAGATATCTGCCATAAAAGACAATCGGAACAACCAAGTTTTATCATACAAACGGTCTTTCAAATTAAAAGAAACTGTATCTGCTGAAAGAAACATTTGTAACTCGGCTCTAAGTTCAAATAGCCTTGTTAAAGTTTTACCCCGAGACAGCCATCGCACTTCTGTATGGAGCAGCAGTGTTTTATGTTTGCTGCCATAATCTTCACACAATAATGAGAACAATCGGGATTGTAGTGGTCGTGATTTGATAAAATTAATTATTTTTACCGCTTCATCCATAACTAATTTTAGATTTGACGGCATTTGCTTCATCGCAAGTGCTTGTCTATGCAGAATACAATGGCTGGAACTACAATTAGGCGCTTTACTTTTTATTCGTGATACTGCTCCTGCTGTTTTACCTGTCATCGCCTTGGCCCCATCTGTACAAATGTCAATGCAATCGTTCCAACTAAGATTATTTTCTTTAAAAAATATGTTTATTTTATTAAAAATTTCTTCCCCGGTAGTGTTTGTGGGCAGCGGTGAACACATAAGCATGTCTTCTTCAAAAGAACGTTCATATGGATATCTCACGATAACCAGCAAGATAGCCAGACCAGTGACATCAGTTGACTCATCCATTTGCAAGGCGAATCGTGTTTTTTGTAGACGTGCAACTAGTTCTTGTTTGACGTAGCTTGCCAGATCATGGATTCGCCGTGAAACAGTATCGTTTGATAGCGGTACAGTAGAAAGATGCTTTGCAGATTTTTCATCGAGCATACATTTTGTTATGTCTAACACACATGGCTTTATTAAATTCTCAGCGATAGTGTGCGCTTCACCTGCTTGTGCAATGCGATAGCTAACTAAATATGATGCCTCCGTGGCCTTTTCATTGATAGTTTGTGTTACATGCATCATATTTTTTTGACTTTCCAATAACTGTTCTTTTTTACGAACAAAAAATTCTTTATTTTTGTCTTTAGACTCGGGGTGTACAGTTTCTAAATGTCTGCGTAATTTGGCAGGTGCCATGGAACTATTAGGAAGCAGTTTACTACATAACATGCAGAGAGGTGAGCCGTTGGAATCAACAAATCCGAAACTGATATATGATTCATCATACTTCCTTTTTTTCGTCTTTGAAACCGTGGAGCTTGACGTCGTGGCATCATCGTCTGGATCGGTAATTGCTGTATTCTCCGCGCGTACTGCTTTTGAACATTCAGCGTCATTAGAAGATGTCGTTGCAACACGTTTAACACCTTTAAGCCAACGTTCCATTCTTCTTTATTAATAATGTTACACGTCAGGATGGTAGGGTCAAAATAATGCACAATCGTTACTGCGTTTATGAGACAAAGTTTAGTCCAAAGAAGAAATGTACAAAACTGATACAATCAGAATACAGCGGGCAGTAGAACTTACAAGAAGGCAGCAGGCTAGCCAGCTTGTAAGTAGGTAGGTACGAACTTATCGCTCCGAACGCTAATCGTCAACTGACTGACGAGGCGCGACTTTTTTTATATAATAGCGCTTTTATACTTAGTCCTAGACTCGAACTCGAACATTCTCAAAAATACTCGAGTCGGCGCCTTTGATAAACAAAAAGCGGAAATAAAAATATAAATACAAAAAAATGCGTTGTAAACAATCTCGACTTTATGCTTTTGAAGATAGAGCCGAAAGTCGCTTGTTCACAACTATAGCGTCTAATTCAGAGGCGGCTTTTATCAAAGGGACTGCGCGCTCACAAGTATACGCGCGGCGGGCGGATTCAAAACGTTCGACCAGTGACCAGAGAGAGGTGTTTTGTTTTTTTTTTCTAAATTCTTGCGGAACCCCTACAGGGGTATCGCGGAACCCTAGGGTTCCGCGGAACACACTTAGAGTACCGCTGCACTAGACAATACTACCAGTAGTCCGGCCAGCGTATTCTCATACAAGATCTTGTACCTATAATATTTGTAGAGCTTATTTTTGCGGCCGGAGACTGGATATGAGGTTAACTAGGAATTGAAAGAGATAATACTAATACAATTTTCCTTCACAGCATGCTGATATATAATAAAATGTACTAAATAATCTGATGTTTCGAAGCTAGTGTCCGGCCGGGGTAGGCCAGACACTGGAAGTAGCTTCTTTTATGTTCCAGTCCACCGGCCCCCGATTTTTTAAATAACGGTACACATTAATGCATTTTTGACACCTAAATCGAGTAAATAGACGTATATACAGTCATAAAACATAAACCTGTTTTGATATAATGATTGTAAGAACATGCAACTCGCCATTTAAGGCGGCGATATACGTGAATTGGGCTTTTTTTCGGTTTTTTAAGTCACTTTTCCTCCGTAATCTTTCTCGTAAAAAATCCAAAAAAAATATATGTTGATCTACATCATATAATGCAGTTCCTCTTCGGCTCAGAAAATTGAAAATATTATTTGAAATATCTGAAATAAATATGCAAAGTAACCTCTGTGTAAAATTTTAATCGTTTTTTTCTCCTAAACTATCAATCACAGGATTTTTTTATTGCAATCAGCATATAAAAAAATACAATACCGAGGGCACCTTCGGCTTACTTTTTCAAATTACTTTCTTAATTATTTTTTAACGATTTTTTTACGTAATCGATACTCGCAAATGGCTTGAAATCCCCTCGCTCGCCCGTTTAGTCAGTGCGGGACGTGTCGCTGTGCTATACGGACCTGTACTACGTTCTCTCATAATTTTCGGTGTGAAAAATACGAAGGATTTTTATTA
Source organism: Asteroscopus sphinx (assembly GCA_949699075.1). NCBI lineage: Eukaryota > Metazoa > Arthropoda > Insecta > Lepidoptera > Noctuidae > Asteroscopus > Asteroscopus sphinx. Next base: position 24,498,976 of record OX453003.1, on the reverse strand, counting down.
TAATTTTATTTAGAATGGCGCAGCGGCTGAGCGTATAGGTGGCGGGTTCGATTCCCGCATGGAACAAATATTTGTATGGACTATGGCCTACGTATAGTTGCTACTTTTAACATTGTGTTATACGTATTAATAACTTTTTTATGTAGGTAAGTTATATATTAAAAAAAAGTGTACATAATAATTAAGAAAAACTCCCTAAAACTTTATAGTATAATTGCTACTTTTGTAAAAGTAAATACGATTATTTCATCATAAGTAAGGAAGTGCTACTCATAGTCACAGACAGTAAAAAATATAGACGTAATGCTGTGAACAATCATAGTGAAGCCAAAAAAACTATGCTCCTTCGTGTACAACCAGCGGTCACGTACACACCATGCAATTGAAGTATATTTGCTTTCGCGATGCTTACTTGACGATGTCGCGACATGTGTACTGAGAGTGAGCACGGTTTCAGGTGCATGTGCGTACGGAGCACTGGTTGTACACGAAGGAGCATAGTTTTTATTGGCTTCACTAAATTATTCGCGGCACTTCTTTTATATTTTTTACTATGTCTGTACTTGTATGTTATTTTTGAACCAGCGCGGTAATGAGTAGGTACTTTTTTTATAAGAAAAATAAGTAAAAACATAAATTCAAATAGTAAGTAGGTATGAATCGATCTCAGACTAAAGTAATGAGTATTAGTATAGTATTAGGTAAAGTGGGTTAGTGGTCAATCCGCACGAATTTGATTGGCACGAAACGTGCGGATCGACTCTTAAATATTGTTATTTTTTTGGGAGTAGTAGGCTATTGGCACACATTGTTTTTTATGGAACAAATTTACGAAAAAAGGTACTGTAGCGCACAAAAGTATTAGGATTAATAATATTTTTTAAATGAAGTGACACGAATTAATCAAAAATATCTATGTTAAAAATATAAAATTTTGATAAACGTCTAGTCTTAGATTTCGTTGTGACGTGATTTAAAACTTTAAGTTGCCAAAATTAGTACATTTTGCTATACAGCATGACTGGATAAATAAGGGACATTATAAAATTCAAGAATATCGTAGAATGACCGTACGTATCTATATACATATAATAAAATCGTAGAGATGAAAAAACTGTACATTGAATATTTTTTTTAAAAAATCACTGCTGCGCATACTAGGAACGATATTGATGCCAAAACTATAATTTTTAGAATTTTTGTCTGTTTGTCTGTTTATCTGTTTGTCTGTTTATCTGTTTGTATGTTTGAGCATGATGCCAATACTACTGAACAGAATTAGTTGAAATTTGGCAAAAATGTCGGTTACAGACCGGGTCAGGTTATAGTTTACAAATCATCACGCTTTTGTACATGGGAGGTGAGTAGAGTAACAAAATGTCTACAAAGTTATGTTTTGCAGTTAATATATTGAAATGTTATAATTTATAGACTAAAATAATGTCCCCTAACCCAAAAAAAGCGTGAAATTTTATTTGTATTGTTATCCTTAACCTATGGATAATATAACCAATTTACGACGACGTCTCCCGCTTACTTAGTTTTGTAAATAATTAATTAATTTAAAATACTCCTTCTTTCCTAACCAGATGGCGTTAACGTCGAATTAGATCGCGCTATGGTTTCGTTCACAAAATGTGATGTTATGGGTAGAGAAACGGGGGTTACCTTTGTTGTCTTTCTATTTGCTTCTTTAATTGTCTTGAAATACTTAGTACCTACGAATTGCGATATTTTACATTTTACACCTCACCAATTGGCGATTCTTATGGACCTATGTTGATATGCTGAACGCATTTTGAATAGCTGTTTTTTTTCACTTCAAGAGTTCAAGACATGGTCGTTTCGATCGGCTGCAATTCATTGGTTGAGTACGGTTTACCGACCCCACAACCAAACCACGCGTTAATCGTGAATACGCCGCCGAAACTGACTACAGTGCGGGCGCAATGTCTGTCATTGTTCATCATTCATCTCAGAGCAAACACAGCTATTCGAAATTATTGAATAAATATGTTAAAAATACTTCACGATAAATTACGTGTACAGGAGTAAAAAAATCGCCCACGCTCATCAAGGCTGAATGCAACTTTCAAGGGGTCTGCTGACTAGTGCAAAAGGCAAAGAGGGTGGAAATACCAACCAATGGACACTGTCGGCTACTTCATCATCTCAGCCGAAAAACGTCCACTACTGGACAAAGGCCTCCCGAAAAGGGGGATATGCCATAATCGCCACGCTTGGCACGCGGGTTGGCGATCGCAGTTAATAAATAATAATAAAATGTTTATTTTCATAAAATATCTTTACAGAAAAAAAAGGTAACGTTGGTAGTTGGTTGTTTAAATACTCAGAGAACGCTTCTGCCCATCCTCTGGTGAATCCCTTAGTCGCCTTTTACGACACCCATGAGAAGAAAGAGGGTGGTGCAATTCTTTACGTCCGGCACCACACGGAACATTTCGGCTACTTACATCACCTTATTGTATGCAACTTTGATTTGTAAGTGCAGAATAGTGGTCACAGTAATTGCTAAAATCAATTGAAAAAATATTTCAAAAATTAAGGTAGGTACCAGTTGTTTACATACAACATGTTGATCTGTATTCGTGCCATGTTTAAGAAGGTGACAATACCACTGATACTGAACACGAATCAATAAAAAAAATCAATACCTTTTTTTTTACTTAAATACCTATTAATAAACGAATAAATTCCCTCTGTGTGTCACGTGCGACACAAAAACGAGGCGTGCGAATCCACCAAAACAATTTACAGATATTTCTACCCTTTGACAATGCCGCCGATGACTTATTTTCAGAGTCGTTCGGGATTTATTCTCAAACTCTCTCTACAATTCGAAGTGAAAATTTGGGTATTAAATAATCGTAGAACTTTTCAAGTATTTTTAGATGACTAAGCACATAATTTATCATTTGCTCTAGAAATATGGCACGGTTACAGATCAAAATTTTGTATTTGGAATGAAAATCAGTGACTGAATATTCTTGTTTAATAAGTTCTTTGTTCAACCAATCAAACTGTATACATAATTACATACATTTAATATTAAACTAGTTTAAATCCAGGCAGTAAAATATATAGACAAAGTGCTGCGAACAATCATAGTGAAGCGAAAAAAACCGTGCTCCTTTGTGTACAACCAGCGCTCACGCACACACCGTGCACCTGAAGGATATTTGCTTTCGCTATGCTTACTGGACGGTACCGCGACATGTGTACTGAGAGCGGCGAGCACGGTTTGAGGTGCATGTGTGTGATTTTGGTTTCAGCCTTTTCACCTTTCCTAGTTGACGGTTCTTCCGCCATTATATTAAGTACCAGAATACCAGCGTCAGGTATAATACCTGGCACATGCTGAGCTGGACACCCATTTGGTACAATACTGAGACACATATCACACTGTTTTATTGTATTTTTACTTGTATGTCCTGTGTCTTGTTTTTGTACTTAATAAACGTTTTATCTATCTATCTAAGTAGGTATTAATGAACTTCGAAGCTATCTGAAAATAGCATAATATATTCGATATGAGAGCAATATTCCTTGAGAGCAATATTAATAAAAGAATGAAACAATTTACAGCTTGCCGGTTCATTAATTAACTTTGTGATTGATAGTGTAGAGATGCGTCCACTAGGGGGCGCTGTAATATATTACTTCTAATGGACATTGAATACTCTAATACTACTAAATAAATACTGATTTATTAATTCTAATTATTATAAACATCATTTAATTCTTATAAAAAATGTGCTCTGACAAAAGAATGGGCCGGGAAAAGTACGATTTAAAAGCCCCGCTAAAAGACAGCGTTTTAAAATAATATTAAGATAAATTCAACAAAATTTACTTATTATTTTACACCAATCTATTTCTTTGTTTTAGTTGCAGCACTTAGCACTGGTTCACATTAATGATGATCAATATGTTTAAAAAAATTTAAGCTCACACATTTATTTGCTAAGGAACATTATTGCACATTCAGCGTCAATCAATGGCAGATTAAACTTCAGTGTTACCATGTCTAGCAGAGTCGAAGTAGCCAAAATAAGGCGCAAAATAGCCTAATTTCGCCTTCGTTTTTTTTTGTAAAATTGCCTAAAATCGCCTCATTGATAGTCGAGTAGTCTACAAAACCTATTTTTTAACGATAATGATAATTTATTTAACCAAATTAAGCATATTTTACAAGGTACACTGCTGGGCCCCACACTAGGATTCCCTGTGTCGTGGGCACCAGTATCTTCCAAAATGATTTGACTATTTAACATACATGCTATAGTTACATTCATACAAGCTATAGTTATATTAATTAGGTAAGTAAAAGATACAGTATTTGTGAGTGTGTGTGTGTATATGTGAGAGTTCATTAATTTTTCGATCTTTTTTATCGTCATGTGTTCACGACTGTACTTTGATATCTTTTATTCTTTAAAATACAATATGTGCCTATTATTTACAATATGTGCCAAGCCTACTACGTATACATATATGAAGGTGGCGATCCGCACGAAAATAAAAACGAAAATTCTAATATTTAAAAGAGTCGATCCGCACGTTTCGTGCCAATCCAATTCGTGCGGATTGACCACTAACCCAGTTTTTTATTATTATTGGCAGGTCATAGCAGCACTTTTTTTTTGCTATTATTTCTGTAACTACCTATGTATCACAATATACAATAAATTGAATTGAATTGAATTGAATTGAAATTATTTTATTGCATGTTAATTTTAATTTGTTTTTAAATATTATCTACGATTAATTGAAAATCAAAATATTTGCACGACTGAAATGTCGAAAGTAGTGAAACCCAATTTTAACTTTAGACGAACTCAATGTTACCTATGTTCTTGCAAATAAATATATCATTAATATAATATTCATTCGTTCATTCAAAGTAAAGTAACACAAAATAAAATAATTGTATTTTGTGTATATTTGATTGCAAGTATGTGTTCATTATTTACAAACTTAAGTAGGTAATATAACTTATTTCTAAATAAAAAAATGCAAAAATATAAATTCTAAAAGAAAAGTATATTAATGGGGATCGATCTCAGACTATACAGACCCGAAGTCGACCCCTAAATCACTAGACTACGTATACTGTTACGAGACGTCCCAAAATAACCGTGCATATTGTAAAAATTTACAAGTTACTTGCCGGCTAAAACTTTTTTCATTCGAACTCGCAAGCGAGCGGCGGCGCGGTCACAGGCGCGGCGCGATGTTATTATGAAGTGTCCCCGCGCTCCCTTTGCATCATTCTGATCGGCAACGCCCATTCGAGCAAGGTCATTGAGATCATGCACACCTCGTCACTATTTTTTTGTTATCTAACTTGTCTATTCTACACGCGTGCACTTACCTCCATTTTTAAATGCAAATTAAAACTCCACTGATTACTTACGACAGATGCTGCTACGTCTAGGTTGTAGGTAATAAAACATAGTTTTTTATAAAATTCGTTGTAGGCTCAAAATCATATAAATATTCTTAATTTATTTAAAAATGATGTCGAGTGGACGGACATAGGTGGAGGCCGGTACACTGGATAGTTTACCCTACCTAGTCTTATGTTACTTCTGAATAAAGTAGCTTTCTAAAGGTGAAATAATTATTTAATTTGGTTCAGTAGTTTCAGAGTTTATCGATTACAAACAAACAAACACATATTTCCCTCTTTATAATATTACTATAGATAGATTAAGGTTGCCATCTGCCATTTCTTGATTTAAGGGTTACCAGCTTTAAAAAATACGGTTTTTAGATTTTTATACGGTTTTTAGATTTTTATTGTTTTATATGACGATATCTTTGTTTTTAAAATTACTTAGGAATACAATTTGTTTGGAGAAAAAGCTTTCAAAAGCTCTTTATTATTTGAAGCGACTGTATAAAATCTGTACATTTGAACTTAAAATTATATTTAACTTGTACCTCCGCCTTTATAGCTTTGTTTACCCCGTATTTTATTTTGCTAATTACGGGTTCCTATTTCGGTACAACAGCCTGAAAAACGGGGTAACCCGTAATATACGGGGTATCTGGCAAGCCTAGTAAAGATGTTAAACTAAAATAGTTATTTCGGATTTGGTGGAGTTTTGATATGCTACTCCATAGACCAGTGTTGTTTATTCAGACAAACATTCGTTATCTTGACTTGCTCTACCAACAGTACCTACACTCATCTAAGGGCCAAAATTAATATCCAATCTATCTACGATTTACCCTACTAGAGACAAAAATTTGACATATTTTGTATGGAGCTTATGTCAAATTCCTATCTCTGGTAGGACAAATCGTGGATAGATTGGATATTAATTTTGGCCGTAGCACAGTTAGGTCTAAGGTAATAACAATAATAGAGCAACCTTTAAGTCTTCGTGAGGTGATCTCCTAAATAAATCAGCTCGGAGTCACGTCACTCCTTAGCACATAAATAGCTCAAGTCACAAGACAGACCGGTCGGCGCGGCGCGCGCTACGGCTCAGGGGAGTCAGGGGGGATGCGCGGGAGCCACTAGCGGCAGCGCGCGCTGCGCTCGTGTGCGGAGCCCGTTGGCCGCTCCGCTTGGCGCCAACGCCGCGCGCCGGCCGCATCATGTTATTTCCGACGCCATTACTCACAAGCGGCTTCGACTAATTATAATATTCAGCGAGCTCACATCGGCCGGCTGTCCGACGAGTCCGTTCACATATCCTGCACGCACTGCATCGCCAAATTGTTTTCTCGTGAATGTTATTCTGAGGTCCACGTAGAATTCTACTGTCGTGTAACGGCTAAAATTAATATCCCGTCTATCTACGATTTACGTTACCAGAGATAGAAATTTGACATAGTAGGTATTTCGTATGGAGCATAGAAATGTGTTATATGTCTATGGTATGGAGCTTATGTCAAATGTCTATCTCTAGTAGAACAAATCGTGGATAGATTGGGGTTTCCCTACTTGAAATCGAATGCCGTAGTATTGCATAACACTTGCACGAAAACGTTACCTCGATATCGATAGTACAGTCGACTGCATGACAGTGGTAACGCTTCAATTCGAAAACCGCCCTTACTGCTTACGAAATAAAGATGCTGCTAATGTCAAAGTGTTACAACCGACGTGCGGTCGACCGTACCTACTTAAAATCGATAAATTATGAGCGCGACAGTTCACTACTTCGATGCATCAAAATCTCGAATTGGTAGAGCTATAATAAGCTCGAATGATCGGCAGCGCAAAAGCAAAAGTGAAGTACCTACCTATCATAAAATTATCTCGAACAACTTGCGAACAACCAGCAAATAGCAAAACGAATTGACAACATCGTTTTAAGGATTTATTTTTTATTTTTTTATGATGTATAGATCTGCTCTTGACCACAATCTAGACAGCTTTGTCAGGATGTGGTCGACGATGGAGCGAGCAAACCTATTAGGTGCCGATTCACTCCAGCTTTAAAGGCGTTAGGGTTATAGTTAAGTGCCCGGAAATACAGATGCCGGCAGTGAATTCCACAACTTGGCTGTGCGCATTATGAAAGAGTTCTCAAAGCGCTTGGTCCTGATAGTAGGGATTTCTACCAAATGTGGATGATATCCTGCAGTGCGGCGTGTAGTCCGATGAAAGAAAGGAGATGGCGGAATAAGCTCATGAAGCTCATGCGCACACTCTCCAAAGTACAGCCTGTAGAACACCACACAATTGTTTTACTGACTACCTAAATAAAAATGTGCACGAGGGTAGTACAAAACAGATACCTACTTAGATGGAATTATTTGATAGTATGGTAGGCTTCTTTTTAAATAAAACTTTTTAAACTAAAAATTAAACCGACGAAAACAGAAACTGAAAAGCGAAAAATAACTAATTATGAGTCGGCGCCAAACAAACTTTTAACAAGCAAAGAGCGTGCAAGTTGCAAGTGGCCGAGCGGAGAACGAATTTTTGGAAAGTTATTGTTTATCGTTGAAAATTTCACGTTGTATATGATGTTACGTTGTTTTTATTATTTATTTAAAGTAATTTAATGATCTTCGTTGATTGTTTGTTTGGCGCCGACTCATAATTAGTTATTTTTCGGTTTTCAGTTTCTGTTTTCGTCGGTTAAATTTTTGTTAAAAAGTTTAATTTTAATTTTTTTTTGTGGCTAAAAGCTAAAATCTAACGCCAGGTCTCCATTATGTTGAAGTATCTAGAACCATAGAAATCTCTTTGTTATTTTGTAATATCATGATTAAAGTTGTTTGATTTATATTTCTACTTGTTTAATGTTTCATGGTCGTTCATTTGATGGTCGTTCGAGAAATGATGCATCAAGATAATGGACTTTCGCGCCACCGCCGATCATTCGAAGTTATAAGTAGTTATAATAAAACAAAGTTTAACCTGATTAAATCGCGTATATTATTTAAATTGGTTTCCCTGACGTTTCGAAAGCTTTGCAGCATTACAAGATTGATTGTGATTGTGGGTTATCATACATAGGGCAAACAAAGCGTAGTATAGCCACTAAAATTAAAGAACATATAGCTGACGTCAAGAACAGACGCTCCACAAAGTCTGCTGTGTGTGAACAGGCCCTAGACAAACCCAACCATTTTCTTCGATTTGATAAACCACAAGTTCTGGCGAAGGAAAACCGATATGTACCTAGAATTCTCCGTGAGGCTATTTTTTTTTTTTTTTTTTTTTTTTTTTACTATAAAGTATACATATTTGTGTGATACTTTATTTTTATTACAATCTAGCCTTAAGGCTAATGAGTAATTTAATTCTATCCTAAATTGCTATGTAAACTATAATCCAAGAATGTGTCCAATAACTTTTCTTAGGTTCTATTAAGGGCAAGACACTTAGTTTGTGTGTTCTTTATAAGCAGCACTTATCACTACATTTTATCTGTCAATATTCACTAATCACTACACTAATTCATATGGTTTTGTCCGCTTTAGTCTTCGAACTGTTTCCGTGTTATCGAGGAGCTGGATTGCCTCGACATTCACGTGGTGGTGAAGTCTAAATTCATGAACTTCTGCGTATTTTTTTATGGTTGTGTCTACAACGTCCACATTGAGGTCCCGATGAAGATCGATATTTCTGATGTACCAGGGTGCATTAACCATATCTCTAAGTACTTTATTTTGGAAACGCTGGATGATTTTTCTATTGCTTTTTCTGGTACAGCCCCACAGCTGGATACCATACGTCCATACTGGCATAAGAACTTGCTTGTATAGCAGTAGTTTATTATGAATAGACATGGGTGAGTTTCTGCCTATTAGCCAATACAGTTTCTTGTATCGCAGGTCTAATTCTTCTCGCTTCTTCTTGACGTGTGCTTTCCAGCGTAGCTTTGCGTCAAGGGTCATTCCCAGATATTTGGCGGTGTTCGCATGAGGCACTACCTGATTGTTTATAACAATCGGAATGTGTTGTGGTTTTTTATTGGTGAAGTCAATATGAACGGACTTCGATTCATTAAGTCTGATTCGCCATTTTTTAGTCCAGTCAAAGACTTCATTGATAGCTGCTTGGACTTTTTCTGCAGCTTCTTCGTGACTGCTTCCTATTGCCATGATAGCAGTGTCGTCAGCAAAAGTAGCAATAGCATTGTTCTCGGGCACTGGAATATCGCTGGTGTATAATTGATTGATTGATTTGATGTAACTGTGTTTTCTTTGTACCATAATAAGACTAGGTTTATTTATTGCACTGTATTTATGTATACATTATCTATATGACATTCACTCATTATCATAGACATATAACACACTCATTATAATAAGTAGTACTTACTTGGTTTGAGTTTCTCTGTAGTGGGATTTCATTAAGTCACTCATAAGGTTTTTGCTGAAAATCAGCGCTGCTGGCACTAGGTCCGTCCTAAGCCACAGCATTACGCTGAGCAATGACCTACATTTTTGCGCACATGCGACGCACAAAGATCACAGCAGTATTTATAATACTTAACATTTTTTATTATTGTTTTTGTTTTGATTTGACTAACTGTAAATCACAGACAATAATGTAGAACAAAAATCCGATCATTACCGTTATAACCACAGATCATGTATTGTTTATGTCCAGTGTTGTCAGTTGTCAATTTAACTGTAACTATACTAATTTGTCATGAAATTGTAAAGTATTATGTATTTATTATTAAGTATTATGTATAAGTTTTGTAGTGAGTGCGTCAAATGGAGCGCAAGAATAAAATCTTTTTCTTTCTTTCTTTCTTTCTTTCTATAATAGGTATAGGATTGGACCCAGGACACTTCCTTGAGGTACCCCTGCTTTAATTTGTATGATATTAGAGTAAGCATCTTCTTGTCTTATCCGAAACGCTCTGTTGGAGATGTATGATTCCAAGATTTCAGAGAACTGTTTAGGTAACATTATTTTTAATTTATGTACTAGGCCTTCATGCCAAACTTTATCGAAAGCCTGAGCCACATCGAGGAAGACGGTGGAGCATACTTTCTTTTCTTCTAACGCCTTTTCAATTATGGAGGTAATTCTGTGCACCTGATCAATTGTGGAATGTTTTTCTCTGAACCCAAACTGATGATCAGGTATGAGTTGTCTATTTTCAATAATTTTTTTAAGCCGCTTTAGTAGTAGCTTTTCAAATAACTTTGACAAAATAGGCAGCAGAGAAATAGGTCTGTATGACGTTGGTTCATGAGGAGGTTTTCCAGGTTTCGGTATCATGATAACTTCAGCTACTTTCCACATATCAGGCACATACTTCAGTCGAAAAGCGGCATTTATGAGTGTGGTAAGTTTAACTGTAGCTTTACGAGGGAGTTTTTGTAAAATTTCTCCTGTGATTAAATCATATCCAGGTGATTTTTTCGTACTCATGTTGAATAATATTTCATTAGCGACTTCTCTCGGAGTGACCAGCTTTATATCTAAAGAGTCTTGGCTCAGTACATCATTGGTTATTTTGAATACGTTGTTTTCGGGATTGGGTTGGAAGATCTTTTCTAAGTATTGTAAAAACGTAGTAGATTTCTGTTCATTGCTTGCTGCCCAGGAACCATTTTCTTTTCTTATTGCGGGAATTTGTACTGTTGGTCTCTTCATGTTTTTAGTGGCTTTCCACAGTGAATAACCGGTTTTTCGATCGCTGGTTAGCTGGCACAGATATTGGCTTGTAAGTGTGTCGTTAAAGCTTTTAATTTCCCTTTTGACACATTTTGTTAGATAGTTTAACAATCTTTTGTCTTCTGGGGACCTGGTCTGGTGCCATCTTTTTCTCTGCCTACGTTTTTCGGCTATGAGGATTTTTATGTCTGTGGGGTAAAAATGTCCCTTTATTCTTCTTGGGTTGTTAGGTGTGTTATTCCAGGCTGCTTGTTGGATATTCGTAATGAATTTCCTTACATCTAGATCTAGTTGTTCTCTATTTTTAAGAGGAACTCTTAGTTCTATACTATTTTCTAGGTCTATTCTAAAGCTATTCCAGTCCGTGTATCTGTTAACTAGAGTCGGGCTATTCTCTTTGTATGGAATTTGTTCACTCAGTGTCAGTAATATGGGAGAGTGATCCGAATTCATGTCACAAAGTTCTTCTATGTTTACGTAATTGCTTGATATATTATTACAGATAAAGAAATCTATTAGATCAGGAATCTTATGTAGATCAGTAGGCCAATAAGTAGGTTTTCCCGTTGACAGAGCTTCACATTTTAGCTCTTGTAGAGCACAAAGTAGCTCCCTTCCTTTAGTAGTAGTTAGTCTAGAGCCCCAGTGTGTGTGTTTGGCATTAAAATCACCTCCCAGGATGAATTTCGGTCCGAGTTGATTCATAAAACTCAGATAAGTATCACTTTTTATAGAAAATCTTGGAGGTGAATACAAGGCAGCTATAGTGACAGGATACGAGTAAGTCTTGAGACATATAGCCACAGCTTGAATATCTGGTTCTTCATGTTTAAGGTTTTCATAGTGAGAAAAGTTCTCTTTGACTATAACGGCACTCCCACCCCTAGCAGAATTGTCGGGATGTAATGCGTGATAGACCTTATATCCTCTAAATTGAATGTGACATTGTCTGGTGAAATGGGTTTCTGATACCAAGCACACATCAATGTTTTCTATATTTAGGACAACTTGAAGCTCTTGCTGATGCTTAAGAAGTCCATTTGCATTCCATACCATGATTTTTAAAGTCATTTTTTAAGAGAACTTTTAGGTTTGGCTCCCTTCGCGCCATTTTCTAGATTTTTCAGACGTCCATCAAAGGAAGATATCATTTTGATGATTTCATCCAACTTTGTATCCAAACTTGTTTGTGGTTGAATAACGTCATTAGTTGAAGTGTTGCTTTTAGGCTTAGCAGTCGCCTGTGCATAGGATTGCGACAGCACCTGCGAGTTGCTTAATGTTGGCTGACTATTCACAGCTTGCTGTTTAATGGTTTCAGGTACTTTTTTGGTACATTTTTTTTTTTTATTCTGCATTTCTTTGGCTACAATACATCCTCTATAGTTAGCAGGATGTGGTTCACCGCAATGTACACATTTTGGTTTCACTTCCGGTGGTTTTTTACAGTCACTAGTGAAGTGTTTGCCTGTACACTTTACACATCTCGGCTCCTTGGAGCAGTATTTCTGCGTGTGACCGTACGCCTGACATCTCTTACATTGGGGAATTAGTCTTGAAGATTTGACAGGATGTACTTCGATTTTACATCCTAGTATAGATTTAATTCCATAAATCTTATTGATGTCCTCGTCGTTATCAAATGTCAGCATGAACATATTAAGTGGCTCTTTAGTTTTCCATTTCAGTTTATTAGCTGCATCTTGGATCTTGAAGCCTTTAGTTTTGAGGTCTTGAAGTATCCTTTCCGGATTGCAGGTAAAGTGGAGGTTTTTAACCATCACTCTGATTGGTCTTTGCTGTTTGTTCTCATAAGAGTGCCATAGGTATTGGCTCTTTGACAGCAATTTAGTGAGGGACTTATAAGTATCCTCATTGTTTGAGTTTACTTTGACACATTTACCACTCATGATTTTAGTGGTGAACGAATCGCCTGGCTGATTGTCATGTAATAAATCAAAGAGGGTTTGGTAATTATCAACGCCATCTATAATTATGGGAGGAGGTGGCGGTATCCTTTTAACTTTTGGTTCTTTGAAATGAGCCGTGAGGCTATTGAAATTAAAAAAACATCCTAATATTAATAGAGAAGATGGTTGGCAGCTGCCACCTGTTTGGAACCAAGTCCTAAAAATAATCAAGACGCAAACAGCACGCAACACTGTAAAAGATAATGATATTGTGAGTGATTACTGTGTGCATCGAAACGATTTTAATTAAAAAATATTGTACGGTAGTTTTTTTTTTTTTTTTAGAAATATCTGTAAAGACGATTGTCATCACCTGCGACCACGAAATGTTGCAAAACTTTCGAAACGTCAGGGAAACCAATTTAAATAATATACGCGATATTATAATGTGTAGTGATCGCGAAAACCTAAGAAGTTATTATAAGCAGTTGTTCGAGATTGTGATGCATCAAGGTAGTGAACCATAAGATGTCGCGTTCACAATTCATCGATCTCAAGTCATACTATCGAGTTAACGTTTTCGAGCAAGTGTTATTCGATTCTACGTGGCATTCGGTTTCAAGTAGGGCATCCATGTAAAATATAGTTTTTGTATGTAAACTTATCACACAAAGTAATCACATGATCATCCTAAAAACGAGGCATTGTTAAAAGGCACGCAAGCCGGCCGGTTCCTGTTAATTGATGTCGTCTGGCTTTGATAGTGGCCGTTCGCGTTCGGTGAGATCAGAGGTGTCGGCGGCGTTGAAACGGCTCTTCTCTGTAAACACGCCTGTTGCCTATGTAGTCGTGTAATGTAACGCAATCAGCACGCCCTTTGACACCAGCCTCGGTACCTCTGATATGGAGCTCGAGCTCTTCGTATCGTTTGGCACAATAATAGCAAAGTTAACCTCATTCAATATATGTGTAGGTATATGGAACTGTTACTTTCTGTTATTGGTGTTTCTGATGAAAGTTTGTGACATTATAATAAGTATTTATTTAGTCTAATTTACCTTAGTTCCGTGTGGTGCCGGACGTAAAAGAATAGCACCACCCTATATCTTCTCATGGGTGTCGTAAAAGGCGACTAAGGGATTCACCAGGATGAGCAGCAGCGTTCTCTGTGTATTTAACCAACCAACTGCGATCGCCAACCCGCCTGCCAAGCGTGGCGATTATGGTATATTCCTGCCTTTTGGGGAGGCCTTTGTCCAGCAGTGGACGCCTTTCGGCTGAAATAATGAATGATGATGACCTTAGTTTTGATAAGTGTCAAGTACTAAAAAGTCTCAGCAGGTATGGTATACCTACATGAGTACCTATAGGAATTGAGCGATCCATTTTAAGGGGTCTGCAACAGAAAAGGGCCGCACGAATATGGAGTCGGAAGGGTTTGGGAGGGGAATAGAAAACTCATGGGCTTCCCAATGGTACCATCCCCCCCTCACACGGAGATGTTTAGTTTTCATGGGAAACGCAATTGAAGCGTTTGGGGTTCGTAAAAAAGGATTATAAAGGTTAGAAAAAAAAACGAACGAAAAAAAATATAAAATTAACTAAATTTTAAATTCTTAACTTTAGGCAATACCTACTTCGATTGCAGTTTTATTAGATATTGTTCCGTACTTAAAATGATCAATTTTAAAGTTATGATAACACGATTTAACTGTAAAACAAGAACCTACCTATGTATAAATAAAAAAACCGGCCAAGTGTGAGTCGGACTCACGCAGTAAGGGTCCTCCTGTACCACCCATCGACCTGATACCCCATATAAACTGGTTAAATTTACGAGAGTTTATCAAAAGACATCAACGACGTACGCGATATGTGAATTTTTGCATCTCTTTCTTACGTAGGTACCTACCACCACATATGTCTATGTTTGCCCTATTTTTAGTATTTGTTGCTAAACTACATAGTATGCACTATAATCTGACCAAGTTTGACGTTGGTATGTATTACCGATTTGTTTTGAAGATAGAGCAGGGTCAAAAACGATGAAAAAAATGCATGTTTTTCGAGGTTTGTTGTATGGGGACCCTCTTTGGTTTTATACTTTTTATTGTTTTTAGTATTTGTCGTGATACGAGGAGTATCACGACAAATATATAGTAACACATATTCTCTGAAAATTTCAACTGGTTATCTATTCTATTGCCGTTACAAATTACAAAGATAGAGCCCTGTGACAGACAGACAGACGGACGGACGGACGGACGGCCAGCGTAGCGAAAGAAGTAATAAGTCCCGTTTGGCACCCTTTGGGTACGGGGCCCTAAAAAACCAAAATAAATGTGACTACACCATATCTGTGTAACGAAACCATAGCGACTTCTAATTTTTCCACTAGCGCTGTCTAGTTACGTTTGAGGGAACTTATGACTTTGTAAAAGTACGAACAAACAACAAATAACAGAATAAAGAGGATAAACTGCTATTGTATCATGTCTTATTCTCTTCTTCTAAAACTAAGTAGGTACCTACTTGTATGTCAGTCTTCAGAATGTTGTAGAATTTTACTGTATAAAATAATGACCCCACCTCGCAAAAACAAAAACAACATAAACAGCACAGAGAGGTTTTTAATCTGAGATAAACAGGTAGGTACCTATTCTTAGTTTAGATATAGTATTATATTATCTGTGAATTGGGTTTGATTTACCTACTTCAAAGTTATTTTATTCTTTTTGGAGCACTGATATAAAAGCTTGCTTTCAGTAATGTTATTTTTTATTAAAGATTATTATGTTTCTCACTCACAGTCTTCTTATTGTAATTTACACATTTAACAACATTGATAAAAAGCGCCATCTGTTGGTTAGAGACTATTAAATCGACTACGCTTTGCACCTTCATTTGTTATATCAATGCTGTCTCGGGTAAATGACGACAGATAGGTGACAGGAGTGCAATTCTAGGGGTGCTGAATCAGAAAATCTCCTCTTGTGGATGCTAGTCCCTTTCGATACGTCTGGAAGGAACGGCAGTTAGTTGCGCCGGTGCATCCTGGGCACTGGTAGTAACTATTGTAACCTATTGTTCGTGGTGAATACTCTGACACGAGGGGTGGATCTGGGCCAGTGGAGCGAAACGAACGGGAACGGGTTGGGATAAGAAATCACACCCTCACACACTGCCTTCTGGGCCTCGGCACAGCGTAGGAACAGGGACTCATTTACACTGCCACTGGGTAGCCAGAAAACCTCCTCGTGTGCCTGACGGGTGCTGATCCTTCTCGATAAGTCTGAAGTGAACAGCAGTTGTTCGGCCGGTGCACCCTGGGCACGGGAAATAACTCTTCTTTGGACAGGGGGATCTTATTGCCTGTGGCGAATATTTTGGCACGGGAGGGGCTCGAACTGGGCCAATGGGGCATGACTTCGTGTGTCCGTCTGAAGTTAGCAGAGGGCACAGTGGAGGATGAGGGATGAGAAAGAAAACCTCCATATTATAAAATTACGGGAGGATAATAGGGCCTGCGGGCGGTGGACTCGAGGTAGTCGAATTAAACAGCCAAAGGTAGTTGGAGAACCACCGTGGTGGTTTTAGTCGGTAAAAGTCCTATACTGGCGCGGCTCTGGTGCAAGCGCTGACGCTCTGAGCCAGTGCACTCGAATTCGGACTTGGTTTCGGGTACCGAGGCCGTTAAATTCTGGCCCCAACAATCATGACCTCTGGACGTGGACCCACATCAGCGGGAAAGTATGAGGGCCTGACAAAGGCCAGGAGAGAGCTTATAGCCGTTCAAAAGGCGGCTGTAAAAGCGGAGCACACTCGGAATATTGACTCTCCCGGCACTGCCCTTAGCGGTAGCCGAGGTGGACGTGGACGAAAAGTACACCCAGGCGTTCAACCAGCAGATGCAGGACACCATGGAGGCCATTAAAAGCTTCTCCAAGATAACCACAGACCTAAGCGACATGAACCAAAAGGCCCTTACCCTTAATGTGGCATATGCGTGTATTATTGAGGCTGCTGAAGTGCACCTCGGAGGAGAAGGACAAGCTCCAGGCCGAGAACTCCCACCTAGCAGCTCAAATGGCTCAGCTTCGTAAGGAGTACGATGAGCTTAGGACAGAGCTGGAGAGGGACCAACGCCCGCGCGAGTAGTCTGATCTTCCTGCGCCCGCCATTGGCTGCAGACCAAGAAATGTAGAGCAAGCGCGTGCAACATCTTACACGACGAAAGCCGCAACGACGCGCTTGATTAAGGCGCCGAGCCAGCCACTCTCGTTAGCCTCGACCACCTCAGCCTCGGTAGTCCCAACCCTGACCTTATAGCCCCAAGGGTCAGAAGGGCAAAGGTGGAAAAGCAACTCAGGCTGTTGCCATTGACGCGACTGATCGGGAGCGCCCAACGACGTATTAAAACGGGAGGATGGTTGGAAGACCACCGACGCCAAAAAAGTAAGAGGGCGATGCGCACCGCTAGGAAGAAGGAGGCTAAAGCGGTGAAGGCCGCAAAAAGGCAGGCAGCCAAGCTCCGTGCCCCTTAATCGTTGGCTGTGGTACTCACGCTGCAGCCAGGTGCGGCAGATGGGCGTGAGCTACGGCGCGATTATTTTTTATATGCCAGATATTTTTATATAAGCCAAGGCAAATGTGTTTACTATTCGGGTGCAAGCCGAACTAACGAGCGAGCACGACACCTTCCACGCGTGCGTCTGCTCTAGGCACACGCCGCGGACAGTTGGCGGCGGCGGCGGCGTGCCGGGCAGACTTGGCGGCGTCGCGCCGGCGCGGCGCCCACGTCTAAATCAGACCAAGGTTGACGCTGGTATGTATTACCATTTTGAAGATAGAGCAGGAACAAAAACGTTGAAAAAAATGCATGTTTTTCGAGGTTTCTTGTATGGGGACCCCCTTTGGTTTTAGACTTTTTTTTGTTTTTATTATTTGTCGTGATACACCTCATAGCAACACATTTTCTGAGAAAATTTCAACCAGTTACCTATTACCGTTCAAAAGATACAGCCCTGTGACAGACAGACGGACGGACGGACGGACAGACGGACAGCGTAGCGAGAGTAATAGGGTCCCGTTTGGCACCCTTCGGGTACGGAACCCTAAAAACGGGTGGCGTCAGGAGACGCCTGACAGAAGCGAAGCTTCACGCATTTCAAAGGTAAAGGTCAAAGTCAACGAACAGAGTACAGCTTATGACTTTCTCGCTTTATGAACAAACACTGCAGCACTGGTGTAGTGTATGTTAACATTCACGTAATTTGTAAATCTTTGTACCTAAAATTCATAGAATCGTCTCGTTGTACCTTAATTAACATTCACAGGCAATGATTTCAAAGTAGTCTATATACACAGGTGTAAGTCCGATTAAAAAAGATTTATTAAACAATTTCGGACTTCCACCATCGAAATTGGTGAATATCGACGGGGCTGTGTTGTCGCTAATCGACACACACCGGTGGATCTTAACATTCACTAATTGGACTTGAATGGACATTCACAGTAACGTTGGTACTCAAATTAAAGGGTTCAATGAGCTCTAGACAAATAAACGGTCCAAAATTCTGATGACCATGTATCTCCTTAACTATAGCTCTCAGACCCATCGCGTGTTGTCATTCAAATGAAAGGGCTCGACGAGCTCTAAACAAATAATAAAAATGTATCCAAGGGATTTTCGACCTTATTGACAAAATTTAATTTCATAGAATTAGTTATCATTTATCATAAATAAGTAGTCCATCCAAATGTTGAGTGGAAATGGTTTTATCCAAAATGTCGTGTCGATGATCGCTTGGCAGACGTTTTTACTTTTTCATCATCATCATCATCATTTCAGCCGAAAGACGTCCACTGCTGGACAAAGGTCTCACCCAAAGGGAAGGGATATGCCATAATCGCCACGCTTGGCAAATGATAACCGTGTTGACGATCGCAAATCCATGAAATATGGACAAACAACAAACAAAATAAGGTGTTTTTTTCAGTATTTGCTGCTTTGGTATTTATATTGAAATGCATCTAAGCTATGTTAGATTTTGTGGTCTTCCTTCAATCAAGGACACAATGATTGTTTTGTTGGAGGGAGTGATATAATCCTCACTATCTTCTCAATCGATTGGTGTCTAAAAATACAGAATGATATTTTATGGCATACTTATAGGTTCGATTTCCGGCTCAGGGAAGACACTTTTGAAAAATCCTTGAATGCAGTATACTTGCTTTAATAAAACTTTTTAACAAAAAATTGAACCGACGAAAACAGAAACTGAAAAGCGAAAAATAACTAATTATGAGTCGGCGCCAAACAAACTTTTTACAAGCAACGTGCATGCAAGTTGCAAGTGGCCGAGCGGAGAACGAATTTTTGGAAAGTTATTGTTTATCGTTGAAAATTTCACGTTGTATTTGATGTTACGTTGTTGTTATTATTTATTTAAATTAATTTAATGATCTTCGTTGATTGTTTGTTTGGCGCCGACTCATTATTAGTTATTTTTCGCTTTTCAGTTTCTGTTTTCGTCGGTTAAATTTTTTGTTAAAAAGTTTTATTTTAAATTTGTTTGTGGTTTAATCTAACTCCAGGTCTCTATTATGT
Organism: Asteroscopus sphinx; assembly: GCA_949699075.1. Taxonomy (NCBI): domain Eukaryota; kingdom Metazoa; phylum Arthropoda; class Insecta; order Lepidoptera; family Noctuidae; genus Asteroscopus; species Asteroscopus sphinx. The sequence continues at coordinate 24,479,325 of OX453003.1, read as the reverse complement.
CGTAGTGTCTAGAACTATATTTGTGTGCCAAGTTTCAACAGAATCGGTTAACAGGTAAGAATTCAGTGGGTGAACAAGCACTCATCCCCTGTTTTCCCACTCTTAGGGGTCGAATTGAGAACCTCCTCCTTTTTTTCGTCGGTTAAAAATAAAACGAAGTCCTCTTGAAGTATAATTCCCTGTTTTAATTATTTAATGTACTTTCCCTCCATGTAGCATAGCGATGGGTTTTTCTGTATAGAGGTTGTTGTACCCCTCGGTTTCACCCGCCGCGGTGCATAGCATCGCCCGCCCTTCCTCAAGAACTGGGCTATCAAGTGCATACATTTTTAATTAGTTAAATTGATTTACGTATTTTGTAAAAATTTGTATACTGTGTATTATATGTCAAAATGTGTCTGCACCTACTTAGAATGTACCATCCTCTGTACCACATTTTAAGCAAATAAAGTAAATTAGAATTTAAAGAATTTTTTAAATCCGAATGATAGTTCCAGAGATAAGCGCGTTCAAACAAACAAACAAACTCTTCAGTTTTATTAAATTATATATAATACAATGATGATGATGTATATATGTATAGACAAGCATGTTATTTATTATGTTATAATCATGCATGCGTGAACGTTTAGATATATCTTAAGGGTGTAGTGTACGACGATGCCTGAGCAACATTCTTCATGAGAACGTGTCATGCACGTCATCACGTGTGACAGTGACCTTTACCTTCATGACAAGGGTCAATGGTGTGACAGTGGAGATTTTTCATACGTTTTCAGGTACGACGACCGGCCGTGACGCAAATACATCTGTGCCAAAGAAAGCACAATTCACTACATTTCTTCTTGTGGGCATTGTTACACCTACCGAATGTCAACGTGCCAAGACATAAATATTTTTGGCAATCTAAATTTATCGTTACCAAGCTAAATTTTAATTTTTCTTGTTAAAATTTTCAACGTTTCGTTTGAATCACTCACAAATATTTTCGAGAGCGAATTAAAATAATATAACATAACATAACATCACGCCTGTATTCCCGAAGGAGTAGGCAGAGGTGTATTGTACACTCACATTTCGCCAATTGTTATAAAGTCCCATGGAACAAATCCAGACTCCGGGCTGCTACTGAGAATTTCCTAAAGAAAAAACCCAATAACACTTTTCCCGACCCGGGAATCGAACCCAGGACCCCACGATCAGCAGTCGCGCTTGCGACCACTAGACCAACAAGGCAGTTAAAATAATATATGACTGTATTTGTCAATTAAAGCTTTCCTTAGTAAGCATAATTACTTTACTGAGCAATACATTTGTGATGATCATTCGTCACGTCACTAACTATTTCGTCGATTCATGATACGTCACTTTGTGCAGCTACCTGCAAAAAAAATGACTACTCATTTTCCTCAGTCCGTGGTCGTGGTCCACCTGCTCAGTTCACCTGGGTGGACCACGGGCACTTTTTCTTGCCTAAAGATGCCTGTATTCTATGCCTGTACCTCAATCGTTAAAAACTAATTTTCGACAAATGATGTATTCAGCGAGTAATATTCGTTTTACTGATGGGGGCGCCACTTGGCTGCTACATTCCCCATGATTGGGTCGTTCTCAAAAAAGTGGCACCGCTCGAATAAAGTTATCATTTTTTTAAAATGTATCAATAGTTGAGTATTTTTGTTATGTTAATTTTTTCCAAGGGAATAAATTTTTCACATAAATAGACAAAATACAGCTTTTCAAAAAAACTACCTAACAGGTTAAATGAGATGTCTCACGGGTTAATGAGAAAATGTCTCCAGGTTAAAGAGAATCAAACTGGTTAGTGAAAAAAAAAACAATGTAATCATGTTAATCAGCTTTTATTATTATTAACTGCAAAATTGTGTTATATTTCTATGACAGGAAACATAAAAAATCTCACCTAGATGTATTCATGCTAAACATTTCTGTCGATACATTTACGGCCAAAATTAATATCCAATCTATCCACGATTTGCCCTACTAGAGATAGGAGTTTGACATAAGCACCACACAAAATATGTCAAATTTATATCTCTAGTAGGGTAAATCGTGGATAGATTGGATATTAATTTTGGCCGTTAGAGAGATACAATAATTGATTATCTGATCTCTAAAAAAATAAAATAAAATTTTTCTTCTTATCTAATCAGTCTTAAACAACCAGTCAGTCAATTAAAATAACTATAAGTAGTTTGACACCAAGAGATCAGGAAGGAAGTGGAGAGAAGATGCAAAAAAATCCTACCAACGCAAAAAGGAGCAAAAAGCTAGAATACAACGCTTTATTGAATGCAACAGTCCACCTTCCAGCGATATCGAAAACATCAATATAGATAATATTAATGACGTGATTGGTGGCCATAGATAAGAACCAGCAAGAGGGGCACAGGATAACTGTAAATGCAGAACAATTACTAGGTCAGGCCTGCAACCTCACAAGGCTCTTCAGTAAGTTCTGGGATCGTATCACCTAATGCCCAAAAATTAGTAAGAAAGTTACGCTATAAAAAAGTGAAAGAAATAGCGTCCTCACGACTTAGAAAATCCCTATTTTTCTCAATGCCGCCCCTTAAGCCGCACTTAAAAACATTTTTTATGTATGGAGTTTGACGTTAGAACCGGTTTAAAGAAAGGTCTAAACTGGTCAAAGCTTTTGTAATAAGGGGGGACACCACCAAGAAGTTTAGCCTAAACCGGGCTTAAATACTTTTTTATGATTGGAGTTTGGCGTTACACCCGGTTTAAGCAAATGTCTAAACATGGTCTAATCTTTTGTGATAAGGGAAATGAAGATTATGATATTATCCGTTTATTGTATCAAACACATTGGCCAAAAGGCAAATAACATCCGCCTTTTTAGAAATCTTTTTTTCTGTAAAACTCATAAATGCATCGAAATCGAGAGCCTCATAGTTATTATCATCGGTCATTTATTACCTTACATGATCATGATCGAAATACATTTTATGCTTTTGTACCGCATTGTACAAATGTACAAGTGTGTCGGACGAATTGGGAAAATGACGAAATAAAGCATGAGGCGAGTAAAGGAAAATTACTAGTTAAACAAAGTGACGTATGAATGTGACTTAAGGCGCTATTAAGAGCTAAGTGGCGCCCCCATCAGTAATCAAATAATTACTCGCCGAGTAGGTACGTACAACATTTATCGAATCGATGTAGATCGGCCAACCGTAAATGGGTAATCCATTATAGGCAAGCTGAACTGGCTTGGTATGTAAGTTTTATACAAGACAAGTTTTATACTGGATTTTCACTATCGATATGCGCTTGACTGTACATCATAGATACCACAACATGAAACATCTTCTCCACACAACGAAACGATTCTCAAAGTTACCAAGTTGCGGGGAGCATGTTAGTGGCGACTTATTAATTGTATTCGTAGCAGCCGGCGCTACAGGCTGAGATCATTAAAACGGGTTCATATCAGTTTCCATGAGTTTTTAACGGTTGCCCTCTTGATAAACTCCTGTTGATTGTGCGGATCCGCCACACGAGTGGACCACCCGAGTGTAAGTACCCTCTATGACCGATGTCATAAATATTTGTGGCGCAACCTGTTAGATACCAGGATTATCCGCGACACGCCATGAGCCCTATCAGCCTGTGATACCGAAGTGATAGCGCACACCCACAAAACTGTTTGAATTTATTAATCCTCTTTGTAAAAGTGACGACAGCACAGATTTAAAGTTAATCTACCATGCTTCTTGCGCCATTGAGGTTATGAATCTTAAATAATAGGTTCTGAAATAAGTACCTACCTAGACAAAAAGTTAGGATTAGGACCACAGAAATAGATCTATTTCTGTGGTTAGGACTGTAACAGAATCGTTGTTCTTATCAATTAGTGGTAAATCCATATAGAGTAGATGACCCACTTTTTGAAACAAAGAATGAGTCAGGCTCGCTGTCATTGTGGATATACCTAGGTATGCCCGAATGGTCAATATCGATTTCAGAACATTGCATTAAATAATGACAAATCAAATAAGAATAAATAATGCTGGCCTTTAGTAATGACAGCTAATGACAACACTTTGGTTAAATAGGTGTTCAATATTTTTGATAGAGTTAAACTGAATTTTTACTCAGATTACTTCACTTTGGTTGGTTTACGGCCAAAATTAATATCCTATCTATCCACGATTTGCCCTACTAGAGATGGAAATTTGACATAAGCTCCATACACTTCATGTCAAATTTCTATCTCTAGTCGGGTAAATCGTGGATAGATAGATTATTAATTTGGCCGTTAGTTTACCTACAGTTGGTTAACAGACATGAATCTAACATGTCTGTGGTTTAGTTAGTGACTTTTATAGAAATGAATTCAGAAGCTAAAATATCAGCTTTCCAACAGATAGGAAAAGTCGTTCAGATGGTAATGATGTTATCGATATCCAATTCTACACAAGTTATATTATAAACTGGTTAGTCAGAAGTTGGGTGCGCCAAGTAATTTGCTGTGAGCCGGTGCGCGGGGCAGGGGAGGCCACCGGGCGTCGGTTTCGGGGTTCAGCGACAACTTGTCTGGCAGGGCTGGCGCCCGGGCTCCGCACCGCCCCGCAGCATTATTATGAGCCTGACGCCGCCGGCCATGCCCCCCTCGTTCCTCACCGCCCCTGCCGTCGCTGCGCCTGCGCCACAGCTTCTCAGAAAACTAATCCGGCGATATGGTGACGCAACATTGACATTTGGCAGTTGATATGGGGCACAGTTTCTTCGACAGGAAAATTTTATTGATGTGCCAATAAATTTGGAAGATAGCTTTTACATCTATAATATAAGTAGGTATCTTAAGCTGGGACATGATCAGGGTGACGATTTTAAAAGTTATTTTAATTCAGACCGTATGAGAGATCAATTAAATTATATCATCATTTCAGCCGTAAGACGTCTACTGCTGGACATAGGCCTCCCCCAAACATATGTTGGGGGGATATTCTATAATCGCCACGCTTGGCAGGCGGGTTGGCGATCGCAGTTGGTTGGTTAAATACTCAAAGAACGCTGCTGCCCATCCTCTGTTGAATCCCTTAGTCGCCTTTTACGACACCCATGAGAAGATATAGGGTGGTGCAATTCCTTTATGTCCGGCACCACACGGAATTAAATTTATTTGGTAAGTGGAAAATCTTTGACGTTGTCGTCTTATGAAGTTTCCCCGTCAGAGTCCTTTCTATCAATACAAATACCTGCTAGGTAGGTAGTCCAACGATTTCATCATCATCATCATCATTTCAGCCGAAAGACGTCCACTGCTGGACATAGGCCTCCCCCAAGCATCGCCACAACGACCGGTCCTGTGCCTTCCGCATCCAGCGGATTCCCGCGACCTTCACTAGGTCGTCGGTCCACCTTGTGGGGGGCCTACCCACGCTGCGCCTTCCAGTACGCGGTCGCCACTCCAGAACTTTACTGCCCCATCGGCCATCCGTTCTGCGAGCAATGTGCCCCGCCCACTGCCACTTAAGTTTGGCAATTCTTCGGGCTATGTCGGTTACTTTCGTTCTTCTGCAAATCTCCTCATTTCTGATTCGATCACGCAGGGACACTCCGAGCATAGCCCTCTCCATTGCCCTTTGAGTGACTTTGAGCCTTCTTATCAGGCCCATTGTGAGCGACCACGTTTCAGTACCGTAAGTAATTACTGGCAACACACACTGGTCAAAGACTTTCGTCTTGAGACACTGCGGTATTTTGGACGAGAAGATATTGCGTAGCTTCCCGAACGCTGCCCAACCGAGTCGGATTCGACGATTGACCTCTTTCTCGAAGTTGGACTTACCTAGCTGGACAGTTTGTCCTAGGTATACATAATCGTCAACAACTTCGAGTGTAGATTCTCCGATGCTTACGGGAATGGGTGCTATATGGGAATTCGACATAACCTTTGTCTTGTCCATATTCATTTTAAGACCCACTCTATCGGAAGCTCTACTGAGGTCATCGAGCATTGTACCGAGGTCCTCCATGGTCTCAGCCATGACTACTATGTCGTCGGCAAACCGAAGGTGAGTGATGTACTCGCCGTTTATGTTAATGCCTAGCCCATTCCAGTCCAGAACCTTGAAGACATCCTCCAATGCAGCAGTGAAGAGTTTCGGAGAGATCACATCTCCCTGTCTCACACCTCGCTGCAGAAGGATAGGTTTCGAGGCTTGGTCCTGTAATCGGACTGACATAGTGGCGTTTTCATACAAAGACTTTAACACTTCGATGTACCGATAGTCAATCTGGCACCGTTGAAGAGACTGTAGTACCGCCCAAGTCTCGATCGAATCGAAGGCTTTCTCGTAGTCCACAAACGCTAAACAAAGAGGCAAGTTATACTCTTCGGTCTTCTGTATAACCTGACGCGGCGTATGTATGTGGTCTACGGTGCTAAAGCCTTTTCGGAACCCGGCTTGTTCGGGAGGCTGGAAGTCGTCAAACCTGCGCGAAAGACGGTTCGTAATGACTCTCGAAAACAGCTTGTAGACATGGCTCAGAAGTGAGATGGGCCTATAATTCTTCAGTAGAGCATTATCGCCCTTTTTGAAGAAGAGTACCACCACACCTCTGCTCCATGCCTGTGGCGTTCTCCCCTCGAGAATGACGGAATCAAATAACTTCTGAAGGGCCTTAAGGATCGGTTTTCCACCCGCCTTCAGGAGTTCGGCCGTAATTCCGTCATCACCCGGTGCCTTGTTGTTTTTGAGCTGCTTTAGAGCCATCCTAATCTCGTACAGGCTGACGTCCGGGATATCTTCGGTATAGTGTCGGGTCAATCGAGCTCTTGGGTCATTAGCCCGATTTACAGCGGGTTTCTGGGTGGACGTGTATAACTGTCCATAGAACTTCTCGACCTCCTTCAATAGCTCTGGCTTGGAGGAAACGACTCTGCCATCGTCGGACTTCAGTTTTGCAAGCTGGCTCTGCCCAATAGACAGGTCTCTTGCGAAGACTTTGGAGCCCTTGTTCTTCTCTATCGCGTCTTTAATACGTTCGGTATTAAATTGGCGTAGGTCACTTTTCAAGGACTTTGAGATCTGTCTATTGAGCTGCCGGTACTTAGTCGCATCATCTGAGGACTGCAGAATCATCTCGCGTCTTTCCGCCATGAGCTCGAGAGTGTGGTCAGAGAGCTTCTTGTTTCTGATTGTACGACGGGTCCTAAAGATCCTAGACCCGACCGTATGGACAGTTTCCACAAACCCATCGTTGTAATCGTCCACTGAGCTCCCTAGGCATTCGAAACGATTCTGAAGTTCGAGCTGAAAGCTCTCGGCGTTTTGGATTTGGATCGGTGCTGGACGGAGCGTAGACTTCATCAGTCGAGATCTTTCCAGCTTGATGTTCAGATTCAATGTGCCTCTTACCAAACGGTGATCGCTTCCGGTTTTGACCGCGTTGATCACAGAGACATCATTGAATATTTACTTCTTCGTCGACATAATGAAGTCAATCTCATTTTTTGTTACACCATTAGGTCCCAACCAGGTCCACTTCCTGTGCTCACGCTTTCTGAAGAAAGAGTTCATCATATAGAGCCCCTCTTTCTCCATAAAGCCAGCCAGTAGATGACCCCGGTGGTTCCGATATCCATACCCAAATTGCCCCACTCGCAGCTCATCATCGTAGCGCTTGCCCAGTTTCGCGTTGAAGTCTCCCATGACAACAGTGAAGTGAGTTTTAGAGCCATGCATGGCTCTCGAGATATCCTCATACATGGTCTCCACCTCATCGTCGGAGTGTTTCGAGGTCGGGGCGTATACCTGTATAACCTTCAACGAATACCTTTCGGTTATTCTGAGTATAAGGTACGCCACCCTGGTCGAAACACTCTCGATCTTCACTATGTTGTTCACAAGAGACTTATGGACGATAAACCCGACACCGCCCTGGGAAAGTTGATCGCCCTCCCGGAAATAGAGCAAGTTACCGGATTTGAGGATTATCGTGTCCTCCCCCTCTCTTCGGACTTCAGATAACCCTACGATATCCCATCGTAACTTGCTCAATTCTTCCTCGAGTTCGACAAGCTTCTCGTCGGTCCGCAGTGTACGTGTGTTGTATGTTACCAGGTCCAGTCTTTTTTTGTTATGGTAGCCGGATCTCTGCCGGGGATTCTTCGCACCCCCTGCCCCGCCGTTACCTAGGCCGCTACCGTAACCAGGGATAGCGGGGCCGCCGGGGACTAGGGGCCGGTTTTTATCAGTGCTTTGCATGTTTGGGGGGATATGCCATAATCGCCACGCTTGGCAGGCGGGTTGGCGATCGCAGTTGGTTGTTTTAATACTCGGAGGACGCTGCTGCCCATCCTCTGGTGAATCCCTTAGTCGCCTTTTACGACACCCATGAGAAGATATAGGGTGGTGGTATTCTTTGCGTCCGGCACCACACGGAAAGTCCAACGATTTGGTAAGGTTTATTTAAGATTCTTTTAAATATTATACCTAGTAGAGCTATGTATTTGAAACTTTTAACAAAGTACGGTATTAATTACTATGATGAGCAGCGAATCAAACATAGAATTTTATTAATCTAAGGAATCAAATGAATGTTTCGATGAAGTGAAGTGAATCAACGTTCAATAAACAGGTGGCAGCATTTTTATAATACACGTGCAGAACATAAACAAAGGCAATCATTCACTTTGTTATGTAACCTGAAATATTGAAAGCCACTTTACGCGGACGACTTATCCGAATCCAGATTGCTCTTGTTACTTTCTGATGGATGAAACATCTGTTTAGGAGCATACAGCAGTTTCAGACTATTTCAATGCACTGATTTCAATAATATTTTTTAGGATAAGCTCTACTTTTAGGGTTCCGTAGTCAACAAGGCACCGTTACAGTTTTTTTTCTAATTTCATAATCAGAATGAATGGCGTAGGTAGGTAAAACCTATGTGTTAACTTACGAATTATAAAAAATCTAAATACGACGTTCTTGTCCTTCGATCAATATTTGTCCAATAAGTCATTGAATCACATTGATACGTTTGCATCATGTGGTTCAACCACAGACCAGTAAGCTTCAAGACTCCGCATAAACAAAGTTTTGTATTCAAACGCAGTCGTAAAACGTTGGTGGGGTCAGGGGGGCGGACGGCGCGTTATGATTGGCCGGCTCAAAAGTTCGGTGGTATGATTCCTTATGATTGGTGCCGCTCGCAGACTGAGTGACGTTCCGATTGGCGGAGTGACGTATGATATGCAGTGGTAGAGCACATGCGTTGTGACCGGGGGTGTCCAGCTAAGCGGCGTCTAGAGGCTTACTGGTCTATGGGTTCAACGAATCAACGATATTTAAATACACATGTATAATGTGGATAATGATCCACACAAAGGTATTATGTTCTATGCTTGTGCTTCGTGGACGTACGACGCATCTAAGGGCGCGTACACATAGAATGTCCGATTTTACAGGATCCTTTTTAACTGATCCGTCGCTACTGGAGGTAATATTCACACAGCATTTACAGGACCGATCAAATCAAAATCAAAACTTCTTGGCCAATATATTTATCAAAAGCCTTGCTTGCCATGATCATGAGAGCACTGGACACGTGCACTACTCTAGGAATGAAACCGGCAAATGGCGGCTGTGTGCAGCACACGGCACCCTGCACCCCCTTGCCACGCCTCGCGCGGTTTCGATCCGATAACACGATCAGTATTTGCGTTGTGTGTGGGATTTTTGACTGGATCCGGAATACTGTCATGTGTGTGAACTGGCTCATACAACTACATACGCTAATAACATATAATACGTTTAAACGGACCTGTAAAACGGATTGCTGCTTATTTTGTCGGATCGGTATTTTTTACTGGATCCGGAATTCTGTATTCTGTGTGAACTCGCTCATACAACTACATAGGTACGCTAATAACTTATAAATACGTTTAAACGGACCTGTAAAACGGACGTTCTATGTGTACGAGCCGTAAGTAAGCACTCCTACATAGAAAATGTAGGTATTGGGTTACACACAGATAGGTATGTCCACGGAATAATAAAAACAAGTGGAAATGGCATACGGCTGCTGCATGCGGCAGATGCGTACATGTTACAAGATCGTGGATCAGCCAACCCAGAGACCACTTCTTATCAGCGGAAGGAACGAATAAAGTCACTATGTCTTGTATTTAGGGTCAATTATTATAACTACTTTCAATTCATCATATTTATATCAAGCCAATTAAATTATTTAATAAATCTCGTCACTAGCCAACTTGATCATATTATATAATTTTATCCTAATTATCAATTTACTTAACGATGTATCGATTAAAATTTTAATCAATTTGGCAACACTAGATTCCTAGAAATTATAAAATAATGTGTAACTGTCATTTTGCCGGCTGTTTGCTGTGAAACTTGGAATAAACAACATGTCTTAACACTTCGTGTTACTGCATTCACCACCTACGCCCTGGTTCAGGAGAACCCGCACACCATGGTTCACTTCCAGCAACCCCTTCATAACACACATGAACTTAATCGCGCATAGTTTCTCGCTGCATCGCTATGACGTCTCGAATGCTTATGTGAAATACTAGATTATACCTTATTGTGTAATTATAAGGTGTAAAAATGATAGCAGAACGTAAAAAATTAATGATTCTCATAGAGGTGTATTTTAAATTTAAATTTTAACTTTTATTAAGATTTAATTTTTAAAAATCATTATAATCGCGAAAAAAAATCAGTTGATCCCTACATTTGTGTTCACATAAATTGACAAAATATAGGGAACAGCAGAATTTTTTTTCGCGTGTTCGGGATTAGTCCCATAGTAAAAGTTGTTCATAATGAAAAGCACAATGACCCCTTTTCGCTTCCAAAACCTACGAAAATTCACCGTGTATAATTACTAGGCCCCATGTGATTTTAAATAGACCCAATCACGTAATTGTTTTTTGTGTATTTTTAATGTACTATTTCAATTGTCAATGTGTGATTTTGGCGACACTTTCCCGTACTAAGTAATCGTAAGGGAACTTCCACTTGTTTTCTTTATTTCGTGGGTATGTCAAAGTAGGTGTGATGCTGGCTATGTGTGTGTTGTCGGTGCGAGTAGATATAAATGTATCGAGTAGTGAGCCCCGCTTGCAGTGCCGCTGCCGCTACGCAGCAACTTGCCCGGTGTGGTTAGGTGGGACGCACTTTATATGGAGAGTTGTCTAATCCACTGAATAAATTACCATTGGGCCTAGGTTTCTCCTGAATGACTAATGGACATTTATAGAATTAGCTCAATGCGCATGCCATACGCTTTCCAATTGCTACCCATGTAATAGCGACACACGAGTTAATATTCACTTTTAGGAGTAGGTAGGTATATTAGATAGGTATAATAAAAGTTAATTTTTTAAAGGACATGGCCCAAATCCCATAGAAAAGTAACCCAGAATAAAGAATATTCTATCTATCTATCCAGGTCCAGCGCTACAGTTTTGTACCTCACAGTTTAGAGTAATAACAATGAAATGCGTTAACCGCATTATGAGATTAACGTAAAACCGGAGGGAAGATTACACCAGCTTTACCTTTACTAAATTACAAACCTTATGATATAAACCAAAAACATGTATCATGAGTCTATTGAAAAGCATAAAAACCGCAGGGCAGCTTGTGGCGAGCTGTTGGTGAGTGGCGAAACTGCGTACCTTATCGCCTTAGAGAGTCGGTCAGAGCCTCCAGTTTGCCTTTATTGGGTAGCTGAAACCCCAAGAGAGCCCGCAGGACTTTCAACCCTGCCTTGCCGTAATAGCGGGGAAACACCCGGGTTTAGACCCTATATGATCCGGGATCGTGAAACCGGAGCCACAGAGGTGTGTCTACACCCTTAGCCACTCGCAATGGTGCTGCCCCCTGCTGCCTGTACTGGCGGCTGTTTAGGGGACCCAGCTAATGAGTTGGCGAGTCACCGTCTGCCAACACATATAATTTTTTTTAAGTTGAGAAGCAGACGCCGTTTTCTTCCGGCCAAAGAAGTTAAACCCAGACCATCAAACACCTCTTACCATAGCCCAAACAATTTCAGTTCCCGTATTTCGCAATAGTTCTACACCTCCCCGGGACGGAATATGACTGTACTCCTATAGTGCAGCTGTGGACTGTCCCCAGTTGGTGCCCCATCCCATCTTAGATTATATTTCTCTAAGGGGCGACTGCGAGCTGGACCTGTGACCTCTGGCAAGCCTACCAAAGGTCCGGATTTCTTCCTCATGGAAGATATGCAGAGTTACATTAGAGAGATACAAATCATAATTTTCTAAACTATCACCATCGCCCAAATGAGTGGCTAACATACTTTTCTACCACTACAGCAGCCTAGGTGGTATTGCAGTTGTAATGGGCAAAGGTAACCACTTAACATCAGGTGGGCCTTTAGCTCGTTTCGCCATCCTATACTATAAAAAAAAAATAAAAAAAAATAAAAAAAATAAAAAAAACTTGCTCCGAAATTGGTCCATTATATTAAAAAAAACCGGCCAACTGCGAGTCGGTCTCGCGCTGTAAGGGTTCCGTACCACCCATCGACCTGATACCCAATAGAAACTGATTTAATTCACGAGAGTTCATCAAAAGACATCAACGCACCGTGCGCTAAAATGAATTTTTGCATCTCTTTCTTACGCAGATACCACCACATATGTCTGTTTGCCCTATTTTTAGTATTTGGTGCTGAACTACATAGTATGCACTATAATCCGACCAAGTTTGACGCTGGTATGTATTACCGTTTTAAAGATTGAGCAGGAACACAATCGTTGAAAAAAATGCATGTTTTTCGAGGTGTCTTGTATGGGGACCCCCTTTGGTTTTAGACTTATTATCACTTTTTTTATTTTTAGTATTTGTCGTGATATACACCATAGTAACACATATTCTCTCAAAAGGACATTGCCCATTCTCTTAGGAGCTTTAGGCCCCCAAAAAAAAATTGCTATGTCACGGCGGTAGTCTTATTTTGTAGACCAAGAATTATCTTTTCTTATTCTGCAAACGATTTTAATTTTTTCACCCTGGTTTAAGAGAAATCTATTTTTTTCCAAATCCATAACTGAATGATAAGTACGCTCCGTGCATCGTTGGGCAATATAACTGAACGCACCCATAAGGACAGCCAGACACCATGTACATGGTGTTGCAAGATATAATTATCTTGTTAATCGGTTTTCGAAATCGATTTTGTACGTATTTTTTAAATAACATTGCATATTTCTACGTTTTTGGGTGTATTCATTAATATCGATTTTATAAGTAATATTTCAGTTAATTTAAAATGATTATAACAATATTTACAATAGATGCATAGGTATTTTAAAGCAAAGAATCATCAAATTTTTCTGAACAAAAAAGGTTTCAAAAATATGATTTGTTATTTCTTTTGATTTGACGTCATATGAGTGATTTTTTATTATGTTTAAAAGATTTACGCATGCGAACCGAAATCTAAAGATATAAATTATGGAAAAAAAATTTAAGAAATCAATCAATCAAGAAAGATAAGTCTAGTATAATAGCATCTGACACACCGTAAAAGTGAATTTATAGAAGTGTCGCTATTTAGAATCGATTTCGATTATTTGTTGAAATAGTCTGATATCTGGCAACATTTTCGTTCGGTTTGAATGGAGGATATACTTACGATTCAGTTTAATACATATTTATTATGTTTTTTAATGCTAGAGTGAAAGAAATGTCGATAAAGATAAAATAAACATGAAAATATAAGACAATTTTTGAATAACATATAGTTTTGACATGGCGCCAAAAAATGGGCCCATCCGTGGGCAATGTCCTTTCAACTGGTTATCTATTACCGTTACAAAGATACAGCCCTGTGACTGTGACAGACAGTCGGACGGACGGACAGCGTAGCGTCCCGTGGCACCCTTTGGTGCATCATCATCATCATCATTTCAGCCGAAAGACGTCCACTGCTGGACATAGGCCTCCCCCAAGCAACGGGGGGATATGCCTTAATCGGTTACTGTATTTATTTATTTCATCATCATTTCAGCCAAAAGACGTCCACTGCTGGACATAGGCCTCCTCAAGCATATGTTGGGGGGATATACCATAATCGCCACGCTTGGCAGGCGGGTTGGCGGTCGCAGTTGGTTGGTTAAATACTCAGAGAACGCTGCTGCCCATCCTCTGGTGAATCGCTTAGTCTCCTTTTACGACACCCATGAGAAGATAATATAATAAGTAGAGTTTTTACTTGGTCTATGGTATTAACAATAAAAATTGTACAAAATTATAATAAGTCTTAATAGAAAAAAATTGTCAAATTCAAATGTCATAAAATAAGTGAAAGTCCAAGTGAAAGTCACTGAAAGTCAAAAAATAAGCATGTCACAAATTGTTGTGACATGCTTATTTTTTGACTTTCTATTATTTTATGGCATTTTTCGGTATAGACCGAATCCGTATATAATCTTGTCTTGAAAAATACATGAAAAATAAAACTTATTTGGACGGTGCTGACTACATGAACAGAGATAGCTTTACAAAACGCTGCTTTGCATGAGTAACGACACAACTCAAGAAGTCGGTAAAAAAAAATAAGTACACAAAACGAACGATCACTCGATTCTGTTCTTTATTATGTACCTACTTAATAAAATTTTGAACAAAAATCGAGTTGTGTCGTTATTCATGCAAAGGAGCAAAATATAGAAGTCTTCAGTAGGCACATTGCATTGTTTGGGACTTGGGAAGTTGGGACGCACGCTTAGATAGGAATCATATGAATGAGCAGAATTGTGAACAAAATTGACGATTTTTCTTATGTGATGAAAAAGAGGGATTTTGGGCATCCCGCTCAGGGTGCTGGCGGGACGCGTCCTGAGAGGACTGACAAACGACACTATACGGCAGCACGCTCAGTGAACGACACCGACGCCGACGGTGCGGGCGAGCACCTTACCGCTGGTGTGCTTGTACCAATGGACATAACGAGTGAAAATAACACCCATAATGATGCCGAAGACGTCTCCGAACTGAGAGCAATGAACATTAACTATAATAAAAGCGATTCACAAACATAGACGTGTCACGTTAAACGAACGGCCGTGTGCCCCGGGTCCCGACTAACCGATTTTTTTTAATAACGTAGATAACTTATGTACATACTCCTAAATCTGTGAATTAAGTTGTGCGAATTACAGAGCTGTCCTTATGATTAAGGGCAAACAACTATTATGGGCGTTCTCGAGTTATTAAGTTCAGAGACACGAAGCCAGCGAACCGTTGAAGGTCAAATGCTCAAGTTACATTGCCATGCATAATATAGGATATAGGTAGGTATCTGACATAAGACAAAAATCTTTTATACTACAGGTATCTTCTTTATAAGGTAGGTACATGCGATAGACATACGTTCATAAGCATCAATGCAAAGAACGATTTGTCAGCCTGATGTACATAGAAAAACTTTACAATTTGAAAGATTTCCCTAGTTTATTTTCGACAGTAACCCCCAGTTTCCGAAAGGCTGATCAACACAAAAATTTACTAATCGACTGTCAAATCTCAGGTCAAGCGATGTGATTGGTTGTTAATATTTTTGCCAACCAATCACAGGAGCTGACATTATATTTGACAATAGATCAAATTGATCAGCTTTTCAGAAACTGGGGTAATCCACTCAGATAAAATCCACTATGCATATAAGAATCAGCGAAGAAAATAATGTTGTAGTAAAGAAAGCAACCTTCCGTTGTTTTTCTTTATTCGCATTCTCAGCAAAGAGGCAAGAGACTGTGGGATAATCCAGCAAGGTATTTGGGTTGACAGTAATAAATACATAATTAACAAGTAAGAACAACGTTTAACTTGTAAAGTCTAATCAAGTGCGTCTAATGACTACTTAATTACAATTTCTAATTTGATTAAATGTAGATAGTCTGTCTTATAAATGTATCTATCGCGCCATTTTCCCTTGCCAGCTTCAAGAATCAAGGACCCTAGTCAAAGTGTAACTGAAACAATCACTATCTTCATCACCATAGTCCTTTCACATAATGTTCTGGCAAGTTTACAGATGAAACAGATGTTGACTGCCATCTGATATCAACAATCTGATTTGTAAGGGCAAAGCTATGGCCATCAGACTTGCGAGTTCTGATTGAATAATGTATAGGTATAGGTATATGAATGACAGAGAAGGAACGGGCGGGCGTGCCTCTCTAATAATATGCCAAAATTCAAGACTACCAAGGAAACATTCTTATCCTAGTTATACTTATTGAAATGCGCGGTATTTATACTATCTTATCTAGCGATTGCATCAAGATCAGCACACACAACAGCACAACAGCAGCTTAGCCTATTTATGAAAATGTCTATCACTCAAAGGAAAAAACTATATTATTCTAAAAGGACATTGCTTGAGCAACGACTAACATGTTTCCCGTAAGTTAAGTACCTAAATAAGTAGGTACCTACCAATATTTAAAAAAACCGGCCAAGAGCATGTCGGGCCATGCTCAGTATTATAGGGTTCCATAAGTAGGTGTACAAACGAATCAAATCGAATATTAATCATGGCTATTTTAGTTTTTGCAATAATCGGCAGCATTCGCGACTCAGAGCGTGTTGTTAGTAGCGCCATCTAGCGATAAATTCAAGAAGCCAAATTTAAGAAGTCTGATTGATGTCAAAGTTACTTTTTGTGATTTTTTCAAATAGAAAGTAGCTAAAGGAGCATTATTTGCCATGATAATTTTTCTCTAAGGTCAATGACCTTTGAACTAGGACGTTTTAAGTATTTTTCAGTTTTCTGTCTATAACTCAAAAAATTATAATCACATTATACTCGAAATAATTTTAAAAGAGAGTTTTCACAAAGGTCTATCAATGTGGAAGATTATAAGTTTCTAAGTTGCATAGTTTAGAAATGGCAGGGGGGGGACACATTCCAAGCCACTTTGGCGGGCTATATTTCGCAGATGGTACACCTGATAAAAAAGTGATGTATGAAACATTACCTTCATTTTAGTAGACCTATTCAATGATACCCCACACGATGGGGTGCAGCGAAAAATTTTTTTTTTTCCCCATTTCACATGTATGGGCGCCACCCCTAAAGAACGTAAAAACTATTTTTTTATTCTTTTAAAATTGAGATCTATATGCAGACTATTTTTTAACAAAATTTCATTTACTTATGTTTATAACTGTAGAAGTTATTAAGTTGTAAAGGATTAGGACAGACGGACAGACGGACGGACATGACGAAACTATAAGGGTTCCTTGTAGGACTTCGGAACCCTAAAAATGAGATAAAATTATATAATGTTGTCTGTGATACCTACTATGAATAAGTAGCGGCAAGTTGCCAAGCTAGCACACCCACACCCACCATAGAAACCACATGAGTAGAGAAACGGAAATAGAAACTGCGTCCATCCATTCCCTTCAGTTCGCTACCTATTGTAAAGTGACGCGTGTCTTCGTGACCGCAGACACATGATTGGTTTTTATTAATTAGTCCACCATGCTTAATTAATGTTGTAAACAAGTATGTATGTAAGTACTTGTGACTATTATAGATAAAGCATTTAAATATTACAAAAAAAATCTAATCCTCTTCAATACGAAACATCCCTAATTCAGTTAATTTGCGGAAAATGTCCCGAAAAATAATTTCCCGAATGACAATTTGTCGATAACAACTGCCTGAATAAACAATTTTTCAATATAATTTCCTCGAATAGACAATTTCTCGAATGGAAAATTCCCCGAATAGACTAGTTCTCAAATGCCAATTCCCCGAATGAACGATCGCTCGGATAAAAAATGTTACAGTGAGTTTACTATGGTCACTGGTGGGTTATGTGTTGTCACTGGGGTGAGTCTAATGAGTGGGTTCACTGGGGTACTATTTTGCGGGATCATGGGGATCACTACAATGGAGTCTAGTTATACATGACCCTCCCAGTGACCTCACTATATTACATACTAATGTATTTACTACATGACCCCTCCCCCAATGACTACTACATCGCGTGTAAAAAGACCCATCACGAAGCCGAAAGCCACGTTATCCTACCCATCATTACGACGTTTTTTTTTTATCTAGGCCATACTTTGACTTTGGAACCGACTGGTTATGGAGATAATGAAAATCAGTGGTGGATCCAGGATTTTGATTTGGGAGGGGCTTGACCCAGCCCTCAGCTGGCTTTATCAAGATAAACAGTAAACTACAGCTGAACTAGATTAAGTAGTAAAGATAAGTGATGAAAATTTTACTGTAGGTAGTGTAGTAATAAGAAAGTAGGTTAATATCAAGTTTAATTTTAGATTTGTCAGAGGTGGATCCAGATGCTTTTGGGGGGTGGGGCTTGAGCCCCTTAGCCCCCCCCTCTGGATCCACCACTGATTGGGTTTACGCGGTTTACACGCGGGAC
Organism: Asteroscopus sphinx; assembly: GCA_949699075.1. Lineage (NCBI taxonomy): Eukaryota > Metazoa > Arthropoda > Insecta > Lepidoptera > Noctuidae > Asteroscopus > Asteroscopus sphinx. Next base: position 24,460,853 of record OX453003.1, on the reverse strand, counting down.
GGGCGCAGAGGGGCACGCACGACACGTAGGCGTACCTATGTCTCTGTGCCTATGTTGCACGCGTTACATTGCGGGGCAGGCTACTGATAACAGCTGTTTTTTAACACCTACTTAAAAATAAAAGTAGTTTCAATGTTACTTGGTTTGATGTAGGTACAGTATGCATAGATTTCGGTTTCGTGATGGATCTTTTTACACCCACTATATGACCCCAAGTGACCCCTCTACATAATCCCCAGGCCCAGGAACCCTAGCGACCTCAATTTTAATTCGAGGGATCGTTTATTCGGGAAATTTACATTCGAGAAATTGTCTATTCGGAAAAATTTCCATTTGGGGAATTTTACATTCGAGAAATTGTCTATTCGGGAATTTTCCATTCGAGAAATCGTTCTTTTTGGAAATGGAATTTGTTCATTAAGCAAACTGTGTTCGAAAATTGTCTGTTCTAAGAATTTTGTTCGAAAAATTGTTTATTTGGGAAATTGTTGTTTCGGGCAAATGTTTTCGAGAATTGTATTCGAGAAATTCTCATTTGGAGAAACGACTATACTTACATATTTTGCTATCTATCAATCTGTTATCCTACTAAACAGCAATAAACCATAATCACATGATATTCATGTGCTATAATGCCGGTACTCTTTGAACTCTATGGTTCATGAGAATACCTAGTTTATTGACTAACCTACTAGGTACAACTTTGCTCTAAATTATTCCCGTTATTATCATATCAACGAAATAGCACAAAAAATAATGATTGACAGGTAATAAATAATAATCATTATTATGTAGGTAACAGGCGGGATATTTTTTTACTTTTAAGTTTTATCTCCTTATCATGATGATGTTCATGATTGGCTACTTATGGAGATTTATCAAACAAAAAGCTAGCTGCGCATGCGCATTCAGTGCACCTGCACACAGACAGTTTTACAACAGAGCGGCAAATGGAAATCAGGCGAAACAAATCAGATTTGAACGTTATCTGAAGTACCTACCTACCTATCTGTATTTAAGGGCCCTCCAGCTTGGGTGAGCGTCAAGGTAAACAGGCACGGCTGCGCAGCGCCAGCGAGTCTGGTGCCGACAACACTGACCCCCCCCCCCCCTCCTACCTCTCCGCCCCGCTTCCCGCAGCTCCTACCTGTCATGCTGCCCACGCAACCGATCGGCCTACGCGCCTTTGCTACGTTCATAAATGTCTACGCATGATGCATAATAATGAGTAATCGTGATTTGTGCGTAAAGGGTCTATAATCAATGTTGATAGGAATTGTTAGGTTTAGCCAATGATATTATATATTGGGTTTAGCCTAGGCTTGAAAAACGGGAACACCAGAGAACAAAACAGACTGCTATTATCAACTTATTGTATGTCTATGCTAAGATGCCTGAAAAGCCTGGTAGGTACCTACTTTAACGAGCTCAATGAGAACGTATTTTCCAAACAACAAAATTAACCTTTTACAAAGCATTGTTTACCTAGCATGAAGTAAGTCGGTCTTTCCCAATATCTTGTCAGTACAAAAACATCAGTCAGTAACTAAAATAGCAATTAAAGGACTTGGCAAGTTGGCACGTCTTATCTATACCTTGAGGTCAGGGGGTGTGCATCTCATTATGATAATTTTATCGTTGGATAGCGGATCCGCGATGGGCCGATGGAGCTGGCCGACTCGCGAGTGACTCATCACCGCGATCGTGATACAGCTCACGTTGCCACTCGCTCGCCACATCACTAGGTAGTAGGTACCTACTTTACTGCTTCTCGCACAGCCGTTACACATGCATATTATGTCTTAGAAAATCAACGACCGACTACAACTCGGCTCTGGACCTGTTTCTAATCTTACATAATAAATTACTTTGACATCAGGTAGCTATTAAAATTCTGCTTGTTAACTGCTAACATAAGAATTTACTGATGCGATTCGACGTCTTCACCTACACACGATGATTGGAAAAACAATGACGCACAGAACATAACTTCCTCGTCCATTGGAAACTCAATTATTTTGATCTCATAATTTTATTTAAGCATTTAATTAAATGATAAGAAAGTAAGCAGCTGCATTAAAAAAACCTTTTTATAAGAAAATATGTATGTAAGATTGAATTTGTGGTTACTTTTCATTGTTTTTAGTAAGTGTACCTATACGTCATAGATTAATCCAGAATAAGCAAACTGAGGCTTGTAATGATGTGTACTTATCTTATTGTTGTGTTCTGATGCAGGTACAAGCGATGGCCAGGACTATGGATCCATACCACCACTTTTATACAAAAAAGACCCTGCGCCGGACGGCCACAGGTTGTATCGTAAATCTACTAGTATTGTCACCAACAAAAAGTCTCTTCGTTAACACAACATACAACACACGCTTCATGCACAGGGACTTCCTAATTTAAGAGCTTGAGTCATCGAAATAATACGAAGTACATATAGATCCGAAGGCTTGAGAACAGTAATTTGTCTCAAGCTGCGAATTTATAAGGGAGAAATCTATCTATCTACCTATCTAAAATCAGTGAAATAAAACCTTAAAATAAAATCTAGTGTCAAAAATACCTCTTAGGGCTGCCAAGCTTAAGTATTTTGACGGGACAACTCAAACTAAGATTTGCGTAAGTCACTACTTACGAGCTAAAGTAGCCGATATTAGTGAATATCGGCTACTTTAGCTCGCTAAACAGCGGATGTGACGCCGCCAAGCGGGCAAAGGTGTAGTAATATTGAAATACAGTGCAGATCTACCCTTTTATTCATTATAATCATAATTTCATCCGAAAGACGTCCACTGCTGGACATAGGCGTCCCCCAAGCATCGCCACAATGACCGGACTTCACCAGGTCCTCGGTCCACCTTGTATAGGGGACCTACCCACGCTGCGCCTTACAGTACGCGGTCGCCACTCCAGAACTTTACTGCCCCATCGGCCATCCGTCTGCGAGCAATGTGCCCCGCCCACTAGACTTAAGTTTGGCAATTCTTCGGGCTATGTCGGTTACCTTCGTTCTCCTGCGAATCTCCTCATTTCTGATTCGACCTTTTAGAGCTATTCTGGTGTGGCGTAATTAAGTCAAAATAAGCCTAGTAAACAAGCGCAAATGATCAAGTGTTGTATCATTTCAATGGTGAAATTTCATATTCAGGCCAAACAATATATTTTAGTTGAATAATAATATAACAATTATTACGTCCCACAGGTGCGGCATATGTCCCACGTATTTCCAGAAGATTTGCGCGTTCGACTTAACAACTAACTCCACGTTTATATTCGACAATCACTGCGTAATGGACTTGTACAACTGCATAGAAGCCACCGGTTTGTTTCTCAAGCATATTATTAGCGTTTCCATGATTTGTGGGTGTGTTACTGTCTTGCGACGGTAATCATTTGTACGTAATCATACATTTTAGTTCAGTTGCCAATCACTATTGTTAAAATAATGGTCAATAAATAATGAACGATTTAAGACCTGTTTCGACGTCCGCTTGTCAGGGATAGAGTATTTGGAACAACAATAGATGTTGAAGGATCGGTGGTCATGTGTAAAGGGCTCGTAATTACCATGATCACTACAAATGGCTAAGATATACTATAAGAAGCATATTGCAACCATGGATGAGCGAGGTAGCTAAGCGGTGAGCGAGGAAAAAATCCACCAATAGGGTTGCTGCTATTTGATAGCCTCACATAGCGTAGCTCTCCTATTGGTGGAATTTTCTTTTCATTCCACCCACCGCTTAGCTTCCTCGAATAGCTCTAGTGGAGAAAGTTACCCTAAATACAGGCTGTAGTCCTCATCCTAGATTTATATCCCTACTATGTTGAGGTCGGCTTCTTGTTTTATTTAGGATGTAGCGCCTTAAGTATAATAAATAACTACGTAGTAGCGAAACTGCGCGTCAAGGTCAAAATAATAACCAACCGCTCAGAACTGCTTTAAGCAGTCCCCTACGTACTTTCTCGGGCGAATGAGGGAACTTGCGGGGTAAGACGCGCTGTTTGGCTGCTTTGCTCAACTTCAAAGGAGATTCGCTTCTATACGTTAGTATTATTCTTATGGTAGGTAGTTATAATTTTATTGAAACTTTCGTAAGCTGATTGCAAAAACGATATGTTCTAGTATGTTCTGGTAAATAGACAACAGGATTACATATTATATAGAGGGGTATAACAGTTATCGAAGGTCACGCTACATTACCATAGTACATATACCTACAATCTGTTATGAAACTACAATTTGAGTTAAATTTTTTAGCGTTTTTCCCAATGAAATACGAAAAGTGTTTGTTCTTCGGCAACTTCGCTTACGTTCACGGATATAAATATGAAGATATGGACTACGGAGAGGATCACGTAATAGTCAAGCAATCAAAAAAGAATCCAGATTTTATCAGATAAGAAATTATTTATTTTGGTGACACAGGTATATAAAATTAAACCTAGTAATCCTAGACGAATTTCAATCCGTTGTCAAACTTATTTATTATTCTATTCTGTACGGAAAATCATATCAGAAGGTCAATTCTCATAATTAAAAATGTTTAAAATATAAATAAATAAATACTTTTGGGACATTTTTACACTACACAATCTAGTCCCAAACTGAGTAGAGCTTGTACTATGGGTACTAGACAATGGATATAATACTTATTATTTTTATTTATTTTGTAAATACATACTTATAATACATAAGAAACACCCAGACCAACACAAACACTTATGTTCATCACACAAATATTTGTGTCCTGTGGGAATCGAACCCACAACCTCGTGATCAGCAGTCCGACACTGGAACCACTAGACCAAAGAGGTCACAGAGGACACAGGTCGTAGGTAGTTTCAAACTAATCTCAGTGCTTTAAATCTCAATCTCCTGACAGTAGATCTTCCTGTTTGTCGTTTATTTGTGACACTCAGGTCATTAATGTCACCACTAAACGGCAATCAGAAACATCTAATGTCAGGATATTGAGATTTAACCTTTTCACCGCCAGTAACAACTTCTGTGGTCTAGTGGCTCGGACTCGTCGGACTGCTGATAACGAGGTCGTGGGTTCGATTCCCACAGGACACAAATATTTGTGTGATGAACATAAGTGTTTATGTTGGTATAAAAAAAAGGTATATAATTATTATATCCATTGTCTAGTACCCATAGCACTAGCTCTGCTTAGTTTGGGACTAGATAGTGCTGTGCGATTGCTGAGCGTGGGGTCCTGGGTTCGATTCCCGGGTCGGGCAAAGTGTTATTGAGTTTTTTTATTAGGAAATTCTCAGTAGTAGCCCGGAGTATGGATTTGTGCCCGGTTAATGGCAATAGCCTCGCCCCCTATTACATGGGACTAAAAAATAACTGGCCAAATGTGGGTGTACTATACACCTCTGCCTACCCCTTCGGGGAAATACAGGCGTGATGTTATGTTATGTAGTGCTGTGTAAAAATGTCCCAAAGGTATTTATTTATTTATTATTTTATTTATTTAATGACACCTATAGAAGACAACCGATTTCGTGCCCTCAGCGCAACGACTTTATAACTTTGTACTAACGTCCATACAATATTTGTCTTCTATAGAAGACATGGCGCTGAGGGCACGAAAACATTTACGATGCCGTGGCGGTGAAAAAGTTAAAGCAATAAGATTAGTTTGGAACTATACTGGGTGTAAGGGGAACGCTTCCGAAAACGAAGATAGGTGCTGGTGATTACTGATACGAAACCACGAAAATAAAATGCGATTCTTTTTTTAGATTTTTTCATATATTTTTTTTGCATTTTTCATACATAACCAGCTTTGGGCAGTTAAATAAAACTCATACATAATGAAAAATGCAAAAAAAAAAAAGAAAAATCTAAAAAAATAATCGCATTTTTTTTCGTGGTTTCGTATCAGTAATCACCAGCACTATCACCCATCTTCGTTTTCGGAAGCGTTTCCCTGACACCCTGTATTTTGAACGTTTTTAATTACGAAAATCGGCCTTCAGTTACACGATTTGACCCTTGGTTAACTTAACTATTTAATGAATAGCATATACATGGATTTTTATGACTTATAATAATAACTTGCTGATACTATTATTTAAAAAAATACATAGATACAAAGTTGAAATATTACTATCAGTAAAAATTACGTAAGTATTACTGTGTAACAGCGGCCACTAATTAGCAAATAATTGCTTATGATAATATTGTTGATGTATGTCATAACATCGGCGTGCAGCTTGCTTGTCCTTGTCCGGGTCAGCTTTGCATGCAAGTTGCAGCGGACTTTGATTTGATTTAGTTGACAAGTTCAAAGATTGGCAATGCGCTACATGCATTACATTGTTGTGTGCATATGTTGTATTAATTCTATTTTTTTATAATTTTTGTGTAAAAGTATTGTTGCACGCAATGATATTATACAAAGTGGAGATAACAATACGACATTAAATAAAAAACTTTTTAACAAAAAATAAAACCGACTTCAAAAACCTTAACTAATAAAAACTTTTTAACAAAAAAAACAAAACCGACTTCAAAAACCTTAACTAAAAAGTAAAAAATAATCCTTGTATGTATTTCAAAATCTTAACATAAACCAAAATTTTGAAGGTGGCGCGTGACTGTCCCTTTGCGTCATGTAAAAATATAATGTACTGTCGAGCGCTTATCTATAGTAAAAAACAGTTTATGCGAACATACATGAAAAACACGCGCCGCCTTCAAAATTTTGGTTTATGTTAAGATTTTGAAATACATACAAGGATTATTTTTTACTTTTTAGTTAAGGTTTTTGAAGTCGGTTTTGTTTTTTTTGTTAAAAAGTTTTTATTTCATACTTTTTAGTTGAGAATTCACAGATAAACGAAACTATTAGTAGATCATCTAGGTAAGCGAAGCTAAATTAAACTGATTTATTGAAGCTGGTTCAAAATCTACTCGACCTAAGTCAATAAAATTTATATGGGACCACCGCGCGGACTTCCTCTACCATATAAAAAAACAACCACGTAAATCGGCCCACAAATCTCGGAGTAATCGGTGTACATACATGAAAAAAAAAAAAAAAAAAAAAAAATAAAAAAAAAAAAAAAAAAAAAAAAAAAACCCGCCGAATACATAACCTCCTCCTTTTTTTGAAGTCGGTTAAAAAGTAAAAAATAATCCTAGTATGTATTTCAAAATCTTAACATAAACCAACATTTTGAAGGTGCCGCGTGACTGTCCCTTTGCGTCATGTAAATATAATGTACTGTCGAGCGCTTATCTATAGTAAAAAAAAACCCGCGGAATACATAACCTCCTCCTTTTTTTGAAGTCGGTTAAAAACAGTTTTTGCGAACATAAATGAAAAACACGCGCCGCCTTCAAAATTTTGGTTTATGTTAAGATTTTGAAATACATACAAGGATTATTTTTTACTTTTTAGTTAAGGTTTTTGAAGTCGGTTTTATTTTTTGTTAAAAAGTTTTTATTTCATACTTTTTAGTTGATAATTCACAGAAAAACGAAACTATTAGTAGATCATCTAGGTAAGCGAAGCTAAATTAAACTGATTTATTGAAGCTGGTTAAAAAACTACTCGACCTAAGTCAATAAAATTTAGATGGGACCACCGCGCGGACTTCCTCTACCAAATAAAAAAACAACCACGCAAATCGGCCCAGAAATCTCGGAGTAATCGGTGTACATACATGAAAAAAAAAAAAAAAAAAAAAAAAAAAAAAAAAAAAAAAAACCCGCCGAATACATAACCTCCTCCTTTTTTTGAAGTCGGTTAAAAACCACGTACAGAGTAACACGTTCTCTGACTGTACACAAAAAATCAATCAAATCCTGTTAATAGTTTAGCCACAGAATATCTAATAATACTAACGTACAGAACGGCCACTCACCACCGCCTGCCAATTTAAGATTCCACACCCCGCCCTGCACGCCTCTGTAGTTTGACGGCAATTGGACTGCAAGATTGCAAAGGAGCCAGCAGGGTTAGTCGTTAGTTCATTTTCCTGCCATATGTCGCCACCTGTCGCGGTTTCGAAATTTGTTATCTGTGGGATGTTTGATGCCATGAAGTTCTAGTTATTATGTACTTTTTAATATACTGAAATAGAGAGGAAACTCGACCCCAATACAGGTATAGACCAAGTGGCGCCTCTGATTTTAAAGTATGGGCCTACAACTTCATTTCACTTCGGGATCATTAGATGGCTCTCTATTCATCCTTTTTTTAAATAAAAAAATAAAGACAAAAAGTCTTTCTGTGACGTCAGAACTTTTCTTTTCATAATAAAATTATTTGTCTTTAGATGTCGCTTCAAATGCGTAAATGTGTTAAAAATAATAATATACCTAATTATAAAAAAAACCGGCCAAGAGCATGTCGGGCCATGCTCAGTATTATAGGGTTCCTAATTACAAACGAATCAAATCGAATATTAATCATTGCTATTTTAGTTTTTGCAAACAGCGCCACCTAGCGCTGAATTTAAGAAGTGTGTCAAATCAATATAACACAAAGTTACTTTTTCAAGCACGGAGTGGAGCAGGTACTAACTGACTGGATTGCAAACATGTTAAGTAAACGGGTGGTTCGTCTTGAAGGAGAGCAACAGATGGCCATGATAGCTAGAGGCTGCCCCCAGGGAGGGGTGCTGTCTCCCCTTCTGTGGAATCTGGTAATTAATGATCTCATTACCAAACTCAACGACAACCACTACTACACAATAGGATATGCAGATGACCTCGCCATCCTCGTATCGGGTAAGGTGACTGGGACCATCTGCAACCTCACCCAACAAGCGCTTCGCATTGTAGAACGCTGGTGCAGAGAATTTGATCTTTCAGTGAATCCCACCAAAACTGAGTTAGTCATGTTCACCCAAAAGCGAGCATTAGGACCCTATTGCTTACCCAAACTGTTCAGTACTGAACTCCAGCTGGCCAACGAAGTTAAGTACCTCGGTGTCATTTTAGACAGTAAGCTAAGTTGGAGTAATCACCTAGAAAACAAACTAAACAGGGCCTGCATCACCTTCTGGCAATGCAGGAAAATGATAGGTAAGAAGTGGGGCCTATCCCCTAAAATTATACTATGGCTATACAGCGCGGTAATCCGCCCCATGATTGCCTATGGGGCCGTTGTTTGGTGGCCTAGAACCAAGCTGATTACAGCTTCAAACAAATTACAGCGCATGCAAAGACTTGCCTGTGTGGCGATTACAGGCTGCATGAGGACTACCCCGACTGCAGCACTCGAAGCCATGCTGGGAATTCCACCGCTCCACCTTTTTATACAACAGGAGGCAGCGATGGCGGCAGTACGTCTAAAAACACTAAATCTATGGAGTAAGAGTAGTACACAACACACCGCGTTGATAGAGGAACTCAGCAATGAATTCCCTCTGTTGAAATCCATTAACGACCGGATTCCCAAGCAATTTATTTTCGACAAGAAGTACAAAATCCAGCTGTATGAGGATCACCGATGCGAAGGGCTGTGCCCTGCAGAGGTGCGAATCTTCACGGATGGATCCAAAACAGGCACAGGTACGGGTGCCGGGATCTTCTCGGAAGACCTCAATATACACATAGCCACATCATTGGGGGTCCATAACACGGTGTTCCAGGCCGAGTGCATGGGCATTTCCCTGGCAGCTTCGGCGATTTTAGCCAGGAAGGTTAAAGACCACTCAATTCGTATACTCTCGGACAGCATGTCCGTACTACAAGCACTAAGCAGCCATACGGTAAACTCGGGGCTGATACACGAGTGCCAGCAAAACCTCAACCAGGTAGGTAATCTCAATAACATAACCATTCAATGGATCAAAGGACACAGCAGTTCCCGAGGCAATGACGCAGCGGATGAACTGGCCAGAAGGGGATCGAGTATGGTAGTCGTGGGACCTGAACCCATAGTGCCACTCCCCTTTGGATACCTACGCAACTTGGTAAGGAAACGCACCAAGGACAAACACTACAAACTATGGAAAGACCATGGTGAGTGCAGGCAGGCCAAGGAGGCACTTCCCACAATCGACGGCCGGTTTACGAAACAGGCCCTCCGATTGTCAAAACAACAGCTGCGTACAGTCACAGCTGCTATTACTGGCCACGGGTCCTTTAACAAACATCTTTTTGTCATAGGTGTTACGGACAGCCCACTGTGCAGAGCCTGCATGGTGGAAGACGAGACAGCAGCCCATGTGCTTCTAGACTGCCCTGAGGTCGCCACATACAGGGCCAAGTACTTCGGTAACCCAGGTACCCTCAGAGAGATCACCAGCAACACCAAGGCGTTGCTGGCCTTTTTCGAGGAGTTAGGGTGGATCGAGTAAGTTCCCACCCGTACGCAAAATACACGCTTGATCGTGGAGTTGCGGAAACCAGCCCGTTATACTATACTATACCTAAGTTACTTTTTGTGATTTTTTTAAATAGGTAGTAACTAAAGGAGCAATATTTGCTGAGATCATTTTTCTCTAAGGTCAATGACCTATGAACTAGGACGTCTTAAGTATTTTGCAGTTTTCTCACTATAACTCATCATCATCATCATCATCATTTCAGCCGAAAGACGTCCACTGCTAGAAATAGGCCTCCCCCAAGCATCGCCACAACGACCGGTCCTGTGACTTCCGCATCCAGCGGATTCCCGCGACCTTCACCAGGTCGTCGGTCCACCTTGTGGGGGGCCTACCCACGCTGCGCCTTCCAGTACGCGGTCGCCACTCCAGAACTTTACTGCCCCATCGGCCATCCGTTCTGCGAGCAATGTGCCCCACCCACTGCCACTTAAGTTTGGCAATTCTTCGGGCTATGTCGGTTACTTTCGTTCTCCTGCGAATCTCCTCATTTCTGATTCGATCACGCAGGGACACTCCGAGCATAGCCCTCTCCATTGCCCTTTGAGTGACTTTGAGCCTTCTTATGAGGCCCATTGTGAGCGACCACGTTTCAGTACCGTAAGTAATTACTAGCAACACACACTGGTCAAAGACTTTCGTCTTGAGACACTGCGGTATTTTGGACGAGAAGATATTGCGTAGCTTCCCGAACGCTGCCCAACCGAGTCGGATTCGACGATTGACCTCTTTCTCGAAGTTGGACTTACCTAGCTGGACAGTTTGTCCTAGGTATACATAATCGTCAACAACTTCGAGTGTAGATTCTCCGATGTTTACGGGAATGGGTGCTATATGGGAATTCGACATAACCTTTGTCTTGTCTATATTCATCTTAAGACCCACTCTATCAGAAGCTCTACTGAGGTCATCGAGCATTGTACCGAGGTCCTCCATGGTCTCAGCCATGACTACTATGTCGTCGGCAAACCGAAGGTGAGTGATGTACTCGCCGTTTATGTTAATGCCTAGCCCCTTCCAGTCCAGAACCTTGAAGACATCCTCCAATGCAGCAGTGAACAGTTTCGGAGAGATCACATCTCCCTGTCTCACACCTCGCTGCAGAAGGATAGGTTTCGAGGCTTGGTCCTGTAATCGGACTGACATAGTGGCGTTTTCATACAAAGACTCTAACACTTCGATGTACCGATAGTCAATCTGGCACCGTTGAAGAGATGTAGTACCGCCCAAGTCTCGATCGAATCGAAGGCTTTCTCGTAGTCCACAAACGCTAAACAAAGAGGCAAGTTATACTCTTCGGTCTTCTGTATAACCTGCCGCAGCGTATGTATGTGGTCTACGGTGCTAAAGCCTTTTCGGAAACCGGCTTGTTCGGGAGGCTGGAAGTCGTCAAACCTGCGCGAAAGACGGTTCGCTATAACTCAAAAATTTATAATCACATTATACTCGAAATAGTTTTAAAAGAGAGTTTTTATAAAGGTCTATCAAAGTGGAAGATTATAAGTTTATACGTTGCATAGCTTAGAAATGGCAGGGGGGGGGGACACATTGCAAGCCACTTTGGCGGGCTGTATTTCGCAGATGGTATAGGTACCTGATAAAAAAGTTGTGTATGAAACATTACCTTCATTTTAGTAGACCTATTCAATGATATCCCACAAGAAGGGGTGAAGCGAAAAAAAATTTTTCATTTTCATTTCACATGTATGGGCGCTACCCCTAAAATACGTTATTAAGATTTTTTTATTCTTTTAAAATTGAGATCTATATGTAAACCATTTTTTAACAATATTTCATTTACTTATGTTTAAAACTGTAGAAGTTATTAAGCTGTAAAGGATTAGGACAGACGGACAGACAGACAGACGGACAGACGGACGGACATGACGAAACTATAAGGGTTCCTTGTAGGACTACGGAACCCTAAAAACGATTGATTTGTTTAAATGTTGATGTTATGAACCAAATTACGTTTTCAAACATAATTATACTTTCATAATATTGTGGAAAAAGATTTGTAAAGTTTTCTTATTAAATAGGCAAATTCAACATACAGAAAACAAAAGTAAATAAACTGGAAAACGTAATTTGGTAAATAATTGACTGTAAGTACGAATTTTAAATTTACGCCATCTATCCCTACCCTACCCTACCTACCCACCCAACCACCTACCCCCTACCCATACCACCATACCTATTACCCTTTTTTAGGCAACAGCGCATGAGTTGTATCTTGTTACACAGATCATTCACCTAGCGACATCTGTTTTTACCCGTTGGCATATAGTCGAATATAATACTGATAAATTCAAAATACGTAGTGGTTAAACGACGTTTGAGCATTTTCAGTACTCGTCAATTTGGTCGGATAACGATTGATGTTATTTCAAGCATTTTGTACTAAGATTCCATACACTGGATTATTGTGTTAACAGCTCATCGAGTGCCAGTATTATCGTATTATCTTGTAATATCTTCGCTGTTTTAGCTTGAGTTGAGTTCTTCGATACTCCAAATTCGACACAGTTTAATGATTAGATAATTCGCGAGTTACCGCTTCTGTTTTCAGTGCAGTATTGTTCGTGAACTTTTCGTCATAGGAAACAAGTGAAACTAATGCTATTTCTTATCCCCAAGAATGATAATTTAGAGCTTTGTTGTTGACATTCTTTGTGCCTACAAAATATAATATGAAAATGATGATGATCCTGTTTTATTTCCCATGATCTAATCTTGAAAAGTACCTACCTATAACTATAGTATATATGGAGCTACGACGACCTACAAATAGAGCTATAGCTAGCTACCTACCTATATGCGATGGTAGCGACAAAATGCAGGGCGGCAATTTAGTGAAACGAAGCTCTGGAGTCACTGTCGCATCTGTAGCTAGCTACTAACATAGTAATCTGTGGTCGCCAGTCGCTATACGAGCATGCCATCTCTGAGAACTACTGAGAAGCGCTTGGAACCCAGTCGGCATTACAAGCGGCGAGCATCCCTAAACTACACGTGCGTGTACGCTCGTATAAAGACGTTATCTTGTGTATGTAGGTGGTGCTAATATTTATATTGTATTGAGTGTCCGAGGTGTGGTTTAGCCACAGGAAATTATTTTAATTTTATTAATTTTGAATGTAGGACCATTTTTCTGGCATAGATCGTTAGGTCGAAAACCTCTGAGAACCCATATGAGTTTAAACTCTCTTTTTCAATTATTACAGACAACTACAAATGGTGTTACTTATCATTTCGATATTATAATATCTATTTTGTATAAAAAAAAAAAAAATTAAATTTTCGATAAACTACATATTATGTTTAAAATGCTTCTATAGGTATAGACTAGTAATAACCGTGTTTTTATTTATTGTCGTATTGTCATATCCACGTTGTATACAAAAAGAAGCAGATACGTTACTAGCGCACCAAAATGAAGAGTACAAAACATTGTGATGACCATTAATCTAATAGATTCCAGGGGAAAAAACGATCGATCGTTGTTTTTAATGGTGCAATCAATTGTGCAAGCTTACCGGCCAAAATTAATATCCTATCTATCCACGATTTGCACTACTAGAGGTAGGAATTTGACATATGCTCCATACAAAATATGTCAAATTTCTATTTCTAGTAGGGTAAATCGTGGATAGATAGGATATTAATTTTGGCCGTAAATCACTAGTCCTAAACAAAACAACAGATAATAACTTCTTAGGTTTTCGCGATCACTACACATTATAATAAAACAAAGTTTAACCGGATTAAATCGCGTATATTATTTAAATTGGTTTCCCTGACGTTTCGAAAGCTTTGCAGCATTTCGTGGTCGCAGGTAGACTAAGATGACAAGCGTCTTTACAAATATTTCTAAAACATTAATCCGGTTAAACTTTGTTTTATTATAAAACAACAGATATTTAAAAAAAAAAATATTAAAGTTTTGAAGTTAATAATATACTGAGTCAAGTCCAAACCTCGTTTTTGATGTGTGCCAGAGTATGAAGCCCCCTCTAGTTGAATTAACAACTTTTTAGGTAATTAGGGTCCACCTTTGCTAAGTCTACCCAGACAAGTTATTCTTTGCTAAGTCTACCCAGACAAGTTATTCTTTGCTAAGTCTACCCAGACAAGTTATTCTTTGCTAAGTCTACCCAGACATGTTATTCTTTGCTAAGTCTACCCAGACAAGTTATTCTGCACACCATTTCATATTTGCCCATAACTTATTCAATAAACACTGTTAAACGATGCTTAATAAATTAAAAGTCCATTTCTATTTGATACCATGTGGTTTCACTACAAAGGCTGTCTCACACTAACCTAGATATGTGTCCATGAACTCGGACAGTGTGAGTCCAGACTAGGTGAGGAACATGGGCTAGGTGCCGGCCATGTGGCCGAGCCGCTTGTAGTCGATCTTGTCGAGTTGCACGAGAGGGCGCAGCTGATCGGCGAACGCACGCATGTCCTCCGCTATAGCGTCTTGGCCTTGTGGTGCTAGCACCTGAATAAAACATAAATACGTATCATAAAAGGGTAATTCTTTTGGTTTTTTATGTCCAGAAAAAGTTTTCTTTGCATTGCATTAAAGACATGACCGAGACAGCGAAACACTTTTGTGCTTTCAAAGGTAAACAAAAATCTTCACTTCAAGAGCAATGTTCTACATAAATAGAAAATCCAAACTAACCTTGTAGTAAAACCTGTACCACCTTTCAAAATTATGCTTAAGCCAGGCTTGAACACGTTTTTATGTATGGAGTTAGATATTTAATGCAGTTTAAACTAGGGTCTAAACCTGGTTTAAGCTTTTGTAATAAGGGAGATAGGCTATTAAGTATTCTGTGCTATAGGTGCATAGAAAAGCCCAGTTGCAGGTTGGCTATCATTGGTCTTATCTTATATAATATATATTGTACTCACAACTATCACAAACTGATACTCACAGATAATTCCACTAGATAACTCTGAGATATAGGCTCCGGGGGCATTGACCCTTGGGATATCTTGAACACTTTTGCAACTGTTATCTTCATACGTCCTTTTCTGAACATGTACCCTGTCAAATTAACAAAATGTATAATGAGTCAGACATTTGTGTCTTAGTATGATGACAGTGATGAGAACTAAGGCTACTTTTAGATGGACTGTGGTATGTTTTGGATACAGACCAGTAAGCCTCTAGACGCCGATTAGCTGGATACCCCCGGTCACCAAGCATATGCAGTAGCACTGCATATCATTCGCCCCGCAACCAATCGGGACGTCACTCCGTCAGCGAGCGGCATCAATCTTACCACCGGACTTTTGAGCCGACCAATCATAACACGCCGTCCGGCTCCTGCCGTCTAGAGTCTTACTGGTCTGTGGTTTAGGATCAAAAAGGTGATATCTTGTTCATATTGAGTTAACTATTTGAAAGATTTACACATAGTTTACTCAATCTGCATAATAAACAGACAGTGAAAGTTCTAGGATGGAGTGTACATGCTCCTTAGCTATTTTAGGGATATATTATTATGGTGTATATCCAAAATATATAGCATAGTACAATACAATACTTAAGTATCAACTAGTACCAACACTATCACCTTGCACTATAAATCTGACCTTGCCTCAAAACCTTAAGAAAACATGGTCTACAGCTAAATTAATCAAAACTCATCTGAATTAAATTTGGGTAAAAATATAATACCTCAATAATTTGTTACGTATTTTTCATGTCACACTATTTACAAAAGCTTCAGATGGAGTGTAGTGATTTTCAGATGTATGTATGTTTGTTTGTATGTACATATGTAGGTATATATGCTTGTCTGTTTCGTTGTGACCTTCTGTAGCCTTAACGGCTTGACATATTATGAAGTACGAGGTGTCATAAGATTCGTCTTTATCCCCGGAGTGTCATGGTTTTTTTATTTTATTAATAATATCTACACAATGCTTGCAATTAACGATATATCACAAATATATCAGCTATTATTTAAATATACAATTTTGTGAAACGGGAATGAAAACAGTTTCCATCATAAAAATAAACAAATTATAACCTATGACTGGACATGGTTTCATTAAGTTAAAAGCTTGGCTGCCACAGTGACTTATTAGAGATGTCACCTACCCAAGAAATGAACTGCTATTTTTTCCACAGTGACTCTTTAAGAGACACCACCTTCCATAGTAATTTGCTAACAAGAAAATCTTCAAACATATCACCTTTAGTAGTAGTATAGCTCCTTTGTGAAAGAGCTTGTCCGGGGAAGTACTACCACCGTACCTACTTCTCTGCCAAACAGTGATGCTTGCATTACTGTGTTTCGGTCTGAAGGGTACGGGTGCCAGTGAAATTACAATCACATGAGACTTTTCATCTTCATGTCTTAGTTTGGCAAACCAACTTGCGGTACCATTTAGGTAACAGCCTAGGTGGTATTGAAGTTGTTATGGGCAAAGGTAAACACTTAACATCAGGTGAGCCTTTAGCTCGTTTCGCCATCCTATACTAAAAAAAAAAATTGAGAATTTTTGCATGGGGCGAGCGAGCGCGATGCGTCGTGTTCACCCACCCACATCTTGTTGTAATGAATGTCGACGGACCAAGCGGTGTACAGAAAAACCTAAACTAGTTTATGTTCTACACTGTATCTGCCAAATGTATGTATTTTTTTTTGTGGAAATAAATAAATAAATAATAAATAAATAAAAAAACCTATATTTCAACATAGTTATGGTTGGCTTGGCTACCAGTGACTTTTGTTTGAATAGATGTCCTCTACTCAATGTACTAAAATCACAAGGGTGCAGAAACTTTTAAAAAACTCAGTAATACTTCCTCAGCGCAGCTTAGAAATAAACTGGTTGAAAACCAAATTTTGATTTGTGGTTAATTACATTAAGAATTTAACAAATATAAAAATTTAGAAATAAAATGTTAACCAGTATAATCAAAAACCCGACTGTGTAAAAAGAACTGAAAAGATATGAGCAAGACATATTTATAATGTTTTTTTCAATTCAAAATCATGCTATCAAAATTAAATCATAAATCATAATCCTAGTTCCTTGGGTAGCCGCTGACTGCATGTTATGGTTTAATTTTGATAGTAAAATTATTTCATTTTGATTACATCTTTTCAGGTCTTTTTTACACACAGTCAGGTTTTTTTAAATATTGTGTGGGCCAAAATAATTGCCCTCCTATAGTAATTCAGTCACTGAAATTCTATTTTGCAAAATCACTGCCATACATTCCTTAGAAAATTATTACCAGACAAAAATTATTCCTTTGTGACAAACCTTTTCACCACCTATAGAAGACGAATGATTATGTGCCCTCAGCACCACAACTTTATAACTTTGTACTAACATCCATAAATAAATAACTTTCGGGACATTTTTACACAGCACCATCTAGTCCCAAACTAAGCAGAGCTTGTGGTATGGGTACTAGACAATGGATATAATACTTATATTTTTTTTTTTTTGTAAATACATACTTATAATACATAAGAAACAACCAGACCAACACAAACACTCATGTTCATCACACAAATATTTGTGTCCTGTGGGAATCGAACCCACGACCTCGTTATCAGCAGTCCGATACTCAAACCACTAGACCACAGAGGTCGTCGTCGTCGTCGTCGTATATAATACATTGTAATAAAACAAAGTTTAACCAGAATAAATCACATATATTATTTAAAAAAATACAACACAAGCACAAGCTCTGCTTAGTTTGGGACTAGATGGTGCTGTGTAAAAATGTCCCAAAAATAATACATTTACTTTTCATTTTTAAAATTGTAAGGTAGATAATACTAAAACTTTCCTACTGTAATATAAATGTATATTTGTGTGTACAATAAACAATAAGAATAAGAATAGATTCAAATATTTTTTTTAGAAATATCTGTAAAGACGCTTGCCATCTTAGTCTTCCTGTGACCACGAACGCTGCAAAACTTTCGAAACATCAGTAAATCCAATTTAAATAAGTGATCGCGAAACCCTAAGAAATTATTATCCATACAATATTTGTCTTCTATAGAAGACATAGCACTGAGGGCACGAAAACCTTTATGATGCTGTAGAAGTGAAAAGTTTAAACTTAAATAAATTCTATTTTCTTTCCAAATAATAATAAATAAATAATAAATATCTTTGGGACATTTTTACACAGCACCATCCAGTCCCAAACTAAGCAGAGCTTGTGGTATGGGTACTAGACAATGGATATAATACGTATATACTTTTTTTTTTGTAAATACATACTTATAATACATAAGCAACACACCCAGACCAACACAAACACTTATGTTCATCACACAAATATTTGTGTCCTGTGGGAATCGAACCCACGACCTCGTTATCAGCAGTCCGACACTCGAACCACTAGACCACAGAGGTCGTCATCGTATCAAATGGATAATAATAATACATTGGTTCTTAACAGATACTGTTCTCATACCAAAAATTACCTTTAACACTATATTCAAACTCAATTCTGCAGCCAAGTTCATTGAGGAAGTCTATGAGCATTCCACTGCAAGCAATATCAAGGCTTGACCGAACTACTGTAGGCCTGTTTTTATCTCCAAGATCTGGTTGACCGATGTACCGCAGTTGAAATGGCATGTCACGGCAATCAAGTGCTTTCCGTACTCGCAGCATTAATGGTGCAGCCTGAAAGTTTTAAAATAACAACTTAATAGTTTTACTTTTTATGGCAAAGTACTATTCGAACTATTTAACTAATGGAATGAATTTCGATGGACATGGATTTCGTTATTATACTAAAAATAAAACTATGGTTGATACCTGTTGGTTAGGATCTCGTAAACTGAAACAAACTTCTTGGTCGTCGAAGGTCTCTGGTCCAGCGTCTACATTATCGCACAAACCACGTAGTCTATGAAGTAAAACTTCTACAGCTGAATCTAGCACGGAGCCCTACAAGTTACATTAAGATAACAATATCAATAACCCAAATATTTCAGAATTAAAACACTAGTGTTATTGCCAACCTGTAATAAGTATTCTTGGTTCGGAATAATGTTAGCCTTCAGCGCTTGTGATAAGCTGTCGGTGGCAGTTATTGGGGCTGCATTTGCAGCAGACATGCCAGCCATTTTACCGTAAGTATTTAGCTAAATATTACAATAAAAGCTCGTCTTCATAACTTCAATGTTAAACTTTCAATTTAATTTGACTTTTTTGTGGTTTGGGTTTGACTTTTGACCAGTGTGACCAGATTTATCATAGATAATATACAAAGATAATATAGGTACTTACATGAAACCATATGTATTACAGAAGGTTCCTCAATTACAGAGTACAGATTAAACTAATCGTTACTTGAGTATCGGTCTTATTCCAGAATGGTAATTATAAACTTTAATTCAACAACATAACACACGAATTTGACCTGAAATAGAATAGAAATCTCTACTCAAGCGTGGTCTGGACCACAATAGAGTGATTACAAAAAAAAATCTCTGCTCAAATACTGAAACAGGTGACAGTATAAATTAAAACTAAACTCAGCTGAACTGCGATCAATAAATCTCTGCTTGAGGAACGTTCTAAAATCAAAGCTCAACTCAAAACTAGTTTTAAACAGAGATCAACGCTTGAGTATCGTTCTGTAATACGGGCCTTATATTGATTGTAGGCATGGGTAACTTCGGACACATCTATATCTTCGGATATATATCCCAAAGCGGATATCTTTCACTCCTTCACTTTCAAAAAAATAAACATATCCTATATCCGAGTAACTCCGAGTCTCCGACGCCCGACATTCGACACTGACGACAACAGTCACATCACAACGCTATGGAATGAAAAACTAAGGCCCGTATTACAAAACGATACTCAAGCGTTGATCTCTGTTTAAAACTAGTTTTGAGTTGAGTTTTGATTTTAGAACGTTCCTCAAGCAGAGATTTATTGATCACAACTCAGCTGAACTGTCTGTAATGTAAATAACTAATTATGAGTCGGCACCAAACAAACAATCAACGAAGATCATTAAATTACTTACTCTTATAAAAACATAACATCAAATACAACATGAAATTTTCAACGATAAACAATAACTATCCAAAAATGCGTTCCCCGCTCGACCACTTGCAACTCGCACGCACTTTGCTTGTTTGTTTGGTGCAGTTTCTGTTTTCGTCGGTTCAATTTTTTGTTAAAAAGTTTAAACGCCCAAGGAACGTTCCGAGCCGAGCGTCGTCCGACGACGTCGGGCGATAATACTGAACGCGGCCTAGTGTGTCAATGTCATTTTATGAAATTATGATATGTCAAATTGTCAATTGTCAATGTCATTTTCATGTGGAAACGAGACGCTGAACGGCTGAAAGATTAAAAATATTACAATTGTTTTGTTTCGTTAATTGTTAAATAATTCTCTTGAAAAGCAGCCAAAAATGACGAGCCACGTTAAAATACGATTAGCCTCTGAAAGGGTAAATCATTCTGTACCCTCTAACAATGAATTGCCTCGGTTTTATACACCTGGTGAGGTTGTTTCAGGCATGCAAGATTTTATGCGGTAAGTTTCGTTTAAATCAACTGGATACGACTTCAGACTTCAATATAAATCAATGACTATGGGTATATATAAGCTCGATAAGAAAAACATTAGTAAATTGTTCGTTTTTAACTAACATTTTGTTACATTGCAGTGGCCATGGTACTTATGCAGAAAATGATAGTTTGAAAGCCTCAGTAGCTGGGGTAATGCAAAAAGTTAACAAGTTGATATGTATTCGACCGTTGAAGAATCGGTACGTTGGTGAGATTGGTGACGTAGTTGTGGGACGAGTGCTAGAAGTCCAACAGCGTAGATGGAAAGTGGAAACTAATTCACGTTTGGACTCTGTACTTCAGTTATCATCTGTGAATCTTCCTGGTGGAGAATTGGTTTGTTTAGAATACTTTACAATTATGAACGGCTTGACTCACGTGATTTTGATTGGGATTGTCAGACCAGTTAATTGGTAAAGATACCGGCATGAGTCATGAGCACAAACTTCACCTGCGCAGAAGTTCATTTATAGATCTGTTTGGTGGAATGACAGGAGTGTGGGGTGCCAACACTGAACATTGTATTTACACGATTGGTCAGTCAGTCTATGCTCGTCGTCTATTGGACAATTAGGTGTCATTCGGCTACCATACACTTTCAGTTCAAATTTAGTGACTCACATTTTCGAATATTTTTCTTTTGTTGTAATTATGATTTTTGAGTGTTATGAATTAAAAATTGTTTTTTTGTTCTTCATCTTCCTTTATTTATTACTAGATTGTATTTAACTTGCAATGTATGTATGTATGTAGATATATTTGTTAGGGTGGAATCTTGCAACTCAATTTTGAAGCAGATATCTTCAACCTATTGAGCTGAAATTTTGTACAATATGGGTATAAAAAAAAGGACTTACTGAGAATAAGAATGTGAGTTAAAAAACCTGTCCAGCGATAACTAAATAGTAAAAAATAAATTAAATGTCAAAATGTTTTTATTTTATTTATCTGTGCATAAAAAAAAGTCCCAAAATCATAATATGGGTGAAATTCGAGAAAGTTTGTATTTTCTATAACTACCCATAATCCTTATAAAATGCTAATGGTGAAATTTAGTGAACAAAGATACTAAATAATTTTGGTCGCAAGTGTACATGCGTGAACTTGCCCCCACTACTGTCCATCTGTGCTCACGACTCCTGCTGGCTACTATACCTACATTGTGCCATCATGACTTACCAACAACAACAAAAAAACATGTCCTGGATTGACTTTTGTCATATTGAAATTATTTTGGTTTTTTTTTGTTATATAATTTCATTATTGTTTTTTGATAGAAGTTAGGTATGTTGAACTAATCGCTCTTTGTAATAAATTATAATAATTTATTATTATTTTCATCTGAGAATGCCCCATACAGTTCTCAATTATGTGTGCACTGTGCAGTCTGCCAACCCGCACTAGGCCAGCTTGGTGAACTATGGTCTTTACCTTCTCATTCTGAGAATAGGCCCATGCCCACCAGTGGGATGATAATGGGCTGCTTATGTTTTTATGTTATGATACTTTTTTTTAAGTTATTATTCATTGATAAAATGGAGCTATTCTTCTACTCATTTTTACATCAGGCTCTTAATAACTTGGTATACATAGGACAGTATGGCACAGGCTGCTAGCTAGAAAACGTCTTGTACAACTGCAATTGTGGGCATTTTTTTTTTATGATATAGATCTGCTCGTGACCTCAATCCAGACAGCTTTGTCAATGCATGTTTGTTTTGTTCTTATGATTTTAAACCCCTTGCTTCCAGAGGCGTAGATCGGCTGAAGATGAACAGATGATGCGGAAACATTTACAGGAGGGTGATTTGATCAGTGCAGAGGTACAGAGTCTATTCTCAGATGGATCACTCTCTTTGCACACCAGGAGCTTAAAATACGGCAAGGTAGGTTGGTTGGTGGGTACCAAAAGAATAAGGCGCATGACAGATAAGAAGTCTTTGGAACTAGGGAGGAGAATCAAATCACCGGCACACTGATTGATACAATACAATGTGTACTTAGTTCATACTAGTGACTTGTATGACAAAAATCTCAAGAAGCGTGAAAGATCAGTGATCAGTGTACCGAGAGTGAGTATACAACTCTACGTCACTAGGGAAAGTGTGGGGATTGAGGTGGGTTCTGGGCAACAAAACCGCTTAACTGTCATGCGCCTCATTGTTTTGGTGGAGTAGTACAGTAACAGTGTGGGTGGGATTTTTATTTAGTAAATGCATGATAATGCATTTTTTTGTCATAATTTTGCTGTGGCATTTAAAAAAACCATTAAAAAAACTAAAAAACCTTAACTCATTTTTGAGTTAAGCTCGCCGATGTACATAAGCTTTCCTATTGTAATATTAATGTGTATTTGTGTGTACAATAAAGTATAATAATAATAACCATACTACAATGAAAAAAAAATGGCCAAGAGCATGACGGGCCATGCTCAGTATTATAGGGTTCCTTAAGTAGGTGGTCTAATTACAAACGAATCAAATCGAATATTAATCATTGCTATTTTAGTTTTTGCAAACAGCGTTACCTAGCGCTAAATTTAAGAAGTGTGTCATATCAATATAACACAAAGTTACTTTTTGTAATTTTTTTAATTAGAAAGTAACTAAAGGAGCATTATTTGCTATGATCATTTTTCTCTAAGGTCAATGACCTTTGAACTAGGACGTCTTAAGTATTTTTCAGTTTTCTCTCTATAACTCAAAAATTTATAATCACATTATTCTCAAAATAATTTTAAAAGAGAGTTTTTACAAAGGTCTATCAATGTGGAAGATTATAAGTTTCTACGTTGCATAGTTTAGAAATGGCAGGGGGGACACACATTGCAAGCCCCTTTGGCGGGCTAAATTTCGCAGATGGTACACCTGATAAAAAAGTGATGTATGAAACATTACCTTCATTTTAGTAGACCTATTCAATGATACCCCACACGAGGGGGTGCAGTGAAAAAATATATTTCATTCCTATTCCACATGTATGGGCGCCACCTCTAAAATAAGTAATTTAGATTTTTTTATTCTTTTAAAATTGAGATCTATATCTAGACTATTTTTTAACAAAATTTCATTTACTTATATTTATAACTGTGGAAGTTATTAAGCTGTAAAGGATTAGGATTGACGGACAGACGGACGGACATGACGAAACTATAAGGGTTCCTTGTAGGACTACGGAACCCTAAATAGGGTTTTTTTATTTTTTATTAGAAATCTTAAATCGACTAGAAAAAGAAAGAGCAACAATAAAAAAAACTGATAAATGTAAATATTTTTAACAATGCCTGTTATAAGTGTTTAAAAATTACTAAATAAGACAGCAGTAGTGCCGTCTGCCGTCATACATAATGCGTTAACGCAATCGCAACTACACATCACTCTATAAAATGTCTGTTCTGTGCGACAAGGACAGAAAATGCCAAAATTTAAATATTGTGTATTTTGAAAAATAGCCAATAACCCTATTCTTAGTAAAAAAACTGATGCTGTTTAATCTAATTCTGACCTTTTCAAGGAGTAAAAATAAATCTCACAATACATGCTGAAATTTTTAACGCTTCTTTCCCGAAAAGAGGTCATTGCACTCATCAGTATAAAGTTATGAACAATTTTTACTATTGGATCAAACCTGAAATCGCTAAGAATCACAGCTGTTCCCTACATTTGTGTCCACATAAATTAACTAAATGTAGGGAACAGCTGTTTTTTTCGCGATTTCAGGGTTGGTCCCATAGTAAGTAAAAGTTGTTCATAATGATGAGTACAATGACCCTTTCGGGAAAAAGTGATAAAAATTTCCGCATGTATAGCAATTCATGTAGTAACAAAAAGTATGTTGTTCTTTCCAGTTAGGTCAAGGAATACTCATCAAAGTTTTCCCCTCACTTGTTAAGCGCAGAAAGAACCATTTCCACCACTTGCCTTGTGGGGTATCTGTGATTATCGGTAACAATGGCTTTGTTTGGATCAGCCCTGCAGAACAAAACAACATGGTTGAGGGAGAGAAAGATGAAATTACGAATGTTGAAGCGCAGGTTGGTGAATTGAATATTTTTTTTAGAAAGTAACAAGTGGCGCCCCCATCAGTAAAATAATAATTAGTCGTTGATTACATAATTTGTGCCATGCATGTCGTCCATAGCGACATGTGTGTACTAAGAGTGGTGAGCACGGTTTGAGGTGCATGTGTGTGAGTGAGCTCTGGTTTGTACATGGAGGAGCATGGTTTTGTTGGCTTCGCTTTGATTGATCGCAGCACTTCGTCTATATTTTATACTGTCTGTGGTTGTATAGAGTTTTCCTAATAGTCTGAATTTGGTTTTAGAAATCAATATACAACATTACTTTTTGATAAGGGACTAAGGGCGACTAAGGGATTCACCAGGGGATAAGCAGCAGCGTTCGCTGAGTATTTAACCAACTGCGATCGTCAACCTGCCTGCCAAGCGTGGCGATTATGGCATATCCCCCCAAACTGCTTTGGGAGGCCTATGTCCAGCAGTGGACGTCTTTCGGCTGAAATGATGATGATGAGGATGACTTTTAGTAAACGCAATTTGTGAAACAAGTTTGTTCAGAATCACCAGGGGATTCGATTGAGATTAGTTTCCGTGAATCAGGTAGTTCCTGTACATTCTTCACTTTTTTCGCTACCAACTGGGGAACTTGACTATTGACGACGTCTGTGGTCTAGTGGTTCAAGTGTCGTACTGCTGATCACGAGGTCGTGGGTTCGATTCCCACAGGACACAAATATTTGTGCGATGAACATAAGTGTTTGTGTTGGTCTGACTGTTTCTTATGATATAAGTACGTAATTACAAAAAAATAAAAATATAGCTCTGCTTAGTTTGGGACTAGATGGTGATTTGTAAAAATGTCCCAAAGATATTTATTTATTTATTATTTATAACTTACAGTGACTCTAAAAGCAGGTAATTAAGCGATTTAGAAAAAACTTATGCCTTTCCATTCTTCTAGTGATTCTGAACAAACTAGTTTCTCAAATTGCGTTTGCAATAAGTAACGTTGTATATTTTTAAATAAAAAAATTACACTATGCAAATCTAGTTGAGGAATCTGCAGTAAAAATGCCTTATTTCGGGTTCCATTAAAAAAAACCTCTTAAGGGGTCATTGTACTCATCAGTTTGAACAACTTTTACTATGGGACCAACCCGGAAATCGCGAAAAATATTCAGATGTTCCCTACATTTTGTCGATGTCGATATCGATGAACACAAATGTAAGGAACAGCTGTTTTTTTTTTCGCTATTTTAGGTTTGGTCCCATAATAAAAGTTGTTCATACTGATGAGTACAATGACCCCTTAAGAGGTTTTCAGTTATTTCAATAACACGTTGTAGATTGCTGTTTACTAGGTGTATGCAATTTTTCGCACTGAATTTTCATGTAAACTCTGTTTTTTCATACTTGTCTTATTTAGTAAACAATCTTGGCATGTCTCTTTATTTAAATAACTACTATTAAAATATAATTACTAGTTCTTCACATGTAATTAGGTAAAAAAATGTTATTTAGTGTGTAAAATTGTTAACACAATGTTTTTTAATAATTATTAATGACGAATTGCGTAAAAAAACAACCTGCCGACAAATTGTTCTGTAGTTTGGCAGGATGTTTTGATATATTGATGTATTGTGTAAGTTTTCGTTGAATAAACAATTAAAAAAAAGACATGCCAAAATTGTTTACTAAATAAGACAAGACGTAAGAAAAAAAGAGTGTAAGTAACTTTGTACTATTTCTTTTTGCAGGCCGTTAGCAGATCGGATAGAGAAACAGTGGCAAGAGTGAAGAATTGTATAACAGCACTTGTCGCGTCAAAGATGATGCTGGATGATACTAGCATCATGTTTGCATATGAAGAGAGTCTGAAGTATGATGACGTCAAAGACTTGCTCGACCCTGAAGCTATGCTCGACGTTGCTTTCCTAACACAACACAGAATAAACTATGCCATTGAAGATTAACAGGTTAATTTTATTTTTTTCTTATCTATAAAATCTTTATATATTTTTTTTCTTAATTATACCTACTTCTAGGATCGGGAATCAAGGATTTACTAATTAATACTAGACGTGGGCGCCGCGCCGGCGCGACGCCGCCAATTCTGCCCGGCACGCCGCCGCCGCCGCCGCCAATTGACCGCGGCGTGTGCCTAGAGCAAATACGCGCGCGCGGTAGGTGTTATAATAGCAGTAGTAGCGTGGCTGCTATAGCCTGGCTGCCTCCACCACCTTCCTTTTATTTTTGGCGCTGTGGTCTCCCAACCATCCTCGCATATTTTTGAGAGCGTTGGACGCTCCTGGGCAGCCGCGGCACACAGCCACAGCCTGAGTTGGCTGCTCCACCTTTACCCTTCTGCCCCAGTTTGGGCTGTATGGGCTGCTGACGCTGGTGGGTGGTCTAAGCTAACGAGGCCAGCTGACTCAGCGCCTTAGGTAAGCGTGGCGTTGCGGCTTTCGTCGCTTATGTAGACGCATGCGCTTGCGCCACATTTCTGTGGTCTGCAGCCAATGGCGGGCGCAGGCACCTTCCCTCGCCTTCTTTACGTCCTTGAACGTGATTCTAGCTATCTCCTGGATGATACGGTGGATCAGGTCAGGCTCGACCTTCTGCGTCGACGGCGTGGTGTGGCTAGGCTACTCGCACAGACATCGGTCCCTTTCCAGCTCTGCCTTAAGCTTCTCATACTCCTTACGGAGCTGGGCCATTTGAGCTGCTAGGTGAGAGCTGAGGTGGGGGTTGGGATGAGATGCCTGGGGCTTGACCATCTCCTCCGAAGAATAACGCTTCAGCAGCACTTCCGCAGCCTCAAAAATAGAGGCATTTGACACTTTAAGGGTCTTTTGGTTCACACTGCATAGGCCCTTGGTCATCTTGAGGAAGCTTTTAATGGCCTCCACGGCGACCTGTATCTGCCGGTTGTATGCCTGTCGGCACTCGAAGTTGTGATGGAATACCATCACAACTTCGAGTAGGTCGTCTACCTAGGGCAGGTAATTCAGCATGGTAGACACAACTTAGAGAACGAAGCCGACAGAAGGATATCCGTTTGGTCTGGGCAGCATTTGGCAAACTTCGCCGAGTCTTCTCGTGGCCTATACCGCAAAGTTTGAAGACAAAGGTCTTCAACCAGTGCATCCTGCCTGTCATGACTTACTGTGCCGAAAAGTGGACACTAACAGTTGGGCTAGTCCACAATTTCAAAGTCACTCAGCGAGCTATGGAGCGAGCTATGCTTAGACTTTCTTGGAAAGATAAAATCCGTAACGAGATTATCCGGAGAAGAACCGGAGTGACCGACATAGCTTGTAGGATCAGTAAGCTGAAGTGGCCGTGGGCTGGCCATGTCTGTCGAAGGACCGATGGCCGCCGGAGCAAACGAGTCCTTGAGTGGAGACCGCGAATCGGCAAACGCAGCGTAGGGCGCCCCCCACCAGGTGGACCGATGACCTGAATAACGTGCCTGGGGGGGGGGGACTGGATGTGGAAGACAGAGGACTGAGTGTTGAGGCGCAACTTGGGAGAGGCCTATGTCCAGCAGTGGACTGCGATAAGCTAAGTTGAAGAACCCACCAGCCCACTGTTCAGAACCACACGATAACCAGTTGTCGACAGATTCGGTTTGTTATCTCTTTTTGTCTCGTTGCATGAGATAACAAACCGAACCGGTCGACAGCTAGTTATCGTGTGGTTCTGAATCGGGGGGCTGGTCTCGCCCAGTACCCTGGTGGAGTCACACTAGAGACTGACTCCCGGCAGCCATGCGCTTGAGATTCGGGATAATTATTATAGAGAGATATTCTTCCTCGTGGTCCGGGCGGTGAAGTCAAGATTCTCGGTCCCAATAAGAGCCACGAGATGTAAACACTGCTTCTAGGGTTACGAGATCCACGGAGAAGGACGCAGTCCCATGCAACCTTTTTTACGAGGGGAAACTCATGAACGCACTCCGCAGGGTGACCGGGTGATGGAGCTAGTGTCTGACTCTTACTGACTGAAACAACCACGGTGTTCCTCTGCTAACCTTTGGTTCCGAGCGTGCGATACGATCTGCAGTCTCCATCCATCCCCGACAAGTCCCGCCTTGCCACTAGTAGGCGAGCCCCTTCTCCCCATGCGGTCTAACGTCGGCTGCACCCTCCTTCCGACCGGCTCATGACGCACCACCGTCACGGGCCTTGGCTGGTCGGACGGTGGGGTACTCCCAAGTCCGTCACTCGCAGGCTCCTCCTAGGGTGGCTGGAGGTCGGCTTACGCCCTCCTGCGACGTCCGGTCCATCTGGAGGATGGGAGAGGTGGACGCCTCTCGTTCTCTCTCCGTCACCTGAAACGAGACGCCTTCCCAAGCGCTCTCGCTTCCAACCATGGACAGAACCACAACCAGAAGCGAGAGATCACTGCCGTAGTAGATTTAAAGATTCTCTTATAAAAATGCCACGCCGCCGCCGGCTGAAAATGTTAAGCACGCCGCCGCCGACATTTTTCAACGCGGCGCCCACGTCTAATTAATACAAGTTTACTTTCATATATTATCATTTATTTGCAATATCACAAACCACTTAATAAAATATTAGACGTGGGTCCTTTTCTTGATTCATTTTAAATTTGGTGTTTTGGGGTAATTCCGGACATGGGGTAATTCCGTTAAAATAAATTTGACACAGAGTGTGGGGATATTTTATATTCCCGGCAGCAATAGAGTGAGACGTCGTTTTATTCGGCTTGTGTTTAACTGCTCACCTAGTAAAATCGAAATTGACTTACAATTTTTTTTTATTCTTCCCAAAAATAGTAAATGCTCATCAAAATTTGACTCTTAATTGACTAACTATTTTTGTGACGTCTTTCCATAAAAAAATACATGTGTGCCAATTTCAGTGAAAGCTCGAGTATA
The DNA here is from genome assembly GCA_949699075.1 of Asteroscopus sphinx. Lineage (NCBI taxonomy): Eukaryota > Metazoa > Arthropoda > Insecta > Lepidoptera > Noctuidae > Asteroscopus > Asteroscopus sphinx. The sequence continues at coordinate 24,430,962 of OX453003.1, read as the reverse complement.
TTCGAAAATCAAATGCTCAATGAGACTAAGAAAAATAATTACCATCTTGAAATATAACAGGGTCCAAATGGTGAGGTATTTACTATTTTTGAAAAAAACCCGTGTTTTTGTGACTCGCAGAAATAAATACCTCATCATTTGGACCCTATTTTATTCATACCATCATATCATCATCTACCCCTCACTCTAGTGTGTGATATTTTTTTACACCGTGCCCACCCGGATAGTGTAACAAAGTCGTCATGCTCTTCATCCTATTTTGATTTTTTGCCCATTTTATCAGTCCAAATTCGAAATATAAAATTATGTCACAAAATGGTCTATTTTGGCTACGGTCAAGTGGAATACACCGCTTCGATTCAGTGCAACAGTGCTTCCGACTGCTACCTGACGTACCTACCTACATAAATATAAGCACCGTATCAAATGGCGGTGCCAAAAAATTAACGGGAAAAACAAATTTAAATAATGAAAAAAGATATACAAATAAAATTTTAAAAAAACCTACCTCAGTGCTACTGTCTGAGCTTGCTATATTCGCCCTGCAGCAGTACTTCACCAGCCTACCCGCGACACTCGCTACATTGTTACAATATCCGATGAAAATCCATTTTAACGGAATTACCCCATGTTCGGAATTACCCCAGGGCACCATATCTGGGTATCTCTTAAAAATGCTGTAGTAGCCATTCATCATAAATGTTCGAAAACGTACATAACAAAACTAGTATTTGGCTTTTAATATACCTAGTCATATTATAAACTATGGTACAATATATAAAAAGTATACATCTAAATAATTAACATTATTTTACAAGTAGAAATATGGTAAAAAATCCTATAAAAGGTATAAATTGAAGTAAAAGTGATCATAAAATTGTGACACTGATTTCAAAAGTTTGACATTTAACTTACGACCAAATTCTTAAACGCAACTCAATTTTAAGTCGCCGTTCAGTCTTATGCTACCACTGTCATTTTGAGGTGCATTAAGGGAGGGCACAGACCAGTAAGCCTCTAGACGCCGATTAGCCGGACACACCCAGTCACCAAGCATATACAGTACCATTGCATATCATACGCCCCGCCGCCAATCAGGATGACAGTCCGTCAGAGAGCGGCACCAATCATACAGAATCACAACACCAAACTTTTGAGACGACCAATCATAACGCGCCCCCCGCCCCCCGGCCCCCGCCAACATTTTTTGACTGTGTTCTCCTACAAAACTGTTTATGCGGCGTCTTGGGGCTTACTGGTCTGTGATTAAGGATAACACACGATGACACGACACATTGATCGACGGTTTGTTCATATAAAAAGCATGATTAGTATGGGACGCCGCGCCGTACGTATCCTTTAGTATCGAACGCGCTCCGGCGTCGCCTGACCCCAAACGCGATCGATCGTCATCGGTGGAGATGGATGCCGTGACCGTGGAATCCTGGTATTGGTCCAGTAAGGAATGAGCGGTCGATCGGCGTAATGCGTACTAGTGTGATGGTTTTCAATCGGCAATGTCCGAAAGACCGTCGATCAATGTGTCGTGACCCTAGCGACAGAACGACTTTTAAAAACGTCTTAAAGCTAAGTTTCATTTGAGTATTTGGGGGTTTTCTCTTACTTCATACGTTCACAACACTCGTACGTTAATATTTGGCACATTATAATTTCTTATTTCTTTTTCCAAGAATTTTCATAAGATTTTTCGACATAAAGTATGGTTTATCTACAGAACCATCGTTTCTTTCGCAGTCTTCAACTGAAAAAGAAATATAAGTTTAAAAAAATAAATACAAGTTATACAATGTGTTATTGATATAACTGAAAACCTCTTAAGGGGTACTCATCAGTATGTATGAACAACTTTTACTATGGGACCAACCCTGAAATTGCGAAAAAATTATCTGCTGATCCTTACATTTAGTCGATTTATGTGAACACAAATGTAAGGATCAGCTGTTTTTTTTTCGCGATTTCTGGGTTCGTGTCATAGCAAAAATTGTTCATAGTGATGAGTAAAATGACCCCTTCAGATATTTCAATAACACGTGTATGGATCAGTTTTCTGCGAAAACCCAAAAATTTGCTAGGCTATAGACCTTTTAATCGGCCGATATTTAAGTCGGGTTATTAATCAGTACGAGGACATTCGGGAGTGCATTCACCGGCAGGCTCGATTTCCCATACAAAATTATATAAGCCAACTTATCAGCCGACAGTTTAGTCTGCGAAGTGAGATATGTACTTACGGAAACAAAGGAACAACGTGTCTACGGCCATCGCATAGACGTTGAAGAATATAGTACAGATGAGGTAGGTGGCAATGCTCAGTATGATGGCCGGGATGTGATTATAGTGCAGAGGCTGGCCTTGCGTCACCTCGTACACGAAGTTCCACTGCAGCAGGTAGAACACCGCGAAGCCCACTCCGATGGATATCAACAACTTGGACAGGAAGAAGAGGAAGTCTGTCACCTGAAAATATGTTTTATCCCGTTAATAGACACTTTAGCTAAAATAAGAACCTCATTTTTGAAGTCGGCTAGTAAAATAGACCATGTTCAACAATACTTCGTTTAAAAGCAACGTTGCCGTCGGCTTTTCAAAGGGGCGTTCCAAAATCTAGCTCACAAAGCGTATACATTTTAAGGGGCGGCATTGGGAAAAATAGGGATTTTAGAATCAAAATATTTTCATTTGTGGATACGACGTAATCTATTTTTGTAAAATACAGTCTTTATATCAGCGACGACACAGCCCCTAGACGCCACATAACAGGCGACCGATTTCTATCACACATAAGGGAAAAATCCTGTATGTAAGCCGCAACTTAAACAATTTGAATCAGTTACGACCACTTCTGTGAGCCGTTGACACTTCCGTGTTAGTGAACACAAAATTTACAAATAAATGTTATAATGACTTCTTGCACAGTACGATTGTGTTGTAAAAACAGCAAGACTTTGAGTGTCCAGAAAGACGGCATAAAATTTCATCGTTAAGTTAATAATGTCATTATCCAATTAGATTTTTCAACTGATTTAATATTTAATGAGAGTTCATCTTATACTGGTTAATTCGTAACGGACACCAAAGGTGCAGACGGCACGTTGATGTCTTTCACAAAACATCTCTTTCTTACGCAAGCACTTAATACACTATCTCTTTCCCTCTATTTAATTGTCAATGTAACTAGTGATGTACTAAATCTGTTATCGATGAAACAAAGTTCTCCATACTATCAACAAAATTGAAAAATATAGGTAGTAGAATATTTTGCAATCTACAAAAAAAATTAAAAACTACGATTTCAAACATTCAATCTTTATATACCTATAACAGCCAGGGAGTCTACTCCCGTTCAACGATAAACGAACTTTTGTTCCGACCGATACGTACACGATAAATGATATATGTACCTTTTTAGGGTTCCGTAGTCCTACAAGGAACCCTTACAGTTTCGTCATGTCCGTCCGTCTGTCCGTCTATCCATCTGTCCGTCTGTCCTAATCCTTTACAGCTTAATACCTTCTACAGTTATAAATATAAGTACATGTAATTTTGTTAAAAGATAGTTTAAATATAGATCTCAATTTTAAAAGAATAAAAAATGCGTGATTATGTATTTTAGGGGTGGCGCCCATACATGTGAAATGGGGATGAAAATATTTTTTTCGCTCCACCCCCTCGTGTGTGGTATCATTGAATAGGTCTACTAAAATGAAGGTAATGTTTCATACAGCACTTTTTTATCAGGTGTACCATCTGCGAAATATAGCCAGCTAAAGTGGCTTGCAATGTGTCGTCGTTCCCCCCCATCTCTAAACTATGTAACGTAGATACTTATAATTCTCCACGTTGATAGATCTTTGTAAAAACTCTCTTTTAAAATTATTTTGAGTATAATGTGATTATAAATTTTTGAGTTATAGAGAGAAAACTGAAAAATACTTAAGACGTCCTAGTTCAAAGGTCATTGACCTTAGAGAAAAATGATCTTAGCAAAGAATGCTCCTTTAGTTAGTTCCTTTAGTTAGTCCTTTAGTTAGTTAGTGTTCCTTCGTGACACACATTCGAGGCTCTTAAGGTCATCAGAAAACCTCACGTTGGCGATACCATCGCATTCCACAAATTTCTTTGGTAATTCTTTTACAGTTCAGTTCAGTTATTAGTTGTTATATTAATTAGTCACAAAATTTGTTTTATTTGATTATATCGAATGGTATTTATAATGGCTTTATTATAAAAGCTCAAAGTTACAAATGCACTATTCGAAGGCTATACATATATAAAATTAATTTATTTAAAAAATGATTAGTGGTGATTAGTTTTTTTTTTTTTTTTTACTTTAAATTTAAGTTATTTTTGAGTAGGTTCTTTTCTTTTGAATAACGTTTTATTTACGGGCTAATTAGCTGTTATAGTTTGCAATAATATTTGTTTTTGTTCCATGCTGTGTTCACTTTTAAATGTTAAGTAGGTACAATAATATTTATACCTAGACGTAGTACCTAGTATGTTAATGTAACATTTTGTGTAATATTGCTGGGTAAAATAATTATTTTATTATTTAATATTTATTTACTATATAAACGGACAATTACCTCTTTTAAAATATCCGCTTTACAAAATAATAACTCCATATTCAACACCAAATAAATACATAAAGATATTTTTAAAGATATAATTATCTTAATTCTGAAAGAACAGAGCACCCGTCTTACTTTCAAAATTAAGATAATTTTGAAAGACTCCCTCCCTACATGTAATACTTACTATTATTATTAGTATATTAATTACTTTATTATTAAATAATATTAAAAGAAATAAGAAGCTAAAATCCTTATAATTAATACTACGTAATACATAAAAATAATATCGATAAAATAATATTTTATCGATATTATATCGTGTTGAATCTAAATCTGTCTCGTCTCTAACCCTACAAAGTTTGAAGTTTCTATGACATAATGACATTGTCAGGGCCAACCGGATCGCAGTACCCCGCTTCCTCATACCTCAGCTAGTGGCAGAATTGTTTGTACGCATTAAATTCAACAATATCCGTCTAGGGGCTGTGTTGTCGCTGCTTTATATATATGATTTTATTATATTTACTAGATTCTGGTATAGGGAAAACACGATTATTCAATAAAATTTGCTCGATAGATTTATTATCCAAAGTCAGTTAATGCTGTTTTTGCACTATTACGCAATGCATTTGGAAATTCCAATAGTTTTTAACCGACTTCAAAAAAAGGAGGAGGTTATGTATTCCGCGGGTTTTTTTTTTTTTCATGTATGTACACCGATTACTCCGAGATTTGTGGGCCGATTTACGTGGTTGTTTTTTTATTTGGTAGAGAAAGTCCGCGCGGTGGTCCCATATAAATTTTATTGACTTAGGTTGAGTAGTTTTTTAACTAGCTTCAATAAATCAGTTTATTTTAGCTTCGCCTATCTAGATGATCTGCTCATTGGTTCGTTTTTCTGAGAATTCTTGGCCAATATGCGTGTTTTTTTTCACGATAGTGATTGGACGTTTGGAAGAACATGAGCGAGACCTTTGCCCAGCAGAGGGATAGCAAAGGTTAATAAAAAATATATTCTCAAATTGGTTATATAAACATTTATGAATCAACCCTCAACTAAAAAGTATGAAATAAAAACTTTTTAACAAAAAATAAAACCGCGTTCAAAAACCTTAACTAAAAAGTAAAAAAATAATCATTGTATGTATTTTAAAATCTTAGCATAATACGGCGAGTGATTTTCATGTACGTTCACATAAACTGTTTTTACTATAGATATTGCGCTCGACTGTACATTACATGACGCAAAGGGTCAACCACGCGCCGCCTTAAAAATGTTGTTTATGTTAAGATTTTAAAATACATACAATGATTATTTTTTACTTTTTAGTTTAGGTTTTTGAACGCGGTTTTATTTTTTGTTAAAAAGTTTTTATTACTATTGTTTTTTGCGAATAAGATATATCTTGTACACACGGCTACACATCAAGCTGTACATTTCCAGTATAAGCTGACCTCGCATTGTATAGGTTTTCCTTACAACGCGAGGTCAGCCTTTACTGGTTTTGTACACCTTGATGTGTAGCCGTGTGTACATATCGAGATTCTGGTATAACAGATTTTTATTTACATGTTTATTCGCTGAGATATTTGCAAAGATGTAAAAAAAACATCAAAACAGCGCGATGTTCCGCTCTGTTCTCGGTGTTCTCACACGCGCAATTTGGCGAATGTTAGAAAGGGACGGTTGCAAATTCAATGCAGCACTTTAAGGCGGCCCGTACACCTACAATATAATTGCGCAATATTTGCAATTGCGCAATGATATTGACCGTGTAGGGGTAAGATAGAAAGACAAATGAAGATCGGGACGATACAATAATAATTGTGCAATATTAATATTGCGCAATTATATTGTAGGTGTATGGGCCGCCTAGGAGCAAAAACACTCCTTTTTAGCCAAATTATCAAATTGTAACTTCAACGCACCTTGTCTAATACGACAACTCTCACAATATTCCTCATGAGCAACGAGAAAGCGTCTCTCGCGCTCTTACAGAAACTATGTCCATGTACCGCGCACATAATGTACGCGTTTTTATTGATAAACTTGAGGAAATTCTCGAGACACCAGCAGAAGCACTTGCAGAAACACAGGATGCATCGAGTGAAGGGATTGTCGAACTTCTTAATTTTCTGGTCTATGTACTCCAGGATGACGCGAATCACCCGCACTATGGCTATGATTAAAGCTCCTAATGCGACGGTACCCATGTGATACCTGCAACAAAAGAAGCGTTACAAATGTAATCGATAAATCTTGAAGAGTTGATTCCCCTGGCGTATTTCATTTTAAAATATTACTACCGACTTGCGCCTGTAGGGAAGGGTTAACGAATAACAATGAAATATGCCTAGAAATCTATTAAAAAAAAATGTGTACAGGTACCCTTAAAAAGAAACGTGCCAAAAATTTAATAAAATAAAATGTGCCAGGGGAATCAACTCAAGATTTACCCTAATCTTGAAGCAATAAGATACTAATAGAAAAACAAGCATAAGGGATAACATATACAACGTGTTATTGAAATAACTGAAAACCGCTTAAAGGGTCATTGTACTTATCAGTATGAACAACTTTTACTATGGGACTAAACCTGAAATCGCATAAAAATCTGCTGTTCCGTTCATTTGTGTCCACAAAAATCGACTAAATAGGAATAGCTGTTTTTTTCGTTATTTCAGGTTTGGTCCCGTAGTAAAAGTTGTTCATACTGATGAGTACAATGACCCCTTAAGAGATTTCATTTATTTCAATAACACGTTGTACAAGTGCATTTCAAATACATTTGGACCAGAGTCCACAATAGAAGTTTTAAATGTCGAGGTTAGTCAAAATGTTTGTTTTGATTTCATTGTGCGCGAAAAGTCCCGTAAATATAGTTCAATAAGAGTCCACAGTCTCCTTAAATCTTACCTTATCGTCCTGAATATGCCAGCTGTAAGCGTAAAGAATGGAAGATCTCTCTTGTGGTACGTCCAGTACCAGGTGGAGAAAGTGCTGGCCAGCATCATGTCCGAAATGCCGCTGATAAAGAACATTGTCCAAAAGAAACCCAGCAAGTTTGCCACTGCAGAACAAAATAATATAATTGATTGTTTTAAACTTAATAATTTGATATATTCGGATCTATATTTCGAGTGTGAAAGTAAACGAGCGAAGTTGTTAACAGATACAGTCTTGCTAGAAAGAACTGCAGCAGATGAAATGTATTGTCACATGCATAAAATATGCTAAAAGCAGATATTCGAAGGCAGGTGCCGTAAAATCACACTGGTACCCAATAATGGATCAACATTATCATCATCATCTTAGCCCGGTATCATACACTGCTGGGAATAGGCCTCCTTTCGTTTTTGCCAGCCTCTTCGATCTTGTGCGTCCCTGTCCAGGTGTTTCCTGCGGCTTTGGCGATATCAACACTCAATTTAAATATATACTTGGTTTCGAACGAGATAGGGGGTCTACTCGCGTTTTACGAACAACAAACGAAGATCGAACTTTTGTTCAGATTGATACCTACACAATAAAGATAGGCACAATAAAACTGGCCGGTGATCAAAGAAACAAACGTAAAAAAAACTATCCCATGCGATAAGAACGGCGAACGGTGGTTGACCGGTATAGCGATTCAGAACCACACGATAACCAGTTGTCGACCGGTTCGGTTTGTTATCTCGTTTCGTCTTATGATTCACGCAACGAGAGAAAAAGAGATAACAAACCGAATCGGTCGACAACTGGTTATCGTGTGGTTCTGAATCGCGGAGCGGGTGCGATTTCGCGCGGTAAAACTCCCTCAGGCACCTCTGCGTATGCGCCGTTCAATAGAATTTGAACCTTCACAGATCAAAAATAGAGTCTAAAAAGACTTGGTTTCACTGGGACGTTTTCGTCCCAGCGGTGCTTAAGGGTATTAACGATTTTCTAGGTGAAAAACGTCCCAGCGGCGCGGCGCCTGAGCAAGTAGCAAATTGTGCGATGAATGGTACGATTAATGAATAAAAACAACGGCTAGTAGACCATCGTCGACCGCACCATCGCTTAACATCAGGTGAGGTGGCGGTCAAACGCAGGTCCATTTTGAATAATAATAAATGAAAAAGAAAACCCCCTGAATCCATTATGTAGGATCGTATTAATGTGCTTTTAGTAGAAAGTCAACCTTAACTTGGAAAAGGCAAAAGACATGGCGTCGCGTGAATGTATGCTAAGTCTTATTAGGTAATTATGCGTTTGTTGCTATAACAAAGAAGGTTCATATCACAGAAATAGATAGAATGGTTGTAGTCACAATTTTACTTGCGAATTGCGATTCATGCGTGGCAACTTTAGGACAAACCACGCCTCCCATGTTGACGTCATTAATCTTTAAAAATTAACTTTAATCAAATTTACTTTACAGCTTTTATTTCTGCAGTTAGAAACAGCGCAATTAGGCATTTTTGCGGGTTTTTGTTACAGTATTTACAGAAACAAGTCATAAGGCGTGCTGAGAAAGATTTTGAAATGCCCTGCACTTTGGTGCAGAGTATTGGCACGCCCACCCCGCCTACTTTTCCATTCTATCTATTTCTGTTGTTCACATACCAGGCCCCTCAGAAAGTATTGCGAAAAAAAGTTTTTATATATGGGAGACTGGCCAGTTATAATGTTTTTCGAAAATATGATTATTTATAAGTAAAAATAAGTAAGTTCCAATTTCAAAGTTTCCCTCCACATTTTTTGCGAGTTAATTCAAAGTATTGTGTCTCACTGAAATATGGATCTGCGCCGGGAACATTTTAGAGCTATGATTTTATACGATTTCAAGTGTCGCCTGAAACCGGATGAATCGTAAGATAGACTTCAAATGGCATTCATGGATGAAGGCCCTTCCAAGGCAACCGTGTATCGTTGGTATAACGAATTCAAGCGCGGTCGACCAACTTTGGGGGATGACGAAAGAAGCGGTCGCCCTTTGACGGCTGTTACCGAAGAAAACGTGCTAGCAGTGAAAAATTTAATCCAAGACAATAGGCGAATTACATATCAGGAGATTCAACACATATTGAAGATTGGATCGGGAAGCGTTCACGAGATTCTACACAGCCATCTTCGCGTGAGGAGGATAGTATCACGCTGGGTGCCGCACAACCTCACCGATGCTCAGAAGCAGGCCCGGGTGGAATGGTGCCGTGATATGCTTAACAAATTTGAAGCAGGCTCGTCTCGGCGTGTTTACGACATCGTTACAGGTGATGAGTCCTGGATTTATCAATACGACCCAGAAACCAAGCGCCAGTCGACTGTTTGGGTGTTTCAAAATGAGCCAACGCCTACCAAAGTGAAGCGATCTAGAAGCGGGGGTAAGATTTTGATCGCTAGCTTTTTTAATTTGACTGGCCACTTGGTATCAATTCCCTTACGGGATCAAAGAAGCATTAATGCCGAATGGTATACTACCAAATGTTTGCCAGAAGTTTTCTCTGTTATAAGCAACAAGCGACCAAACACAGGGCTCCGCGGGCTACTGCTCCACCACGACAATGCACCTGCGCACACCGCACTCAAAACGAGGGACTTCCTGGACAGCACGCCAGTCAAACTCCTGGGTCACCCTCCTTACAGCCCTGATCTAGCACCGTGTGACTTCTTTTTATTCCCAAAAATAAAAAATCTGCTCAAAGGGATACAATTTTCGTCGCCGGAAGATGCGCTGGCTGCGTTCGAGCAGGCTGTAAACGAGGTGTCTGCGGCGGACTGGAAAAAGTGTTTTGAAAACTGGTTTAGGCGCATGAATCTTTGTATAGAGGCTGGTGGAAAGTACTTTGAAAAGATTTGATAAAAATATATGTACGTATAGAACAATTTTTTTTAGTTTCGCAAAACTTTCTGAGTGTCCCACGTACATGCATCACACAAGGAAATTTTTACTGACTAAGTATACTTTGGTGCTGTAAATAAGAAGGTACTAACAATGCAGGTAAACAACGCTGTGAGGACTATCGAGGCCAGTGAAGTGACACGTGGCCAGCTGACAGGCTCCTCCGTTTATATCGTGACACCGTAGCCAAAACTCCGTCGGAACACACGCTTGATAGTCCTGAAATAACAACACAATACAAATTAAAGAACATTCTTCGTAGTTTTATAAGGACAGTTCTAAAATCAATTGTTTTGGCATGGCCATGAAGGGGTTCGAGCTAAGAGCAACAGAATACTATGGAGAGACAAGCCGCCGCGTATAGGCTGACCGTTGTATGCACAGCGGGCATACACTTCCGCTAGTTCACCGTCACTTGCGCCCGAGTGATTACGCGCACTAGGTTGAGAGAAAACTTTATTTCCAAAATGCCGTAAATATACAGGTGTGCGTGTTTTATATGTGTGCGTGCTTTTTGTTGCAATTTATTGATGCGTTCCTTGCGTTGTGTGCGTAAGTTGAGCTTGCGATACTCGGAATCCATGCAAAGTAGGCGGCTAAATAACATTCTTCGTAGTGTTATTATATTAGAACAATTCTAAAATCAATTGTGTAACATTCTTCGTAGTGTTATTATATTAGAACAATTCTAAAATCAATTGTGTAACATTCTTCGTAGTGTTATTATATTAGAACAATTCTAAAATCAATTGTGTAACATTCTTCGTAGTGTTATTATATTAGAACAATTCTAAAATCAATCGTGTAACAGTCTTCGTAGTGTTATTATATTAGAACAATTCTAAAATCAATTGTGTAACATTCTTCGTAGTGTTATTATATATGAACAATTCTAAAATCAATCGTGTAACATTGTAACATTCTTCGTAGTGCTATTATATTAGAACAATTCTAAAATCAATTGGGTAACATTCTTCGTAGTGTTATTATATTAGAACAATTCTAAAATCAATTGTGTAACATTCTTCATAGTGTTATTAGGACAGTTCTAAAATCAATTGTTTTGGCATGGCCATGAACATGAAGGGGTTCGAGCTGAGAGCAACAGAATACTATGGAGATACAATCCGCCGCGTTTAGGCTGACCGTTGTATGCACAGCGGGCAAACACTGCCGCTAATTCACCGTCACTTGCGCCCGAGTGAGTATACGCACTAGGTTGAGAGAAAACTTTATTTTCAAAATGCCGTAAGACGATACAAGTGTGTGTGCGTGTTTTATATGTGTGCGTGCTTTTTGTTGTAATTTATTGTTCCGTTTCTTACGTTGTGTACGTAAGTTGAGCTTGCGACACTCGGACTCCATGCAAAGTAGGCGGCTTGCCCGATCTCCTTATATTCCGTTATCTGTCGGTTTGAGGATCTAATATCGGAATTTCCGGTGTAAATGAAAATCATTTAACAACTTTTTTGATCAATCACAATATGTGTACCTGGAGATTGAGATCAGATTACGTGATCAGCAGCTGGGCTTTCGACCACTAGAGTAGAAGACTAGTTATTATTATATCGACAACATGATTTTTTCATAATTTTTCATCATCATTTCAGTCGAAAGACGTCCACTGCTGGAAATAGGACTTAATTGCCACGCTTGGCAGGCGGGTTGGCGTTCGCAGTTGGTTTTATAAATACTCGAGAACGCTGCTGCCCAACCTCAGTCGCCTTTTACGACACCCACGAGAGAGTAAGACATGGGCTGGTGTTATTCTTTGTGTCTGGCACCACACGGATAAATTTCTTGCCGAGTTGCATTAAAAGTAACCTTACTTACATGTGACCTATTTTCGTTCGTATAGGACCTATACAGGTCGTGCCGACGATACAAAAGAAAGTATATGTTCGTACGGTCTATTTTTTCTGTCTTGTCTTATTTAATAAACAATCTTGGCATGTCTCTTTATTCAAATAACTATTGATTAAATGTAATTACTAGTTCTGCACATGTAATTAGGTTAAAAAATGTTATTAAGTTTGTGAAATTGTTAAAATAATGTCTTTTAATAATTATTATTGATTAATTACATTAAAAAGACATGCCAAGATTGTTGGCTAAATAAGATAATTGAAAAAAAAAAAAAAAGATTAGATAGGTACCTCAGTGTACAACCCATTACAGTTGCACGTGTCGTTCTTAAGGTTGACGACTCTGAAGGCCGACTCCCCGATAGAGAGCAAGTACATTAACACCAGCACGCCGTAAGCTATCACGAAGCATTGAATTATCCACGGGAATATCGGGAAGAATATTGTCGTTTTTATAGCAGTCACTGCCCTGAAAATTTAAAATTAATATTTTAAATCTAAATATATAAAACAAAGTCGGTTTAGTTACACCATTTGTAACTCAAGAACGATTGATAGAACATAAACCGGATTAACATACTTTTTATCCCGGGAAGATGAACAGTTTTCGTGGGATGCGCGATAAACGACATTCACGCGGGCGAAGTCGCGGGCATATGCTAGTAGTTAAGAGGCTGACAACACCTAAAAAATCAGACCGCTGCGGTCACTGTCGTTTCGTACAGAAGTGAAAGAGAGGCAACGAGCGGAGGGACGTCGGGTGCGCCGCCGCTCAACTTGAATGAAATTTTTTTTTTTTTTTTTTTATAAAAACCTAAAATCTTATTTGAAAATCAGAAACAACTATGTTTTAGATTAATATCTTTCTTAAATGTTTTCTTAATTTCATTTATAATATTTGGTAAATAATAGATATTGTTTGCTTTAAAGCATGTTCTAAGAGGTTAGTTTACAATTATTTTCTATAGAGAAAACTTCAACGAAACGTGTTTTGGGCACAATAGAGTTTCAGAAAATACGATCAAAATTAACAAATTTTTTTTCACTGCCACAAACTGAATAGATACAGCTAAAGATGTTTTTAAAAGAAGCCTATTTGGGGTATTTGGCTGTTGTCATCGTCTTAATATTTTAATAATTTTTTTTTCATAAATAGACTTACTTGCTTCCTTCTTGTATGAGCGCAATAGCGATAGTGATCCGATTTCGAAGGAAAATGACTATCAATAGAAGAATGAGAAGCACGACGGCAACTATGATGAGTATCACGAGCCATGTACTTGCGTTAGTGAAGATGGACTCTGCGTAGCCTTTGAGATTGGTCGTCTGAGACATGGTCACGGGGTTCGCCTTATAGTACGCGTAGTTCTTATAACATATGTATAAGCCTGTAATGAGAAATACAAAATTAGAAGCAGGGATTTATTATACAGCGATAACTTATAATAATTTTAATAAACCTTTCATAAGAATTTAATTATTATAATAATTTGGCGCATTAAAAACAAGGAAAATGATATCCAACACCGGAATAACTTACAGGATAAGTCTTGCGATAAGAAACTAGCCAAATATAAATTGCCGCGACAGCGTTAGTAGAGGCAAACATAACCAAGCTTATGCTTGTAACGATATACTTACAAAATCCGAGTAGAGCGAGCAGACCAGCGATCGAGGTCCATACGACTGGGCCTACCACCCAACGCAGTAGCAGGATGTATATGAAGCATATGACCACGACCGCCCCCAGTGCACCCAGTAGGTACCATCGGGATTGCACTAGGTCTTGAACAATTTGCGCCGATAACTGTTACACACAATATTTTATAAGAGACTGTTTCAATAAACTATTCTTCTGATTTCAAGAGATTAATCTTTGGTTAAATAAAGCATGGTACCACCACCAAGTTTATATGAACAGTCAGTTTTAGCAAACTAATTTTAATAATTAGAAAATAGTTTTGAGAACAACATCAAATTAAGAAAAATTCTATAGGAACAGATACTGGAATATACACATAGCTTTAGTGATCGGTTACCTACAAGTAGTTAATTTACGTGTGAACCAGATGACGAATTTCGTTAATGATAAACGAGCTTATGAAGTTATGAGTTATGAAGTATTTTAACAATTTTAAGTACATGATAATGTTACAATTTATTTCACAAAACTTGTTTCAAGTGGTGTATTCCCAGAAGTCCCATTGAAGTTGTCCCGTAACGTGACTACTGGGATTTTGGTTCCCAGAGGTTCCATTAAAGGGACTACTGGGATTTTGGTTCCCAGAGGTTCCATTAAAGGGACTACTGGGGTTTTGATTCCCAGAGATTCCATTAAAGGGAATACTGGGATTTTGGTTCCCAGAGGTTCCATTAAAGGGACTACTGGGGTTTTGTTCCGTTAAAGTCACGGCTTCATCATTTTCATTACAAATGTGTCTCAAAGTTTAAGAAAACCCGGATTGGGAGTGTAATTGTAAAAGTCACGGAATTTTTGGGAAGAAAAATCCCAGTACTTCAATGGGACTTCTGTAATACAAGCTAACGATAATATTTGTCTCTCACTTCTGCAGCTTCGCCCGCTCAGCATGATACGGGTAATGATTGGCTGACGCTATAAGTCGGACTGACGCGTCCGCGCAAAGATACATGTCCATAGATATTTCCGTCACGCTACGATAATGATTTTTAGTAAAATCTTGAGTTATAACTACGATTTCAGAACTGATATATATGATACCTTTTGTTCTGTTTCGTAGCTATACATAATTAGAACAAATTGTTTTAACTAAATTACTTTTATCACGAACTGAAGTTCTATTATTAAAATTAATTTGTTTAACAATCGAACCTGTCCGTTATAAATAGGTAACATGCAGAATCATAAGAATGAAGATTTGTTATTAATGAGCTATAAAATGAGCGCTATCTACCTGTTCGAATTGCACCAGATTGGCGAGTTGTGAGATCACCTGCTCCTCGGTTAAGCCCAAGTCCGTTGTGATCTCCTTTATCATCGTGACCGCGTCGGTAACGTTCACGAAACACCGTCCCATCACTGCTCCGACCACCAAACATGCACAGCGGCGACGAACGCGAAATTAGTGTATGGATAAGTGATGTTTTAATAAATTTAGTACAAGTGAACAAGCAGTGAATGTGTGTGACATGTGCAGTATATTGTTTATGTATAATTCTTATCTACAATTTTTAATGAAAAACAATACAAGGACATTCCTTAATTGAATACGTTACATTTATTAGTTGTTTGTGACGGACAGGTGCACATGCGCGAAGGTTAGAGACAAGCTTCTACGCGTGCATCAAAAACGTGCGCAACCGGGGCGCACTAAGACTACATACTATCTGAGTATCGCGCTCATTCGTGTCCCTCGTGAAGAAAGACATCCAGCTAGCTACAATCCAGCCCACGTACGAGTCGAGAGCCGTCGCCCTGTTCACCAGCGACTTGCGAGCCTCGCTAGGGTTCCGCACGCAGCTGTCCCTCACAGGACTCAGAGATTTGGGACTCTTGGTGTCCTGGCATTGAAGAGTTGACAGATCGCCGATGCAACGGGATAACACTGAAGTGTAGTTATTAAACATCTAACACGGGTCAAAGTTAGGTCAAGCGGTCCTAATAGGAATATCCGGAGGGACATGCTTACACATTTAACCACATGTTCCAAATTCCAAGCATCACAAATATTAGTGGCATAATTTCAATCAAACTGTAACACCCAATCATCTGTCAGTTTCACAACAAAAATGTAAAGAATAGAATTGGAAAATTACCTGGTTGACTTTGTATAACGTAGCTGGCGCATTTGTCTTCTTGCATGTACTGCTTTGCTTGGGTGTAAGTCATTGTGTTTACTTTGATGTCGTCCGTGCACACCATGCTAGATCTAAGGGTAGCGAAATTACTTTCCGTCATTTCCGTGTCGAATAATATCGTTCTAGTCGGGCACTGGTTTACGCAAACCTGCAGTAACAATGAAGAAAAAATTACCTTGAAGAATTAAATTATTATGTACGAACAATTTTTTTAAGCAAAAAATAAAGGTGATGAAAGATTTGCCCTTAGCTCTATGAATGATGGAGTTCGTAATTGATCGTCCGTGCAACTAGAGCCTGACGTTTCAAAAGTGTATGTATTAGGCTGATTTGAAAATGTGAATTTGATGACATTTTCTTATTTTATAACTAGACTTGCCTGTGGCGTAGGACAGCCGGTAATGGGTGTGCCGGGTGACAGGCATTTCGCAATGTTAAAGAACACGAGGTAGCTTTTGTCTTCGAGCCCGGAGTCGAGACCGCAGCGGCGCCCTTTTGAGTCGACGGGTGCAAGAAGCTTCTGTACGTTTCCGTTGGTCATGCCTGGAATTTGATACACGGTGTCTTGTTTGTGCCAATTTTATATTTAGCAGGGCCTGATTTAGGATTTGACTCGCTCCTAGTCCCAGGCTTCTTGGTAAAATCATCAATATCTTCCGCCGGTGTTCCTCTTAAAACGACCCACGGGGGGCACCCACTCGCGCTTCGCCCGCTTGACGTCTTCCAGGACCTCGTGCTCTATTTAGTCTAATAAGGTAAATCAGGCCCTGATAGTTAGATTTTAAGAAATCTCTACACTGATAATCTTTTAATTTGTTTCAAAATCAGCAATGGCAGTGAGATTTGATCACTATGGATGACAATTCAAAAATCCGTCAAAATTGAAGTCTTACCATAGTAGCCGACGTAACCCCATACTCCAAGGAACAGGATGAACAGTATCAGCCATAAGATGTCCGTGCACGATCGGTTGTGGATGGGACCGTTGAAGTTCGGGTCATACCGGATCGGCTCCCCTGGAACATAAACATTACATTTGACTCACAGATCTTTAGCTTTATCAGCGGCCTAGATACCTACAATATAAAATCTTGGTAACTCATATCTCAGGAATTTTAGGCTCCTGACAGGACTGCGGCCGGATTGTGGAAAACTCAGCATTTTTACATTTTTCAGTAAAGTACCTACAGTATAATTTAGGTAGTTACTGAGAGACGAACCTAACATTATTGGGGCAAGGCTCGGAGAAAGAAATTATTAAATAAATAAAAAAAGATTCTAATCAAGCAAAAATAATTTATTACTCGTAGTTATTATTATTATTATTTGAATCTCTTTAACATATCTCGGCATATCTTCCGTGAGGAAGAAATCCGGACATTTGGAAGGCTTGCCAGAGGACACAGGTCCAGCTCGCAGTCGCCCCTTTGATAAATTTAATCTAAGATGGGATGGGGCACCAACTGGGGACAGTCCACAGCTGCACTATAGGAGTACAGTCATATCCCGTCCCGGGGAGGTACAGAACTATTGCAAAATATGAGAACTAAAATTGTTTGAGCTATAGGAAGAGGTGTTTGATGGTCTGGGTTCAACTTCTTTGGCCGGAATTATTATTATTATCAGCCTGTAGTGTCCCACTGCAGGGCAAAGGCCTCCCTTCCTTTTTTCCACTTGTCCCTGTCTTTTGCCTTCTGGGGCCAATCCTTCAGATAGGGAGTCAAGTTCGTCCCGCCATCTCCTTCTGGGCCTGCCGCGTTGTCGTTTGCTGCTGTCTGGAACCTACTGCTGCTGTAGTTAGCGTTAAAATAATTGATTTGATGTTAATTTCGTAATTTAAATCGAACTTTTTTTGTATAGGCCTAAAGGTGAGACATTTTTGTTTTTACAATTTATTAGCAGGCAACATTGCTTTACAAAATGTTATTTAATTGATGTAGGTAACTGATATAAAGCGTTATCAGTTTATGTTAGCTGCTTGCTTATCAAAGCACATTTTACCTTGGTAACACTAATACGCTAAGCTTAATTAAATTAGGTTATGTTACTCTGTGAGTGTGTGTGTTAACTAAGTTACACCAACCTCACGTTGTACTTATCTAGGTAGGCAGCAGGAAAAACATTTTTTCCATTGTTCTAACCTTTGATTATATACCGTTCTAACACAGGTTTTTTTTATCATGACTGATACTCCCGATTTAGAATCAATAATAATAAAAGTTAAAACAACAAAATAATTTGTAATCAATGTTAGTGGCTAACCTACATGTACAAAATAATTTGTAATAAATGTTACGTAAATTGTACAATTGTACATGCATTACTCGAGCGAATCAAAACTTACTGGACTCTTTCGGCGGTATACAGCAGTCACAGAATCCCATTTTCGTGTCACTTCATCATTTTTAATTTCCTGAATTATATCATCACAGTCATAATAACGCCCACTTGCTGCAATTTTGGTTGTAACGTAATACAAATGCTAGCTTATAATATCTTCAAATCGACGTCTATCGTGCTTATCGGACAGATTTTGATAAGGATTACTCGACCAATAGTTTTGTGCTGAAGTTTCAATAATATTTTGAAGGGGAAATTGTCATATGCACGTATAATTTTACACAAACCGGCAGAACCAACGTGAGTTTGGTTCAATGGATTTTAATTTACTGGAAAAATTACTCCGTGCAAGTACACGAGTGGGAGGTTGTAGTTAAGTGGATAAGATGTTACATTTGGTGATATCATTGGACAAATAAATAGCCATGACGCTACACATACACACATAGTACACACGGCTACACTAGCTAGGTAGGTTGTTGTTTGTTGTTACAGGTGATATTTTTTCCGTTCATGCTGGTTCGATTTCCGACAGAGAAAAGACACATAATTTTTTTTTAATGAGTTTCGGGGTATCTCTTCGATGGATGGTACGAAACCCTAACTGCGCGAGTCCAACTAGCACTTGGCTGGATTTTTAATGTAATTTAACAGTGGGTTAATCTATAATATTTGTGTAGGTACTATAATATTCCATAACAGTTATGCTTATTAAATGTCACTAATAGTTGTGGTGATAATAATAACAATACTAAGAACAATACCTATCATAAAAAACTATCAACTTATAATGACCATGTTGGTTTGGTCTTTTAGCATCCAACCTTATCACACAGTACATAAATAATCAGCAATAACTTAATATTAGTTCGAGAGTGTGATAAGGCCTCACCAGTACTGGCAATGAAAATAAATAAAATACTCTAGTAAATAGGTCTCATTATAGGTAGTTAGCTTATGTGGGTAGGCTACCGGTAACGACACCGGCCTTCTACGTAAAAACATTCATTGTTAGTTCGTTAATTACGAGGAAAGACGTATATACCTACCTGCCTTTTGCAGAGCAGTAACCAGATTGACTAAAATCAGCGCGTTTATCTAATCTTGTCTTGAGATAATCAGCTAATCGATACGCGATAGGGACTTCCCGCCATAGATTACAACAATTGTGTTGATTTCTTAGAATCCTATTACCTAGATTATGTACCTACCTCTAGTAATATATGTATTATTATAAGTCTATGACCTACCTACTTTGATTAATAACAACGTACGTAGGTATTTACTATTTAGGTATTAATTCATTTTTTTTTTTTCATTTCAATACTTTTTAGAGTCCCTACGCTGCGCCTATATACTCGATGTAATAATTGTTGGTTTAATCCGTAGGAAAGGTAGGTATCTTACAAGTGTTCGTTTGTCGTGAAGCCCTAGGTTTACACTTAGCTTCCAGTTCGTTTTTTTTTATTTTTATTTCATAAGGCAATTACAACAAGTAACAATCACATGGTATAGGTGATCATAAAATAATAGATGTTGTACAGATTGATACCCTAACCGCCCTTACGTAATCGCACAGCATGAAATGAAATTTATCAAGTTCAACACACAGACTACAGAAGTTCAATACAAAAATATACAGAATTTCAATGCTACAACCACAAATAATTAATTATGAGTGTTATGGAACAAAATTTATAAAAACAAAAATGAGCATGACTACTTTCCGATACATTCAAAAAATGTAGCAGACGCAATCACGCAGCGTTTATTGAATGAATAGTTGAAACACCATGTTTGATAGCGCTAAATTGCTAATATTTGCCAATATTTGGTGTTTTAATCTTTGTTACGATTTTAATTTGAGTTAAAAAAAATTGATAGGATAGTCATGCTTTTTACTGAGACTTCGATACTTAAATTGTCCCATGCACATACCGGTTTAGTACAATGTTTAATCAAAGTGCTTTGTATCATTTTAATTCAAAAGAAAACATTAGGTACCTACCCACTCTAAAGTTTATGCTATTATCAGTAATTCGTTGTAAACTATTTTATGGAACTTTTTTTAGGCTGAATGAATTAGGACTCCTAAAATAGGCACTGTAATTACTTTGTGATAACCACAGAAATCTACATATTGGTGTCGATTCTCTTGTTCACGAACTAAACTTATATTAAACTATCGCTATCTTTTACTAATGGTACATACAAGAAAGGGATGGCACCAATTTTGGAGCTGTCAAATTAGTCGGAATTAAATTTTCCATACAAGTTTAGTTGTGATCTCGGAACGTGCCCACTAAAATACAGAGAATTGTAACACGTAAACTAATTTGACAGTTCTAAAATTGTTGCCATACCTTTATTGTATATACCTACTAATGACAAAAGAGAGCGATAGTTTAACATAAGTTTAGTTCGTGAACAAGAGAACCGACACCATTGTCTTATTATTTAGATTTCAGTGGGTACAACAAAAGATAAAATAAATCTGAATCTAATAGAATGACAGGAAGATGCCGACGACCGGTCGTTCGCGTGAACTAATATTAGACGAGTCCTCGGCACTCAATGATAGATCCTCAGTAATATCCTCAATTTCGTTCATTGTTTGGCATAGAGCAATGTAGGTTACATCTTACAGCCTACGTAAACAGCAGATGGGCTATTAATAGTTTATGATTCTCTGCAGTCAGAGTAATTATAATAATAATTCTGTGGTGTGACAGTAGATTGCATTCACCAGTGAGTCAAACGCAAGTCAAACGTAATTGTGTTATTAAAACATGTTCCTCAGTCTATTTGAAACCTGTTCGACTACTTTTACATTTTTGTTTCCTTTTTCCCTTGTCTCATTCCTGTTAGAATCACTGAGGTATTCAGTGGTTAAAATCAACTTTATAATAGGTAGAGAATTCGGAATTACCTATTAAAATTATTTAATTCAAAATCAATCCAAACGTAGATTGTTGTTAGATATGTCAGTGTTATTTGTTAGATTTAGAAATTAGATAATAATATTGTATACTAATTTTATCTACACTCATAACGTAAAATTCGAATTATGAGCTCAAAAATAATGTCATAATGACAGACTTTACGCACATGCACCTGCAATGATTTAAAAAAAAATTCATTACGTTACAGTTTGCTGAACAAAATAATGCTATAATTTAAAACCGGCCAAGAGCATGTCGGGCCATGCTCAGTATTATAGCACAGAATATCTAATAGTACTAATTATAGGGTTCCTAATTACAAACGAATCAAATCTAATATTAATCAATGCTATTTTATTTTTTGCAACCAGCCACCTAGCGCTGAATTTAAGAAGCTAAATTTAAGAAGTGTGTCATATCAATATGACATAAAGTTACGTTTTGTGATTTTTTTAAATAAAAATTTTTCTCTAAGGTCAATGACCTATGAACTAGGACGTCTTTTGCAATTTTCTCACTATAACTCAAAAATTTATAATCACATTATACTCGAAATAATTTTAAAAGAGAGTTTTTATAAAGGTCTATCAATGTAGAAGATTATAAGTTTCTACGTTGCATAGCTTAGAAATGGCATGGGGGGACACATTGCAAGCCACTTTGTCGGGCTGTATTTCGCAGATGGTACACCTGATAAAAAAGTTATGTATCAAACATTACCTTCATTTTAGTAGACCTATTCAATGATACCCCACACGAGGGGGTGCAGCGAAAAAAACATTTTTTCACCCACATTTCACATGTATGGGCGCCACTCCTAAAATATGTAATCACGATTTTTTATTCTTTTAAAATTGAGATCTATATCTAGATAATTTTTTAACAAAATTTCATTTATTTATGTTTATAACTGGAGAAGTTATTAAGCTATAATCTGTTGTTAGGACAGACGGACAGACGGACTACGGAACCCTAAAAATGAACAAAATAATGCTATAATAAAAAAAAAAACCCTTATCAGTACACGTCAGCCCATTGCCCAACTAAGGAGTTTTTAATGCCACTTCGGCCCAACCAAGGAGTTTTAAATCCTATTTTTTAGCAGTCGTACAGTTTGGCACAAAAGAGTACATAAAATGCAGAGCGCTACTAGTCATACATTGAAAAATGTTATCTTTTATTTTTTAATCGCGTTTTTGGCAGAACTTTTTACAGGCATATTTTTTGAATGATGAAACAGAGATTGACGGAATCCTGACGAGGATAGAAAATTAGTTACGTTTATGATGTTTTCGCCAGACTATATTTTATTATCTGTGTTGACGCGCGCTAGGGCGCGTGCGCCCACCATGGGCTACTGGATTTGGTCGTCTTAACTTGTGAATTTATTGTGATTGTTTACGTTATTATTATGTTTTTGTTAGTGTAAAGTTTTATTCTGGGCGAAAATATCTGACAACAGCAGTGATACTGAACTGAGGAGACTATGACCCCGCCTGAATTTCTGGATGCAGCAACGTAAATGACTAACAATCTTTTACCAGAAAAATCAAGAAAAATTAACGACAATGTTACCTTGGACTTTGGTATTTTATTTAAAATTGTATGAGTTTAGATTTTTAGATAAAGTAGTGTATGAAACTGACATAACTAGGTATTAAAACACGAGTGTGAGTTTAATAAAAATAATAATTAATAAAAACAAAAAACCCGACTGCGTGTAAAAATAACAGAAAAGATATAAACAAGACTTATCAACACGCAGTCGGAGGCTACGTATGTTTTTCGTCATGAATTACATAATTAATAGTTCATAGGTAGCTATTAGGTAGGTAGGTGGTTATTTAGTTTTATTAGTAATTTTTTGGCGCCAAAAAGCGGCCATTTAATTTTTTTAAATTTTGATATACCCAGTGTCACTCTCAGAATTAAGACGAATCTAACGACACCTCTCAATCTCAAATCCATCAAGCCGTTTAGGCTACAGGGCGTGCCAAAGAAATAAACATACATACATACACTCGAAAAACATAACCCTCCTTCTGGCGCAGTCGGGTAAAAACTGGGCCGTGGCCGTAGCTTAGGCGAGGTTTTTAATAGTATCACACGAGTAACTAACTAGGGAACAAAATGCTGGGGTTATCAATTCTCAACAGGAGACTGTAGTAAATATAACAACGCGTGATATTTATTTTATATTGATATTTACAGTTTTATTGATTTAAATTAACTTTAAATGGTCACTTTCAGTTTTGATTATCGAAATACTTCCATGTTTCACGATGAACAACCATACCAACTACCAATGATGCCTAAAATAAATTTTAGATACAAAAACTTGTATGGGTCTTGTATAGTTCCCGGCACGAGACGTGAGCACAAATTGTACCAGCGTAGTAGTCTCTGTCGTCACTGTATTCTAGTATTCCGTTTTATACATATATTAAATTATGCATTATCATGTAATTAAGCCAATGCAAGTGCCTGTTTCTGATTTGTTGTACTGTGAACAGAGATTCGACCACTTACGCAGTGGAATCTGTGCTCACGACTCGTGCCGGCAACTATACCTACTTAGAATTATTTTAAGACCTTGTACAGTCGACCGAACGTCAGTGGTAACACTTGAATACGAAAACCGCCCACTGCTTACGAAATAAAGACGCTGTCAAGATAAAACTGCACTGTTACCACTGACGTGCGGTCGACCATATCTATTTCGTTTTCGTAGCCACGTACTTATCTCATTATGGCGTATGTGATATTAAAATCACATTAGCACACTTTGCGATACGACTTCACCAAACGACTAACATCTTATTCACTCACTAATATCTATAATAATCTTAGAAAAAAAAAATTGGCTTTGAACCGCAGTAGTCGCTCGCGGAGCGAACTAAATTCAAGTTGGCCTTAAAAGGCTACGTTCAGTACAGTTTACGCGCACTATGTGTGTGTGTGTGTGTGTGTCGGCGAACATTTTACGTGCCGCTTGCGGGCACTCTTTTTGTGCTTCAACTTTGAGCGAAACTTCGAATGAAACTATCATTTTGTCTAAGATATACATCTTTGTTTTACCTATGTACCATATATGTATATACTTATGTATAGGTAAAATATACTTGAATAAACTAAAATTGAATAATTCTCAGTAGCAGCCCGGAGTCTGGATTTGTGCCCGGTCAATAGCAATAGGCTCGCCCCCTATTACATATGGGACTATAACATAACTGGCGAAATGTGGGTGTACCTACTATTACACCTCTGCCTACCCCTTCGGGGAAATACAGTCGTGCATGTTATGTTGTTATGTTATGAATAATTATCTATTCCAATTTTCACGCTGCCGTTTAATTCTTTACTGAACAGATTTAGATAAAATTTGCTACGGAGATCATCATCATCATCATTTCAGCCGAAAGACGTCCACTGCTGGACATGAGCCTCCCCCAAGCATATGTTGAGGGGATATGCCATAATCGCTACGGAGATAATTATAATTAATGTGTATAGGAATGAGCAAATGCCGTAATTTTTATTCCCGAATTTCAGGCGGACGCAGCCGAAGGCATTACTATATTTTAATTTAATTATCAGTATTATTATCACTGCCGCGCACTGTTTGTTTATATTAGCCAAGCACACAACACACGTTATCGAGATAACCGGATTTGTTTTAATGATATAAAACTTGAGGAAGTTTGTAAATCTTATACAATATGTGCACGGTATAGCGTCACGTAGTAAACTGCTGTCTTTACCTACTTGTGTCTTCTATGCCATGATGTAAGGAGTATTTCACAGTGGCTGCTCTAAATAAATACAATGGTTTTCTTTTGTATATTATTGTCTTGTGTTCAAAATGTCAAGGTGGTTTTCAAGTTTAAAGACATAAAAGTTATTTTAGTAAACTAATAAAATATTATTTGTTTTATTATTTAAGAAAATAAAACAGAACTATTAAATAAAAGCTAAAATAGAACTACCTAGGTACCTTGTTATTAAGGTTCCGTACCCGAAGGGTGCCAAACGGGACCCTATTACACTATTAGATATTCTGAGCTATTACTCTCGCTACGACGTCCGTCCGTTCGTCCGTCTGTCACAGGGCTTTATCTTTTGAACGGTAATAGGTTGAAATTTTCTCAGAATATGTGTTGCTATGAGGGGTATCACGACAAACACTAAAAACAAAAAAGTCTTGAACTAAAGGGGTCCCCATACAAGAATCCTCAAAAAACATGCATTTTTTCCAACGTTTTTGTTCCTGCTCTATCTTGCGTCAAACTTGGACAGATTATATGTATAGTGCATATTATGTAGTTTAGCAACAAATACTAAAAATAAGACAAACAGACATATGTGGTGGTACCTGCGTAAGAAAGAGATGCAAAAATTCATATTACGCGCACTGTGCGTTGATGTCTTTTAATAAACTACCTAAATTAAGTCAGTTTCTATGGGGTATCAGGTCAATGGGTGGTACGGAACCCTTACTGCGCGAGTCCGACTCGCACTTGACTGGTTTTTTTTTGTTAAATATCAATGACGTATTATGGTTTTTTTGCCTTATCGTAATGCGCAAACACAAGCACTCTGATTAATACAATTCTGTTGACATGTAATCGGTGATATTATTTTACACAGAATCGATAAATTGCAAACCTTTGGTATCTAGTAGATACTAGGTACACAATAAAATAATTGCATTAATATGATATAATTACCCATAAGTATTTTGTTGGTTATTCCAAGTTTAAAACAAAAATATAGGGAAGAAAACACCTCTACGAAATCCTGAAAATAGAGCGGCATTGTGGACAATAGTATTTTCCTTTCGATAGGAATGTGGAATAACTAGCTATAAAGAGAAGATTTGCGCTAAATTTATCTGACGTGGTCACGTGGGTAGTACGCATTCATTGGAGAATTTTTATGTGAAGATTTTACCAATAATATGTAGAAGACAAAATATTCTTTCTACGTGTGGCAGCCAGATTAGGTACGTGAACAGCTAATTCTACATTATAGAATACATAGCTACTGATAAATCAATTAGCTTCTGCTGTCAAATATTGTTCTTATTGGTTGGCAAAAAATTACGTAATAATTTATAACGCCGGAAAAAAGCCTATCGGAGTTATACTTTTATTTATCTAATATATATTATTTAAACTTTTGTAACCTAAAATGTACAGAAAATAGAATCCTCTATTGTTTGTACATTTTAGGTTACAAAAGATTATACCTACCATGGCTATGTGTATGTACGCTGCCTAATGTCAACAGTGTGAATGGTGGTGAGGATGACGGTAGCTTTATTTAGGTACCTACGTCTCGAGCAGAGCCGATTAGCGGACGAAGCGTGTGCCGCAAATAAATACAATAATATTACACTAGTTTTATGAAGGTTTCTCGCTTCTTGAGACAGACGATCGATCGCGTCATATTTTCCAGTCGCACCGGTCCCAGTTTCTCATTTTGATGAAATTGATGTGTTGGTTATAAAAATAAATACCTAGGTATCTGTTTTACATGTCGTATTTTCCAACTAGGTTAGGTAGATGTGTACTTTTTGTGCTATTGTTATGTAATAAGCATGTATAATTATAATGGTATACCCATATTTTGATGATACTTCACTATCACTAGGTACGTAGTAATATAAAACAAAGTCGCTTCCCGCTGTCTGTCTGTCCCTATGTAGGTATGCTTAACTAGGTACGCAACGGATTTTGATGCGGTTTTTTAAATAGATATAGTGATTCAAGAGGAAGGTTTATATGTATAATATATGCATAACAATGTGGAGAAACACTGGTCATTTTAGAGGTTTCTAATGTGATGTCGTAAATAAACACATTTTTTTGCGCTTACATTGCAAACGCTGGCTGAACCCTACGAGTTAGATCAAAATAATGTATTACAGTATTGTACGCCTTAAAAAGGTCTACAAAAAAGTCAGCGATGATATATGTCTATCTCTTAGGGATAACCCACAATAACAATTTTTTATCCTTTACTTTTTACGAGAAATAATGGCTTATTTACGAAGCGATTTTAAGCAATACAGCAATTGTGCATTTAATATAGGTAGATCCATATGGCCCTTTACAGCATGTAATTATCTAAAATGAATATTTTCGAAGATATTACAGATTTAAAAATTTTAGGACTTCAAACTTTTTCTTCGGGGTTTCTAGGTGTTCGCCCTATTCGGAAATTAGAGGCTACTTTATCCAGAAGTAATAGAGGTTATATTTTACTTCAGTACGCGGGCGAAGCCGCGGGCAAAGTCTAGTACAAAATAAAACACAGTGTTGGCACAGTCTACCGGTGTTTTAATATAATCAGATTTTGTCTACAACTGTTGTTTGACTTTATTGCCACTATTTGACTCAGAACAGGAAGCTTATTCCAAAAGATAGTGAAATGAAATAATTGTTCAAGTACAGGCTGGGTAAAATTATAATCAGCAGCAATCCAGCAATAGACGGGGCGGACCGCGGGGCGACAACCGCCTCGGTTCACGGAAAACCCAAACAGTGAGTGACACAATGAGCTGTCCTTGTTTCATTCACACTTCATGTTTGTCTGTTCGTCTTATCCATTTATTGACTATTTGAAGGCCATGGTTCCATGGATGATTGATGAATGAATGAGTACATTCATACTTACTTCACTGTTACCCATTTACCACCTTTACTTTGTGCTGTTACCAAGGAAAGTTACGTTCAAAAATCATTAAGTTTTCTTTTCCCACAGATGAATTCTTGTTCCATATTTTTTTACATTTGTATTTTTATTTTTATGTATAATATCATAAATTATTTATAAATAACCGGTAAACAAACGATAATAGCAATACTTATAAGAATCAAAAGATTATCTCATTGATTGTAAAAATATATCCTTTTAGGAAATAACAATTTTATTGCGTTGTATGATTAGATTGATTAATTACGTGAATTGAATATTTTGAGGACCGATTCATAGAAATATCCATCACAAATCTCTTTGTACCGACATAAGGAATACCTAGGAATTATAATAAAACAAGTTTAACCGGATTACATCGCGTATATTATTTATATTAGTTTTCCTGACGTTTCGAAAGCTTTGCAGCAATCGTGGTCGCAGGAAGACCAAGATGACAAGATAGAAGATGATTTTAGCTGGCTCCTCCTTCCCCGGGCGGAGTGCGTACATGAGGATTCCAAAATTGAAAAAAAAAAAACAATAGTGGATTTACTTGTAGGATCATGTAGGACAAAGAATTCAAAATCAAAATCACAAAACCTTTGCTATTGAGTTTCGAAATCTGGGTTTGTGAACTTATAAGTTGTTGACAACACGCAGACTGCACTCGCGACTGAAAATGAATGCGGTTCAACGTCCTGCATTTCCATCCTTTGTGTCTAAGAAACTGTATGTTCCGTCTGGTCTATCGGTTCAAATTAATGTAAGGGACATCTCATTTGGCAAACATCCCATTTCGTCAACTTTTGCCTAGTAAAATTAATATAAAGTGTACGAGATGGGATCTCTTGTATGGAATTGTTGACTATCGTCTGATGATGGTATTGTATTGATGTTGTTTACCAAATGGGATGTAGCCGAACGAATCTGCTGAAGCAACTCATACCATACTATAAGGTGGGCAACTTAATTTAAATAGTAACAGCCTATCACCTATTCCTTACAAGGTGCGTAGTTAATATATTCTTCTAGAATCATAAAATGTATTAATAGCAACGTAACATTTATGATAAAACAAAGTTTAACCGGATTAAATCGCGTATATTATTTAAATTGGTTTCCCTGACGTTTCGAATGCTTTGCGACGATTTTTTGCGGTTTTTGAAGACGATTGTCATCTTAGTCTACCTGCGACCACGAAATGCTGCAAAGCTTTCGAAACGTCAGGGAAACCAATTTAAATAATATACGCGATTTAATCCGGTTAAACTTTGTTTTATTATAATGTCTAGTGATCGCGAAAACCTAAGAAGTTATTATGTAACATTTAAGATTATGTTTATAACTTGTCCACAGCCCCCTGAGGGTTCAGCAGTGTTGGGTACCATCGTACCCTATACCCTACTATCTTCTGTGGCATCTACCGGACAAACATCGGGCCGGGTTTCCACCTATGTAAAATCCTTCTGCGAGAAATGTCAGACAGCAGTTTGCAACTGCGATGCGTCTGGAACTGTCGCGATAACACCCGCTAATCAAGGTACTGTCACAGAGTAAGGATGTATCTCCTTATACTGTAGTACTGTAGTGCACCCAACAGTTTAGTAGACGTTTTTTTAATACTACTAAAACTGCACCAGGTCTACTACTAGGTAGTAGACCTATTTTGGGTCATTTCTCGTAGAAAATTTCTGGCAGGGGGAGGCCTTAATTATTAATTACCTACTTTACTTTGTATTAAGGTTTAGTAGTTTTACTGTCTGGCGGTTTGTGTTTCTATGACCTACTTGAATAGTCCTGACTGCATGGTAGTAATGTTGTGCGTCAGGCCGTTGAGCTCCCTAAAATAGAGTTGAGTCGAGACAGGTCCACTCAAATCGACCTGGCACTTTCTTCGAAAGACCATCAGTCAAGGCGTTGTTGCCCTTCTTCTTCGTGTCGACACGAGCCACATAATGATAATAGCTCATGTCGTGGGGAAAAGATTAGCCAGTCAGCAAGTTGGTAGCGGGGCTGACTGCCCAGGGTGCGCCGGACGATCAATTAAATATTGTCACTCGTTGTTGCCCTGCATTGTCTTCACACAAATACTTAATAAAAAATAAATAAAAATCTTTTATTTCAGACTAGTTGATGTCCATACATGTCTGGATCTGGACTATAAAAGAGACTATGATCCCTGAGTTAGTTTCGGTATTTCTTCTCAGAGGCAGTCGTGTAGGAAATGCAGATGCCATTAAGTTTTAAAATATCCGACTTGTAAAAGTGATTTTAAACATTCAATTTGCAAAATAAATGACTTGAATTTGAACAGAACGGAACTCAATATAATTTTCCTCCAATAGAAATAGAACTCTGTGTTATGATGTTGTATTTCTGCTTTTCCAACCGCTAGATCAATGAGTACCTAAGTAGTTTGAGTTACCTAGTTTTTTTACATCTTACTAGGTAATAATGGTTAAGAATGGACTTAATTTATCATAGATAATGACGATGTGTTGGTGCCTATGAGAGCTGCTCTGTATGAGTGTTTACAACATAATGTGTGTACGTACATAGAACTTAAGTGGAATATTGCGTGTTAAAGCGTTGTCCTTGATAAGTTACTCACGTACTTAAATGGGAACACCTGAAACTTATTACATTCTAGAGGACGCCCCCGGTTTCGTCCACGTAGATATTGTTTATCCCGCATCCCACGGGAACTGTTTATAGGCCAATTCACGTATTTAAGAATTGCAGTTATAGTTAAATTTCGATCATAATAATCATAATGACACCTTGCACTTCAAAATTGGTCAAGCCGTTAAGGCAGTGACAACACAGCCCCGTTGTCGCTGCGTTAAGGCTACAGGAGGTAACAAAGAAACAGACAAACATACATACACGCGAAAACTTTATCCTTCTTCTTCTTCTATCGTGTTGACATAAGCTACATAATGATAATAGCTCGTGCCGTGGGGAAAAGATTAGCCAGTCAGCAGGGTGGTAGCGGGGCTGGCTGCCCAGGGTGCGCCGGACGATCAATTAAATATCGTCACTCGTGGAGTAGGTACCCTTCTTCTGGGGGCAGTCGGGTAATAAAACAAGTTTAACCGGATTACATCACGTATATTATTAAAATATTATTATTTTATTATAATCTCTAGTGACCTCGAAAACAAAAACAAAAAAAAATCTTTTTACTGTAGTAATCAGGCAAAGACGTTCTTTGAAACCAGGCATAAAGGACCAAAATTTGCCAACGACAGTTGTAATCATAGAGGAAGTGGTTGTAATTCATATTTTTCATATTATAAATGTAATTTACGTGAATCATCATTTCCCATTTCTTGCCACTTGGCATAGCAGTTAATATTCGTCTTACCGGAAAACTTCAGTTATTAATATAGGGTATTCAATAAATATGCAGGTTTCCTGGAAGTGAATACGTCTACGTTGTGCTATTTCCAGGTGAATTTGTTAGGAAATATAAATATACAGCACGTCAATATACGACCTGCAATATTTTATGCGTCATGAAACAGAAAATTTAAATAGTCGTAAAGTACATGCGGTTATATTTTCTGAAGATTAAAATAGTAGGTAGGTACCTACACTCTTTTTTTTTTCGTCTGGACTCTCGCAGATGGTACCCAAGTACCCAAGATAGGTACCCTAACTGCTTAACCGGGCGGGTGGCGGAGAATCCCGTTAGGGACTCCATCCGCCCCCGTACCTAGCACTCTTCTTTCCCTTAGCCTTACCCTATTATCTGTGGTCGGCTCTCCTTGTCTGCATTCTCCATTTATTTCTATCCCGCGCGGTCGCGGCTTCGATGTAGCTCTCTTTCAAGTCCCGCTGGGTTCTAGACAGCCAGGTGGTGGAGGGTCTTCCACGACGTCGCGTCGTCGTTTGCAGGGCAAGGGCTGCTCGTACCATGTGGTCTTCTGGGCGGCGGAGCACATGTCCATACCATCGAAGGCGTCGCTCTATGACCTCAGTAATGGGTACGCACTGAGGTGTAATATTACCTATGGTACCTAGGTATATCAGTGATGCTTGAGATATTCGACAAGTTATAGACACATCAGGCAATCTAGCATGCACAGCTAGAACAAGAAATGTACAATGTACACACGGCTACACATCAAGCTGTAAAAAACCAGTAAGGGCTGACCTCGCGTTGTAAGGAAAACCTATACAATGCGAGGTCAGCTTATACTGGAAATGTACAGCTTGATGTGTAGCCGTGTGTACATAGGTACTTATCATAGATTTTGTCCATAAATAAAATGCGTGCGTGACTACATGTCATGTCAATGTTGCTTGAGCCAGACAGCAGATCCACGCGCAGTCCGCCGAGCCTCGACGTGCATAACATAAACACGAACACACGCACATTCGACCTTCTAACCTTAGGATATCCCCGATGCGTCATTGCATAACCCATAATCGTTTCAAAGACTTAACGGGCATGTTACCTACTTGATAACGAGTAGGTAGGTAACTTCCTTTACAACCAAGTCTTTCAGCATTTGAAGAACAGAAATCGTTCTTGTTCGAGGTAATGCAGGTAATTAGCATTGATCAATCTATATTTTCATAATCATGACTGTATAGACGTACGATAATGAGTCAGCAGTGATAATGTATTAATGGAAACCGCAAATCGACTAGGTAATGGATTAGAAGGTACAGGATATAAATTGATAGATAAGATAAAGAAATGGATGTGATTTAAATATTTTTCAAATCGCCCAGAATTTCTGAAAACTTTTTTTAGCCTTGGGGAAATCCTCTTGGACGCACTCCGCCCGGGGATGGTAGAGCCAGTGTTGGACTCAGACTTACGGCCAAAATTAATATCCAATCTATCAAGGATTTACCCTACTAGAGATAGAAATTTGACATATTTTGTATGGAGCTTATGTCAAATTTCTATCTCTAGTACCAGGCCCCTCAGAAAGTATTGCGAAAAAAAGTTTTTATATATGGGAGACTGGCCAGTTATAATGTTTTTCGAAAATATGATTATTTATAAGTAAAAATAAGTAAGTTCCAATTTCAAAATTTCCCTCCACATTTTTTGCGAGTTAATTCAAAGTATTGTGTCTCACTGAAATATGGATCTGCGCCGGGAACATTTTAGAGCTATGATTTTATACGATTTCAAGTGTCGCCTGAAACCGGATGAATCGTACGATAGACTTCAAATGGCATTCATGGATGAAGGCCCTTCCAAGGCAACCGTGTATCGTTGGTATAACGAATTCAAGCGCGGTCGACCAACTTTGGGGGATGACGAAAGAAGCGGTCGCCCTTTGACGGCTGTTACCGAAGAAAACGTGCTAGCAGTGAAAAATTTAATCCAAGACAATAGGCGAATTACATATCAGGAGATTCAACACATATTGAAGATTGGATCGGGAAGCGTTCACGAGATTCTACACAGCCATCTTCGCGTGAGGAGGATAGTATCACGCTGGGTGCCGCACAACCTCACCGATGCTCAGAAGCAGGCCCGGGTGGAATGGTGCCGTGATATGCTTAACAAATTTGAAGCAGGCTCGTCTCGGCGTGTTTACGACATCGTTACAGGTGATGAGTCCTGGATTTATCAATACGACCCAGAAACCAAGCGCCAGTCGACTGTTTGGGTGTTTCAAAATGAGCCAACGCCTACCAAAGTGAAGCGATCTAGAAGCGGGGGTAAGATTTTGATCGCTAGCTTTTTTAATTTGACTGGCCACTTGGTATCAATTCCCTTACGGGATCAAAGAAGCATTAATGCCGAATGGTATACTACCAAATGTTTGCCAGAAGTTTTCTCTGTTATAAGCAACAAGCGACCAAACACAGGGCTCCGCGGGCTACTGCTCCACCACGACAATGCACCTGCGCACACCGCACTCAAAACGAGGGACTTCCTGGACAGCACGCCAGTCAAACTCCTGGGTCACCCTCCTTACAGCCCTGATCTAGCACCGTGTGACTTCTTTTTATTCCCAAAAATAAAAAATCAGCTCAAAGGGATACAATTTTCGTCGCCGGAAGATGCGCTGGCTGCGTTCGAGCAGGCTGTAAACGAGGTGTCTGCGGCGGACTGGAAAAAGTGTTTTGAAAACTGGTTTAGGCGCATGAATCTTTGTATAGAGGCTGGTGGAAAGTACTTTGAAAAGATTTGATAAAAATATATGTACGTATAGAACAATTTTTTTTAGTTTCGCAAAACTTTCTGAGTGTCCCACGTAGGGCAAATCGTGGATAAAACGGATATTAATTTTGGCCGTTAAACCACCACGGTGTTCCTTCAACTACCTTTGGTTGGGGGCGTGGGAAGCCTCTGTATTCGCACAAGCACCTCCGACAGGCCCCGGCCCGCCAGTCACCACAAGCAGGCGAGCCCCTTCTCCCCGTGCGGCCAAACGTCGGCCGTACCATCCCCGGCAGCGCACACGAAACGCTGAGCGCCACCTCACGTGTCCCGCTATGACGCAACTGACACGCCGATGTCATGGCCACGCCAGCCAGCGCCAGTATCGCCTGCCACGCCAGCCAGCCACGCAAGCCTTGCCAGCCAGGCAGCAGACTACCCCGAACTTTGTCAAGATTTTTATATAGAAGTATTCTTCTTCATCCCTTATCCTCGAGGAGTCACGCTGCACTGGCCCGGATCAGACCATACCATACCAGAATATTCGCCTCGGACAATATGGTCCCCCGAAGAAGATTTATCGCCCGTGCCCAGGGTGCACCGGCCCAACAAACAGCGCTACCTTCCAGACCTATCAAAAAGGATCAGAAGCCGTCAGGCACGCGAGGAGGTTTTCTGGCCCAGCACCCCTTCCGTTGAAAACCTAGATTCTCAATTTTTTTCTAATTTAACTCCGCTAATCCCTAAAAGTTAAGTCTAGTGATGTATTCGACCAATTAGAAATCTTCGACGGATATTAGTGGAAACAATCGATGTAAAATTAACAGCGAATTGTTCAGTAATTAATAGCTATAGACTAACTAACCAATTAAAGTTTTCCAAGAATACATTTTTGGAAACTTAAGCATTCGTCACTCTTGTCTTAAATCCCACGGCAAGACAATAGGTATTTGCCAACTCAAAATGGACCATTTTGAAGAAAGAATAAAAATAATACGATTTGTTAAAAATTAATAAAATTTATGACAAAATGGAAGAGATTCCAAGTTTTTGGAGGGGGCATTTTCTGTCCTTGTCCTGGGAAACGAACAATATGGTTAGGTACAAGGCACAGAGTACCTTTGTAGGTATATACTGAGAGTACAAGGCCCATGACGGTGGCGCGTAGTGTTCCGCGCGCGCCAGTCAAGAGGAGTGTGCGGCCGTTGTGGTTGTCGCACGGGGAGAAGACCTGCCGGGGATGGTTGGGCGAATACGGGAGTATTTCCCACGCCCCCGGCCAAGGGTCGGTAGAGGAACACCGTGGTGGTTTTTAGTCGGTAAGTAATAATAACCATAGAATTGTTCTTATTCCTTATGGTATAACCACACAAGAGAGAAAACTATGGGCATTGTTAAAAATATTTCATTCGATTTTTATTTGTTGCTCATATTTTTTAATAGTTTTATGATTTCAAATAACAGTCAAATGCCCTTTTGAGTTAACTGATGAAATTTAAGTTTATTTCGATGAAAAAAAAAACAAACAAAACCAAAATCTAGTATTGAATCTTGTCTGATAAATAAAATCCCCTTGAACAGTCATGCGCTCAGTATTTAAAAATATTCATAACATAATACATGTGACTGGTTGTGCATATTATTGTGCAAACGATACTGTTAGCAGAGAATTATGTAGCGACTCGCAGCTGTTTTGCAATGTAGGAAGTTATCTAGATAATTTCACCCCACGCCATTTTTATTTTAGTTTATACAGGATTACCATAGATAGGGTACATCATTATTATAACTAACGTCGAATAAGAGAAATTAGAGATAAAGAGAAAACGAGGCAGACAGACAACAGACAGAACAGACAGAGGTATATAAAAGTAAGTAGTTAGCGTTGGACAGAAGAATAAAGACATTTCTTACCTACAACGAATAGTGTCAATTACTCAAATTATGTAGGTACCTATGCATGGAAAACTAATTACCTTATGCCCATAACTATACTAATTAAAGGAAATCGACTGCAGAAGTCAGATAAAGTAACGTAAACATATTAGGTACGTTACGGGAAGTCGGAAATCTAAAAAACCTTTAAATATGTTATTGATAATATATGTACGTTATTGTATTATACTTTGGATTTCTGTGCACAATTTTATGATAAATTTAATTAAAATATTGCAAATGAAAACCCAAAAGCCGATAAAGCGACACGACTTAGCATTTTTTTAGTTTCTAACCTTATTATTATTTTAAAGTGGTATTAAAACAACTACTTGGTCAAGAACTCGGTTGTTGTAATTTGGAGATAGGTACATTAAAATTTGAACTATGGAGTGCACTTCACTTAAAAATTCCACGCTCCTTTACATAGTTTGATGCATGGATGAAGGCTACCATAAGAAATGCCCTTAAATATTTAATAATATTTTACAAAAAGAAAGAAAAACTATGTTGTATTTTTCCTTGCTTTTCCTACTACGGAATTTAAGCCAAGAGCTAAGCAGCCAAATAGCCCTAGCTGTGTCAAAGACGTCCCATCTCTTGGTATACTGTAGACTTTATCTAACAAAAAGATATACCTACCCAAAATCAAGTCATTAACTCTAATATTTGTAAAATCCACATTTCACACTTCACACAATCTGTTTGTTGCGATCAAGTTAGGAATGTTGCGATATATTTCAAAGGTGTTGAAGCTTACAAAAAACTGAAGTAAATAATTAAAGCTTTGGACATATTATACTGATGTTATACCCAATCTAGTGAAAGCTGCGATACTCGGCAGTGGCGGTCCAGTCCGCAAGGTAAACAAGCCAGACCAACTACTTCTGCAACACTCGTTGCGAAAATTCTTAGGGAGGAAATGGATGTAAGAAGCATTAATTATACTACACTGAATTCAGTCATCCTAATTAGGATCTAGGAAAGGAAATAAGGAAAGTGTAATAAGACTAAGGTCGATGTAAAGCGCTTATTACACTACACTGAATTCAGAAATTCTAATTAGGATTTAGGAAAGGAACCTTCTTATTACATCGACGTACTTCTTATCACACTTTCCTTATTTCCTGATTTCCTTTTCTAAATCCTAATTAGGACGACTGAATTCAGTGTATGTAATAAGCGCTTGAGATTCCACTTCTAAATCCTAATTATAATTTCTGAATTCAGTGTAGTGTAATAAGCGCTAATACAAGAATTTTAGAATTCCATGAAGTTCCGAGCAAAGATTCTATTTTTACAAGTTAGGTACTTTAACTATAACATGAGATAGATCCTGGACGATATCGTGTTGGGTCTCTGGTAATAATCAAAACCCGTTATCCTAAGAGATTAGTAGGCCCAGTTGCTGTATTTTTCGTGTTTTCCAAGGTCGAGCCCCCGACTGTGTCACAACTTTACAGACGAGCAAGGACTCGTTGCGACATTCACATTCATGGTGTTATCTAAACCACAATGAAATAAAATAGTGCGAACGAAATGACGGCATTAATTGGTAAGAGGTACCTCAGTGGTAAGAGGTAACTATTCTTTAAAGCCGGTATCATACTATACAACGTGTTATTGAAATAACTGAAAAACTCTTAAGGGGTACATTTTGTCGATTTATGTGAACACAAATCGACAAAACAACGACGCATGACGACGATGCAGGACCCGTCATTGTGGCGAAACTTGGGGGAGGCTTATGTCCAACAGTGACGTCTTTCGGCTGAAATGATGATGATGTTGAAATTTAGGGTACAGCTGATCTTATTTTCGCGATTTCAGCTCTCATAATAAAAGTTGTTCATAGTTTCATACTCATCACTCAATGACCCCTTAAGAGGTTTTCAGTTATTTCAATAGACTTTGTCGTAAATGTGCTCCTAATGGGTAGGTAGTGTAATGGTTCGACTATTATCAACAAGTTGTTTCTGGCTGAAAACTGAAACAATGAAAGTTCTTCTTCCAAAAATCAGCAATTCAGTTACATTCGATCCAAAAGAATTTTTTGTTATTTATACCTTTTTTTGTTGTTTTCGGATGGAAATCCTCGTGGATATTCTCTGTCAGGGGAAGGCGGACGGATATGTCGGACTCCTACCGACTAAAGGCAAAATTAATATCTTATCTATCCACGATTTGCCTTACCTCTAATAGAAATTTGACATAAGCTCCATACAAATGATGTCAAATTACTATCTCTAGTAGAGCAAATCTTCGATGGATAGGATATTAATTTTGGCTTTAAAACAACACGGTGGCCATCCTCAGCACAAAATAGAGGAGCTCCGGGAACTCACCGCACCGGATTCTTAGCTGATCTTTGATAAAAAGTGTCATATCTGCCATTAAAGGGGCACGGAATACACCAGCTACACTGTTTACTTACACCTTCATTGTCCTTCATGAAATGTGCAAATATTAATATCACCAAATGTAAATTATCTTCACTTATCTCCTCTGTATGTAAATAAAGATAATTTTATGCCACCGTGACTCACACAATTTGAAACTCACTAACATTACACAGTGGTGTCGATTCTCTTGTTCACGAACTAAACTTATTTTAAACTATCGCTCTCTTTTACTAAAAGTAGATACAAGAAAGGGATGGCAACCGTTTTAGAACTGTCAAATTAGTTTACGTGTTACATTTCTTTGTATTTTAGTGGGCACGTTCCGAGATCACGACTAAACTTGTATGGAAATTTTAATTCCGTCTAATTTGACAGCTCTAGAATGGTTGCCATCCCTTTCTTGTATCTACTATTAGTAAAAGAGAGCGATAGTTTAAAATAAGGATAGTTCGTGAACAAGAGAATCGACACC
The DNA here is from genome assembly GCA_949699075.1 of Asteroscopus sphinx. Classification (NCBI taxonomy): domain Eukaryota; kingdom Metazoa; phylum Arthropoda; class Insecta; order Lepidoptera; family Noctuidae; genus Asteroscopus; species Asteroscopus sphinx. The sequence continues at coordinate 24,391,872 of OX453003.1, read as the reverse complement.
AGTGATTGTTGTGCAACTAAACGAAATTAATTGCCAAAGTTAATGGTTTTATATCCATGCATGTAATGGTTTTAGTTATAAAGGACAGACACAGTTCAGCGATCATCTCGATTGTTATGGATTTCAATTGAATTACGCTTCCTCGTTCTTTTGTTAAGCTATGTTCATAAGTAGCTTTCTGATATTTAATAGGTAGGTACTGTCTGCAAGGCATTCGAAAACAAAATCTTCCCTTCTATTCAGTGCATTTATTCAACTTCAGCATTCAACCAAAAACAAACAAAATATGTGTCATGTTTTTTTCATTTTCCCGCTTGTTGGGTAAACAGAAATAGAAATCTAAAACTGTTGTTGGTAGAATTACATTTTGGTCACAGCTTCGAATGGGATACATGGGATTTAAAATATATTCGGGTTGATTCATACTTCACTGATTATTGTATTATTATTTTGATAGGTACCTAATATCTTTGTTTTCTCCTCTTTTTGGGAGGGCGAAGAACCTCATCAGCGGCCGAAGCCAAGCGTAAGAGGGGATGATTACCTAAATAGAATACGTGGATGATAGTGTAGATGTAAAAAACATCTTACTATTTATGTATTATACTATTTATACTAGAGCAGAAAGGCATTGCACCCGCATGATCTTCAAAGGAAATGCCTTGGAATAATTCCAGGCGCACTGTGGTTAGTCTCGCTTCAGAACACGAATGATAAGATTTAGTAGTGTCCACTACCTATTTAATTAAAAAAATAATTTTAATATATACCTACCTAATTTAATTTACGAAACAGAACCTCTGCAACATAAACTTACCATAATCTTTGCCCATGGTGATTTAACAGAACAGGTACCTAGTTGATTAATTTAGTCACTCACTGCACAATTGGTACATTCAGTCAATTTAATGCTCAACACAGCTCTATGCAATAAAACTCGGTTACAAACAAATCTCCAGCTGTCGTTATTCCCGTGATATTTTTAATTGTTACACATCGTGCAAGAGAAAAACACCATCAACACTTTTGACCGCGACTAATTACTTTTATTAATTCAATTTAAGTTTATTGTTACGTAAAAGTATCATTACTTAAAGTAAATGGTGGCAGTCTATTGAATTTGCTCGTGAATTGTTTTCGTTTGTTTACTGTTGAGGTGAAAGTTTTTGCCAGTCGAAGAACACGAATGTAAATCGCGCTATACAAGTGTTCGCGGCTTGCACGCCGAGTGCTGACTAATGAGTTTATAGTGACTGGCTTGGCGCTTAGCGGAGTGCGTTGAGCAGACAACTGACTGACCAGTGGACTGTCTGATTCACTACTCATACACACAAAGGGAGCTTGGCTGGCTTTGTCTTGTTATTATTGTAGGTACTTGTTTTAATAGCAGTGCTCATCGCAGTTCTTTGTAATTTGTTTGTCCTTAATAAGAGCAACAATAAGCTCAATTGAGTATATTTCATTGAAGTGCTCTTTAAGCCGTTATATTATATTAAATTCAGTAACACGTAGGTATTATGCAAATCATATGGGCCTCCATATCCTATGGATCTTCAACAAAAAAATTGTATTGTATTCTGTTCCTCTGAGGTCCCTCCCTACCTACCGTATTTTCAGGTTTTTTTTGCTGTTGTAGGTACATACTTTATTTGATAATTAGGTATGATTGGTAGGACTCCCATCTTTGTCAAATAATAAATACAAAAGATTCCTGAAAACCTGAATCAGATTATTTTTTTTACTTACAGATAAGTACGCTGTTTCCTTGTGGTCATACTAGTTTGTCATATCAGTATGACTACGAGGATATCGATGTCCTCGTAGTCATACTCATATTTCGACACCTCCTATAAGAAAAACAAATAGGTAAATGTACCAGCTGTCCAGAAAACTAAAATATAGAGCAATAAATAACTAGATAGAACCTAAGAAAAACATTTAATTCAACAATAACGGATCTGGCGAATACCTCAAAACTTAGGATTACCGTAACTAAAAAAAAAAACAATACTTATTTCTCCGTGTGTAAGCTCGATTAACCATTTGACATCTTCCTCTATCTATACATATAAATCTGTAGACGTGGGGTTTCTGTATTACAACCCTCAATTTTTTTTCTTAGTTATGTTTTGGCCCACGCCCGAATTTGCCTAAACATGGCATCACGATGCTTTCCAATCAAAAACATGTAGGTACCTATATAATTATTCAGATACTGCGGTCAGGCAGGATGCACTGTGCTGTCAAATGAATGAAAAATGTGAAATGATTTGCTTATCATTTCACGACGTACTCGCGAGGAAAAACCACAGCACAGTGCATCCTGCCTGATCGCAGTTTCGCAAAGTTTCCTCCTCAATTGGTATAAAAATAATTTAGGAGTAGTGTTTTTTTAAATATATATATTATAGGATGGCCAAACGAGTCAAAGGCCCACCTGATGTTAAGCGGTTACCTTTGCCTATAACAACTTCAATGCCACCTAGGCTGTTGCCTTAATGGTACCGCAAGTCGGTTCGCCAAACTGAGACATGAAGATGGAAAGTCTCATGTGATTGTAATTTCACCGGCACCCGTACCCTTCAGACGGAAACACAGCAATGCAACCATAACTGTTTGGCGGAGAAGTAGGTACGGTGGTAGTACTTCCCCGGACGAGTTCTTTCACAAAGGGGCTCTACTACTACTAAAATTTAATGTAACTAAGTGAAAAAATGTATATAATAATCTTAATTATTTATTTTTTATCGTTATTTACCAACATCACGCCTCACTGATCTACGTTATTGCATTGTGAATTTGTGTCGACGCCGGCTGTCGCTGAAAACCAGCGCTGTCTTTGCTCCGTGCATGAGGCACAGCAATATGCTGAGCGGTGGCCGTTTTGCGCGGATGTGACGCATATCTTACCACACTTCTTGGCTCTGTACCTGTATTTGTTCTGTGTTCTTGAATTTTTTGGTAATTTTGTGCGTCACTTTTGAAGCAAATAAAAAATTTTTCTTTCTTTCTTTTCTTTCTAAGTGTAATGTAACTACCTCATCAACTCAGCCTATCGCAGTCCACTGCTGAACGTATGCCTCTCCCAAGTTGCGCCACAACACTCGGTTCTCTGCCTTCCGCGTCCAAGTGTAAGCATGTAAGTAACTTAAACTAAAATATCTGCCACTATAAAATGAATGTCATGGTCACAAACTTCGCTAAGCCCAGGGTTATTAAAAAGGTTTCTTCTCTTGTGATTGCCAGAACACATTCAGTGTAGGAACCAGCTTACTCCTATACTTTTCTTGTCAACCTTTCATTGGAAACAGCTACTTTTCCTGATAAACTCAAATATTCTGTAGTAAAAACTTTATTTAAGAAAGGAGATAATACTGACGTGAGTAATTACAGACCCTTCACGCTAGCAATTTCATCCAAATTTTTTGAAAAGGTCGTGCATAATAAACTAACAGCTTTTTCAACAAATACAATGTCTTATCACGAAATCAATATGGTTTTCAGAGGAACAAGTCTACTAGAGATGCCGCTTTCTTTCCAGTTAATGGTATTTTGCAAAATTTTCATGACAAAAAATATACAACAGTTGTGTTCCTAGTTCCTAGACATGTTAAAGGCATTTGACTTTGTTTCACATACCTAGTTAACTTTTGATAAAGCTAGAACATAATGGTATTAATTACGACCTGCTTTAAATCGGTTGCAAAGCTACTTAGAAAATAGGGTTCAATGTGTAGACGTAGCCCAATTAAACTCAAAGGACTCTATCCAAACACAGATCAAATTACAAGCGCTACGCATTTGGAGTCCTCCAAGGTAGCGTGCTGGGTCCGCTTTTGTTTTAGTCTATATTATTGACTTGCGACGTCACACACCATAAAACAATACTATTTGCAGATGATGTTTTGTGACTTCTAATATAGAATAGTCAATTAATAGCACAACATGAAACTGGCATTAATAATACTTTAACATTAATTATAAACTGGTTAAAACATAATAATCTACAGATTAATCTATCAAAGACAAATGTAATTAATTTTAATGATTTTCAAAATAATAATCTTAACATTAATTACAAGTTACAAGTGTTACAACGGACAAACTGTATTGAATGCTAATAATATGACATTCCTTGGACTAATTCATCATCATCATTTCAGCCGAAAGACGTCCACTGCTGGACATAGGCCTCCCCCAAGCATCGCCACAACCGGACCGGTTGGTCCTGCCGTCATACGCTTCCCGCATCCAGCGGGTTCCCTCGACCTTTATCAAGTCGTCGGCCCACCTTGTGGAGGGCCTACCCACGCTACGCCTTCCAGTACCTACGCGGTCGCCACTCCAGAACTTTACGGTCCCATCGGCCATCCGTGGACTAAATATAAATAAATAGTAAAAAATTGGCAAGAACAAATAGATAACGTGAACAATAAAATTAATGGATTCTCATTTGCTCTATACAAAAAAGCGAAAATAGCAAACAGAAAAACTGCATGTATAGCCTGCTTTGCATATGTTGAGTCTGTGCAACGGTAGGACTATTAATCCAGATTCCCCAGGGAAATGGTATGGACATAAATAAAGCTTTCCTTGCCCAAAAAAGGTGTCTAAGGTCTATATGTGGACGTGTCGTGTCGTTCGTACTTTAGATTACTAAAAATACTTCCTTTACGTAGGTATTAGAGGTAGGGAAATTTACTAAACAGCACCTTGACGGCACCATAAAATATTTAAGCTTACAAAAGACATTACCCAGAGAACTAATATCAGAAATCGAAATAGACTAGTACTTCATAGTTCATAGTTATTTATTGATAATACTAATTGTTATAAGTCACATAAAAAAATACATTCAGTAACCATTAGACATTATTCCTAGAAGTTAGTAGGCTTCAAAACAATTGTTACCTATACGTGTTATTGAAATAATGAAAACCCTTTAAGGGGTTATTGTACTCATAAGTATGAACAACTGCATGCTGTTTGCTGACGACATTGTCCTTGTTGGTGAAGATGGACTTGAGGTCCAGAGTAAATTGGCAAAATGGCAACAAAATCTGGAGAACGTTGGCTTGAAAATCAGCAGAACTAAAACGGAATAGGTACATGTTCTGCGATTTCGGCGGTCTTTCCGGTTTTGTTGCTATTGCGCTAGGTGGCGTGCCCTTGCCAGTCTATTCCGACTTTCGGTACCTAGGTTCACTTGTGCAAAGCGATGGCAAAATAGACCGGACAGTCAAGCACCGAATTAACACAAGATGGTTGAAATGGCGGCAGGTCACGGGAACTACATGTGACTCCCGAATGCCTCTTAAACTGAAGGGGAAGATCTATAGGACCATGATAAGACCTGCTGTCCTGTATGGATCGGAATGTTGGGCTACGAAAGGAATTAATGAAAGGCAAGTGCATGCAGCTGAGATGAGAATGTTAAGAGGAATGTGTGGTGTAACGAGAATGGATAGGATAAGGAATTAATATGTAATAGGAAGTCTGAAAGTAGCGCCAGTGACAGAGAGGTTAAGTAGCAATAGACTGTCATGGTATGGACATGTGATGAGTAGGAATGAGGAGCATGTTAGGAGGAAAGTTTTAAGTATGAATGTTGATGGCTATAAGAAAAGAGGGAGACCGAAGAAAATATGGATGGATTGTGTGAAAGATGATATGAATAGAAAGAAAGTGAACACGGAAATGACGGCTGATAGAGATGTATGGAAGAAAAAAAACATGCTGCGCCGACCCCAAATAAATTGGGATAAGGGCAGGAGGATGAAGTATGAACAACTTTTACATCCAACCCTGAAATCAGCTGATCCTTACATTTGTGTACACATAAATCGACAAAATGTAAGGATCAGCGATCAGCTGATTTTTTTCGCGATTTCAGGGTTGGTCCCACAGTAAAAGTTGTTCATACTGATGAGTATAATGACCACTTAAGAGGTTTTCAGTTATTTCAATAACACGTTGTATAGGTACCTATAATAAAATCCATAAAGAGATGAAAGAATACCCTTAAATAAAATTATAGCAGCGCTAAGTTACTGGTTATTGCAGAACCTTATTTAAACTTTCTATTCAATCGAATAAATTTTAAATTAGTGAGAAGAAAGAATAATAATAAAATAAATAAACAATATTATATTAATATAACAATAAAACTATTATAAAAAAACTGTGTAAGTCTTGGTACTTGGTACCTAGGTACCTACATTATCACATACTTCGCCGTGGCTATGATTTAGCACTTGGCTGCCATAGCTTGTAGAGATGTCCCACGAAGAAAAGAAAATGCGAAGGCATTCATCATTGTTTCATTTTTTTTGTATTATAATTTTATTGTGTAAATATTACAAACATTTAGAAAACAACAAATAGCATGTCCTTCAAATGTCTTTAGTTAAACGTTGTTAGCACTAATTAGAACATCACTACACCGGTCTTAAAGGATTTCATGCACTCGACTTATTGTGTTGCATGACTTGCATGTAATCACTCTCCCAAGCAGTGCAGTGCTTTTCTGAAAAATGAAAAATCTCACTAGCTAATGAGTTTTCATTTGAGAACAAATTTTCTTGAAGTGGATTTTTTTTTCTTCCTGCTCCTAATTTCTTTTCTGAGTAATTTCGTTGCGCGTTTCAAGACAAGTTCAATCATTTCCCCGGGACGCAGCTTCATTGTTTCGGCATTCTTTTGGTTGGTCGCCATTGTAGATCCTGGCTAACCTGGCTTACAGGAGTTGCAGGGGTTGGGAAAGTGAGGCGGGCTAGCAAACTTTACTTCTGAATCCGCAGTGAAAGTACCTAGTGAAATCAATACAAAAAACCGGCCAAGTGCGAGTCAGACTCACGCACTAAGGGTTCCGTACCACCCATTGACCTGCACGTTGATGTCTTTCATTACTGCATCTCTTTCTTAACCAAGTACCACCACACATTTGCTTTAATTTTATTAATAATCAACTTACTGATGTTCATAAATTATGTGTAAACACCGAACATGCATTACTCTAACTAACGAAAAGGGGCTGTGTTGTCGCTAGATAAGCCGGATTGAAGGAAAGACTTAACTTTGCAAGGGAAAAAATAGATAGGAGAAACTGGATGTATGATTTTTTATTGCATTATCTATGTTTATGCTATACTGTATACAATCTGTGCATGCCAAAATAAATATTTTTCGTTCTTTTTGTCGTTCAAAAAAATCTTCCCCCTTACATCGGTCTACGGTCGATTCTCCGACTGTAAAGGTGATTTCACACCGGCGAGGCGTGGTGTGGATGGGCCGAGTGAGAATTGAAATTTGTATAGCAAAATTTCAATTCACGTCACGCCCATCTTTGGTGTGTAAGGGGTCTAGATGTGCGAGGCGAGAATTGAAATATTTGTTGGTACAACATTAAACTTTATTGCTGTATGAATAGAGTATTTATTACATTGCGAAACGGATACAAAAATCTCGCACCGGCCCGCCCGGTCTCGCTCTGCCACGTCACGCTCGGCCGCGCTCTGCCACGCCACGCCCGGCCGCGCTCTGCCACGCTCTACCTCGCGATGTCTCGCGCCGACACAGAACAAAATGAACTTTATTGCTGCATGAATAGAGTATTTATTTGACAAAATTAGTAAAGAAACGTGGCGACAGGGATCACGCTCACTTACTACTAGCACCTACCCGCGATGTACATCGCAGACCGGCGCCGTCCAGCGCGTGCCGGCGTGACCCGGCGCCGGCCGGCGCGTGCTCGCGATGTACATCTTTTGGTGTGAAAACGTCAGCGAGATTTCAATTCACGCCCATCCAATCCACTCCACGCCTCGCCGGTGGGAAACCACCTTAAATGTAATACTGTAATCGCAAAAAAAAAAACCTGTGATCTAACCACAAATTCATGATTATCGGATATTTTCCTTTACTTGTGCTGAGAGACCATGCTTCTTGCCAAATTTCATGATTCTAGGTCAACGGAAAGTACCCTATAGGTTTTGATGAGTGAGTTTGCGAGTATCAAAATATGTGACATAAATGGCCGTATCCTTTGATTGCGTTGCGTTTAAAGCTTAATTTTTTTTACTCCATGGGACCGTCGATTTTAGTATTTGATATTAATTTCAACTTCATACCTCTACCCGTTCGTGATATAAAAAATCTTGACAGACGGAACCCTAAAAACGATTTCATTGTGGATTCAGAAGTGAGTTTGCGAGTGAGATTTTTCAGAATAGCCTAAATGGCCGTTGTTTTCATTTTCTCTACGTTATCTAGAAGTTTGCACAATCTTACGGTACCTACCTACCATTAGTTTTAATGACAAATAGGTACCTATACTTTGTAAAATATAGCTTGATCCCTGTGACAGATGTCAAATACGTACAAATAATGTCAAAATACGTTGAAAATTTACGTATTTGACATGTGTCACAGAGATCAAGCTATATTTTACAAAGTATAGGTATAGGTACGTACATGAATATAAACTGTGTGCACAAAATGATTAGTTTTCCTTCACCTTCAACGTTATTGTTATCCAATATTATTTTTGCAGCAGCGGCCGGTCACAGCTTAGATAACCTACCTATGACGAGCGATATCCTTATTTTTATTTTCTGATAGATAAAAAAAATATGAAACAGACAGGTTGTTTTGTACAATCATGTGGACGTGGACGAGAATATTATTCGGGGTAAACGACCAGTCGCCCCGCAGGATGAGAACAAAGCACTTGCGTTGCATCCCCGTCTGGTTGTTGACCTGTCTTAAACTTTAAATCAACTAGGTGCCTAATTATTTCTATGATTCCAATTGAAATACGTATTAACAAGTAGGTATATTTACAACAAAATAATGATAAAAAAATTAATTAACAAAAACAAAAAACCCGACTGCGTCTAAAAATAACAGAAAAGATATAAACAAGACTTATCAACACGCAGTCGGAGGCTACGTATGATTTTGGTCATGAATTACATAATAGTTCATAGGGGGCTGTGCAGCGACGACACAGGGGCTGTGTTGTCGCTGATAGGTAGCCTCCGCCTGCGAGTTGATAAGTCTTGTTTATATCTTTTCTGTTATTTTTAGACGCAGTCGGGTTTTTTGTTTTTGTTAATTAATTTTTTTATTTGTTTTTTTTTAGTTTTGTCATGTTTTATTTATCATACTATTAATGTTTTTTTTGAAAAGCCAAATTCATTTTTAACGTTGATTTTTTTGTTGTTTTTTAGCATTTCTCATTCCAAATTACATTTAAACATATAAGTTATATATATTTTCGTAAACCATTTATAAAACCCTTTATTTTGATACCCCACTCGATAGGTTTTGAGCAAAAAAAAATTTTTTATGTCACATAAAATGGCTCCAAAAAGCGGCCATTTTGATTTTTATAATTTTGATATACCCAGTGTCACTCTCACAATTAAGACGAATCCAACGACACGTCTCAAGCTAAGATCCATCAAGCCGTTTAGGCTACAGAGCGTGCCAAAGAAATATACATACATACATACACTCGAAAAACATAACCCTCCTTCTGGCGCAGTCGGGTAATTACGTTATAGGCACAACATCAAAAAAATACATGAAAAATATTGACGCTATTAAAATTTGTTCGTTCTTAGACCCGATAAAGCCAATAAACCCAATGATAACAAGAAAGTATAACAAATGTCGTAATTACGTATAAGTGGTAGGTACCTACAGGTTCTTTTGAAGTTGATAATATTCTTGAAATTAATCCCTTTATCAATCTTTTTTTAAATGGTTTATTTACTTTTCGTTTATTACGTTTATTTACTTTTACAAAGTGGGTATTACCACATCATCATCATTGAACAAACAATAGGACACGCCGCAATAGCGGGGGTAAGGCCCGTCATGACCGCCAGCCAAGGCGCTCACTACCGGCTGACGCAGATACTCTCGGGGCTCGGGGCATGGTTACTTTGGGAAGTATCTCTGTCGCATAGTCCGGGAACCGACGCCAGAGTGTCATCACTGCGGGAGCTGCCTTGAAGACACGGCGCAGCACACACTGGCGGAGTGCCTAGCTTGAGCCACAGTTTTACTTATATCTTTAAACTGTGCTTGAGCCACGCAGCGCTGACCTCATCACATCAGTGCAGTAGGCGGCACGAGTAGTAGCCTCCACGAGTGACGATATTTAATTGATCGTCCGGCGCATCCTGGGCAGTCAGCCCCCCGCTACCAACCAGATGACTGGCTTTTTTTTCCCACGGCATGAGTTAGCTCATGTCGACACGATAGAAGAAGTAGGCGGCAGCGATTTCTCGCTTCCGGACGTGGTTCTGTCCATGGTCGGGTGCGAGAGAGAGCGCTTGGGAAGACGTCGTCTACTTCTGCGAGGAGGCGGCGGAAAGGGAGCGAGAGGCAACCATTTCTATCCCATCCGGCATGGCGGAATCGGGGTAGCCCGCCGCCCGACCAGTCAAGGCCCGTGACGGTAGCGCGTCGTGTTACGCGCGCGCCAGTTTGGAGGAGGGTGCGGCCGACGCTAGGTCACACGGGGAGAAGGGGCTCGCCTGCTAGTGGTGAGCCGGGATGTGTCGGAGGTGATCCTATAAGGGTTCCGTAGTTCCTACAAAGAACCCTTATAGTTTCGTCATGTCCGTCCGTCTCTCCTAATTCTTTACAGCTTAATAACTTCTACAGTTATAAACATAAGTCCATGTAAATTTCTTAAAAAAAGTATATATATATAGATATAGATCTTAATTTTTAAAGAATAATAAAATCGTAATTACGCAATCGCATGTGAAATGGGGATGAAAATATTTTTTCGCTGCACCCCGTTGTGTAGGGTATCATTGAATAGGTCTACTAAATAAAATGAAGGTAATGTTTCAAACATTACTTTTTATCAGGTGTACCATCTGCGAAATATAACCCCCCAAAGTGGCTTGAATGTGTCCCCCCCTGCCATTTCTAAACTATGCAACGTAGAAACTTTAATCTTCCACGTTGACAGACCATTGTAAAAACTCTCTTTTAAAATGATTCGAGTATAATGTGATTATAAATGTTTGCCAACCAACTGCGATATCGCCAACCGGCCTGCCAAGCGTGGCGATTATATCCCCCCTTTTGGGGGAGGCCTATGTCCAGCAGTGGACGTATTTCGGCTGAAATGATGATGGATGATAAATCGAGTTATAAAGAGAAAACTGCAAAATACTGAAAACGTCCTAGTTCAAAGGTCACATAAACAGGTCAGGTACATTTGTTCACATAAATCGACAAAATGTAGGGATCAGCAGATTTTTTTTTTGAACGGAAAATTTAAAAGAAACTTACCCGAATATTCGGCTATTCTTGATTTATGTAGTCAGCGATACTCAGGCGCGGATCAAGGATTCCGCTCAGGGGGGGGCAATTTTCTTTATGTTTTTTTATTTTTTATTTTTTTCAAATGGGCTTGTGTTTGACCGCATATGATTTCTATATACTAGTCAGCCTCGGGGAAATTTCTTTTTCATACGTGGGACACTCAGAAAGTTTTGCGAAACTAAAAAAAATTGTTCTATACGTACATATATTTTTATCAAATCTTTTCAAAGTACTTTCCACCAGCCTCTATACAAAGATTCATGCGCCTAAACCAGTTTTCAAAACACTTTTTCCAGTCCGCCGCAGACACCTCGTTTACAGCCTGCTCGAACGCAGCCAGCGCATCTTCCGGCGACGAAAATTGTATCCCTTTGAGCTGATTTTTTATTTTTGGGATGTACGGTGCTACCGAACATTGCGAAATTAATGTACAACCCGCGTCAGCATTATCCGCCAACATTCATAATTCATTTTCATTTACTTTTAAGTTAGTTCACTACCGATCATCGAACGCGCCGTGTGTTCTCATATACCTATCAATATCATATCAATATCATTTATTCTTTAGTATTTCTGTCTGAACTTTGGTGTTAATTTAGTGCATTAAACTATTGGTCATCAAAGGACTCGTATCATTTATAATTATCATATCAGCATATCAATAAAGTTGTTCGGTATCTACAATACCCTACATGGGAATAAAAAGAAGTCACACGGTGCTAGATCAGGGCTGTAAGGAGGGTGACCCAGGAGTTTGACTGGCGTGCTGTCCAGGAAGTCCCTCGTTTTGAGTGCGGTGTGCGCAGGTGCATTGTCGTGGTGGAGCAGTAGCCCGCGGAGCCCTGTGTTTGGTCGCTTGTTGCTTATAACAGAGAAAACTTCTGGCAAACATTTGGTAGTATACCATTCGGCATTAATGCTTCTTTGATCCCGTAAGGGAATTGATACCAAGTGGCCAGTCAAATTAAAAAAGCTAGCGATCAAAATCTTACCCCCGCTTCTAGATCGCTTCACTTTGGTAGGCGTTGGCTCATTTTGAAACACCCAAACAGTCGACTGGCGCTTGGTTTCTGGGTCGTATTGATAAATCCAGGACTCATCACCTGTAACGATGTCGTAAACACGCCGAGACGAGCCTGCTTCAAATTTGTTAAGCATATCACGGCACCATTCCACCCGGGCCTGCTTCTGAGCATCGGTGAGGTTGTGCGGCACCCAGCGTGATACTATCCTCCTCACGCGAAGATGGCTGTGTAGAATCTCGTGAACGCTTCCCGATCCAATCTTCAATATGTGTTGAATCTCCTGATATGTAATTCGCCTATTGTCTTGGATTAAATTTTTCACTGCTAGCACGTTTTCTTCGGTAACAGCCGTCAAAGGGCGACCGCTTCTTTCGTCATCCCCCAAAGTTGGTCGACCGCGCTTGAATTCGTTATACCAACGATACACGGTTGCCTTGGAAGGGCCTTCATCCATGAATGCCATTTGAAGTCTATCGTACGATTCATCCGGTTTCAGGCGACACTTGAAATCGTATAAAATCATAGCTCTAAAATGTTCCCGGCGCAGATCCATATTTCAGTGAGACACAATACTTTGAATTAACTCGCAAAAAATGTGGAGGGAAATTTTGAAATTGGAACTTACTTATTTTTACTTATAAATAATCATATTTTCGAAAAACATTATAACTGGCCAGTCTCCCATATATAAAAACTTTTTTTCGCAATACTTTCTGAGGGGCCTGGTACGTTCGACGAATAGTTGTCGGTAAAACGTGTTTCGGTGGATCGTATTTCGGTAAAACGTAGTGCTCCCGCTAGTAATACAGTAAGAGACTACTGTCTGACACATGGCAAAATAGACGGACCGTATTACAAAAGTGTTGGCAACGTGTCTGAGTGTTTTGAATAAATAAATAAGTTTACGAACTCTACCAGTTAGGTGAGTAATATGTGCCCTGAAGTTGAGATGCTTATCAAGGGTAATACCAAGGTAATTCTATCGTGTCTACATGAGCTACATAATGATAATAGCTCATGCCGTGGGCAAAAGATTAGCCAGTCAGCAGGTTGGTAGCGGGGCTGACTGCCCAGGGTGCGCCGGACGATAAATTAAATATCGTCACTCGTGGAGGCTCTTTTGATGAACCGTTTCGATTAGTTTCCGTGCATCAGGACCCTGCATCCCATCTGTTCCATGCATGACATTCTTCACTTTTTCCGCTACCAACTGCATTGAATTAAGGTACAAGTCAATGACCAACTGGAGGACTTACGGCCAAAATTAATATCCAAGATTTACCCTACTAGAGATAGAAATTTGACATAAGCTCCATACAAAATATGTCAAATTTCTATCGCTAGTAGGGTAAATCGTGGATAGATAGGATATTAATTTTGGGCGTTAGTGAATGTAGATTTGTGATTTAGAAAACAAAGCATCCCAATCGTTTCTCAACAAACGTTCTTTTGAAAGCTACGTAGTTGTTTTTTAGAGCTTACATTTATGTTAAAAAGTTCTTAAAAAGGATGAGTAGGATATGCAATTTGTGTCGTGAGGTGTAATTGTGCGCAAATGGCAAAATTTGTGCGTCTTTTGCTTTCGGAAATATCCTTGTCTGGGATTACAGCGGAGATTGCGCTGGTGATAAATAAATACTCAGGAGGTCGAAGTAGCTGTGTATTTTCCAAAGGCTGGATATTGCGGATGTGGAAGTAATTACATCAGTGTTGCCCCGTACGTATAAATTGTGTATAAATGTGCTCTGTGGTGTTGCCACTTGGCTGAATAAGTGTTTCGACCATCAGTGTACTAATTAAACGTATTATATTATCTTTAGTACTAATGTCTTTGGTTTCGATACAAAGAATTATATTTAATTTAATGTTGCCATACAACAATCCTACCCTATAAAATCCTTTTAAAGCACATTTTGCTGGGGTAACGCATACTTCTATATCATCCTAATATAGTTTACGAACCTACCTTTTTAGAGTTCCGTAGTTTCAACAAGGAACCCTTATAGTTTCGTCATGTCCGTCCGTCTGTCCTAAGCCTTTACAGCTTAATAACTTCTAGTTATAAACATAAGTAAATGAAATTATGTTAAAAAATCGTCTGGATATAGATCTCAATTATAAAAGAATAAAAAAATCTTGATTACGTATTTTAGGGGTGGCGCCCATACTAGTGAAATGGGTATGAAAAGTTTTTTTTCGCCGCACCTCCTCGTGTGGGGTATCATTGAATAGGTCTACTAAAATGAAGGTAATGTTTCATACACAACTTTTTTATCAGGTATACCATCTGCGAAATACAACCCGCCAAAGTGGCTTGCAATTTCCCCCCCGCCCCCTTCCATTTCTAAGCTATGCAACGTAGAAACTTATTATCTTCCACATTGATAGACCTTTATAAAAACTCTCTTTTAAAATTATTTTGAGTATAATGTGATTATAATTTTTTGAGTTATAGTGAAAAAACTGAAAAATACTTAAGACGTCCTAGTTCATAGGTCATTGACCTTAGAGAAAAATGGTCAGAGCAAATAATGCTCCTTTACTTATTACCTATTTAAAAAAATCACAAAATGTTACTTTGTTATGACACACTTCTTAAATTAAGCTTCTTAAATTCAGCGCTAGGTGGCGCTGTTTGCAAAAACTAAAATAGCAATGATTAATTTTCGATTTGATTCGTTTGTAATTAGGAACCCTATAATATTGAGCATGGCCCGACATGCTCTTGGCTGGTTTTATTTATATCTATTTATAATAAAATCTGGGTGGGCTATGTATTATGTATTCATAGTTGATATATAAGTTCCTTGAATCTCATAGTCACAAACTGAATTCCACGCGGGCAAAGCCACAGGCAGACAGCTAGTAGGTAAATAAGGCTGAAGTTATACAAGAGCTCGGTGCGTGGACGCTATGAAAATTGTTTGACGGACGACAGCGCTTGATATACTCCGTTGTATATAAAATAGTTTCATAGAGCGTTCCAAACGTTGCGTCAGGCGCGCGCCCCGGGGGCTTGTTATAACTTCGGCCTAATAGGAAACAAATCAAAACAAAAAGTTCGGTCATAATAATTTTATTCGCATATAATATTAATTGATTATGATACATGGAGCGTTAACCCGCGTCGATCGGCAGACGCGCCGAGCGGCACTCGGTCGTCTGCGCTCCAAATTATAATTATTATTCGGTTACATCGCATCGACATACGCTCTGCAAAATCCGTAGCTACATATTCACTAATGAGAAGTCTCGAGGCAGCATCGGATAAGGACACGCGGTCCCCGGGGTACTCCGGTCGTCGCAGCAGAGCCGCCGACCGGTCGCGTCTCTATATACTTAAAATATAACAGTCAAGGAGTCGGATGGCCGTCCGATCGACATATTTACATACGAACAGAACGCGCCGCGCATTGCCACGGCCGACTCGGCGGCGGCCGCGGGGGCGCCGCGAGTCGAACGGCTCAGAATCACTTCCATAATTTACGTCCTAATTAAAATACCGAAAATCTATAGTCGGCGACGTCGAGGTGCGTACGCCGCGCGTGTGGTCGGCGCGCGATAGTCTCCGTGCGGGCACGGGGCGGCTCGGGGCAGGGCTCGCGGCGGCCGCACTTCACTCCGCCTTCACGTCGGCGGGCGGCGGCGCGTCCGCCGCGGGCCCCGCGTCGCCGGCCTCCTCGCCCCCCGGCGCCGCCTCACCGCCGTCGGCCGCGCGCTCGCCGCCAGCGGCGCCGTCTGCACATCAACACACTCGTGAGCAGAGAGCCCCCTGCGGAGGCCGGCGCCAGTAGGTAGCGGGAGGGTACTAACTGCGCTGGTGCTGGTGGTAGTAGAGGTTGTGGCGCGGCGGCTGGTGCGCGTGGTGCGGGCGCGGCGCGGGCGCGGCGGGCGGCGCGCGGTACAGCGGCATCGCGGGCGCGTGCGGCCGCTGCCCGATGGGCGCGGGGTAGCGCGGCGCCGCCATGCCGCCGCGCCCCATGCCGCCTCCGCCGCCGCCGCCGCCGCACCGCCCGTTGTTGCCTCCGCTCACCATCTGAACAAAATAATACTGGGTGTCAGGGAAACGGTTCCGAAAACGAAGATGTGATAGTGCTGGCTATTGATATGAAACCACAAAAAAATGCGATTCTTTTCGTTTTTTTTTTTTGGATTTTTCATGCATTCTTTGGGCAGTTAAAGAACACTCATAAAAAAAACCCGTTCGCAATGTAATTAAAATAAAATATCAGCAGGCGCTAGGGGTGAACGACATCCGCTCGCATACGCAGTCCGTGTCGTAGCGAGCGTAGGTTAGCGGTAGGTTAGGTACGAGCGGCATTGATTGCGGGTTTGCGAAATACCAAATCACTAAAACAATGAGTATAAGGCTAAGGGTTATTGGTATTCGATTGTGTTTAGGTAGTAATAATAGCCTTTCAGTTTCGGGAGCGTTTCCCTGACACCCAGTATACAATCAACAACTATACAGCCCAATAGATGCCTAAGGCGGTCAATACACCTACAATATAATTGCGCAATATTAATATCGCACAATTATTATGTATCGTCTCGATACACACCAATAAAACACAATAAAACAAAACCTAAGAGGAGCTTGTGCTATGGGTACTAGACAATGGATAAAATAATTACAAACTTTTTTTGTTGTTGTAAATACATACTTATTTATTTGTCAAATAAATAAGTATGTATCTAAATAAGTTCATAATTTGTTGAAAGCTCTGTTTTCTAAACTAAGCTATAATCTAGCCTGTGTGTTAGAAATCAGTACACCATAAAAAACACCCAAGTTTCATAAGAAACACCCAGACCAACAAAAACACTTATTTTCATCACAAAAATATTTGTGTCCTGTGGGAATCGAACCTACGACCTCGTGATCAGCAGTACGACACTCGAATCACTAGACCACAGACGTCGTGTAAATGTTTGTTATGTTTTGATTTTATTGTGCGCGACAAGTCCCGTAAATATACATAGTTCAATATGGATCATAACATAACATAACCAGCCCATTACTGTCCCACTGCTGGGCACGGGCCTCTTCTCAGTACGAGAAGGCTAAGGCCTTAGTCCACCACGCTGGCCTAGTGTGGATTGGCGGACTACACACACCATTGAGAACTGTATGGAGTACTCTCTGGTGTGCAGGTTTCCTCACGATGTTTTCCTTCACCGTTAAGTAAGTGATAATGGAATATAAATCCGCACATGAATTCGAAAAGTCAGAGGTGCGAGATGGGAACGAACTCACACCCTTCTGCATGGGAGGCAAGCATTCAACCGCTAGGCTTACGCTGCAAGAAACACCCAGACCAACACAAACACTTATAATAAAACAAAGTTTCAGTAGTAGTAGAGCTAGTTTGTGAAAGAGCTCGTCCGGGAAAGGACTACCACCTTATCTACTTCTCCGCCAAATAGTGATGCTTGCATTGCTGTGTTTCGGTCTGAAGGGTGCCGGTGAAATTACAATCACATGAGACTTTCCATCTTCATGTCTCAGTTTGGCGAAACGACTTGCGTCTAGGCGACAGCCTAGGTGGTATTGCAGTTGTTATGGGCAAAGGTAACCGCTTAACATCAGGTGGGCCTTTAGCTCGTTTCGCCATCCTATAATATATATAAAAAAAAATAACCGTATTAAATCGCGTATATTATTTAAATTGGTTTTCCTGACGTTTCGAAAGCTTTGCAGCATTTCGTGGTCGCAGGTAAATTAAAAAAAAAAAAAAAAAAAACAGACTTATGTTCATCACACAAATATTTGTGTCCTGTGGGAATCGAAATATAGTTCAATATGGATCATGATGATTAGTAACCTGTTGCTGGTGGTGTTGGTGCGGAGTGTGAGCGGGCGGCGGGTGCGGCGGCGGCGCGTGGTACTTGTGCTGCGGCGGCGAGTGCGGCGCCTTCTGCGGCTTGGGGGCGCCCTTGGGGGTGGGCGAGGCCGCCTCGCACAGTGGCGCGAACCCGTTGCCGTGCTCGTGCAGGGGGCTCTTCAGCTGCTGCGGCGGCGCCCGCTGCTGCGGCGCGTACTGCTGTTGCAGCGGCGCCCGATACTGCTGCTGCAAATATTTACAGATACGTATAATCTTCGCAGGTGGAAATCCAGTCTCTGCCTACCCCAATGGGAAACAGCCGTGATAATATGTATGTATGTATGTATAGCCTTCACCAGTGGCGGCTGTCCCTTAAGTGCACTCGTGCACTGCACTATCAGTTCATAAATTCATAATACCTTTAAAAAGAATAACAAAATATCTAAAACATCAATATTACGCACCTACTTTATACATATGAATAGTAATGAAGTAACGACAAATCAATTTAATCTCTAAACTGAAGTTAAAACTTATTTTCGCTCAACAAAAAAGTCCCGTTTGCTTGGTGGAGCGCATCCAGTGAGCTCATACAACTTCTATGAAATACGAGCTACATCACCTGGCGCGTGAGACGGAAGATAATTAGTAAATTTACTATCAAGTAACTGGCCTAGATTCGTGCACCGCACGGCACCGACAACTTCCGAAATTGGCCGATCGTTGACGAACGAGGCGGTGGAGGCGTTGCCCTCATTGTCATAGTTCCTGCGCTCATTTAAATTAAATTTCTTCTTGTTTATTAATTAGGTTTTTACGTTACTGTAACTGTGAATTGTGTAAAAATGAGCATTAACTTTAATATTGATTAGTATATGTGTTATTAATCTAAGCTATAGTGGTAGTATTTATTAAAAGCAATAATAAAACTTTTAAAACAAAGTGTGAATAAAATAAGTAGGTGAACTGCCTAGGCCGTTGAATTAAACAATAAAAAGCAATGCTTGTGTGGATTTCTTTTGTTTTCTTTGCACATTTTTGGTTGGAGAGTCGATTTGGATGAAAACGGGTATCAAATATTTTTATTGTATTTTAAATCATCATAACACTAAATAAAACAGTACAGTGCACCACCGGTTCTCTCAGGCAGCAGCCGCCACTGGTCTTCACCTTCAGGACTTAAAGAGCGAGACCATCGACAATAGTAGTAGAGCTCCTTTGTGAAAGAGCTCGCCCGGGAAAGTACTACCACCATACCTACTTCTCCGCCAAACAGTGATGCTTGCATTGCTGTGTTTCGGTCTGAAGGGTAAGGGTGCCGGTGAAATTATAATAACATGAGACTTTCCATCCTCATGTCTCAGTTTGGCGAACCGACTTGCGGTACTATTTATGCAACAGCCTAGGTGAGATTGAAGTTGTTATGGGCAAAGGTAACCAACCGCTTAACATCAGGTGGGATTTTAGCTCATTTCGCCAACCAATACTATAAAAAAAAACCCGCCACGTCACAATACCTGCATCTGCTGAACGGCCGCGGCGACCTGCAGCTGCGAAGAGAGAAACTGCGAGCCGAAGGCACCCGATTGCGCCGGCTGCGTGAACTGCAGGGGATAGGTTGGCGCGGGCGCGGCGGTAGGCTGGTAGGGCGAGTAGTAGGAGCTGGCGGGCGGCGCGGGGCGCGGCATCAGGCCGGGCAGCGAGTAGGGCGCCTCGCCCACGGGCGCGGAGTAGCCGAGGTACTGCTGCTGGTACGTGCTCACACCGCCGACGCCACCTACGCCACCGCCTTTGCTACCTACAAATTTTACACATAATTTTTAACTTCCATATCAAATATCATTTACTAACAAATAAATGGGATATCGAGTCTATTTTTTATGACTATTTTATATTAAATTAATCAAATCATATTATTAGTTTAATTTCAAACATTTAAATCAGCCATTTTGAAAAAAGAATATTTGTTTTTAAATCAGATTTCATTTCTGTTTTCTCGTTTGTGAGATGTTATACGCACCAATAGCGCCTATTTGTTGAGTGGAAGGCTTGACAGTGGCTGACATGAGAGAATTAGAAGTGCTCGAGATTAGAACAGTACTGGGACTATTACCCAGTTGGCCCGACTGGCCGAATGCTGCGCCACCACCAGCAGCTGCGGCCTGGACATGGGATGAAACAAACATTAAACATTATTTACTATGTATAGAAACACGTTATTTTAATTTTATCTTACTGAATGTGCCAATAATAACACTTGCTTGATACCTAATGTATTATGATCACAGACCAGTAAGCCTCTAGACGCCGATTAGCCGGACACCCCCGGTCACCAAGCATATGCAGTAGCACTGCATATATTACGTCCCGCCGCCAATCGGGACGTCACTGCGTTAGCGAGCGGAACCAATCATACCACCGAACTTTTGAGCCGACCAATCATAACGCGCCATTCGCCCCCTGTCCCCCGCCAACATTTTACGACCGTGTTCTCACGCAAAACTTTGTTTATGCGACGTCTTGAGGCTTACTGGTCTGTGATTATGATACAATTATTAAACAATATTATTAGTCTGAAATTGGTGTTGATTCTCTTGTTCACAAACTAAACTTATTTTAGACTATCTCTCTCTTTTACTAATAGTAGATGCAAGAAAGGGATGACAAGAATTTTAGTGCTGTCAAATTAGTTGATGTTCCACTACTTCATATTTTTAGCGGACACATTCCGTGATCACAAATAAACATGTATGGAAAATTTAATTCCGACTAATTTGACAGCACTAAAATTCTTGCCATCCCTTTCTTGTATTTACTATTAGTAAAAAGAGAGTGATAGTTTAAAATAAGTCTTATGTTTGTGAACAATAGAATCAACACTAATAACAATTTTATTATACAACAAAGTTTTATTATTGTTCTTTAAATTCAAGTATGAAATCTTATTACAAAGTTTTAAGAATTGTAATTTAGGATTTAACAATAATATGATATATGCTTACCATGCGATATTGATTGGGTAGGCTCTGGAACATGTCAGGTGGAGGTTGATAATTGTATGGAGCGCCTGAGCCAGCGCCATACGGGGTACCGGGGAACCCTCCGAACTGACCACGACTTTGATCCAGGAAGGCTCCGTACAGCCCGCTCTGCTGTTGCATTTGCTGCGACGAGCCCAACAGCTGCTGGGAAGAGTTGAACATGACGGCGGGTGGCGACGGCACCGACAGGTTCCCGTACCCGCCTTGATAACCAACGTGGTTGTAGTGTTGAGGAGGCGGTGACTGTAATTGTTGCGTAGGTTTCACTTTGCAAACGTTAGGTGGAGCCGTTTCCGTATTGTTTTCTTCAAAACCTGTAAACTGTATATCTTCGGTGCCTTCAGCTACTGCAGGCATCTCCCAAACTTTCTTAACACTGGCGATTTTTAAATTGAGATCAGCTGCCAGTGGAGAAATTGTGTTCGATGTGCTCATGTGTACGCCGCGCGGCAAGCCGAGAGACTTTGCAGATTTATCTTCCGTTAGTTGGCCGAGGTCAGAATCGAAAGCAAAATCAAGTTTCATATCAGAAGAGTCTTCTGGTTTTTGTGATGTATCAAAAGTCATTTGTAGACCTAAACCAGAAGCATCGGCATCAGTTACTACTGGTCTGTCAGATATAAGTTCCTGTATAGATCTAGGTCGCTGTCTAACGTCGCCATTGAAAGTTAGAGGTCTATTTTCTAATTCAGAATTTATTTCCTCTGCTTGAGTTTTAGAAATAGTGGTACCAATTTGATATTTTTGTTGTAAGGTTTCATCAGGTGTTACAGTCTTGTAATTAGTATTTTCAAATATAATTGTTTCAACCGGTGGTGTAGCCCCATCTAAAACACCACTTTTATCAGCGACCATAGCACAACTGGGCTGGGCAGGAGTTTTAATTTCAGCTTGTGTGTCTCCAGGAGTGCTGCGTTGACTCGACTGAGCAGACTTGTTCTCTACAGCTTCAGCAGGTTCTTCTACATTGCCGCGCAATGTTTGTGATATAGGTTTGTCCCACGCGTTGACGGGCGGCGGTGGAGGCGCTGCACCGGTATCGGGTCCGAACCCGGACACTAGCCCCATTTGTTGCTTTTGTCTTTGTTTGACAAAACGAGGGGCCAAGTTAGCTTGACGAGGACGATCATACTGGGAATTAGGTTTACTAGAAACCGGGGCTGAACCACGTGGATTTAATTTATCATTAGGATTTCTGGTTGTAGATCCATTTCTGCCACCACCTTGGTTGGAATGAGATCTAGGCTGTTTTGCTGAATGTTGATTATTATCTTCTTTTATAGGACCTCTTGTATCTTTTGAATTCTTTTTGTTTCTTACCTCCTGGAAACCATCATCGACAATTTCATCTTCTTTTTTGCCAGAAGTAAGCTTGAGATCTGTCATAGCCTCTGTAATATCACTAGTTTTATTATCAATTGCAGTCTCTTTTTTAATGGACTGGGGATTGCGTCCATTGTTTTGTCGATTTCCGGAATTTTGGTTATTACGCCCGCCTTGACCTTTTTGTGATGGGCCAGGTGGTCTCCCAGCGACAGAACGGCGGCGACTAGACGTGCCACCTTCGGAATGTTCAGACGTTGTTTCCCAATTTTCATCTTCACCACTCAGTGGCCCTGAGCCTTTGGGGCGACGATCCCGACCCCTCCCGGTAGATGAACCAGCTCTCGGTTTATTATTCCCTTTCATTTTATCATCAATCTGAGAGGTATCTTTAATTTCATCATTATCTTTGACTGCTCTGTTAGCCTGGCTAAATGGGCTTTTAGTATTGGGAGGCCCATAACCAGTAACTCTTTTAGCGGGGGCAGGCGGACGCGTGGTTCCCTGGAACCCTCCGCGTCCTCGTCGAGAGGGTTGTCCACGTGGTGCGAATGGTTCTCTGTTTTCCATGCCATCACTTATAGGAGTAGGTGTATCCATTGTTGGAGGTCGATTGGCATCATCAGATTTATCATGTGAATTCTTTGGACCACGAGGACTACGCGGAGCCCTTCGTCTCTCTTTGCGTTCTGAATTAGGGGCACCGTCAGTAGAACCATCGGATTCACTAGCCCTGTTGTTAGAACGTGAACTACGGTGCGACCGACGCCTTGGTCCCCAGCCTCTATTATAAACGGCATAGCCACCTCCACCATATCCTCTGCTCTTCTTTTCAGATCCGGACCCACTTGATTTGCGTTCGACGGGTTCTTTAGCAGGAATCTTATTGAGTTGCTCACTGCCGATTCTATCGCTTTTCTTATCATCAACAGATCGTTTTGGGGGGGCTGCACTAGCATGAAGAGATTCCGCAGAATATGTTTCGTTAACCTTAATTCCCACTAAGCTTGATGGGTCTGTACTAGACTTAGAAGCAACTGATTCAGACTCTGAAAGTTCTTTTTCAGACTTTTGAGATGTAAGCATTGGTTTAGCTATATTTTGTTGTGCTGACTGTTCAGATGAGGAGTGTTTTTGTGTTTGAGAAATATTTGACAGTGCTTCAGTTGGGTTATGGTGTTTAGGAACAGATTGCGAAGGTGCAGATTTACATTGGTTATCTGTGAAAGAAGATTGAGATTGGCTCACAGATACTTGTGACTGAATGTTTCCATAACTTATTTGAGGTGCTTGTTGAATTTGTCCAAAATTTTGAACAGTGGTGTGGTTATTCTGGCTCTTGTGAATTTGAGCTTGAGATATCGGCGGATTAGTTGTGTTATTTGATGCAGCTATGGGCTGTTGAAGTACATGTGTTAAATGAGGCTGTTGAGAACTATGTTTAGGTTCTTCATTCAAATTTTCGTGGTCGACCATTTCTTTTGGGCTGGATTCATTATCTTTCGTTAATGTGACTTTTTCTATTGATAACTTCCGTTGACTGGAAATATTGGATTCCTCTTGACTAACTTCAGCCCAGGATGTTTTGCCAAAATCTCGTTCAATGGACTCTCTTTGCGATGAACTCGATGGTGGTGAATTGCGTCGCTCAGGAGCAAGCGTCTGAGCTGACGACTCAGACGACGCGAAAGGCTCAGCGATTCCTATACTCTTCCTTTCAAATACCTCTGTCAGTTTATCAGCAGCAGTACGGCTGCTAGGTTCAATAGAGGTTTCTATCGATTTTTTATCAGATTCATTTCTCCTTTCTTTATAGTCACCATATGAATCTTTTGAATTCGATCTGTCCAACTCGCGGCCAGTTCTTTCGTAATCTTGCATTTCAGACCGCCATTGCGGCCCAGGTCCATCTTTATCTCTTCTAAAGTCATCTTCACGGTCTGAATAGTCCCTAGAAATAAAAGTAAAATTACATTAATTTTGGGTTTTATATCACAAAAAATATCAAGGAAGGAACATATGGACCAAACACTAAAAACCAATGAAAAAAATACATACTTTGGATGAATGTGTAACTGAGCATTTTTGTTGTAATGACATAGAACACATAACAGTACTATGTAATAACTCCTTGATCGCACCACCAATATTTTTTCACAACCAATACTTAGCAATATCAAGTTCAAAACAGATATTCCACTTTGATTTGAAATCGGCACAGTAGGTTTTGAGTTTATTCATAACAAACATACAACCAGTGCCCAGCAGTGGGACAGCAATGGGCTGATTATGAAACATACAAATCTTTCCTCTTTATAAAATTATATGTTGTATAGTTGTAAATTGTGGAAAGAAGAATTCGCTTATGAGCAAAAATCGAACTTGCGATCCCTGGTTCTGGATAATTTTTTTAAACAACCATCTTTTGACAGGTACTGAACCCTGGCTTTTTTTTTAAATATTGATGGAACTAAGAAACTATGATTTTTCAACCTTATATAACTCAAATATTGGTGATACAACCAAGTTGCCGTAACCAAAAATTCTCAAGATAATACATTCTACTAAATAATTTGTAACTTTTGTCATTGGTGGCAGTTTTAATTTATGGTCCAAAATGAAAGATGTCTTTTGTTATTGATCTATGCACCTTACCGTGAATAGGAACGACGGCCATTGTGCGGTGCATGTCGCGGTGCATTGTAGGACGGTGGTTCTTGACGCCTTGGCGCTGGTTTCCCGGCAAAAGCCCAGCCTTTTTGATCATCCTGTTGTCTATTTTGTTGCTGTTTTAAAAATCGCGGTGGTATATTAGCTTGGAAAGTTTTAGAAAATGCTGGATTTGCTTGGTCCCGGTCGCGACCATAATCACGATCTCTCTCCCTAAAGTCACGGTCACGATCGCGATCATTCCGCTCTCTGTCTACGCGATCACGATCGCGGTCTCTGTCTGTGCGTTCTCGTTCTCTGTCAAACCTATCACGATCATTACGATCTCTGTTATCATTGCGATCTCTGTTATCATTGCGGTCTCTATTATCATTGCGGTCTCTATTATCATTACGATCTCTATTATCATTACGATCTCTTTCTCGTGTTTCCATTCTTTCTTTATCACTCTCTGTACGATCTCTATTTTCTACACGACTTCTGTTATCCATTCTGTCACGTTCCCTGTCGCGATCACGGTCACGCTCGCGCTCACGTTCGCGGTCACGGTCTCTCACATCTCGATTATCGTAACGATCTCTGTTATCAACGCGGTCGCGGTCCCTGTTTTCAACTCGATCCTTTTCTCTATCACGTTGATCATTACGCTCCTTTTCTCTAATGTCCATGCGATCCCTATTGTCGGCACGATCTCTGTCCCTATTATCACCCCTGTCCTTGTCTCTGCCATCCTGCTCCCTATCCCTATTATCGTTGCGGTCTCGGTCTGCCACTCTCTCCATCCGGTCGCGAGTGTCCTTGGGCTGCTGGGGCGCGGAAGCGTCACGGTTCTGACGCCGCTGCTCCTCTTCCTTCCGTTGTCTCGCGCGTGCGACGGCCTGGGCCACCTCGTTACTCTGCTTCTGCCGTCGCTCTGCCCAAAGCTGGTCTTCGTCTCCGGGCTCGTGATGCTTGACATTCGCGCGCTCGCTGTCCACGTTGGCACGATTGCCAGCGCTCCTCGAATTGCCCTTGGGAGCCGAAGACTCTCCATCAGAGAAGTCCAGCTTCTGACTGTAATGAAAAAAATAAGAAGTTCATTCGGGATCCGGACAGCGCCGGTGATCCGTCCTTGGGGCAGGGGTGGCGGCGCAACCAGACATAATAAACTTATGGACCAGAAATACCTACGAAATAAGCGCGACATACCACAGATGTCTGTGTGTTATACTTACAATATCTAGGCCCGTAAAATGGCAGCCATTACAAGGGAAGTATGTAATCGAAACTTATTATACATATTCCATAAGCATTACTTGTTGTCCATAGTCATCATCATTTCAGCCGAAAGAAGTCCACTGTTGGACATAGGCCTTGTCCCTAGTACAAACAATAAATTTAGTACCGTTTTTAAAGCCAAAAATCGCAATTCAAATCCAAAATGTTTGTTTACTTGACAGCACATATACAAAACCACGGCCCTAAAATGGCGGATTTTCGCCACGCGGAGTAGATATTCTGACGTCACATAAAAAAATTGCGGTCATTGTACTCATCAGTATGAATAACTTTTAGTACGAGACCAACCCTGGGCCCTTACTTCCGACTGGATCGAGTTCTGTATCAATCGAACTTGAATTCGATTTAGTGTCAATTCGTACTGCATTCCTCTAGAAATTGACATCAGCTCGATTTGGTTTAGAGCTCGAACCAGTATGGAGTAAGGCCCCTGAAATCGCCAAAAAAACCCAGTTCCTTACATTTTGTTGATTTATGTGAACACAAATTTAGGGAACGGCTGATATTTTTTTCGCGATTTTAGGGTTGGTCCTATAGTAAAAGTTGTTCATACTGATAAGTACAGTGACCCCTTAAGAGGTTTTCAGTTATTTCAATAACACATATACCAGGCCCCTCAGAAAGTATTGCGAAAAAAAGTTTTTATATATGGGAGACTGGCCAGTTATAATGTTTTTCGAAAATATGATTATTTATAAGTAAAAATAAGTAAGTTCCAATTTCAAAATTTCCCTCCACATTTTTTGCGAGTTAATTCAAAGTATTGTGTCTCCACAGGCAATATTGAGGAGAAAACCAACACCATGGTCAAAACATTGCAGGAACTGTCTCGAAAATTCTTTCCGCCGCAGCGTGGAAGCAAGATGCCCAAGCTTTCGACTGAGACTCTCGATCTGATGAGGAAAAGACGGGAAATGTCAGCCGCGCATTCGTTTTCATCAGATAATAGGTCCTTAAACCTACAGATTAGGAAGCTGATGCGACGTGACCTCCGCCGCTCCAACACCCGCGCCATTGAGGCTGCGATTGAGCTAAATAGGGGGTCGAAAGTTTTCGCTCAGCAGCTAGGGAGGACCCATCTGATGAAACTGAAAGCCGCGGATGGCAAAATAGTCACCTCTAAGATCGAGATGCTTGATGAGGGCGAAAACTTCTATGGGCATTTGTATTCCACCAAAACGGCGAGACCAGCAGTTCCTAGCAATGACGACAAAAGAGCCCAGCTCACGCGCCATTACACCGAGGATCTTCCGGACGTTGACCAGGGCGAGATTAGGGCGGCCCTCGAGCAGCTTAAGAACAACAAAGCTCCGGGCGATGACGGCATTACCACTGAACTCCTAAAAGCAGGCGGGGCTCCGGTCCTGAAGGAGCTACAGAGTCTGTTTAATGCCGTCATCCAACAAGGCTCTACACCGGAGGCATGGAGCGGGAGTGCGGTGGTACTGTTCTTCAAAAAAGGGGATAAAACCCTACTAAAGAACTACAGACCCATCTCACTCCTGAGTCATGTATACAAGCTGTTCTCGAGGGTCATCACGAATCGTCTCGCCGGAAGACTCGACGAATTCCAGCCACCAGAGCAAGCTGGGTTTCGAAAAGGCTACAGCACCGTAGATCACATCCATACTGTTCGGCAGATCATACAGAAGACTGAAGAGTACAATCAGCCGCTGTGTATGGCATTCGTGGACTACGAGAAGGCCTTCGACTCCATCGAAACTTGGGCAGTTCTGGATGCTCTTCAGCGATGTCACATTGATGAGCGGTATATAGAGATGCTGAGATGCCTATACAACGCTGCTACCATGACTGTTCAGCTCCAGGACCAAAAGACGAAGCCAATCCAACTGCGCAGAGGGGTGAGACAAGGGGATGTAATATCCCCGAAATTGTTCACTAACGCGTTGGAGGACGTCTTCAAGACACTGGACTGGACTGGACAGGGTATCAACGTTAACGGCGAGAACATCTCACATCTCCGTTTTGCCGATGACATCGTTGTAATGGCTGAGTCGCTGGAACAACTGGGCGAAATGCTGCACAGCTTAAACGGAGCCTCTCGACGTGTCGGTCTCGGCATGAATCTGGACAAGACTAAAGTCATGTTCAATGTGCATGTCATGCCGAGGCCGATATTCGTCGAAGGGTCGACACTCGAAGTTGTAACGGAATACGTCTACCTAGGGCAGGCAATTCAGCTTGGTAGACACAACTTCGAGAAAGAAGCCAACAGAAGGATCCGTCTGGGCTGGGCAGCGTTTGGCAAACTTCGCCGAGTCTTCTCGTCGCCTATACCGCAAAGTTTGAAGACAAAAGTCTTCAACCAGTGCGTCTTGCCTGTCATGACTTACGGTGCCGAGACGTGGACACTGACAGTTGGGCTAGTCCACAAGTTTAAAGTCGCTCAGCGAGCTATGGAGCGAGCTATGGAGCGAGCTATGCTTGGAGTTTCTTTGAAGGATAAAATCCGAAACGAGATTATCCGGAGAAGAACCGGAGTGACCGACATAGCTTGTAGAATCAGTAAGCTGAAGTGGCAGTGGGCTGGCCATGTCTGTCGAAGGACCGATGGCCGCTGGAGCAGACGAGTCCTTGAGTGGAGACCGCGAATCGGCAAACGCAGCGTAGGGCGCCCCCCTGCCAGGTGGACGGACGACCTAAAGAGCGTGGCCGGGGGGGACTGGATGCGGAAGGCAGAGGATCGAGCGTTGTGGCGCAACTTGGGAGAGGCCTATGTCCAGCAGTGGACTGCGATAGGCTGAGTTGATTGATGATTGTGTCTCACTGAAATATGGATCTGCGCCGGGAACATTTTAGAGCTATGATTTTATACGATTTCAAGTGTCGCCTGAAACCGGATGAATCGTACGATAGACTTCAAATGGCATTCATGGATGAAGGCCCTTCCAAGGCAACCGTGTATCGTTGGTATAACGAATTCAAGCGCGGTCGACCAACTTTGGGGGATGACGAAAGAAGCGGTCGCCCTTTGACGGCTGTTAACGAAGAAAACGTGCTAGCAGTGAAAAATTTAATCCAAGACAATAGGCGAATTACATATCAGGAGATTCAACACATATTGAAGATTGGATCGGGAAGCGTTCACGAGATTCTACACAGCCATCTTCGCGTGAGGAGGATAGTATCACGCTGGGTGCCGCACAACCTCACCGATGCTCAGAAGCAGGCCCGGGTGGAATGGTGCCGTGATATGCTTAACAAATTTGAAGCAGGCTCGTCTCGGCGTGTTTACGACATCGTTACAGGTGATGAGTCCTGGATTTATCAATACGACCCAGAAACCAAGCGCCAGTCGACTGTTTGGGTGTTTCAAAATGAGCCAACGCCTACCAAAGTGAAGCGATCTAGAAGCGGGGGTAAGATTTTGATCGCTAGCTTTTTTAATTTGACTGGCCACTTGGTATCAATTCCCTTACGGGATCAAAGAAGCATTAATGCCGAATGGTATACTACCAAATGTTTGCCAGAAGTTTTCTCTGTTATAAGCAACAAGCGACCAAACACAGGGCTCCGCGGGCTACTGCTCCACCACGACAATGCACCTGCGCACACCGCACTCAAAACGAGGGACTTCCTGGACAGCACGCCAGTCAAACTCCTGGGTCACCCTCCTTACAGCCCTGATCTAGCACCGTGTGACTTCTTTTTATTACCAAAAATAAAAAATCAGCTCAAAGGGATACAATTTTCGTCGCCGGAAGATGCGCTGGCTGCGTTCGAGCAGGCTGTAAACGAGGTGTCTGCGGCGGACTGGAAAAAGTGTTTTGAAAACTGGTTTAGGCGCATGAATCTTTGTATAGAGGCTGCTGGAAAGTACTTTGAAAAGATTTGATAAAAATATATGTACGTATAGAACAATTTTTTTTAGTTTCGCAAAACTTTCTGAGTGTCCCACGTACATGCTGAAATTTTAATGGCTTCTTTCCCGAAAAGGGGTTATTGTCCTCATCATTATGAACAACTTTTACTATAGGACCAAAATCACGAAAAAAAATCTGTTGGTCCCTACATTTGTGTTCATTTAAATCGATAAAAGTAGGGACCACCTGTTTTTTTTTTTCGCCATTTCAGGGATATAAAAAAAAAAGTAAAAGAATAAAAGTCGAAAGAAAAAGAAAAAAAAAAAGACTTGTGGCACTCGGAGACTGCCGCGGTAAAGTTATTGCATAGCATTTTTTATGTAAATACAAAGAGGAGGTGCCCTAACGCCGAAACTCTAAGCAGGCATAAGTCACCAGATTGCGGGGCGAAGAGGGGGGATTACGCATGCGCAGTAACGCCGATACAACCAATGCCACCTATAGGCGATTTGCAGAACTAAAGAGACAAGCGTGATATTTCAAAAAGTCATTAAAAGTTCTGCTATTCATCGATAGATGGCAAAACTAAAAAGTATCACCGCTGTGCCGGTCAGAGTGGGGGGGGGTGTTAGGTTATTTTCATTACGGAATTTCTGGATTCGGTCTTCACGCTCACGGTATAGAAGCTATGCAATAGCTTAAAAAGAAGTTAAATAAAATATAAAAAGTAATAAAAGTTATTCATAATGATGAGTACAATGACCCCTTTTCGGGAAAGAAGCCATTAAAATTTGAGCATGTATAAACGAGGTGGATGTAGAAGAATAGGACGACTCCATAGTTCTACATCTAGATGTGCGCAACTCACTCGTAGTCGATGTCGTCCTGTTGCGCCCAGCCGGCGTCACGGGAGATGTCGTCCAGTGAGGAGATCTGGTCGTCGCGCAGGATGGGGCGCGCGGTCAGCACTTCCACGGCGCGCGGCGCGGGGGGCGCGCGCTGCTGCTGCCGTGCCCCGCGCCCCTCACGCCCCTCGCGCAACCCGCCCAGCGAGCCCAGCCCGAGCCCGCCGCCGCCGCTACCTTTCATCTTTACATAAAACAAAAACAATCTTTATACTAGGTATGGAGCATGACATTCAAATTCAATGTTTTTTTACTTTTGAAACGTCAGGCTCTAGTTGCATGTTCCAAATTGTGGGTGCAATGGATCTCTCCATCTCCACACCGGCAAGAAACTCAATGGATATACTCTTTTTAAAATAGTTTTTTCCGACAGACGGCAGCCGTTCACGAGTATGACGCGAGCATCAGCCATCGCTTAACTCAACCATATTGAACGGAACTTAACGACCGATACTAATGCCACCATCAGAATGACATTTAAGTAACTATAGAATCCTAATTAATAAGGTAACAATATTTGTCGTTAAGGCGCGTGAACTCGTCGCCGCGTCCAGGTGTCTCGTAGGACACCAGTGCGCGAACCGTTTGCTTGATCGTCATTGCTGTTTTGGACGTGGAGTCACTAAAATTGTATTTTGCACCATATCTAACAGCAGAATATTTTTAGGCTTAATTTATTTTGCATTGAATGCTAGAAACATGGTGGGCGTAATTGCGTATTTGTGTCTTGGTAGCGGCAAACCGACGACACGTTCTGGTATTAAAAACAGTAGATAACATTTCTATTACCTTATTATAGATTTCTATGGTATGGAGGATCAACCATACAGCCCAATGGACACCTTGTTGAATATAATGTATGCAATAAATTCTGTCAACTAGCTGAGGCGGGGTAAAGCAATCCGATTGACCTACCAAGGCAGCTATTGGGTAATCACTAACACGGCAGTTTTGACGGCTCACATAGGTGGTCGAAACTGATTTTTAAAGTTTTCAAGTAGCGTATAGTGGCCAACCTACATTAGTGAAATTTCAGAAACGTGTTGACAGACATCGGTCGCCTGTTATGAGGCGTCTAGGAGTGTATTTATTTATTTATTACATTTATGCACACCCAGATAAATAATAACAAAATACTTAGAAATGAATATAACAAAGGCACTGGCACTGGACTGTATGGTCGATGGTGAGGAGTAAATAGTGTATAATCCTGCAGGTGGTGAAGATCTATCAAACACCAGAATAAGAACATTGAAGTCTTGCTCACGGTTTGCAAAATAGTCAGTAATAAATAAGTGTATTTAATATAATTTATCTCCAAATAAGGACTTCTTAAAAACAATAAATTATATCAAAATCAATGTTCAGTTGTCTTTAAAATAATATGCAGAAATAAAATAATATACAAATGTGAATAATGTTGTTGTCAGTTGGAACATTTCTGCACAACATGGACCATTTCTAGAAATGAAGGAGCTTTCGTGTTCTTTTTTAAGTTTAATAAAAGTTCCATTGAATGGTTAGTAATTGTTTTTAGATGGTAAGTGCATCATTGTCATACGTACGAAGGATGGAAGTATCGATCTCGGGAGGCAAGCGGGACTCTGTTGTGAGGCGGCCGCGGAGGCGGGCGCGGCGGCGGATGACGTGGCTTCCTGGCGGACGCCCGCCGTGCCACCGCACGTCCAGCTCCCTTCCGCTGCAATAAGGTCAATTGAAAAGGTAAGGCAAGGCATAACGTCGAAACGTCGTCGTCTTATTCGAAACTATTGCTCAGTAAAGTGTTATATTCCTACAAGCAGGCTGGGGCTTATTGCCCGGCGGACCGCGGCCCAATGGTTGATTGTCGGGCGTTCGTAGCGTCGAAATCTTGATAGCGCGATTCATTTTTGTGACGTCATCCAGTGGTAGTTCACATGTAGCGTGACTGAACATACATGCATGCCCGGCAGCAACTTCATATTTTACTTACCTATAATTAACTTTAGTATTTTTATTAATGTTATTGTTGTGCTGTCCTGTGTTCTGTGCCAAATAAAAGGTTTTCTTTCTTTCTTTCTTACTGATGCCGCTACATCATGCCAAGAAAGAAAGTCAATTGTGTTGTGTCAGAAGTCGTTGCTTCTTCAGAGCTTACCAGTGCTAGAGAAAGGTTTTGGTGAGTTGGAACCGGATGCCTTGTAAGTGATTTTAAGGAAAGTTCGCGCTTGACAAAAAATATATTTATGCCAATTTAATTTTTATAAAAAAAGAGCAATTATCTGCAAAGAAAATTATCCTGTATCTCTTTTAGTTCAGGATTTGCTAGTTAATGTAAATAATAAAACATTCCTTATAATAAAGTATTTTGATCCATTCGTTTTTCTGTTCCAAGAAGACGGTTGCAATGTCATTAATTTAGAGGTCTCTTAAAGAAACATACATTTCTCACTAAAAACACGAGAACAGCCACGTTTACCGTACAATAACAATGGCATGTTTTTTTTTTTCAATATAATCATAAACTTACTTTGTGGTCTCAGTTGTAGTTGTGGTGCTGCATGTTCTGATGTGCGATGTGAAGGTTGGGCAGCTGCCTCCAGTGAGGGGAATTCTGTGCGGAAGTGTGGAGACGATGGTGGTGGAAGAGCAACCCATCCCCCGGGTCCAGTACCAGCAACCACACTGCTGTTCGACGTTGTAGTCTAAGGAGACATACTTACACATATAAATTTTATTATTAAAAGTCCAAGCAAATAAATATAAACATGAGACATACACATCAAAAAAATAAAAAACTGGCCAAGTGCAAATCAGACTCGAGCAGTAAGGGTTATGTTCAACCAATTAACCAGTATCCCTATAAAATTATATTCATAATATTTTACCAACCTTTGGTGAAATTTGAATATTTGCATTTCTTTCTTATGCTGGTACTACAACACATAGCTGTTTGCTTTATTTTCATTATTATGATCTTAAACTATAATAGAGTATGTACTGCAATAATAAGTTTGGTGCTTGTATGTATTACCGTTTTTAAGATAGAGCCGGAACAATAAATGTTTAAAAAATTTACTCTTTTCAGGTATCTTGAGTGTTGTGGCGCAAGAGTGTTGTGGCGCAACTTGGGAGAGGCCTATGTCCAACAGTGGACTGCGATAGGTTGAGTTGATATTGATGATATAGGTATCTTGTATCGGGACACCTTTTTGGTTTAGACTTTTTTATTTTTCATTTCAGAGGCCATAGTAACACATGTTCTGTGAAAATTTCGACTGACTACCTTATACTATTAAAAATATACAGCTCTGTGACAGACGGATGGCATAGGCAGAGTAATAGGGACCCATTGGCACTTTTTGGGTATGGAACCCTAAAAATAACTAAATGTACTACTACAGCCAGTGAACTTGATATCATTACATGATATCAATTTGATCAACAACAATAAAGGTAACAGAAAAAATAAAAACTCATACCACCTGAAGTAACATTCCTTTGTTTAACAAACTCAAAGAAAAATGTGTGTGAAACAATAAAAATTACTTACTACAGTCTGAGAGGTGCATGTTGAGGGTGTAGATACAGTTGTAGCAACAGCAGAAATAGAGCTGAAAATGTAATGCTTCAGTAAATACATGTCAGGTCAAAAAACTCATAACAAAACCTTTCAACTCAATAGAAATACTATTGCAAACTATGAATTAAAATACAGTAATAGACCATAATATTGTATTATCTACAACAATTTACTTTAAGACCACTTCTATTATATTATTCTGTATTCGTTTATAATTTTCCATAGGATCTGTTCTGGAACATGCAACTTATTCTCAAGATTTCATAAAAGCTGCTATTTAAGATAAAAACTTTGAATTTGAATTCAAGAATGAAGTGACATGTATGAACATTTTGATAGAAATATAATGACATCCATACCACTAACTGGTGACTATTTTAATTTAAAATGTCACTTACTTTGTGTTAGGATCTTGACCAGTTTCAGTTTTCAAAGAAGGCAAGTTGGCTGGTGGACGCCTAGCTGAAGGTACTTTTCCAAGACTTTGCATTCCATGTTTGCGGCTTAGTTGAGATTTCACCGAGGACGGCTCAGAGTTTTCGTTCTGCAATATATTCAAAACATAGAAATGGAAGTTATAACAAGATATATCAAGATTAAGGTCAAATTATTTATCATTATATTAGTCAAGATAGAATGTTAAACTACAATAATTCA
This sequence comes from Asteroscopus sphinx, assembly GCA_949699075.1. Lineage (NCBI taxonomy): Eukaryota > Metazoa > Arthropoda > Insecta > Lepidoptera > Noctuidae > Asteroscopus > Asteroscopus sphinx. The sequence continues at coordinate 24,356,410 of OX453003.1, read as the reverse complement.
TATAAAAACATTTCCTGCCATTCTTTAAGTTGCAAATCTCTGAAACAAGGTCATTGTAAATTTCACTGTTGCAACTAGATATGCACAAGGCAACCGAAGGTCAATTATTCAACTGTGACTATTACAATATAGCTGACTTGTATTTTATCACAGTGATCATAATAAACCTAGTTTTAGAACAGCATATTAATATAATAATACTACAACAGTCATATATGTACAGATAACTATTATAGTTACTTCAGCAGTATCTTTCATCTATATTATGATAGAACAATTGATTTCCAAATTTTATTTAGGTCATAAGTTTCCTGATGGGTGTGTACTCTTTTGACATAGACATAATATTGAAAAGTATGGGTTAGGAGCAAAACTTACTTTGTTGGTGCAGTACAAGCTATTGATGTCCAACTTCTGATATCTTTGCTTGCTGGACGTTGGCTTGCTCTGCGCCGTAGTGCCTCCGCCGCCCGGCGTTGAGAGTGCAGACATGCTGCGATGTACACACCATCAGGAGGTCACCCTCGCACTGACCACCAACTGTAATCAGCGCAACCAAATCTATAGGGGGCCATTGAGACACACTGTAAACCAAATCACTGAAATCACAAGCAACTACCAAAGACAATCGTCGTTCAATGTAATCCGTTCCAATCCGATGCTAGTTAATTTTATTTGAATAATATTAGGAAATATTCATACTATATCCAAGCACTAAGCAATAAACACACTATTTATTAGATGCACTGAAACACAAAACACTTTCACAGCACTTTGATAGAACAATAAATTGGAGCCCTGCCCTCAGAGGTTTATTGACGTGTTACATCCGTCTGATGAACGCTGGATCGATGACTTCTATAATTTCACTTACGTTTTTTATTACACTCTTACGTCCGTTAGTCTTTTATAGCTTTCTACTATCTAGCCCAAAATAACGGTACTAACAAGATTGAAGTAAAAGAACGGTAAATAAACTAATTTTTATCTATCTTTAGAACAATAAAAGCAAAATACACAAGTACCTTGGTACGTTACACTTGGTATCACGAAATAAAAATTATCTAAGCTCGATTGCTAATTTCTTAAAGAAGATTACTTTAGATTTTAACTATAATCTACGCTACCAAAAACTTATATCACTTTATTTTAAGATGGCGTCTCCAAAAGACGATCTCCTTCCTTTTTACAATCAATAGCGTGACGTCACAAAGACGCGACACAGCGCTCTCTGGTGGATAAAATTGACAAAGCACAACACATAGCTTGCTAGAAGAAAAAATGTTTTTTTTTCGCTTAGTGTTGTGCGTGAGCATGAAGATCATAGATAATGATGAAGATGGAGTAATGACGTGAGCACTTCGTGAGTGTATCGTGAGTGCAATGCCTCTCTTTTAGTATTTCGCTGTACCGCCTGGGACCAATAATTGCGATTAATTGATTATAGAGAAGCTGTACCACTACCTTCTATAACATCGATAAAGCCTATAAACAGCTTTTTTGACAGTGGTGCTGTAAAGCTGTAAAGGCTCTAAACTCTAACTCACAGCGGGTGGGACGGAATGGAGGCGGAGCGTTCACAACATGGACGGGGCGTGAATTTCATACAGGCGGATCGCGTGCGGGACTGGATGGTGGCAGAATGACGGCGCCAAAAGAACACACCGCTGCTTGTGTGACTAGTACAAACAGATGGGTTACTACTAAAATGTATTCCCATATTATATAACACCAGCGTATCGGTCACGCACCGCCCGCCCGCTTCTCGCCTACGCTGTGCCCGTTGTCTTTCTTTTCGCCCGGTGGCATGCAGCAGGGCGGCGGCGGATCAGTCACGCCGTCAAAACACCCGATAAGAAGCCGCTGTGTGCATTATCTAATGCAACTCAGTACATTACAACTCGACGAGGCCCTCCGGCGTGGCGCAAAGTTCCAGTGCAGTCCCACTCACTGTGTGTTTGTAGCTTATCTCCCTATGTCTCGCTATGATGTACCACTTTATTGGAATAAAAGTACAATATAATAAAATCATAATAATAATATCGTACAAAAGTAATAAGGAAACGACACTGAACACTGAACAACTAACACAATATGTACATATGTAGGATTTAAAAAAAAGTGAACTAACGGCCAAAATAAATATCCAATCTATCCACGATTTGCCCTACTAGAGATAGAAATTTGAAATATTTTGTCAAATTGCTATCTTTAGTAGGGCAAATCGTGGTTAGATTGGATATTAATTTTGGCAGTAATACATCAGTTGATCGACTATCCACCGATTTTTCTTATTCTTTTATTTACTACTAGTTTTTGCTTTTGTTTTTATTTTATTTATTTTTATGGTTGTAATGGTATAGATGATGTATCCTTGTAGCTGATAAAAGAATTTATAGTATATTATTTATAATTTAACTGAAACCACCTGACAATATATTTAATACAGTCAGAGATAGCGATACACTTTTCTTTTCCCTTCGTTTACGCCTGCGCACGGAGTGTTTGCACCATATTGATGAAAGAAAAATCAGTAGGCGAAGATCTGCGGAGAAGCTCATAATACGAGGGGTGTTTGAGAAAACCGGCAGCCATGTCCGGGAATATGGGAATGGAACAATTGATTCCAATCGTTAACAAACTACAAGATGCGTTCACACAGTTGGGTGTGCATATGCAACTGGATTTGCCACAAATAGCAGTCGTGGGTGGACAATCTGCAGGGAAGAGCTCTGTATTAGAAAATTTTGTGGGCAGGTAAGTGATTTTGTACATATACATTATTGTACCTATAGGTGTAATTGTGTGAAAATAAGATATATTTATGGTTTAAGGGATATTAAGCGGAATACCAAAGGTTTTTGGAGTAATAATTAGTACCTCTACAGCAATATAACATATCAGTTTCTAAAATATTATGAATAGTAATATTTTGGGACAATCATTAAGTTTCATCAAATCAAATTCAATTCTGAGCGCTCTTTTTAGAAAAAGTAGTTTAAATTGAAAAATAAATAAATTACGTAAGTAACGGCAATAGTCCGGGAGTGCCTTAGCAGATAAACTATTAGTAGTGCGTGAAATTATTATTACTATAATAAAGTTAGAAGGTACGCACAAAAATTTCAAAATTACTATTGATTGTGCCACTAAACTTCTTTTATTGGCCTTCTTGAAGTTCTTGATAATAAATTTCTCAGTTGGCAACTAAAACATAACTTTATCTTTTGCGTTTAATTATTTCATGATAGGTATGTAATATGTACTAATAGTCAAAATTTATATGAATAGTACTATTTATTTGTTTTCTGCAACAAAAGTAATAAATTCAGATATTTTTATATTGTGGCCTAGATTTAGTGCGCATGTCGAGACATATTGATTTCGTTAGATTTACTAATGCTCGAAATGTCAATGGTAGTGTAAGGTCCATAAAATTTTAATGAACTTCAAAGTTCATTGATATTATTTGTAATACAACTACCTATTTAATATATTTATGCTCTTTTTTGTTTTTGTAAAGTTTTAAATTAATTAGTTTAGACCAGTAATAAAAAAGGTACTGAATGCTACATATTTCAAGAGGAACTGTGACTTGCCTTATCTCATGTTTGAAAGCGTGGTATCCGTTGTACAGAAAGAGATGCAGAATGTTTTGAAATATTTTGCGTTACGCTGTTTCTTTTTGACAGTACTGACAGTAGTTGAATCGAGTTGAATCGAAACGTAACCAACCACCCACCATATTGAAATAAAAATTAGTTTATCGATGATGAATTGATGATGAGCAAGTGATAATAGTGTTTTACAGTTATAAAGTTTAATGTATTTTAGAAAAAATGGCAGGGAATTTCGGAATGCAGCAGTTAATCCCAATTGTAAACAAATTGCAAGATGCATTTGTACAAATGGGCGTGCACATGTCTCTAGATCTTCCCCAAATTGCAGTTGTGGGTGGTCAGTCCGCAGGAAAGAGTTCGGTGTTAGAAAACTTTGTAGGCAGGTAAGATTTCGTATCCAATAGGAAGTTGTGTTGATTGTTGGTTCATTACAAATGTTTTAATGTTCAGAAGTTGACGGAAGGGGGTACTTATATCGTCTTTGTTTATTCTAAAGATACTATTTATTGGTCTATTGTACAGTACCTATAGTTGGCAGAAATAAAGCATTTCCGTGGTGCATACGGATAATGGAACTGTAAGGTGATGATTACAGATGCTATGGAAGCACAATTTACTTTGTTAGTGATGAGTCATAATATCCTTCCTAAACAACAATTTTGTATCAGTGAATTCTACTATAATAATATGATACCTATCTATGATTCTTCATTGGAGTTCTCTGCGAGTTTGATAAAGAAATGTGAGTAATTGTCTTCAATATCTACTTAATGGGTTATGTAATTATAAATGCTATAAAATCAACAAGACATTTGTTATGGTAAGAAGCCTGCGCAGAATTGAATAATTGAGGTGGGTTCGTTTTCTGAAAACTTGCGTAAAGCATTGCATAGTACAGCCGACTGCATGTCAGTTGTAACACTTGAATTAGAAAACCGCCCTTACTGCTCACGAAATAAAGACTCTGTCAATGTCAGACTGTTACCACTGACATGCAGTTGATCATACATATTACATATATCTTGTACATTTGAAAGCATATTATTTTCTTTTGATAACTCATTCCCTGTCCAGTATATATGGTACATGCCAATTGTTTAACTGTTGTGTCTGCTTCGTGGACAGTAATCATGTTAAATATAACATTATCTCAAAAGGTCTACACATAAATATATACAACTTACACTACATAGGTGCTTATGTTTAACTTTAGGCAATTCAGTAAAACACTCTTACATACACTATACCTATCTCATACAATAAAATTGCACAACTTAGATACATACCAGTATTTTTTAATATGCTGTCTGTAGTTATCGGTTTTGTTCATCTTCAGTGAAACATTTGGTTGAGAATTTTGTTAGAGAAGAGTCTGAAAACTAAATAAAATCTTAAAACTTTCTCATAATGTTATTATAGTATCAAACTCATAATAACTGTTTATATAAATATACTAAACAGACATGTTTTGTAAATAGAAATGATAATTAAAATCATTATCAGACTGTGAATTACAACAGGCTTATCAGTCACCCAAAGATTGGGTCAGGAGAATAATTATTAATCTTATTATGAATTAGCTCTTTATCAAATTAGGCATTTCACTGACTATTCCTTTGTTTAATGAATGATTTCAAAAATTAGCTCTTTGTCAATTATTCTTTCTACAAATTAGTCCAATTTTTTGTTAGGTATTTAGCAAATTAATTATTTCCAGAAGCCTTTCCACAGATTTGATGTGAGTAAAGGCAAGCCCGCACATCGATTTTTAATCGCGCGATTTTTTATCACTACATCTGTGACACATGGAATCATATGCAGGTGCCCGCACTGGCAATTATAAATCGCAGTGGAAAAACATCTCAGTGCACAAATAACAACAGCGTGAACAAAAATCGCTATGTGGGCTTTGCCTAAACTTAATGGCTACTGTTTGAAACACAATAATAAAATTTTATACAAGGAATGTTTAGGAAATATTGAAGTCCTGCAATATGGAGAAATCATTTAACTGGAACTTTATATAAACTAATATAAGGAATAAAAAAATCAAACCAATCATTCTCTGTCATACCTCCTAGTTATAGCTGTTATAGTGTTTGTGTTGCTCTGGGTGTTGCTTATGTATTAGAAATATGTATTTCCAAAAAAAAAGTTTAAAGTATTAAATCCATTGTCTAGTACCCATATCACAAGCTCTGCTTAGTTTGGGACTAGATGGTGCTGTGTAAAAAATGACCCATTTTTTTTTTTTTTTTTTTTATTATTATAGCTACAAACTAAGTGACATAATAATAATAATTTTTAATTAATTAATTAATTTAAACAAATAATGGATCCAATAACTAAAAGGGCTTTGGTAATGGCTAACGCTGACCCTGCATGGGCTCCACCGTCTGGATGAGGTTTATGATGCACTGTTTGGAAGGAACTTCTTGCAGTAATATGTGATTCGGATATTAGAACTGCATCTAAAATTGTGCTTGATGAGATGAGTGATGAGAGACTCAAGTTCTAGGAGTTTGGAGATAGTCCGTTTTTTGGACTATCTTCGAGTGAAATGGTAATCAGGGTTGATGAAAATCATGATTTTTTTGTTTATGACAGATTTTTTTGATTTTTTTCTCTGTTTATTTGACTATTTAAGATTTTTACTTGATTTTTAGGTTCCGTAGTCCTACAAGGAACCCTTATAGTTTCGTCATGTCCGTCCGTCTGTCCTAATCCTTTACAGCTTAATAACTTCTACAGTTATAAACATAAGTAAATGAAATTTTGTTAAAAAATAGTCTGCATATAGATCTCAATTTTAAAAGAATAAAAAAATATTTTTTACGTTCTTTAGGGGTGGCCCATACATGTGAAATGGGGAAAAAATAAATTTTTTCGCTGAACCCCCTTGTGTGGGATATCATTGAATAGGTCTACTAAAATGAAGGTAATGTTTGTTTATCAGGTGTACCAACTGCGAAATATAGCCCGCCAAAGTGGCTTGCAATGTGTCCCCCCCCCCTGCCATTTCTAAACTATGCAACGTAGAAACTTATAATCTTCCACATTGATAGACCTTTGTGAAAACTCTCTTTTAAAATTATTTCGAGTATAATGTGATTATAATTTTTTGAGTTATAGACAGAAAACTGAAAAATACTTAAAACGTCCTAGTTCAAAGGTCATTGACCTTAGAGAAAAATTATCATGGCAAATAATGCTCCTTTAGCTACTTTCTATTTGAAAAAATCGCAAAAAGTTACTTTGACATGACAGACTTCTTAAATTTGGCTTCTTGAATTTATAGCTAGATGGCGCTACTAACAACGCACTGAGTCGCGAATGCTGCCGATTATTGCAAAAACTAAAATAGCCATGATTAATATTCGATTTGATTCGTTTGTACACCTACTTAAGGAACCCTATAATACTGAGCATGGCCCGACATGCTCTTGGCCGGTTTTTATTATTAACATACTCATAACTGATAATATTCCAAATATTGTTTCAAAAATCCCAACGGTTCCGAAGAAAAACTTGATTTAAGTAAAAGAATTTTTTTTTTCTCTAAAATTAGTTATCGTTATTTAAATGGTTTTTATAAACGTTAATTTACTGACATAGAATCTTCCATATTTATGACAAAAATTACTATGTCAAAATAAAAAAACAAAACTTCAAGAAGACCTACGTACTACTCCTTATTTACTTAAAACTCTTACCTACTTCTTCACTTATTATGAATATTTTTATGAAATTTTTTACTAGTATGTAACTTTGTAAGATGTAAAGTTTCATCGCGCTCCGTTTAGCCGTTCTCGCGTGATAAGGTAACAAATAGACGCACATCCAGCCGAATTTCACAAAAAAACTCAATGTAGAGACTTTTCGACCTTAACGATTTTATTATAGTATAATAGATTGATGACTCATTTATCTCGACTGCTATGATTACATCTGAGTAAATTGCTGGCATCATCCGTCTTTACTCTAGGTTTAATTTTCTGGCAGAGATTACGTGTAATTCCAGTAGAAGAATAGGAGGTTTTTGGTTGTCATCATGTCTACAACTACAGAAGAGGTGAAGGTTGTACCTATATGATTATTATTTTGTTTTAGGGACTTCCTACCCCGGGGTTCTGGAATAGTAACCCGACGTCCCTTGATTCTGCAGCTTATACACGGAAATGCAGGTGTGTAAATTAATAACGAGACACTTTTGTTATTTTTTTAAATACTGAGGGTTTGTTTCGCAATATCCAATTTGGCACTATCTGCCAGATAAACTCATAAAGAGAACAAGATTTGTTTGAAACTATCTGCCTGATAAATTAATCGGAACTTTATCAGGAGTTAGTGAAACAGGCCCTTAATGTGATAAAAAATAAGTAGCATGTTTCAAAAGTACAGCATTTCATAGGGGAATTTATTCTAACTCAAATGCCTTAAATGGTTTATTTTTATAAACTGAGCTAACTGACAGTGATGTTGTTCATTATTGTTCAAAATGTGATCATTAACCTTCAGCTGTATTCTGAATGGTAAAACAACTAATTGGCTTACTAATATGTGCTATTACTGTAAGTATGTAGCTATGTATTTGGTTAAAATTTGCACATCTTATAGAAGTGTTTTAAGAAGATAATTTATAAAACAACATATTGCATATTTTTGGTATATTTAATGTAGTGATAATTTTTTCCGGTCACGTACAGGTCGTTAACCTTCCGTTCTGCATGATCGGAACTTAGTTTTCGTAATGTATTTTGATGGCAGATGGTGTTTGGATGAAATAAAATTTAGACAGTAAAAAAAACTATTGAACTATCTATTAGCTGCTTATCTCTCTGAAAATGCGTCTGTTAAAGTGAATAATCAAGAAAATTTGTAGTTAACTGAGGGAAAGAGAGTAGGTACTACTACTAGATGGAGGACCATCGACCATACACCCCATAGACGCCTCATAACAGGCGACCGATATCTGCAACCAGTAGCGTAGCTATGTAATCAAAGGCCCCGGGGCAAAAAGTTAAAAGTCGAACATTCTTTATTCCACTAGGATATTATATAACTTTTTAGAACGTCGTTCATGGGGCCGAGTGCCCCTTGAGCTTGGGTGACCTGGGACACCCGCCCCGCCTAGCCCTACGGTAGCTACGCCACTGTCTGCAACACATCTATGAAATTTCACTAATGTAGGTCGCCACTATTCGCTACCATAAATCTTCAAATCAGTTTCGACCACTTACACGAGCCATCGTCGGCATGCCGCGTTAGTGATTAGCCAATAGCCTTGTAGGGCCAATCGGATTGGAGTACCCCGCCTCAGTTAGTGGCAGAATTGATTGTACGCATTATATTCATCATTAGGCGTCTATTGGGCTGTATGGTCGATGTGGTGGACAAACAATTATAGAAATCTAGGATTTAATATTACAGTGATAGAAGTCAAACGCGGTTTCATGTAGTGCTCTATAGGTATGTAATGTATAACGCTGCTTAGTCTAGCAGATATCTGAAGAGCAGTTTTATTAGTATGTAATTATCTTAATGATACATCGAATTTATCCCTAGAATATGCTGAGTTCCTGCATTGCAAAGGCAAGAAGTTCGTCGATTTCAATGAAGTACGCGCTGAGATCGAATCAGAGACAGACCGTATCACCGGCTCTAACAAGGGCATATCACCAGTCCCGATCAATCTACGAGTATATTCGCCAAATGGTAAGCTTTTCCTTTACTTTCAGAGGCGGTGGACATTAATAACTTATTTTTGCAATCCAGTTATCCATGTAGGCTGTATACAATATACGTGGGACACTCAGAAAGTTTTGCGAAACTAAAAAAAAATGTTCTATACGTACATATATTTTTATCAAATCTTTTCAAAGTACTTTCCACCAGCCTCTATACAAAGATTCATGCGCCTAAACCAGTTTTCAAAACACTTTTTCCAGTCCGCCGCAGACACCTCGTTTACAGCCTGCTCGAACGCAGCCAGCGCATCTTCCGGCGACGAAAATTGTATCCCTTTGAGCTGATTTTTTATTTTTGGGAATAAAAAGAAGTCACACGGTGCTAGATCAGGGCTGTAAGGAGGGTGACCCAGGAGTTTGACTGGCGTGCTGTCCAGGAAGTCCCTCGTTTTGAGTGCGGTGTGCGCAGGTGCATTGTCGTGGTGGAGCAGTAGCCCGCGGAGCCCTGTGTTTGGTCGCTTGTTGCTTATAACAGAGAAAACTTCTGGCAAACATTTGGTAGTATACCATTCGGCATTAATGCTTCTTTGATCCCGTAAGGGAATTGATACCAAGTGGCCAGTCAAATTAAAAAAGCTAGCGATCAAAATCTTACCCCCGCTTCTAGATCGCTTCACTTTGGTAGGCGTTGGCTCATTTTGAAACACCCAAACAGTCGACTGGCGCTTGGTTTCTGGGTCGTATTGATAAATCCAGGACTCATCACCTGTAACGATGTCGTAAACACGCCGAGACGAGCCTGCTTCAAATTTGTTAAGCATATCACGGCACCATTCCACCCGGGCCTGCTTCTGAGCATCGGTGAGGTTGTGCGGCACCCAGCGTGATACTATCCTCCTCACGCGAAGATGGCTGTGTAGAATCTCGTGAACGCTTCCCGATCCAATCTTCAATATGTGTTGAATCTCCTGATATGTAATTCGCCTATTGTCTTGGATTAAATGTTTCACTGCTAGCACGTTTTCTTCGGTAACAGCCGTCAAAGGGCGACCGCTTCTTTCGTCATCCCCCAAAGTTGGTCGACCGCGCTTGAATTCGTTATACCAACGATACACGGTTGCCTTGGAAGGGCCTTCATCCATGAATGCCATTTGAAGTCTATCGTACGATTCATCCGGTTTCAGGCGACACTTGAAATCGTATAAAATCATAGCTCTAAAATGTTCCCGGCGCAGATCCATATTTCAGTGAGACACAATACTTTGAATTAACTCGCAAAAAATGTGGAGGGAAATTTTGAAATTGGAACTTACTTATTTTTACTTATAAATAATCATATTTTCGAAAAACATTATAACTGGCCAGTCTCCCATATATAAAAACTTTTTTTCGCAATACTTTCTGAGGGGCCTGGTACATGTCTGTGTTTTGACTTTGTGGAGGGTTAAAACATTAAACCAAATAATTATGCTATGACACTGTTCTACGATATTATTTATGTTTAGATGTCCAGCAAAAACAAAAATAGGACGTAAACTGAATACGCATGCGTAACGTTATAGATTGTCAATTTTACGAAATAAGCCATTGGCCGACAAATGCGTGACATTCGTTATTATGTCTTACAACAGTGATGTTTAATTTTATATTTCACTGTTCCGTTCTGTTTAGGAGTCATATCAACGTATTAATCTTTAAATTTCATGAAGTTTTACATAATATAAGAAATTTCATGAATTTTGACCATGGCATGAATTTTGAATCTGACAAAAATTCCAATTTATTTAATAACATAACATAACATCACGCCTGTATTTCCCCGAAGGGGTAGGCAGAGGTGTAATAGTACACCCACATTTCGCCAGTTATGTTATCAGTCCCATGTAATAGGGGGCGAGACTATTGCCATTAACCGGGCACTAATCCAGACTCCGGGCTGCTACTGAGAATTTCCTAATGAAAAAACCCAATAACACTTTGCCCGATCCAGGAATCGAACCCAGGACCCCATGCTCAGCAGTCACGCTTGCAACCACTAGACCAACGAGGCAGTTTACAGTTTAATTTATTTAATACTAGCTTTTACCCGCGGCTTCGCTCGCGTTAAATTCTGCTAACCCACGTGATGGATCCTGTTAATTCAGTCCAGTCCAGTCCAGTACAGTTCCATCCATCCATCCATCCATCCATCCATCCTTTCATTCGGACCGTCCAGTCCAGTCCAGTCCAGTCACTATCCCACTATCTCACTATCCCACTATCGCACTATCACATTATCTCATTATCTCACTATCCCACTATCTTACTATCTCGTCCCATGTCCAGTCCCGTCCCATGACCCGTCGCGTACCATGTCCCGTCCCATGTCCCGTCCCGTCCCATGTCCAATATCCCGTCCCATGTCCCGTCCCGGCCCATGTCCCTTCCCATGTCCCGTCCCGTCCCATGTCCCGTCCCCCATGTCACATGTCCCGTCCTCCACGTCCCATGTCCCGTCCCATGTTATCATTTGTTCAGCAAATCAAATTTGGTGACACAACGACTGCAGCGCCACCTACCGGGTCCATTTTTTTATTCAAACCTTGCAGGGACCCGGACTCGAACGTACCTACACAAAAAATATCATTAAAATCTATCATCTATCAGTTTAGGAGATCAGTGACATACGAGCAGCGCCACCTACCGGGTCCAATTGTGTTTTTAAACCATCCAGAAACCCATTGAAACATACACACAAAATTTCATCCAAATCTTATTTAATACGTTCTATAAAATACCAGGCCCCTCAGAAAGTATTGCGAAAAAAAGTTTTTATATATGGGAGACTGGCCAGTTATAATGTTTTCCGAAAATATGATTATTTATAAGTAAAAATAAGTAAGTTCCAATTTCAAAATTTCCCTCCACATTTTTTGCGAGTTAATTCAAAGTATTGTGTCTCACTGAAATATGGATCTGCGCCGGGAACATTTTAGAGCTATGATTTTATACGATTTCAAGTGTCGCCTGAAACCGGATGAATCGTACGATAGACTTCAAATGGCATTCATGGATGAAGGCCCTTCCAAGGCAACCGTGTATCGTTGGTATAACGAATTCAAGCGCGGTCGACCAACTTTGGGGGATGACGAAAGAAGCGGTCGCCCTTTGACGGCTGTTACCGAAGAAAACGTGCTAGCAGTGAAAAATTTAATCCAAGACAATAGGCGAATTACATATCAGGAGATTCAACACATATTGAAGATTGGATCGGGAAGCGTTCACGAGATTCTACACAGCCATCTTCGCGTGAGGAGGATAGTATCACGCTGGGTGCCGCACAACCTCACCGATGCTCAGAAGCAGGCCCGGGTGGAATGGTGCCGTGATATGCATAACAAATTTGAAGCAGGCTCGTCTCGGCGTGTTTACGACATCGTTACAGGTGATGAGTCCTGGATTTATCAATACGACCCAGAAACCAAGCGCCAGTCGACTGTTTGGGTGTTTCAAAATGAGCCAACGCCTACCAAAGTGAAGCGATCTAGAAGCGGGGGTAAGATTTTGATCGCTAGCTTTTTTAATTTGACTGGCCACTTGGTATCAATTCCCTTACGGGATCAAAGAAGCATTAATGCCGAATGGTATACTACCAAATGTTTGCCAGAAGTTTTCTCTGTTATAAGCAACAAGCGACCAAACACAGGGCTCCGCGGGCTACTGCTCCACCACGACAATGCACCTGCGCACACCGCACTCAAAACGAGGGACTTCCTGGACAGCACGCCAGTCAAACTCCTGGGTCACCCTCCTTACAGCCCTGATCTAGCACCGTGTGACTTCTTTTTATTCCCAAAAATAAAAAATCAGCTCAAAGGGATACAATTTTCGTCGCCGGAAGATGCGCTGGCTGCGTTCGAGCAGGCTGTAAACGAGGTGTCTGCGGCGGACTGGAAAAAGTGTTTTGAAAACTGGTTTAGGCGCATGAATCTTTGTATAGAGGCTGGTGGAAAGTACTTTGAAAAGATTTGATAAAAATATATGTACGTATAGAACAAATTTTTTTAGTTTCGCAAAACTTTCTGAGTGTCCCACGTAAGACCCGAGTTTACCATACCGAACGGGACGAACATCAAATGTTTGACAGGTAGGAACAGTTTATATGGGAAAATAAAATTGTTGTTTTTACTATTGTCCTCGCAAATTTTCCACATTTTCTCACCTTTTAAACTTCCCTGGACTTCCACAAATATTTTAAAACCAAAATTAGCCAAATCGGTCTAGCCGTTCTCGAGTTTTAGCGAGACTAACGAACAGCAATTGATTTTTACATATATAGATAATTTTATTTATCTCCAAATAAGAAGGACTTCGTCGATTCGATCGAGACTTGGGCGGTACTACAGTCTCTTCAACGGTGCCAGATTGACTATCGGTACATCGAAGTGATAATGTCTTTGTATGAAAACGCCACTATGTCAGTCCGATTACAGGACCAAGCCTCGAAACCTATCCTTCTGCAGCGAGGTGTGAGACAGGGAGATGTGATCTCTCCGAAACTGTTCACTGCTGCATTGGAGGATGTCTTCAAGGTTCTGGACTGGAAGGGGCTAGGCATTAACATAAACGGCGAGTACATCACTCACCTTCGGTTTCCCGACGACATAGTAGTCATGGCTGAGACCATGGAGGACCTCGGTACAATGCTCGATGACCTCAGTTGAGCTTCTGATAGAGTGGGTCTTAAAATGAATATGGACAAGACAAAGGTTATGTTGAATTCCCATATAGCACCCATTCCCGTAAACATCGGAGAATCTACACTCGAAGTTGTTGAAGATTATGTATACCTAGGACAAACTGTCCAGCTAGGTAAGTCCAACTTCGAGAAAGAGGTCAATCGTCGAATCCGACTCGGTTGGGCAGCGTTCGGGAAGCTACGCAATATCTTCTCGTCCAAAATACCGCAGTGTCTCAAGACGAAAGTCTTTGACCAGTGTGTGTTGCCAGTAATTACTTACGGTACTGAAACGTGTTCGCTCACAATGGGCCTGATAAGAAGGCTCAAAGTCACTCAAAGGGCAATGGAGAGGGCTATGCTCGGAGTGTCCCTGCGTGATCGAATCAGAAATGAGGAGATTCGCAGGAGAACGAAAGTAACCGACATAGCCCGAAGAATTGCCAAACTTAAGTGGCAGTGGGCGGGGCACATTGCTCGCAGAACGGATGGCCGATGGGGCAGTAAAGTTCTGGAGTGGCGACCGCGTACTGGAAGGCGCAGCGTGGGTAGGCCCCCCACAAGGTGGACCGACGACCTGGTGAAGGTCGCGGGAATCCGCTGGATGCGGAAGGCACAGGACCGGTCGTTGTGGCGATGCTTGGGGGAGGCCTATGTCCAGCAGTGGACGTCTTTCGGCTGAAATTATGAAGAAGGACTTCTTAAAAATATTAAATTATATCATTATTATTATTTGAGGAAAGAGGTAGGGGTCTTGAACGCCCCTAAGCCACTGCGACCTGATAAGATCTATTGTGACGCCTCTTGCAGCATTACAGCACTTCCCTAAGCTGCAAGTCAATCATGAAGTCGACTATGACCTTGGGGGAGGAGGATTTGATCTTAAAATTATATCATAATCAATGTTTAATTATCTTTAAAATAATGTGCAGAACAAGATGTAATACCAGGCCCCTCAGAAAGTATTGCGAAAAAAAGTTTTTATATATGGGAGACTGGCCAGTTATAATGTTTTTCGAAAATATGATTATTTATAAGTAAAAATAAGTAAGTTCCAATTTCAAAATTTCCCTCCACATTTTTTGCGAGTTAATTCAAAGTATTGTGTCTCACTGAAATATGGATCTGCGCCGGGAACATTTTAGAGCTATGATTTTATACGATTTCAAGTGTCGCCTGAAACCGGATGAATCGTACGATAGACTTCAAATGGCATTCATGGATGAAGGCCCTTCCAAGGCAACCGTGTATCGTTGGTATAACGAATTCAAGCGCGGTCGACCAACTTTGGGGGATGACGAAAGAAGCGGTCGCCCTTTGACGGCTGTTACCGAAGAAAACGTGCTAGCAGTGAAAAATTTAATCCAAGACAATAGGCGAATTACATATCAGGAGATTCAACACATATTGAAGATTGGATCGGGAAGCGTTCACGAGATTCTACACAGCCATCTTCGCGTGAGGAGGATAGTATCACGCTGGGTGCCGCACAACCTCACCGATGCTCAAAAGCAGGCCCGGGTGGAATGGTGCCGTGATATGCTTAACAAATTTGAAGCAGGCTCGTCTCGGCGTGTTTACGACATCGTTACAGGTGATGAGTCCTGGATTTATCAATACGACCCAGAAACCAAGCGCCAGTCGACTGTTTGGGTGTTTCAAAATGAGCCAACGCCTACCAAAGTGAAGCGATCTAGAAGCGGGGGTAAGATTTTGATCGCTAGCTTTTTTAATTTGACTGGCCACTTGGTATCAATTCCCTTACGGGATCAAAGAAGCATTAATGCCGAATGGTATACTACCAAATGTTTGCCAGAAGTTTTCTCTGTTATAAGCAACAAGCGACCAAACACAGGGCTCCGCGGGCTACTGCTCCACCACGACAATGCACCTGCGCACACCGCACTCAAAACGAGGGACTTCCTGGACAGCACGCCAGTCAAACTCCTGGGTCACCCTCCTTACAGCCCTGATCTAGCACCGTGTGACTTCTTTTTATTCCCAAAAATAAAAAATCAGCTCAAAGGGATACAATTTTCGTCGCCGGAAGATGCGCTGGCTGCGTTCGAGCAGGCTGTAAACGAGGTGTCTGCGGCGGACTGGAAAAAGTGTTTTGAAAACTGGTTTAGGCGCATGAATCTTTGTATAGAGGCTGGTGGAAAGTACTTTGAAAAGATTTGATAAAAATATATGTACGTATAGAACAATTTTTTTTAGTTTCGCAAAACTTTCTGAGTGTCCCTCGTATGGTTACTGTCACAAGAAAAATATATTAATCTTTCAAACGTGTATAACTTTGTTTTTGTGAGTTCGAACATTTCTGGCCAACACGGACCATAATGTACAACATGAACAAGAGGCAATAACCTTTCAAATTCAATGGTAATGCAAGGCCACAATCGTTCACCTTTGACAGATATAAAAGAATATTGCTCTAGTTTCATTCTGCGACGCGACGTTATCACCACAAAGAAGCCGTGATGGTACCATGTAGTATAAGCTTTCATTACAGATCTAATTTAAATTATTTATTTTACGAATTGCTTTTAATCAAAACACCTAGTTATTAATTTGTAGTACACGTCAAAGAATGTAATTGTAAACCACAGACATAATAAAATATAGACAAAGTGCTGCGAACAATCATAGTGAAGCCAAAAAAAAAACTATGCTCCTTCGTGTACAACCAGCGCTCAGGCATACACCATGCACCTGAAGGATATTTGCTTTCAAGATGCTTACTGGACGATGCCGCGACATGTGTACTGAGAGGGGTGGGCAGTTGGGCACGGTTTGAGGTGCATGTGTGTGCGTCGTAAGCGCTGGTTGTACAGGAAGGAGCATAGTTTTTTTTGGTTTCACTAGATTTTTCGGAGCACTTCGTCTATGTTTTTTACTATGTCTGTGTTGTAGACATAAAAAAAGGTTAATTGGGCTGATTCATTCTTGTTAAAAAAGTTCCATTTACCTAAAGAGGGTTCTCGTCAACGTTCGTTGCAGTTTTTCGAATAATGATGGGCTTGCTTTGTGCCGCCCCCAGCCTGGGTAATATTCAATCGGCGAACTTTTTTATGGTTACGGGATATCCACCACTGGTGTTCCTCCAGTAACTATTGGCGAGGGACACGGGATTCGCTGGAGTGGCGTGCTCTAGAACGTCGCACTCCCAGCCCCCAGGGTTTCGCCTATTTAGCTTCAGGATAAATCGGGCCTGAAGTTACGTAGTTACTACGATTAGATAACAGTTACTGTTATCTAATCTGTGCCTGAAGGTAGATGTTAGGGACTCATTAAACTCATCTGTTTTTTTTCCTCTATCACGCCTATTCAAGACTAATCATGAGAGATAGGGCAGTTTCTTCGCTATAAATAAATAGTAGATAATATTATTGTTCTTATGTAAGTTTTTATTATCATATGATAATAATAACTTGTCGGGGGTTTCAATTTCAATGTCAATAGTTATTTGTTATACAAGAGTGCAAAGTTGCTTTTTAACCGCATGCTTTTTCTTTGAAGAAGAACCGCGTGCTCAATTTTGATGACCGAGCAAGCGAAGGATTCTAAAATTGAATCAGAAAACCAAGAAGGTTCCGAGTCTGAGTTTTTAACAAATTGAATAAGGTTGTATTATGATAAATTCGGCACCATGGAGGGCGAAGTAAATAGGTTTAATGATGTTTTGGATTCACAAACTTAGTGCACATGATGTTCTAAATTCAATTTACTTTATCCTTTAGCGGATAAAAACGGCTTTTGCACTCAGATATCGAAGAGCAAAAATACTCTTTCCGAGATGGGGGGATGAAAAAAATATTAGTCAGCCACATGACGAAGATGTCTCCCGGTAATAAATAATGAGTCAGTATTAAGCATGTGCTTTAGATAAGCCAGTGGCCAGTTAATTGATAATGAAGCATCATACATACTCCATTTCCATTATCAATTTACTGCTAATGTAAATATGTGATATATAGGTTTTTGTGCGCATTTACCAAGGAAGAATTGAACGCCTATTGATAATTTCATTCATAATGATCTATGCATTTTTCATTGCCAGTCATTCTGCTGGACTATCTCTTCTATAACTTAAACCTACGTATAAAAGTATGTGTCGATAGAATCGGTATTTCTTCTTGTGATTATATAAGTAGAAAACTACTACCTACTGCGTACATCGAAACGATTTTAATTAATAATATTGTACGGTAGATTAAAATATTTTTTAAAAATATTTGTAAAGACGCTAGTCATCTTAGTCTACCTGCGACCACGAAATGCTGCAAAGCTTTCGAAACGTCAGGGAAACCAATTTAAATAATATACGCGATTTAATCCGGTTAAACTTTGTTTTATTATAAGATCGCGAAAACCTAAGAAGTTATTAAGTAGAAAATGATTATTATCGCTTAGTAGTATATGTATAGTATAGCTAGGTAGGTACGAATATGGTTGCATATGTACTCATCTTAATTATGCAATCTTGATGATTACAATGCTCATTTGATACTCTATATGTACTTTGATTTTTGTAAAAATAAATTACCATTAAATGTTTATTATTACTGTTATTTAAGTGTAGGTCTTAATTCCTAATTATTTATTGTACATAGCAAGAAACGCGATGTACACAAGAGATAGATATACATTTATTTTAGTTTACGCAATTTGAGAAAGTTCTTCAGAAGTAGTTCAGAATCCCTAAAATAATTGATTGGAACTTAGTTTTTATACATGTTCAATTTAAACCAATCGAAATTTGGTAAAATTCAGCGGTTCAATTAAAAATAAATTTCATATAGGTCTAGTTACAGGCACTTGGCAGGCTCTAGTTGCACGGATAAGATAGGATAACATTAGCTCAAGGTCCAGGAAGTTCAGCTCGATTAGTTTCCGTGAATCAGGTAGTCCCTGCACGTCATTCTTCACTTTCTCCACTATCCTCTGGGGAATTTACAGTAACTCTAAAAGCATATAATTTTGTGATTTAGGAAGTAAGAAATATTGCTCCCGATAGTTCTGATGGCAATCTTTTTGGGGTGTTTGAGGTTTACACTTTACAAAAAATTATGTTTACATATGTAATACGTATGCAACATATTTATATGTATAAATTTTCTTGATGAGCATACTCAAGCTACCTATACATGAATTTATGTCTAAAGGAAAGAGTTTAAAAAACAAATGAAAGCTGGCCTCCCGAGACTAGTAGAATACCTCAAAAGGAGATTTTCTTCAAATTAGGCTTTACATCTAATAATTTTCTTAATTTTCTTTTCGTTTTTTTTTTTGTTGGAAATTACCGCTGCATGTAAATACCTGGGTAGTCCTCTGGTGTACGGAAATTGACCTGCAAGAAGGTAGAACACGAAAGTAGCAATAAAGTTTCTTTTGACTCTGTAATGATAATATACTACATAAGTAGGAATAAAGTTTCTTTTGACGCTGTAACTGTAATGGTAATGCCTACCTCAGTAGCCATAGTTTCTTTTAACGGTGTATAACTTGTATAATGATAATATACCTAATACTTCCTACCTAAGAACAAAGCATTCACTACGCTTATTGTATCGAGAGCATTATCTCAAACGCTCAGCGTAAAACTAATCTAGTTTCTCAGATCCATACAGTTAAATAATTACCTACGCACCTGAAAAAATGAGCATTGTTAATGTGAAGGTCATGCAAAAATCTTTGCACAGATGTAGCAAACTAAAAATGTCGTTGTGATTGTTTCTATTGGTACGGTCGATTACAATGTTTGCCTGAAACCATCAAACCATGATATAAATCTTGCGTTATCTATTCTTATCATGTAATATAATGTTATCTATTTTACTGATCGTTACAGCTTGTGTGAAATGTTATTTCTTCTATTGTAATTGTATCACATACAACATTAGGAATGTGCAATAAATTTCCACGCTTCGTGTATTGTTAATTCATCATCATCATCTTAGCCCGGTACCACCCACTGCTTGGTATAGGCCTCCTTTCGGTTTTGCCAGTCTCTTCGATCCTGTGCGTCCCTCATCCAGGTGTTTCCTGCGGCTTTGGCGATATCATCAACCCAACGCGCTTTCGGACGGCCCGGGTTTCTCCGACCTCACCTTGGCCACCACTCTGTCAAAGCTTTACTCCATCGGCCATCCCTACGCCGAGCCAGTAATCCCTGTTGTTAATTCATCATCATCATCATCATTTCAGCCGAAAGACGTCCACTGCTGGACAAAGGCCTCCCCCAAAGGGGGATATGCCATAATCGTCACGCTTGGCAGGCGGGTTGGCGATCGCAGTTGGTTGTTTAAATGCTCAGAGAACGCTGATGCCCATCCTCTGGTGAATCCCTTAGTCTCCTTTTACGACACCCATGAGAAGAGAGAGGGTAGTGCAATTATTTACGTCCGGCATCACACGGAACATTGTTAATTATACAGTTAAAAAAAAATATAATTGACACTTCAAATGAAAAAAATACAATATTTCGATGAATGTCAATAAACTGTAAATTATTTATCTAGAGCAGCGGTACTCTAAGTGTGTTCCGCGGAACCCTAGGGTTCCGCGATACCCCTGTAGGGGTTCCGCAAGAATTTAGAAAAAAAAAACAAAACACCTCTCTCTGGTCACTGGTCGAACGTTTTGAATCCGCCCGCCGCGCGTATACTTGTGAGCGCGCAGTCCCTTTGATAAAAGCCGCCTCTGAATTAGACGCTATAGTTGTGAACAAGCGACTTTCGGCTCTATCTTCAAAAGCATAAAGTCGAGATTGTTTACAACGCATTTTTTTGTATTTATATTTTTATTTCCGCTTTTTGTTTATCAAAGGCGCCGACTCGAGTATTTTTGAGAATGTTCGAGTTCGAGTCTAGGACTAAGTATAAAAGCGCTATTATATAAAAAAAGTCGCGCCTCGTCAGTCAGTTGACGATTAGCGTTCGGAGCGATAAGTTCGTACCTACCTACTTACAAGCTGGCTAGCCTGCTGCCTTCTTGTAAGTTCTACTGCCCGCTGTATTCTGATTGTATCAGTTTTGTACATTTATTCTTTGGACTAAACTTTGTCTCATAAACGCAGTAACGATTGTGCATTATTTTGACCCTACCATCCTGACGTGTAACATTATTAATAAAGAAGAATGGAACGTTGGCTTAAAGGTGTTAAACGTGTTGCAACGACATCTTCTAATGACGCTGAATGTTCAAAAGCAGTACGCGCGGAGAATACAGCAATTACCGATCCAGACGATGATGCCACGACGTCAAGCTCCACGGTTTCAAAGACGAAAAAAAGGAAGTATGATGAATCATATATCAGTTTCGGATTTGTTGATTCCAACGGCTCACCTCTCTGCATGTTATGTAGTAAACTGCTTCCTAATAGTTCCATGGCACCTGCCAAATTACGCAGACATTTAGAAACTGTACACCCCGAGTCTAAAGACAAGAATAAAGAATTTTTTGTTCGTAAAAAAGAACAGTTATTGGAAAGTCAAAAAAATATGATGCATGTAACACAAACTATCAATGAAAAGGTCACGGAGGCATCATATTTAGTTAGCTATCGCATTGCACAAGCAGGTGAAGCGCACACTATCGCTGAGAATTTAATAAAGCCATGTGTGTTAGACATAACAAAATGTATGCTCGATGAAAAATCTGCAAAGCATCTTTCTACTGTACCGCTATCAAACGATACTGTTTCACGGCGAATCCATGATCTGGCAAGCTACGTCAAACAAGAACTAGTTGCACGTCTACAAAAAACACGATTCGCCTTGCAAATTGATGAGTCAACTGATGTCACTGGTCTGGCTATCTTGCTGGTTATCGTGAGATATCCATATGAACGTTCTTTTGAAGAAGACATGCTTATGTGTTCACCGCTGCCCACAAACACTACCGGGGAAGAAATTTTTAATAAAATAAACATATTTTTTAAAGAAAATAATCTTAGTTGGAACGATTGCATTGACATTTGTACAGATGGGGCCAAGGCGATGACAGGTAAAACAGCAGGAGCAGTATCACGAATAAAAAGTAAAGCGCCTAATTGTAGTTCCAGCCATTGTATTCTGCATAGACAAGCACTTGCGATGAAGCAAATGCCGTCAAATCTAAAATTAGTTATGGATGAAGCGGTAAAAATAATTAATTTTATCAAATCACGACCACTACAATCCCGATTGTTCTCATTATTGTGTGAAGATTATGGCAGCAAACATAAAACACTGCTGCTCCATACAGAAGTGCGATGGCTGTCTCGGGGTAAAACTTTAACAAGGCTATTTGAACTTAGAGCCGAGTTACAAATGTTTCTTTCAGCAGATACAGTTTCTTTTAATTTGAAAGACCGTTTGTATGATAAAACTTGGTTGTTCCGCTTGTCTTTTATGGCGGATATCTTTCAAAAACTAAACGAATTGAATTTATCATTGCAAGGTAAACAGACAACAGTGTTCCAGGCCTATAACAAAATAACTGCCTTCAAAAGAAAATTAGATTTTTGGATTATTTGCGTTGGTAAGAGAGAAATAGAAAGCTTTACGTCACTCAGTGAGTTTGTTAGCGATAACGACTCGGAAATGTTTCAAGATGATGTGTTTGAAGAATTGGTCCAATATCTCACTTCGATGCGCGCATCTTTTGTAAAGTATTTTCCCGAAGAACATAATACAAAAATGAAGCTGAATTCATGGATTCATAATCCTTTTTTACCCAACTTGCAAAAGCCCGAAAGTATGTCAAACGAGATATATGAATCTCTTTTAGAAATGTCATCAGACACAAGTATGGAGTCACTGTTCAAAACGACGCCTCTCAACGATTTTTGGTGCAGAATCCGTGATGAATATCCAATGCTTGGCAGAATGGCTCTGAATATTCTTCTCCCGTTCCCAACAACATATTTGTGCGAAACAGGATTCTCAACCTATGCAGCCACGAAAACAAAATATCGCAATAGACTGGACGCCGAACCTGATATGAGACTTCAAATGTCTTCTATCAAACCTGATATCAACCAATTGATGAAAAATAAAAAACAGTTTCATACCTCCCATTAGTTAAGATTTTTTCATTTTTAATATCTTCTATTATTGTACTTGGCATGTGGTTAAAGTAAGTAATAATTAGTAACTGTTACATTGTACTTTTATTATGCTTATATAATAAAGAATACACTTTTAAAAACTATTGTTTTATTGTAGGGTTCCGTCAAGTATTTTGCTTGTCAAAAGGGTTCCGTGACCAAAAAAGTTTGAGAACCGCTGATCTAGAGTATTATTACAAACATTGATTTTGTTGTTAAACAGAATTGCTTATTAAAAGTCGATAACAATGACCTTGTGTCATTCTTCAACTGCAAACATTCAGTGCCACCACGTATGGAACTTACTCAGTCACTACTTGTTGAAGATTCGACAATAAGAAATATTTTGGCACGCACGATAGGTTTATAGGTCAATTTAGAATTTACGCTTAGGCAACTTTCTATGTCATGGTTTCTCATGGTAACGTTAAATTTTAGCTTAATTTTATGGCCGGAATACACATACCTGTAAAATGGAGCAGTAGCTGGCACACTGTGTATATATTTGCAAGTAAACTTGCATGTAATTTGCTCACTTGCATATCTGTAACTTGTAAGACGTATACACGAGCCAGTACGCCACGCTGCCGACGGCGACGTCTTGACAACACATTTTCTAGTTTTAGTTTTTTCATCATTCGAAGTGAATTAAATAGTGTCATATTGTTACTAGCAGTAGAATGTGTATCTAAATTAATAAATAAACTATAAAAACCGGCCAAGAGCATGTCGGGCCATGCTCAGTATTATAGGGTTCCTAATTACAAACGAATCAAATGGAATATTTATTAATCATTGCTATTTTAGTTTTTGCAAACAGCGCCACCTAGCGCTGAATTTAAGAAGCTAAATTTAAGAAAGATGTCATCAATATAATACAAAGTTACTTTTTGTGTTTTTTTTAATAGGTAGTAACTAAAGGAGCATTATTTGCTATGATAATTTTTCTCTAAGGTCAATGACCTACGAACTAGGACGTCTTAAGTATTTTGCAGTTTTCTCACTATAACTCAAAAATTTATAATCACATTATACTCGAAATAATTTTAAAAGAGAGTTTTTATAAAGGTCTATCAATGTGGAAAATTATAAGTTTCTACGTTGCATAGCTTAGAAATGGCAGGGGGGGGCACATTGCAAGCCACTTTGGCGGGCTGTATTTCGCAGATGGTATACATGATGAAAAAGTTGTGTATGAAACATTACCTTCATTTTAGTAGACCTATTCAATGATACCCCATTCACATGTATGGGCGCCACCCCTAAAATACGTTATCATGATTTTTTTATTCTTTTAGAATTGAGATCTATATCTAAACCATTTTTTAACAAAATTTCATTTACTTATGTTTATAACTGTAGAAGTTATTAAGCTGTAAAGGATTAGGACAAACGGACAGACGGACGGACATGACGACACTATAAGGGTTCCTTGTAGGACTACGGAACCCTAAAAAACAGCCCTAGTGCAGGTTGGCAGACTACACACACCATCGAGAGCTGTATGGAGCACTCTCAGGTGTGCAGGTTTCCCCACGGTGTTTTCCTTCACCGTTAAAGCAAGTGATAATCGAATGAGAGCGTGCAAGTTACAGGCATGTGATAGCTGTGTGAAGCTGTGATAGCCTAGCGGTTGAGCAGAAGGCAAGCCCTTCCATGCAGGAGGGTCTGTGTTCGAATACGGCCCGCACCACTGACTTCGAATTCATGTGTGGATCAGGATTTGATTATCATAAGGAAATCATCGTGAGGAAACCCACACACCTAAGAGTGCTACAGTGCTACATACAATTCTCGATGGTGTGTGTAGTCCTTATCCGTACTGGGCCAGCATCGTGGAATAAGGCCTTAACCTTCTCATTCTGAGATGAGGTCCGTGCCCAGCAGTGGAACTGTAATAGACTGATGATGATATGTTATATTAATTATTGCGGTTAGCCATACCATAACGTTGACGCAGAATTTTAAGGACGCAAGATTTATGATCAATACATATTTAAAAAAAGTCCTGAGTCACTGACTGACTGACTGACTCATAAACGCCCAGCACAAACCCTTTAAACAACAGAATCGACTACGGACAACAGTAGCACAGCTAACTACAAGACACAACAGAACATCACCACCATTAGACCGAAGAGCAACGCATCACAGGCAATCTCTTTTATTTTTGTATAAAATCACGATCACACTTAGATAATGAAAATCAATTAACATAATTTAAAAAAAACCTTGGACATAGAAAGCTGAAATTTTGCACAGAGGTTCCCTTTATGATGTAGACAAGGATTTTTCGAAATTCCTACGGTGTAGGAAATAAATAGGAGGCGCGCGGACGGAGTCTCGGGCAAAAACTTGTGGCTAATGGGTCAATCAACTTTTTTACTCACACTATAGAACGATTACAAACAATGTCCATGAACTTTGTCGCAGTCTGGGCGGCTCGACAACACTTACAGATTACAGAGGATCGTCCGCCTGTGTCAAGCGAAACATGACCTCAATGAAGCTAGCGAAAACAAAAGGCGCCATCTATGTGTTTTCTATGTAATATGAATTTCGAATTGCACCACCCTGTCTCTTTTCATGGGTGTCGTAAAAGGCGACTAAGGGATTCACCAGAAGATGGGCAGCAGCGTTCTCATGAGTATTTAACCAACCAACTGCGATCGCCAACCTGCCTGCCAAGCGTGGCGATTATGGCATATCCCCTCCAATATGACCAGTGTGGCGATGCTTGGGGAGGCCTATGTCCTGCACTGGACGTCTTTCGGCTGAAATGATGATGATGAATTTCGATAAATGTACCTTAACTCCTTATCTGACTTTAATTAAACCGTTTAAAACATATTATAAATTTTTATGTGTTTTCAGTAAGTTTCTGTAGATTGAAACTACACAATGTTGTCATACGTTTCAGTGCTCAACTTGACCCTGATCGACTTGCCGGGTCTGACAAAGGTGCCCATCGGCGACCAGCCCATAGACATCGAGCAGCAGATCAAGGGGATGATCTTCCAGTTCATCAAGCGTGAATCCTGCCTCATCCTCGCCGTCACTCCCGCTAACACCGACTTGGCTAACAGCGATGCCTTGAAACTTGCGAAGGAAGTCGACCCTCAAGGCTAGTTTACTTAAAAATTTCATCAAAAGTTGTTATAACCAATATCAGTAGTGATAATTTCCTTCTTTTATTAGAAACACATAAATTATAACTCTTGAGTTGGTCAGAGTTCAAAAGAAATAAGTTTCATGACGCTCTTTTTGACATCATTGGGTATAGCTTTAGTTTCTCAAAACTTACAGTCTAGTCATTAGATGCGGGAATTTTTCTATAAAAACCGACTTCTTGCAGCAAGTCGAGGATACCTACTATTATGTTAATAAAAAATATAAATAAAAACTACGGTATAACCTCAGGTGTTCGCACAATTGGTGTGATAACGAAGCTGGACTTGATGGACGAAGGCACGGATGCGCGCGATGTGCTCGAGAACAAGCTGCTGCCGCTGCGACGAGGATACATCGGCGTCGTCAACCGGTCGCAGAAGGACATCGACGGACGCAAAGACATCACCGCCGCCTTGGCTGCTGAAAGGAAGTTCTTCCTCAGGTAAGCTTTTTACGGTTCCGTGGTCAAACAAAGAACCTTTAACGATTTCAATTGTGGAAAGAAAAATCGCTCACGAGCAGGACTTGAACCTGCGACTCCTGGCTCAGTACGCCAGTGCTTTAGCCACTAAGCTACCGTGAACACTGCTCGTGGTATCGAATTTAACCTTATACAAGATGTTGATATGTAAACGTGCCATATTTGACGTCTGTGGTCTAGTGGTTCGAGGGTCGGACTGCTGATCTCGAGGACGTGGGTTCGATTCCCACAGGACACAAATATTTGTGTGATGAACAAAAGTGTTTGTGTTGGTCTGGGTGTTTCTTATTTATTATATGTATTTTGGCACATTTGCTATTACTTTAAAAACTATTGTGAAGAGAGAATAAACTGATTATTTATTATTTACAAAAATAAGTATATAAGTATTATATCCATTGTCTAGTACCCATAGCACAAGCTCTGCTTAGTTTAGGACTAGATAGTGCTGTGTAAAAATGTCCCAAAGATATTTATTTATTTATTTCTAGGGAAAGTAATAACAAACGTGCTTACTCTTCTAAAAATATTTAACTTATTCTACGGTTCTTTAGTAACGAAATTTTCACTTAGAAACATAGCGAGGGTTTGCGAATAAATCCCGAACGACTTTGAAAATAAGCCACCGGCGTCATTGTCAAAGGGCGGAAAATTCTGCTAATTTTTTTGGTGGTTGCGCATGCATCGATTTTGAGTCGCACCCGACACAATTTCTTTGTTTACAAATAGGTATTTAAATAAAAGTAAAAAAAAATTGGTATTGATTTTTTGATTGATTCGTGTTCAGCATCAGTGGTATAGTCACGTCCTTAAATATGACACGAATGCAGATCAACATGTTGTATAGTTTCGTCCGTCCGTCTGTCCAACTATCTGTTAGTGACAGCCATTTTACTCGAAGACTGCGACTACTATGGGGTTGAAATTTGTCATGGTTATACATTATGATGATGCCTACAAAGTGCTGATGTTGTTGTTTAAATATGTAAAAAGAGTTTTTTAGGGTACGGTCGACCGCACGTTAGTGGAAACAGTTTGACATTGACAGCGCCTTTATTTTGTAAACAGTAAGGGCGGTTTTCTAATTGAAGTGTTACCACTGTCATGCAGTCGACTGCACCAGCCTGGTCGTTGTGAAAGATCACAAGGAGCTAATACTACTAAATATTACTTAAGTAATACAAATATAACACAACACGATGCGTTGTTGTGTTTTCTTTTATCTATCGTGTCGACATGTCGTGCTAAAATAATAATTAATAAATAGGTCTGCTGTGGAAAAAAGACCAAATAGGTTCACAACCGTTTGAAAGTGCCTTTCCGAATCTGTCAGAAAAGTTACCTAATCATCTCCTCTAAACATACATATCATCACGCTTGTTTCCCATTGGGGTAGGCAGAGGTTATGAATTTCTACCTGCTACGATCCTGACATAACTCTTTGGCTTCATCTACGTTCATTAACCTCGTCATGCATGCTCGTCGGTTTAAAGACGTCCTCTAAAAAAAAACCACACACAAATCTGAATCTGTTCACAAATCCGAAATTGAAAATTTATGGCACTTCTATTAATGAATAACGTCAATTTACAGAAAATCGATATTGAAGACAACTTCTAATATCTTTGCGAAATTATCGCCGTGCTTCAATGTATAAGCTCATGCATGTTCATGGGACAAAGCGCTACTTATATGAGAAGTTGCTACATACTTATGATACAGAAATATAGGCCGGTCTCGTCTATCACACTGACACACTTCCGCACATTTATTGCGATAGATAAGGATTGATTATCAGTTCATGTTTTTACTTTAAACAGTTTTGTATAACGATCTTTTATCATATTGAATTGAGGAATTAGAGCAAATATTGATAACTATTTAAATAATAAAAAAATTAAAGGAAAACACATCACTTATAGAAGCTTATAACAGTAGACTTGTTAATAATACTATATCATAAAATTTTTATTAATTAAAATCGTTTCGATGCACGCAGTAATCACTCACAATGTCATTATCTTTTACGGTGTTGCGTGCTGTTTGGGACTTGATTATTTTTAGAACTGGTATTTAACAGACATTTTATTATATACAGCATGCCGAGTCCTGTGGCAGAACTTAGACCTATGTACAGGTGTGGACGTGTGGACAAGTGGTCGCGTGTAAACTTTCATTGGATTTTGATAACTAAATGATATATCTTCACCTACAAAGCATTGAATTCTGCTGGTTATACAGGAAACCAAACATAAAATATTTGTGAAAATACTAGGCAAACTACAAAAAAAAAATTTGCTTGACATTGAGACAATTATAAAAAGAAAGAAAATCTATTTTTTTTCACTCACCATAGACTTAAAACTCCTTTTTAAATTACTTAAATTATTTATTGGGTTGATAACATTGCGTTTAAAAAATGAAAATATTGACTACGGAATTACGGTTCCGTAGACATTGACAAAAGATAGACATACAGTTTCAGTTATTTACAGTAATGAAATGAAATTAAATCATTTATTCTGTTTTTACAAGTTGGTTATATTAATCAAAATGGCGACGGCATTTCCTATGTGACTACCTCTGAGAAGGTATGTCGAAACAAACTTAGGGATAAAAGTCTATTAAAGTCTAGACATTTATCTTGTGTTAAGAATTTGTGTGAGAACAATGCAAGGCAATGCCTGGACTGGCCTCTTGAATAAAGTGCCAAGTCAATTTAAGTGGACCTGTACCTGTCCTGTGGGTCCACTCGCAAAAACCATAATCGATATATCGTGACATTTATCGTGTCGTAACCTACTCTAGTTGATTTGATTATCGTTTATACGAAGCAACGAACGATACTAATCGTCAATTCTCGGACGTAACTGTTGTAAATGTCTTTGACAGTATTTCTTTTGTTTTTGACTCATTCACTCCGAACATTGTCTATGACGTTGTAAAAAAAACGAGTGTGCTTTAGAGCACACGACTTAAGTAAAACTTCACTAACTTACTCAATATTATTTCAATGAGAACAAAGGATTGGCGGCGCGGCGCGCGTGTGCTCTGCCGGCGCTGTGTCGTGTCCGGACGTCGCGTGCAACTCGTTCCCCGCGTCCCGCACTACCCCCTCCGTTCGCCTCGCTTTTCGTAACTCCGTAACGCATTCACCAGCTTACTCCCCCAAGTCAAGCGTGCGTAAAGAAGTTTTACTTCAAAAATAGAATATTTGTCTGTGAATTTAATAAACGACAAAGAATCCGAATATTTATTAGAGTAGGGTACAACCGATTCAGAGCACTATCGTGTCGTTTCGATTATGTTGCTGTCGATTTTGCGAGTAGACCCCCTGATGTCACGCATACATCGGCCATCGTGTAGCTCAACTATATTATTATGTATGTGGTTCGTTCCAGCCACCCATCATACCGGCACCTGGCGGACCGGCTGGGCACTCCGTACCTGCAGCGCGTGCTCAACCAGCAGCTCACCAACCACATCCGCGACACCCTGCCCGGCCTCCGCGACAAATTGCAGAAACAGCTGCTCGCACTCGAGAAGGACGTCGACCAGTATAAACACTTTAGACCCGATGATCCCTCCATCAAGACCAAGGCTATGTTGCAGTAAGTAAAAGGTCACATTCTATTGAGGTTCTGGATAAAATAAAATAAGTGGTATACATTGTCTTTGATTGAGTCAGCTTACTAATATAAACGTTAACTTTGCTAATAGGGTGTTTGACAGGTATTGCCAAAAATTATGAAAATTGTACACAACGTAGATTTTAGGTTGAAGATTAACTTTTACTAAGTTTTGTTGATTTAAATATATTTTATTTTTCTGTTTGAAATTTTGCTTTTTTAATCTGTTGATCACGTGATACAAAACGTCTTGAGACTTGGCCTCCATTTTGGGTGACGTCATAATCCTGTACGACGTAGGGCGTGCTAAATGTTGCCATGATCGTAAAAATAAAATGTACCAGTTTTTTAACGAGTAGGTATATTATTAATAATTATATTCATTTTAATTGTTAATTTAGGTTCATTTTTATTTTATTGAGCCAGGTTATGTACTTTATAACTTACTAACAATTAAACTAATCAGCATTTGTAGGTAATTTGAACGTAATTTAATAGCTTTTGTTTTGTATGTGCGTGATTCAAACACAAACTACAAAACGTTTTAGTCATGTCTCATGACAAAAAAAAAACAGCGTTCCGATTTTTTAGCTTTTGTTAAATTCGTACCTTTTTGGTAAGCGTGTCGTACTTTTATGGGAATTCACACCGGCAACACTGACCGGAACAAGAACAGTGACGTAGTTTGACGATAATGTCACGTGACTTAGCGTTTTGGTGCGAAATTAAAAATGAGAATTTAATATCTTGATTATTTAATTTTACAAGCATATTTTAGTAATTATTTGTTAATGAATGCTTTAATTGGATGTTTTGCCATCGTTTTACGTACATTTTCAAAAATTGTCAAACACCCTATTCTTCTTCTTCTTCTATCGTGTCGTCATGAGCTACATAATGATAATAGCTCATGCCGTGGGGAAAAGATTAGCCAGTCAGCAGGTTGGTAGCGGGGCTGACTGCCCAGGGTGCACCGGACGATCAATTAAATAGCGTCACTTGTGGAGGCTCTTTTAATGCACCCCAACACCCTATTGAATGTGTGTTACTTCTGGTACTTCCATCATGTTATATTCATCATCATCATCATTTCAGCCGAAAAACGTCCACAGCTGGACATAGGCCTCCCCCAAAAATGGGGGATATGCCATAATTTATTTAAAAAAAAAAAAAAAAAAAAAAAAAAAATTTGGCACGTTTGGCAGGCGGGTTGACGATAGTAGTTGGTTGAATAAATAGTCGGACAACGCTGCTGCCCATCCTCTGGTGAACCCCTTAGTCGACTTTTACGACACCCACGAGAAGAAATGGGGTGGTGCTATTCTTTGTGTCCGGAACCACATGGAACCCGGAATCGGTTGTTTTATTAATTCGGCTCAATTTCTTCACTTGGGTTAATCAATGTTGGTAGAGTTGTACCCATAATGGCCAGAAACCGAAAAAAAAAATGTAAACATACAATATTTCGTTCTACATTATAAAACCTTATCCTTATTTTACAGAATGATCCAGACTTTGCAAACGGACTTTGAACGCACAATCGAAGGTTCTGGCTCAGCACAGATCAACACTAATGAACTGTCGGGTGGTGCGAAAATCAATCGGCTGTTCCACGAACGATTCCCCTTCGAGATCGTCAAAATGGAATTTGACGAGAAAGAGCTCCGTAGGGAGATTGCATTCGCTATTAGAAATATTCACGGTATTAGGGTAAGCAATTGCGTATAAATACCTATGCCTGCGGATTCGCCCGCGTATAATTCGGTTTATCACAAATATGTTATCGCGCATTACTCGGGAACTGCTTATCAGCCTGGGATATTTTTATTAATTTATTTGTTCAGTGGTATACATAACAAAAACATTCTAAAGATGTAAACATAAACTCATTAGAGTTTAAAGTTCAAGGATAAAAAGCGTATATGTCAAATCGGATTATTATATGGTCTATCTATGTTTAAAATTTCATCTAAATCTGATCAGCGTTATTAAAAGCTAAAAAAATCAAAAAAACTGACATTCATGCTTACGCATTATTTTATATTAGTAGGATGCTTTCAACTCTGATTTACAAAAAAACTTGCATAAATGTAGACTATTTGGGTTATCCAGTATATGCAATAGTTAAGGTTTAATTCTTACAATAAATAGCATTGCCTGAAATTATATGAGCTCGGGCCTCCAGCTTCTACAGAGATAATTTTAATATAATCCATTTATTAATATTATATGAACATTTTGTTTTGTGCAGGTGGGCTTGTTCACTCCGGACATGGCATTCGAAGCTATCGTAAAGAAGCAGATCGCTCGCCTAAAGGAGCCCTGTCTCAAGTGCGTTGACCTCGTCGTATCTGAATTGTCCAATGTCGTTCGTATCTGCACTGAAAGGGTAATTATAAGTTTGTCTCATATATTTTTATACTAGCTTTTTACTCGCGGTTTCGCTCCCGTGGTCACTTTATCCCACAGGAACCGTGCATTTTTCTGGGATAAAAAGTGTTTCCAAAATTACTTTCCCTCAATGAAGCATTGCGATGGGACATCCTGTATTTAACCTCTTCACCGCCAATGACACCTATAGAAGACTTTATAACAATGTACTAATTAATTAATTTATTACTTAATGTCCATACAATATTTGTCTACTATAGAAGACGTGGCGCTGAGGGCACGAAAACCTTTACGACGCCGTGGCGTTGAAAAGGTTAAGTATGTCACTTTCCAGTCCATAAACTATATCTATGCAAAAAATTACGTCGATGTGATGAGCTGTTTTTACATGAAAGAGGAACAAACCCACACACTTTCGCAATGGAACAGCCTGTGTGATTTTCTAGCCCATCCACTATCTTTATGCAAAATGTAATTCTGTTGGTCCGTTGTTGCGTGAAAGAGGAGCAAACCAACAAACACACTTTCGCATTTATATGTTAGTGGGAATATAATTCTCAGATTTTTCCGCATCCGGCAAGTATCGTCGGTATTTAAGAGTTAAAATTTTTTGTATGTATCTCAAATAAATTATGCAGAAGCTCATGCATTTAGACTTCAGCACCACGTGAATGTCGAGGCCATCCAGCTCCTCGATACCACAGAAATAGTGCGAAGACTAAAACGGACAAAGCCATTTGAATTAGAAAGTGTAGTGACAGACAAAATGTAGTGATAAGTGCTGCCTATAAAGAACATAATATGAACAAAGTGTCTTCCCCTACTCCTTAAGAGGCTGACAACACCTAAAAAAATCAGACCTCTGCGGTCACTGTCGTTTCGTACAGAACTGAAAGAGAGGCAACGAGCCGAGGGACGTCGGATACGCCGCTCAACTTGAATGAAAATTAACAATTTATTTTAGATTATTGTCTTTCTCAAATGTTTTCTTAATTTTATTTATAATATTTAGTAAATAATATAAATTGTTTGCTTTAAAGCATGTTTTAAGAGGTTAGTTTACAATTATTTTCTTTCGAGAAAACTTCAAGAAAACGTGTTTTGGGCACAATAGAGTTTCAGAAAATACAATCAAGATTAACATATATTTTTTTCACTGCCACAAACTGAATAGATACAGCTGAAAATGTTTTTAAAAGAAGCCTATTTAGGGTATTTGGCTGTTGTCAGCGTCTTAATAGAAACTGAGAAAAGTTATTGGACGCATTCTTAAAACATTTAGGTTAAAATTAAATTATATATTAGCCGCAAGGCTAGATTGAAATTCAAATAAAGTATCTTAGAGATAACAGTAAAAGAAGGAATATCAAATATAAAAGATGATTTAATGTCACCTATAGAACTAATTTCTATTTCAATTATCTACAGATGTCGCGCTACCCGAGGTTGCGTGAAGAGACCGAACGCATCATCATGTCCTACTGTCGCTCTCGTGAACAAATGTGCAAGGAGCAACTTGTAATGCTTATTGATTGCGAGCTCGCTTACATGAACACAAATCACGAGGACTTCATTGGATTTGCCAAGTAACGTATTTCCTCTAATCTACTACTATTATAAAATTGTTAAATGTCAGTTGTCTGTTTGTTTGTTTGTTTGTTTGTTTGTTCCAGCAGCACTATAAAACTACTAGACCGATTTTGTTGAAAGGGTTTGTGACTAAAAACTTATGATTTGACTTAAAAACTGGTATGTATTTTACCTCGCTACGATGACGGGAACCGATGATTTTTAATTATATTTTTCTACAACATTTTGCATACAATAAGGTGAATAAGGCGCTCATATCCAGCTGTCATTCGCACGCATGCGCTCTAGCGCGCGCCTCCATAGAGAAAATACGGCTGGTAAAGAAATTGCATTAAAAACTTTTTGGTCGGGCCGAAT